>CM060443.1:116362839-117562839 GCA_030545235.1 Helianthus tuberosus
CGTTCCTTACTGCCACTTAAACAGTCCAAACTAGATTTTCCCCAATTATCCAAATGGAAGTCGATACGAGCAATTTGATCAAGAAACATATTAGATGTTACATGCGAACCTAATATCTTTTTGTTTGACAGAAAAAAAACATGTAAGAAGTATATGACGGTCCTTATCTTTTCCCAATTAACATAAACTGGAACCCCACAAGTGTTAGACAATTCATTAATATAGCCTGGATCTTCTTTCTCAAGCCACTTGAAAACGGTTTCAAACTTTTCAGCCATATACAACATCTCAAAAGTTGAGGTCCATCTAGACGGACAATCAAGAGTGAATAAAGATTTGAACACTATCCCGTATTCTTTAGCGCGTTGTTTGAACTTTCTAATCCTATCTGGCGATTGTTTCACGCATCTAACCATTGCATGCACATGTGCAATCGGTTTATCATAATCTTTTAAGACCCCTTTTACCATAGTATTCGTCAGCTCAACAAGACATTTAAGGCGGAGAAACGTACCATCCAACACAGGATTCGCTAGTCTTGATCCTAAATAACTAATCGCAGCATCATATGAGCTTGCATTACCAGCAGAGATGGCCAAAACATTACTAATTTCCCAATCATGTAAACAGTTTTCAACCACCCTTCCTATCTCCTCTCCATTATCACTACTAATGGGACTAAAACCGATGATGTTCTTGTGTAATTTCCAATTTTCATCGATAAAATGAGCAGTTATGCATAAGTAATTAACTGACTCTGACTGGTTCGACTTCCAAGTATCCAAGCTTAAGCAAACCCTTTGCTTTGTCGTCTTAACAAAACTTTTCAACTTCAACTTCTCATCCATGAAAAGTTGGGCACAATCTCTAGAAATCATTTCACTGGATGGAACTTGGAAACCAGAGAATTTGGTTTCGATAATTTGTTTAACCTCATCTTGTTCAACAACAGAGAACGGAAACTCACCAATTACTATCGTCTTTACCAGAGCTTTTTGAACACTCTCTGGTTCAAACATCTGACCTTTCACACTACTAGCAGGTTGCGCCATATTAAGCAGCGAGATTCAAGATATCACCTACAAAAATAGATTCATAATGTGAACATCCATAGACAATAAATCGAGGTCACAGTCTTATATAATAGATTCATAATGTAAATTTGCAGACATCAAGTGACATTCTCAGTAGACACATACAGCATTGAAATGATACAACTTATTCAACAATAAAACAACTCATATTGCAGCAAATCAGCATTCAAATATCATGCAAAAACAATTACTGCACAAATTAATCAGTATTATATATTCAAGCAAATAAAAACAAGTCAAATCACTAAAAGTCGGCATTCAAATATCAAGTGAAATGGATTATTATAAAACAACTCATATGACAGTAAATCGGTGTTCATACATGTTGCAAATCGATTATTTCGATCAACAACGTTGGGTGGAATGGACAAACGAACTGTATAATCTCGTTAAACACTCGTATGACAGTAAATCGGTACTCAAATATGATGCGAATCGATTATTATTATTGTAACATTTGAGGAAGCGGATAAACGGAGCGTAAAATCACGTTAAACACTCGATCGCATGAACAAATAATGAAATGAGGAGAATACCTGTTGACTGTGAGAGAAGAGACGAACGTCACCGGCGAAGAAACGCCAGCCGGAAAGGAGGAGTGATCAAAGGGTTGTAGGGTTTGGGGGGGTTTGAAATAAACTTGTATTTGTGCGTACGGTTTTTCTCTACTGGTTTTTGTTCGTTTGGCTAAAGTGCGCCATTTTTAATATAATAATAATATCCATTTAAATTTCCAAGTAAACGGAATTATCTAAAAAAATATGGTTATCTTTTTAAATTATCTATAAAATATATGGTATCTTTTTTAATTATCTATAGATAAGCTTTCTATTTTTAGAATAAATTATTTATTATTACATACACTCCGCTCACTCATTCACAGAACGAACGTGCCATATTCACCGGCTATATTTTTGGGTTTGATTTAGTGGCCTGGATTCGTGTTTCGGTTTAACATCAATTAAAAAATCGCCGTAACGTACATATGTTTATAAGTTATAAGGTAGTGTTTGGTATGAGAGAATTGATTTGTTCAAGTTATGCAACGTGTAATGTTGAAGTGTGGTAGCTGCAATTTGCAAATATTCATGTAACATCTCTTTTTTTGGTATTGTGAAGAGTGTTTTCAGCCCATGAACGCCCTTACTAGACCCGTTACCCAAACGGTCTAGCTTGTCGTGTTCATTCTGTCACATCTACTTTTGATCACATTAACATTAAGAACAATAGTAAAAAATACTCAACAAAGAGAACAAAACTCTAGCAGATTACTAAATAGAAGACAACACAATATTAGTCGTACTGAACTAACACAACTGAAAATGAGAAACAACAGAACTGAAAAGCAAACCAACATGAATTGGTCAGTCTCAAACCAAACCATAACCGATATTGTACCTAACTACCTTGATTTCTAAGCTTCCAACATCTCAAGCAACACAGTAAATCATGATGAAGTCGACCCGCATCCACTACTATCATCCTCCAATTGTTCATAAATACCTGCATAAAAGATTATTGTGATAAACAAAATATAATCATGCGACAACTCTGAAAAAAAACATTTATATACTTATCTAAGATTCTAACATGACTATTAAAATAAATCATGATTATGTGATGTACTTGGATTGATATACGTACACATGCAGATACATTTATGTGTATTCATATAATATAAACATCTGGACATGTGTAGATTGACATGAGATAAAGTAAGTAAAATAATTAATTAGATAGACAAATCATTTAATCTTTCACAAAAATACTTTTTTTTTTTCATTTAATTTTTAATAAACAAAGTGGATGGTTTAGACTGGTTCTAGCAGTTCTAGCATCATTTATGATTCTGCATTGAACCCATCATTATATATACAATATCGAATATATAAAGCGTATACACACAGTAATGACATTCATGGTATATAGTTACAAAAACTACCTTTCATGACATTGCCAAGTTCAGTTGAAGCATCCTGCACTTTGATTTGCTTTTTTGAGTTGTTTATCCAATCTTGAGTGCAAACTAACGCTTCAGCCATTGAAGGAGACACAGAACTTTGAAAATCACCTAACAAATTACCATCGGTATTGTTATCTGACAGCAACGTAACGGCTGAGATTGGAATTGCCAAAACATCTTTAGCCATTTTAGTAAGAACGGGAAACCTTTTTTCATTAACCTTCCACCAGACCAATATATCAAATCTATTAAAAGCGATAATTTCCTCATTAAGGTATATATCAATTTCCGCTTCGCATCCTACATTACCACCAAAACCCACCTCGCGTCTATCGCCCATCCTTAATGAATTTGTGGCATGGCACAAGTAGTCCATAAAACCACTAGTTTGAAAATTTGCAGTTCGATGCGGGGCCCCCAGCTTAGTTGCGTACACATTGAACAAATCATATGCAGCAGCAACTACCAGTTCCACCTTCTTTTTCCACGAAGGTTCTCCTTCGTCAGTGTATTCATGTTTCAACGTCAAACTGTCCCCAAAACAACATTCAATATAGTCCATTTTATAATGAGGATCAAGTATGGTCGCAATATATATTAACATATTTGAATCCTTAACATCTCCCCAATACTCATTATACTTCCATTTCTGTTCAACTGGCCTGAAAAAAAGTTTAGCGCTACGTACCCATGATGTTTCCCAATCAACCAATCCAAAATCGGCTTCGGCAATTTGACCAAAAAACATATTAGATGTCACATCCGAGTTATACCTTTTGCCAGTTAACCAAAACAAACCTTTCAAGCAACATATGGCTTTCCTTACCTTTTCCCATTTGATATAAACCGGACTCCCACAAGTGTTATACAATTCACGCTTATACATTGGATCTTTTTCTTCAAACCAACTGAAAACATCCTCAAACTTCTGAGCCGTAGATAACATTTCAAAAGTTGAGAGCCAACAAGATGGCCAATCAAGAGTCAAACAATCATCAGACAGCATCCTATGTTGTCTAGCAAAATCTTCAAACTTTTTAATCCTATCTGGCGATTGCTGCATATATCTAACCGCCGCACGCACACGTACGATCCATTTATCATAATCTTTTAAGACCTGTTTTACCATATTATTTGCAAAGTCATTAAAACATTTGAGTCGAAGAAACTTACCATCCAACACAGGGTTTGCTAATCGTTTTCCCAAATTACTAATTGCAGCGTCATATGAACTTGCATTACCAGCAGAGATGGTCAATACATTACTAATTTCCCAATCAAGTAAACACTTCTTAACCACCTTTCCTATCTCCTCTCCATTATCACTACAAATCGGACTAAAACCGATGATTTTCTTGTGTATATTCCAATTGTTGTCGATAAAATGAGCAGTTATGCATAAGTAATTCACTGATTGGTTAGATCTTCTCCAAGTATCCAAGCTTAAGCAAACCCTTTGTTTTGTTCTCTTAATAAAACTTTTCAACTTCAACTTCTCATCCATGAAACGTTGGGCGCAATCCCTAGAAATCATATCACTAGATGGCATATCAAAACCAAGAAACACGGTTTTCATACGTTCAATAAATTCCTCTTGTTCGATGACAGAGAACGGAAGTTCATCAGCTATTATCATATCTACAAGAGCTTTTTGAACACTCTCATAATCAATCTTCCGGCGTTTCACACTCCTACTACGTGGCGCCATACTCATCAGCTAGATTCACCTATAAATGCTACTTGATTAGCAAACGGAAGACCAACATTATTGCCAAAATCAAAGGTTATAATCATATATTCAATCTTAATGTGATTTTGTAGACAACAAGTTACATTCTCTATTTAAATATTAATGTAAAGTGGTATTCAAATATGTTGCAAAATGAATTATTGCTAGGGCTGTCCAAAAAGCTCATAGCTCGAAAAAAGCTCACTTGAGCCCGCTCAGTTTGTACACGAGCCGAGCTTAGCTTGCCGTTGGCTCACTCATTAAACTAGTTTAATTTAAAGCCCAATTTTCAATATATATAAATTATAACCAAAAAGTGTAGCATATTTTGTAATATATAAATTACTAGCCTATATCCCGTGTGACACACGGGTTTAAAAAATACAATTAATAACTTATTATTTAATATGATCTTTTATATCTTAACAATCAAAATAACATCTAAGAGCATTGACATTCGTGCCTTTATATTCATTTAGATAATTTAATATAAAATTTATTTTTCTCTAAATTATCTTTAGTTTTAAATAACGTATCACGTCCATCTCTATATCTATATCTTGATCTAACTCACAAACACTAATTTTATTATTTATTTCTCTTTCCTACAGACTCACAATCCAAAATATAGTTTATTGTATTTTTCTTCGTTTTAACCGTACACTCTCATCACACTAAAACTTTTTAACTTTTATTTTTCAAACCATATGGCTAAAGCTTTACTCAACCCTATTTTCCGAAGTTGGAATTCAAGTTACCAACATAGGGTTTAGTGAAACTCTAGCCATATTATTTGGAAAGTAAAAGTAAAAAAACCATATATTATATATTTGCAAAAGATATTTTTTTATATGATGTGTTTATTAGAAATTATAACACTTCTTTTTTATTTTTGGTAGGAGAAACATAAAAAAAGGATCACATTATTCAAAACACACCCGTCTCTCACTACACTCGCTTCCCCCTCGGTTTCTTCAACACTCCCACACTCTCAATTCTCTCTGCGTTTCTTATCTTCAACATCAACACAAACCCTAAAATCTCAGAATTCCGCCTCTTCTTCAACATCCACAGACGCGATTTCACGATTTCACTCACGAAAAGGATATACACTAACAGTTATCAGAAATCACAGCATTCGGTAAAAAATTTTGAACTTATTTCTTGCTTTTTCACAGATTTCGTAGTTTTATTTCTTTAATAATGTTAAATAATGAGAATCTAAGTGTCGGAAAACAAAATAACGATGACCAGAAGTTCAGTCGTTTGTGTTTCATTTTTTTTGTTGACTTGTTTTTCTATCTAAGTAATGTTTACATTATGTTTTGTTTTTCATTAAACCCTAAACGTTGATACTGATCAAACCCGAAATGTTTTGTTAGTGCTAGTTGATTTTCATTTTAAACCCTAAAACAGAAACTTTGATTGTTTGTGCTTGATTAATGCCCTGGTTATTTAGAATTTTGACACTTTTTGGTATTTGATATAACATTTCTGGTGATAATGATGGTTTTTAGGTCTTTCAAACCTTTAAGTTATGCTTTAGTGTGTTATTTGAAAATTCTTATGCTAGTGTATTTACCTTCCTAATTGTAAGTATCTATTTCATTCTCTGCAGATATGGATTCAACAAAAAACGCTCATTCATTCCTAGCATTTCTTGATAATGAAGAGCCTATCTTAATGGTAAATTTTTTTAATTTCGTTGCCCTGTTATATTAATATTTGAGGTTATCATTTGACAAGTTTCTTATTGCTTTATTAGGAGATACCAAGTGATTTTGCAAAAAATCTGTGGGGCGAAAAAATACCATATTATCAAACTGTTGAAATAAGAGATGGTGAAAAACTGAGAAAGATGCGTATTAGAAAAAAAATGATGGGCCGGTGTTTACAGATGGGTGGATGTTGTTAGTTAAAGAACATCAATTGAAATACAAAGATGGGGTACTGATCACAGCAGTTGGGAAGTTGAACTTTGAAGTTTTGTGTTTTAAAGATTTGGTATGTCAGAACACGTATATTACAGCACAAGTTGAATCCGAATATGGAAATTGTGTAAGTGAATTCATATTATTTCAGCACTCATTTTCAACAAATTTGTAATTTTTTGAAATTGTATAGTAATAATTTGTTCAATTTCTTTTATAGGTAATGCCAGATAAATTTTATCCTGACTTTTACGGCAACAATTTCAAAGGTGGAATGGCGAAGGTTTATTTTGGAGAAAGATTTTGGAACGTAAGACTGGAAGGAGGCTCGAACGGTGGTTATTTCACCGATGGATGGCGTAAGGTGGTTGAAGAGGTCCCTATAGACAAATATTATTTCTTTGTTTTTACCAGCCTGGATTTATTAAGCTTTGATGTTTCCGTATTCGATCCTGACACCGGAACAGAAGTTTTTCTAAAAAAGGTTGACTGGTTGTTTTAAAAAGTATATATCGAAACATATTAATTAAAACTGTTAATAATTATACTGATTTTTTTCTGAGGTTTTTTATATTTTCTAGTCTACTGCGGATGATGATATGATAGTTGAACAAAAGTTGCCGGCTGATGTGTGTGAAGATGATCTGGAAGGAAATCAAAAACATGTAAGTATTCAGCTTGTTCATTTTGAAAGTGTTTTATATGTTTAACAATTTCTAATATATTTTTTTGAATTATTATTTAACTTTTACGTATTCATGCTTTATTAGACAAAGATAACTCCAAAAGTGTTTGATATGTTTAACATTAATGAATTTATTTATTAGAATTATTATTAAACTTTTACATAATCATGTTTTGGTAAGAAAGAATGAAAATACAAAACATTCTTTGTTTATTTCAATTATTATTTAACTTTTACATATTCATATTTATTGTTTTTATTGTGAAGGTTAAAGGCAAGTCCAAAGTATATGAAACTCAGGTATTTAAAACCAAAAATGAATACCGCTCAACTCACTTATCGTTATATATTTCATAGTAACATGTTTATTTAAAAGTTGTTACTTATTTGTGTTACTTTTGATACAGACACAACGAAATCTTCGGAGCAGAATTAAAAGAGTTGATGCAGCAGCAAGCACTGGTTCTCCGGTCTTGAAATCCACAGAAACGGTATAAAACCAAATTGATAATTTTTGGACATTTACGGTTTATATTTTATAGTAACAAATTTTTAAAAAAGTTAATAATTATTTGTGTTACTTTTGGTACAGACAAAAAGAAATCTTCGAAGCAGGATTAAAAAGGTTGATGAAGCGCCAATGACGGGTTCTCCAGTCTTGAAATCCACAAACCTGGTACAACAACAAATTGTAACTTTTTTGGAAATTTTTTTTTCTTTACATAGTTCATATATCTTAATTATGTAGTGCTTTTCGTTCAATATGGTTTCTGCAATAAATGGGTTTGGGTTTAAATTGTTTGCTAAAAATATAGCCACTATTTGTTTGGTTATAATATAGGCGTTCTTTCTTAATTGATAAAATAGTGGTTTGTTCATTTCTTTTTGGTGATAATACATGCTTTATTTGTTTCATGATAATATAGTCATTTGTTCATTTGGTTTCGTGATAATATAGGTGTAATTCGCTTCATGATAATATACTCATTTGCTCCTTTTGATTTGATGATAACTTAGGAATTATGTGTTTCATAACAATATAGCTGATAGTATTGTTTTGCATGATTATATAGTCTCAGCTTCCTTTCGTGATAAAATTGTTTTTAGTGATAATAGAGTGTCGTGTAGGGGTCTTCAAAATTAGTGGAGGAACTTGTAAACATCCTAACAACAAAGTAGTAATTTTATTTGTCTCATCTTTATTTGTGTGTGTTTACGAAATCGGATATCCGAACTTCGGAAATCCAAAATTTCGGATACGGTTTCGGATAGTGATATTGACTATCCGAAATATTCGGATAGCCGGTTTTGAACACTCGTGTTTGTTTCGTGATAATATATAATCTCTATAATATATATCTAGAATATGTTCAACTTAATTCAATTATGTTCAGAAGAAGCGCAAGAAGACACTTCAAAAACTTAACCCACAATCACCGGTTTTGAACTTCAAAAGAATTGCGGAACACAGAATTGTAAGATTTTGTAGATTTTTTTGTGTTTCTTTCTTCAACTTTTTATCCAAAGGATATATTTAATCATGACTGTAATATGTTGTATTTTTCAGCGACTACCACCAAAAATGTCATCTGTGTTGGACTTATCTCCTGCTAATCTCAAAGAAGTCAGTGTTCAAAACCGGACAGGTGAAGTCAACTTTATAATGACCAGATCGGAAAAACACCGCAAAGAGTTCCGGTATGCATTTGTTGGATGGTCGAATTACTTGAAGGCTTGGAACATCAAAATGGGAGCAGAACTGTTTTTTGAGTTCAACAACTCAAGCAAGGTCTTGACACTGACAAAGGTTGTGGAGAAGCGTGGTGTTAAGAAGAAAAAATTGCGTGCATGAATCGGAAGTCTACTTGTCGTTGTGGTGGTTTTTATAAACAATATATATGCTAATTTCTTTTGTTGGGCTTTAGAGTCCTAGTTCGTCTAGAAAAACTTGGGGCTAAATTAGACAGCTTTTGGTTTATTTTGGGTTGGGCTTTTATGTAAATCAAGGTTAACAGGTAGTCAGGTACATGCATGGTTGGTTGTTATTTTTGGGTATAATAACTTGACTAATTTTGATATTATGTCTTACGTTTAATGGTAATACACAGTTGACGTGTGACGCACGGGTTTAAAATTTACAATTAATAACCTATTATTCAATATCAGGTTTTATATCTTAACAATCAAAATAACATCTAAGAGCATTGACATTGATGCCTTCATGTTCATTTATATAATTTCATCAAAATATTTGTTTTTCTCTAAATTATCTTAGCTTTTAAAAAACCTATCACGTCCATCTCTATATGTATATCTTTATCTAACACAAAAACACAAATTTTATTATTTATTTCTCTTTGTTACACACTCACAACAAAAAATATAGTGGATGGATATGAGCCTCTAAATATACAGGTTTACTTTAACGTCTTCACAAATTCTCTATTATAGAGATATCAATGTAATGGTATTTTTGTTGTTACTTTAAATTTAAATTACATATGATTTTTTATATAGACTACTCAACTTATCATTATATTACATTTTAAAAAATGGCAATAAATGAAAATAACGATAATAATATTCATACAATATACTAACGTGTCTGACTTAAACTAAACATAAAGCGACATACACGTACACTTCACTGTTACTGAACACATGATATTTTATATTTACATTACAAATTTCTAAAAACTTCTTTGTATACGACATTTGACGTTGTATCAGAAAGATTTCCATCACTATCTAGAATAACAATTTTGAGGCCATCTCGTCGGGTAACTCTTGATAATGCAACATACAATTGACCATGTGTGAAAACTGGATTTTTCAAAAACAAACCAACTCTAGAGAGTGATTGTCCTTGACTTTTGTTTATGGTCATTGCAAAAGATACCGCAAGTGGAAATTGTCTTCTTTGTAACTTAATGTGAAGTTTTTTGTCTGTAGGTATCAACGTAATTCTAGGAATATAATGACGATCGCCAATGTGACTTCCAGAGATAATCTCTACCTGTATAACACGTTTACCCAAAGAGACCACCTTTAATCTTGTTCCGTTACACAAACCACTTTTTTGGTCAATATTTCTAAGAAGCATGACCGGAACACCTACCTTGAAAACTAACCTATGATTCGGCAAACCAGAAGCTTTAATTCCATTAAGAATATCCGGTGAGCATAATGTATCATCTAAATTCTCATTAAGCATTTCTGTTGGACAGATACTATCTGAGCTTAAATATTCCTTCTCAACTCCCGGAAAAAGTGACAGCATACGATCGTTAATTTCTTGAACAACATCATTTGTTGGAGCTAGAATGGCTCTTTGATGGAAGTAATTTTGTTCATTGAAATTATATATAAGAGAAGGATATACAAACTCGATTAACTCTGAAATGGGATCAGACGAATGTTTGATGAGAAGATCTTCGGGTATTTGTAAATTTGCATTGCCGTCATTCACACCACCGACATTACCTTCCCCTATATCCAAAAGCCAGTTTGCAAAGTTGGTAGTTTCTTGTATTTCAGATGGATCATTTGAGGTACTCAACCTCAAATTTTTGGTCAATTTTAGGACTTTGCAAGTTCTCCAAATATAAGAAGAACTTAAAGAAGCATTTACAATTTGTTGTCTGCTTCCTCCTGGCACCACAGATAGTATTTGTCGGAAGTCTCCTCCAAAAACTATAACTTTCCCACCAAATGGTAATTCAGATGATGCTCCAGATACAGATCTAAAAAGGTCTTTTAACGATCTGTCCAAAGCTTCAAATCCATGTTTATGTACCATTGGTGCTTCGTCCCAAATAATAAGTGATGTTTCTTGTAATAAACGTGCAAGATCGCTATCTGGCTTAATGAAACAAAAAGAATCCTCATCTAAATTGATAGGAATGTGGAACCGAGAGTGAGCAGTCCTCCCTCCTGATAGCAAAAGAGATGCAATTCCACTGGAAGCCACACTTAAAACAATTTTCCCTTCTGATCTTATAGATGCACATAAAGTCTTCCAAAGATATGTTTTTCCAGTTCCACCGTAACCATAAACAAAAAAAACCCCTCCTTTGTTGTTATCCACCGCTGTGATGATTTCTTCATATATAACCCGTTGTTCATGAGTTAATGAAGAGAAAAGGTTACGAAACTCTTAAGCTAATATCTCCTTGTCATAAGCCAACTCTTCACTAAGTAAAAGATTGTTTGCGGAAGATATACAATCATGATTAGGAAAAGGCATACTGGAATACCTTTTAAGAGTGGAATTATTTCGAAGTAAAAACTTTTGGATCTCAAACAATGTTAGGTTCTTAATTTGATCTTCGTTAAGTACCAAACCTGTCAAATAATGAAATTAACGTCTAAATTATATATTACATTAACTTAAACATTTATATAAAATCTATTATAATGGAAAATACCTGGATGTTTTAAAATACGACGTTGCTTGTAGAGAATGTCATCTGATAAGTAAGTGAAAGTTTTTTCCCACACAAATTCAGGTCTAGACATACTCTCGGACATTAACATTGTACAAAACAAACTTCTTAAATAATAACCCGATCCGGTGAAACTGGCTTCTATAATTGCTTCAACATATTCATTGTCATCATCCAAAAGGCCATATGCATAACATGCATCTCTAAAAGTAGGATACTCAACATCATTTACGGTTCTAATATCCTCAAAATTTCTTGGACCTTTCACCTTGTTCAACAAAATCCTCAAATAATAAGCTTCACCGACTGAAGGAGAAACCGAATGAATTCTGCCAATTGAAAACCCTCTTTTCCTTGGTTTCCACTTACGTTTGTTGCTCTTCCATACAAATTTTGTTGGGAATTCGACATAAGTAAGTTGACGTGCCGCAGGGTATTTTTCATTACAAACAAACCACTGTAAAAACATTGAAGCATTCACTGACGGTTTATCTAACACATCTTCTATTTCTTCAAATTCTTCATAGATAACATGTTGTTGTCCTGGAAGATGAAAAGGAAGCCTAATGACAGAAGGATTCCTATAATGTATATCATAAGAAAAAATCCGCCAAGACGCTTCACAAGCAGATATGTATCTACAACTATAGTAGTCTTTGATTTCATCAACCGTCTTTTCTTGATCATTTGCTTCTTTACTTGGTACAAAACAAATTGATGCCCTATCATGACCTTTATTTATATATTTAAACAAATATTTTATTGATCCGGCCTGATTGCACCACTCAACATTGATGTGTGCTTGATATCTTTGTAAAAGAATTTTATTGTATGGCACAACACTGCGGTTATCTAACTTGACATCTGACTTCTCAATAAAAACACCGTTGTTACGTCTTCTATAAACGGGAAAACCATCACCATCTATGCATGTAGATTCACGAAATTTTTTGGGAAAATTTTTGGAACACTTTCCGTCAATCATGCAGGGACAATTCATATTTTCAACACCACAAGGACCATGAATCATGAACTCACTTACAAGAAAATATAACTCTGGTTCTTTGTCTTTGTCAGGTATTTCGGCAGAAATGAATGGATCGATATAATCAACGGTTGGAAGTTTGTGGTCGGCATGCATAAATAAGCACAAATGAGCATGAGGCAAGCCGCGCTTTTGAAACTCCACCGTATATACAACTAAAAATACAAAATAAACAAATTTTAAATTGTGTATTATATTTACTTTTTAATGTTTCCTACCGTTTACTAACTAAATAGGCATATATAACATAGTTTAAAGTTTATTTATTATAAATGTTGAAAAAAAAGTAGAAACGTTTGAAGACAAAAACAAAAATAATTAAAATACCTGCTTGAAGCTTTCCCAGAATTGCATTATCCCTTAAGTCTTTAATGATGGAATCCAACTTGATTTTAAATAACCTACATAAAATATCAGGCCTATCTTCCGGGTTAAGAGTCGTGTCCTTATGAAACCTCTTCACTTCAGGCCATTTTGGGTTACATGTGATTGTTATGAAAAAATCAGGATATCCATACCATTTACAAAGGGACATGGCATCTAAATAATTTTGAAACATGTACCGTGCACTACCAGTAAAAGACGAAGGTAATATAACACGCTGACCGATTTTAGAGACATCACTTTTGCCTTGTTCTTTAACAGAACATAAATTCTCAAAAGTCTCGCATCTTAATTTCTTTTGTTGAGTACGTATGTATAAGAGCCTTTCGCTTTCAATCATAGTATACGCATCAACCAAAAATTGTTGAAAAAGCCTTCTGGAATTAAGAACCAAAGAAAACGTATTCGATCTATCTTGGATTCTGTAGCAAAAGTATTCTCTCATTGTGCACGTATGTCTTTTACTGGTGGTTGAAGTAGAAACATCACTGCTGGTTGAAGTAGAAACATCACGATGAAGGATATCAATTCTATAACCATCATCACCGTACACAAAAAGTAGGGGATATTGAAGAGCTAAATAAGAAGGATGTAGTTCACTAATACGCTCGAGATAACCTTGTTTACTCTTCACAATAATATCTCTAGGTTCAAACAAAGTGTCAATATCTCCAACTATTAAAGCAGCAACTTCAGAAGCAGTTGGCAAGTTATATGTCCTACCATCTTTATTCCTTTTTGCAATAAGGCGAATCTTTAGATTCTCACAAGGATTTCTTTGAAAACAATCTCGCGCCATTCTGTAAGACTTAACCAACTGATTGTGAGAATCTAACATTGCCTTCAATTCTGAAATAATTTGAAAATCCAAATTTTCGGTACTTGAGCTGGAGTGTTTTCTGCTTTCCCTAATTAAAAAAAAATAAAATATAAAATAAATAAGGATTGATAAAAAAAAATATTTTGGAATATGAAATTTTGAAATATTACATAAAAACATACCCTAAAACAAATTGTCTGTTTGCAACCTCATTCTCAGTATCATATATATATAACTGAGAGAACTTAGGCTTGGATCCATTCGTTGGTATAAGACTTCCAATACTATGATAATTCTCACCACTAAGTCTGAATACATAAGGAGAATTACCATTGTTAATGGAGTTATCTACTTTTCCACCCATGGAAGTAAAAGAAAACATTGAGTTGTAACGACGAATGTTTTTCAAAAAATGAATGCTTTTAGAGTCCGAAGAAGTATAAAGACTTTTATAATCAGAGGGCGGGGGCTTGAAATCGGGAAGTTTGACTTTGCTGTAACCACAACATAGAGAAAAACTTGATTTAGTCTTTCTTTGATAACTTCTTAAGACTTCATCTTTCCATAATTTTGCATGACATGTTTCACATATATGACTCTGATCACCATGATCCAAGTAATCTGTTAATGGAAAAGTTTAATTTTAGTAGTATATAATTATAACATAGTATTGTTAAATTGAAAATAATAAATTGAAAAATATTTGGAAGTGGAATATTACCTTTTGATATGCCACAAAATATATTCGTTATAAATTCTCCGGCAAAATGGAGTTTTTCTCGAGAATTGTTCAACGAAGATAATTGAATATTCTTCTTTGACGTATAAGTACCTGAAAAAGGAATTCGGATTTAACAATTTTGAATATATATAAATATGTTAACTACTAATAATAATTTGAATTTACAATTTGAAAATATAAATAAGTAAGTAACATACTTTGTGGTAATTTGATAGATGCTTGTGTAGTTGACCTTTGAAAGTTTACTGATGGAGATTTAATTGCTTGTTTTTGCCTATCACGATATTGTTTCCTGATGCTCCGACAAAACTTTGGGCTACTATAATCATCAGTGGTGATTGAAGCTGTAAAAGATATAATGTTGTATACAAAGAGAAAAAGTAAATGGATTAATGTACATTTTTATTAAATGCAAAACAGGAAAATTAAAAATTTATATACCATTAGTAATATCTGATAGCATTGGTGTAAAATAGATATTGGAAGAATGAACAGTGGTATGTTGATTTGGATTTGATTGATAAGGAATAACAACTTCCTTCACATAAGGGACAGTTCTATTAATTGGTGAATTGTTAAAACTGAATTGGATATCTGACGAAGAAGTACCTGCAAAAAATATGACAACTATTAATAATAATTTGAATTACTATTTTGTAATTAGATAATGAGACTACCATACTTTGACAATATGTGAGACAGGGTTGTGTACTTGAAATTGGAATGTTTGGTGAGGTAAAATTCAGGCCTTTTTTTTTGCTATCCAGATATTCTTTACGGATGCGCCGATTAAACTTCGGGCTAGTATAATCATTATTGCGGATTGAAGCTGTGAAACAAAAAAACGTGGATAACAAAGACAAAAACATAAGGAAAATATGTAGTTTTTAAATAATTGATTATAAATAAATATGTACCATTTGTAACATCTGATAGCAATGGTGTATAATAGATATTTGAAGCAGTGTCAGTGGTATGTGTGTTTGGAATTGATTGATAAGTATTGACGACTTCCTTCCCATAATCGACATTTCTGTTAGTTGGTGATTGGTTAGAAGTAACTGGGACATTTTTCAAACCTGCTTTATGAAAACAAATATTTAGTATTGTAATAATAGTGTACTGCTAATATTTCCATAAAATGTAATTTTTAAATTAAAAAATATGTGAGTAATGAAAATTAACTTTAAAATATAGCTTATTCATAAATAATTAATGGTAAACTGATAAATTACCTTTAGACTTTTTGTGGGAATTCCTTTTATCGATCTCTTCTTTTCGCATAAGTATTCTTTCTTTACAATCTAGAATGAATACACCTATTTCAACAATAATCAAATTGGTGAAAAATAAATAAAGTAAATACATACCATTTGTAATGTTAGAAAGCGGACTTCGCATTTGAAAGCCTGAATACATATAAAAAACTATCATTAGTTTCAAATTATTGTTTTATAAGCGGGAATAAATTAATATTCAATGGCATATATTTATCACAAATAGGAGAAAGTAATGAAAACATGACCTTTCCCTGTGGAAGCCAAATCACAACGTTTCGTTTTTTTAACTGCCATATGTAATTTCCTTTTTTGTCGCATAACCTTTGCTTCATAAATTCCATCGTTTTGATCTGTGGATAATATATGGTATAAGTAAGGAAATAAATAATTTACATAGACTGAAATATAAGCCATATTTAGAGAAGTATTTAAAAAATTATAATTTTAAAATGTGGAGTTTTAAAATTACATAATAAGATGTGGAATATTTTGACATTAAAGGATTTGAATGTTTAAAGGGTATAAACTTTTGAAAATTATGTATTTTGATAAATTATGTAGTACAATCGCAATATAAAAAACAAACTTATGTTTAGAATAAAAATTAGCGTTTCTCATGTATTATATGTGAATGTCGATATTTACAAAAGATTTGAGGCTTTTCTGTAACTACTATCAACTGAAGATGATAATATATATTCTTAAAATAGTTGTTGATAAAGGAGCAGAGTTGAAAAAGTGATCAACCTTATCTAGTTATATTTACATTACAACCACATCAAATATAATGTTGTCAAAAATAAAATGAGAAATGTAACAAAACATTAATACATTAAAAACCAAACATAATACTAGCTTTGGAATATTGTCAAGAAGCATTCAGTACAACAAAAGGAAATTAAACTTCTTAAACATAAAAGCTTGAATGATCCAAAGCTTTTGAAGTAGTTCTTAAACGATAAACATTACTTAAAACACATTAAAATAACATAGGAAACCAACACTTAGAACATAAAGACTGTAAAGTCTTCATTTTTCAATTTTTGGAATTAGGAGAGTTGGTTTTCCAGGTTTAACTGGTTTGGTGGTTGACATTTCTCCATTTTCATCAACATCATAACTCTCAACCAAGTTTTTCTTGAAAGCAGGTTTTTTGGTTTTCCTCTTAAAAATCGCAGGCTCACCAATAGGCTTACTTGCCATGGCAGTGTCATCCAAATTTTGGGCCAAAGGGGTGATGACATTATCATCCATGGACTCAGTAGGAACCTAAAAATGATAAACAAAATTGGTGTCAAAAAAAAACACTGAAAATTTGTCTTAAATTTATAAGTATTTAATATAATTTTACATACCTTCGCTTTGAAGTCTTCATTTGATTTGGTACCAACAGTGACTCCCATAATAACATCAGTGCAGTTATCATCCTGCATTTTTGGAATAGTTCAATTTTAATATCAAACAACTAAAATACTTCACAAACATATAATTGAAGATAAAGTATAATAATGAGTAATTTTATAGAGTAGACAATGCATACATTCAGGTTAACAGTATCTTCTGATTCCATATCAGTGAACCTGTTGTTCAAAGAAGCAGTATTTTCCACCTACAATG
The DNA here is from genome assembly GCA_030545235.1 of Helianthus tuberosus. Taxonomy (NCBI): domain Eukaryota; kingdom Viridiplantae; phylum Streptophyta; class Magnoliopsida; order Asterales; family Asteraceae; genus Helianthus; species Helianthus tuberosus. Next base: position 116,380,575 of record CM060443.1, read on the forward strand.
TTTTCCAGAATTTGAGTATGTAAAATATGTTTATATACTAAATGAACCGGTAATTAAGTACTTAAACTTAATATTACCTCAATGTTGTTTGCTTTCTTCTCAAGCTCAAATATGATATCCTCATCATCAGTCAATTTAGAAACACCAAAAAACCAAAAGTTGTTTTCAATGTTGAACTCACTTATATCAATCTTAAATGCAAATTTTTTCCCTAAAAGAGCTTCAAACTCGTCAGGATACAGACCCTTATCACCACCCTGTAGTATATATACAAAAATATTATTGACATATTACAGGGGACAAAAATAATAATTTGCAAATTTAATAAATGGAAACTTACAGCAACGTGTTTCTCAATTAAGTTAGCTGCAGTTGTTTTTAGAATTCGGCAAGCATCTCTGTCAAACAATGTCAATGACACAGTTCCACTTGAATCTTGAACAGTCAATGGAATTTTAAGCCTAAATCACAAAGTGTCAAAATGTAAGCAATGAAATATAAACAGCTAAGAGAAACAATAACTTTCTAACAATTTAAATTTATTTACACCTTTGAGTATATTGAATCACAGTGTCCTTGCAAGTTGCCGTTTTGCACTCATAAACCTCTTCTTCATCAACCAAGACACCAACCGTAGGTGTATCATTATTAACTTTTGGAAAAACCTTCTTGTTACAAGTTTTACAAGCAAAGTAATACCAAGGCAAATCTTCGGATATCATTTGAACAGTACCAACAACAACAACAGACTTGGCCTATAAAATATGTAGTTTAGTGATAATGACAGAAATAATGTTAATATAAAAACATAGTCATGTGCTTTACCTGATTGAGATTTACTTCAGCTATGTTGTTGAATTCAGATCTAACAACATACTCATCATACAAGGATAAAAAAATTCCAGAAAGCCGAGAAGATTGACTCGAACATGACGAAGCAGCAGAGTTTGCAATAAGCCTGTTACAAATAATTATATTACATTAATATTTATGTAATTATAATATATTAAGGAAAAAATTGAATAAATGAATTCTCGGTTTTCATTCATTGAAATGATTCACCTGTTACGAAAAGTAGTCATTTCATCAACATCAGAATTTATGAAAAGCTTTGAAACATTGAAACAGCTGTTAACATAACCAAAACGACCAAAGTACTTCAGTGTAGCAAACTGCAGAATGACAACAATAACACCATGTTGTTCTCTGTTTTCCCATTGCTCTAAAATCCGATCAGCATAAGAATCCCACAAAGACAGGTATATTGAATCCATCCTTCACAAAAAATATCCAAAAATCAGGCTTAAAGTAAATGGGTAAAAAATATAAATTATGAATTTATAATCAATAGATTGAATAAGAATTAAAATACATACTCTAGATCTTGAATGATGACATTGAGTTTCTTGGTGTCTTTACCCCTTGCTGTCTTAAACTTCTTAAGGTCTTTAACATCAGCAACAAAACCAATAACATCTAGAAAATGACAGTCGGTTAAATGTGAAAACATTTTACAGTATATAAAAATATAACTAAAAAACATGTATGAGGTTTTTAGTCACCTATAGATTTGTTTTCTGGAACAGTTTTGTCAATGATATCCTTAAAGGATGTGAATGAGAACCCATAGATGGGACCATTGAAATCCTTACATGGATACACATCGGTATCACAGTAGATTCCCAGCTTGTTTTTGTTGTCCACATACTTGTACTTGGACTCATTTAAACCAATAGTGGGTTTGACAATGAAATAGCAATCTGTTTGAAAATTTGATAAATAAACATAAAAGAATTAAAAAAACTATAAAAAGTGAACATGTAACGTACATGTAAAAAAGTTGGTATGTAAAACATAAAATTTAAAAAATAATCAAAAACTTAATATACTAAAGTTACAATTGAAGGTTGTAATATTAACTAAAAATTATAACCAACAAACAATGTACAAATATATTAAGCATTTGCTTATTTATACATGTTATAACTTATTGCATATAACTAAGTTATAGGTACCTTTTACTTCTACAATATGTGGATGTCACCAATTTATTTTTAATAAATTTAAGGATAAGGTAAATGTAAGTATACAAATATTATAGGATGTTTATAATATAAGCATATAAGGTACTTCAATGAGAATGTGGTCAAAACTTGTGGTTGTTCCATTAGAAACTACTCATAACTTATTAGGGATAAGATGATAATACAATTGATAATACGTTATTGAATATACATTAACTTATAACTACCATTTAGTTCTACACTATGTGGATGTAAATAACTTCTTTTAAATAAATTTATGGATACGGAAATTGGAAGTATACAAATAATTTATCATGTATAAAATAGAAACATGTGAGGGACTTAAATGAGAATATGGTGAAAACTTGACGTTTTAAAATTGGGAACTAATCATAACTATCTAGGGGTAACATGATATTACAACTCCTAAATTAATGACATGTGACTAAAAATAATTTAAAAACAAAGACATAAACAACCAAGGCAGCTGTAAAAATTAACATTTTATTATAATTAAGGCAGGTGTAAATAATGTAATATGAAACAGTTAAACAGGCAACTTGTTGCATTAAATATAAGTTAAACTACTTTAAAAGGTTATAACAATATACCTGATTCATTCAAAAGTTGTTCAAATCTCGGAAACCATCTTCGGAGAACATTGGCTTGCATGGTGGTTCCCTGTCAAATAAAACATGAAAAGTAAAAATAATAAGGATAATAAGCACAAAAAATATAAATACTTTTAGGAGATGACAGAGAAAAGAAACGGGAAACTTCATTTTTACATGTTACAGTGAGATGTTCATAAGCAGAAGGATAACACTTTAAATTAAAGGGATAAGTAATTAGATAACCAAAATTTTAACAAACTGACTGCCTGACTGGATGCAAAGGTTATAAGTTTGTTTAAAAATTTTTCACTTTATTTCAAAAACCCATTCTTGATAGCACTTTAACAAACTAAGAGACAAACTGACTGACTGGATAAAACTTTAACTTAAACGGATAAGTTAAATATTTAAATTTGTTCGTTATTTCAAATAACTCTACTTCATATGAGAAATATATACCTCTTCATCAACAACGATCATTTCGATTGAGTAAAACTGCTCTGGATTGTTATACATCGGTTGCTTCCATAAACGGAGTACACGAACCTTCACAGTGTAATCACGGCGAGCCAAATCCAAATCCTTCAAATAGGTGATGTTACTATATCAAAGAAATATGCGTTAATATTACTATGTATAAAATACCATATGAAACAGTAAATGTATAAAAATTCAATTCCCTACCCGTGCTCCATTAGTTCAGTAAGTTGCTTCAAAGATCAAAGGGAATAAGGAGAATTGTAGTTGGTGAAAAAGGAGGAAGGGGGAGTGGATATAAATAATGAGGGTTGGAAGAAAAAAACAAAACTATATAAGGTATATGAAAGTAATCAGATTTAGTCTTCTTTCTTGGATAGGTAGTAGATTAACTAAAAGGTGAAACACTTTGAAATGGTGTATTTGTCCTTATAGTTGACCGACAAAAAGGTTAAAGCTTACAAAACCTGCAAATATGAAACCATGAACCGTTGAAAGTGAAATTTTTAAACGAACAAAAAATTCAGACCCATTTTAGGCTTTCAATTTTGTTTTTATTATTCTGTTTTTATAACTATTGTCTGTTAAGGGCCTTAATAGGCTGTATAAATATCAGTTGGGTATGTAGAGTTTTTTATGTTAATGAACCGTTGAAAGTCAAATTTTTAAAGGAACAAAGAATTCAGACCCATTTTAGGCTTTCAGTTTTGTTTGTATTATTCTGTTTTTATAACTACCGTCTGTTATGGGCCTTAATAGGCTGTATGAATATCAATTGGGTATGTAGAGTTTTTAAAGTTAATACTTCTTCTTAAAAGTATTTAAATACATATGTATATCAAATATCATTTACTATTCTTAAGGACTACTGTTGTAAAGGTTTAAATTAATTATCTTTGTAAAAATAAAACAGGTTTCCGGTCTTTAAAGTGATTACAAAAGTATGGTTATGAGTAGAAAACAAAGTGTCTTTATGAAACATCCTTGAAATTTTTGATTTACTTTAAAAAAATTGAAATAATGTAAGTATATTTTTAAACAAAAAGCCTTGACCGTTAATAAACTGAATTTGTGATCAATTTGTGAGTACATATACAACGATAACATAAAATGAGACTTAAAAAATTATATAACTTTGTAAAAAAGAAAGATATTTCCGGTCTTTAAAAGGTTTACAAAATTATGGTTGTGAGTAGAAATCAAAGTGACTTGACCTAAGGTCCTTGAACATTTTTATTTACTTTCAAAAAAGGAATTAAAAGGAAAAGGTATTTCTGAAAGTCAAAATTAAAAGGAAAAGGTTTTTCTGAATGGTGAAAAGTGGAACAAAGATTATGGGTAAGGTCAACTAAAATGAAAAGGTATTTCTGAAAGTCAAAATTAAAGGTTTAAAAAAAGAGGAAAAGTGTGTCTTTGTATTTTTTTGCTTATCCTGGTTTTTTAAATATAGTAATCTGAAAAGTAAAGGAGGTGAACAGTATTTTTATGGAAGAGTTAGATTACCTTGTTGATACAAAGACAAACTTGTATACTATAGGAATTCTTAGAAGTGTAAAATGTAAAAAGTTGTAAAATAGGTTAAAAGAAATACCAAAATTAATTCAAAGGTGTTTGGAATATTTTGTTTTCAAATACAGAATCGTGAAATAATGGTTTACCAATATGAAATTCAATTGAAAAAACATTTACTTTAAATTTTTGGTTTCGTTCATCCTAAACATGTTACTAATCAATTTGGGAGTACATTTACAACGATAACATAAATTGAGACTTAAAATATTATATACCTTTGGACCATTCAAACTCACCTGACTGAGATCTTGGATTCAGGTATGCATCCATCCAATGCTGAAAACTTATGATTCCATAGAAACTTATTTGTATCACCTACAACAAAAAAAATTACCTAAAAATATAAAGTCTATTATGAAACTGATATGAACTGAAATAAAAACATGTTATCCCTTTTTAAAAACTATAACTAATATCATGGTATTGAACAGAGGGGACATTATTTCTTGCAAACAGCCAGAACACAAATTGGACAGTTAGGGGGTGTTTGGCCTAGCTTTTTTAACAAAGCTTATAGCTTTATTTACCTTTTTTTACAAAATAAGCTTAACTTGGTGTTTGGTTTAGCTTTTTAAGCTTATGATTATTAGCTTATATAAGCTAAATTTATAGAAGCTAAGTTCAAGATGGCTTTTTAGCTTATTTGAAGAAACTTCTTGTTGTAAGAGTTAATGATATAAAAGAAGTATAACTGAAACCAAGCACTTAAAAATCGCTTATGAAATGATAGTTAATAAGCTATAACCTAGGAAAAACACCCCATTAACACAATATTTGATTATCAAATATGAAATCAGATTCAGATTCTAAATAATTGAATCAAATATAGGACAAATATTTTTTGTTTTCAAATACAGAATCGTGAAATAATGGTTTACAAAGATCAAAATCATATGAACCAAGATTTAGTTTAAATTTTAAATTCGTTGATCAAAAAAGTGTTAGTAATCAATTTGTGAGTACATTTTCAACGATAAGATAAAATTAGACTTATAAACTTATATACCTTTGGACCATTTGAAACTCAACTGACTGAGATTTTGATGATTCCATCCAATGCTGAAAAATGATGATTCCAGATAAACTTATTTGTATCACCTACAACAAAAAAATATTGATGAAAATCAAAGTCTATTATGAATCTGATATGAACTGAAAAAAAAAATGTTATCACTTATTAAAAAATAACTTTAGATGATACAGTTTCACGTAACAAAAAGCAATCCTCTGTTGAAGAAGCAACCAGTGACAGATTTTTGATGGAATTATTATGAGGGGTCGGTGACATTGTCAAGGAGAATAAGAAAATGCTATCACTAAGCATCTAATGACACTCCTTGACAACATCACCGACACATCGATGTTTCCAGCAGAGGTCTGTCAGTGGTTGCTAATTCAACAGAGGGTTAATTCTTATTAAGTTTTTAGGCGTATCATCTAAACAGTAAAAACTGTGCACTTATGGATTTATTTTAAACCGCAATTAAACCATCTGCAAAAAAAAAAAAAAAGGGATTAGAATTTAAAAATGACAAATAAATATGACTACAGAAATATGATAATTGATGGAAACATGTTCAAGTATTAACCTATAGTGGATCTGTTGATGATAAGCAACAACCAAAATTTGTTTACAAAATAGAACAACATCTTTCTTTATGTGTATTTGAAAACAAAAGTGTTAGACTTAACTAATGGATACGTCAAAAGTAAAAACAACGGAGTCACATACAGAAAACCGTCGATTCAAAACCAGGAACATTAAACCTCTGGCAAATAAACATCCTAATTAATTATGTCAGTCATATAAAGGACTGTAATCAACAAATTGGGTAATTATATCAGCCAAAAACCATTGTACATAGATACACATAACAACAAAATTTAACTCCCATACAATTGAAAGGCGGTTTAAAACCATATTTCAAATCAAATCAAACAAACACGGATTCATATAATCATCATCAACATCATCAAAATATAAACTAAATAAGGTTTAGGGTTAAAGTGTATTTAAAACATCATCATCATGAAATTAAACATTTAAATACACGCGATAAATCATAAACAGGATTAGAATAACAAAATGGAATCACAACTCATAGATACGGATTAAACATTTTGTTGTTCATAAATACACATAGCAACAAAATTTAAGTGGCATACAATTGAAAAGCGGTTTTAAACAATATTTCAAATAAAATCAAACAAACACGGATTCATATAATCATCATCATCATCATCATAACATAACATAAAGTAAATAAGGTTTAGGGTTAAAGTGTATTTAAAACATCATCATCATGAAATTAAACATTTAAATACACGCGATAAATCAAAAACAGGATAAAAAACATAACAAAATCAAATCAAATCAACAAACCCTAAAATTAAAAGATGAACAAACCCTAACTTGTAATACACGTGGTTCAGATCTACAATAATCACTAACAAAATCAAATCAACAAACGCCTAGAATCAAGAACAGTGATCAAAAACATAACGAAAACATAACCTATTAAACGCGGTGTTTTAATCTTGAACAAAGTTTAAAAAAAACAAAATATTTTTTAGGGATAATCAAACCTGAGACAGAAAAGGATGCAAATACCTCGAAGAAACAGTAATATGATCAACGGATGGTTCAGATCTACAATAGTAAGTAAGAAAAACAGGTTAAAAACAAACGACAATGAAGAAGAATTAACAAATAATGAGGAATCCCATACATGTTAATCGCGTGCTTAAGATCTTCAACCATGGATGAGTGATGGACATGACCAATGGAAGAATAAACCCTAATATGAAATACACGGGGATCAGATCTACAATAATCAGTAACAAAATCAACTCAAGAAACTGATAAAAGTGAAGAACAATTAACCAAAAAAGAATAAAACCATACCTGTTAATAACGTCGTTAAGATCCGGAAGCATGCCGGAGTGATGGAGAAGAAGAATGGTTGAGCGAGTGGAGAGGAGAGAAGAACGAATGGTAGCGGCGGTGGGGAACTTTTAGGGTTTCTTCAAAAGGGGGTTCAGATCTACAATAGAAAGGTAACAAAATCAAATCAAGAAACTGATAAAAGATAACAACAATGAACAAAAAAAATAAAAATCCATACCTGCTAATAGCGTGGTTTAGATCAGGAACCATGTATGACTGATTGAGAAGAAGAAGGGTTGAGCGACGGAAGAAGGAGAGAAGAAAGAAGAAAGAATGGTAGCGGCGATGAATACACCTTTAGGGTTTCTTCAAAAGTTTACCCAAAAACCGGGTTCTCACAAGTTGAAGACGTGGAGCCTTCTATGTTGAACACGTTAGTAAAATCAAGGAGGTGTTGACAAGTGTATTGGTTGAATGTGGTGATGCCAAGTGGCAGAACCTTGTTCTTTTATTAGGTATAGAGATGTATGTATTCTATAGTACCTAAATTCTTCACTGTGTGTATGTTAAAAAAATTATTTTTGTTTTTATGTATGAGAAAAACACAATATTAATTTTCTTTATATAAATCAACATTTTCGTTAAGATTATTTATTGTAGTAATCAATTTTGTAAGGTTTGGGGAAACTGGTGGAAAAAGGGTTATGTAAGACAAGGGACTGTATAATCTCGTTGAACACTCGATCAGTAAAAAGAAAGGAAAAGAATGAAAATACCTGTTGAGTGTGAGCATATACGTGAAGGAAGAACGTCACGGGCGAACAAACGGCGGCAATCAGCGCCCGGAAACACACACGGTGACGATGGAGGTGTAGGGTTTTTGCCTTTTGGGGGTTGGAAACTTCTTTTGGTTTGGGGGCAAAAAGGGCGCCATTTTAGAGGGCACGTTTTTTTTTTTTTTGCAATTTTTTTTTTCCTTTCCAAAACTTTTTAAATTTACATCCTTATTGTTTCAATTTTATTGTCATTTTCATTCTAAATCAAAATTTTTCAGATTTTTCATTTAACAACCAGTTTTTTTGTCATTTTCCTCTCTTTTAATGAAGCGCAAAATGGTTAGGTTTTTAATTTGTTATATTAAAACGTTAAAAAATTATTTTGCCCTTCGTTAAAAGAGAGGACAAAGACCAAAAAAAAAAAAAAACTGGAAGTTAACTGAAAAATTTGACCAGATTTTGATTTTGGATGAAAATGACAACAAAATTAAAACCACAAGAATCCAGATTTAAAAGGTTTGAGTTTTGGACTAAAGTGACTAAACCTCAATGACCATTTTAACAGTTTACTCTTATATTATACTAACAATAGTCTGTATATCATAGGTTAGTGGCATCTTAGAGGTGATATGCGGTTCTGAATTCGATTCCTATAAAGGGTTTTTCTTAGATTTAGAAAGTGTCCTTCTAAATTGGTGTATAAAAATTATTGCCTACTCAAGATGGATATGATCAGGTGATTTCGCTAGTGGTGACATGATTATACTCTATTGGTCCGTAAGTGATTTAAATTTGCCGTTAAAATAATTTAGTACCAGTAATATATTAATTTGTTTTTTTAATTATTATATTTCGTATTAAAAGTTATTCGTTATTATAATAACTATAGATGGCTACATATTCCATTCCATATATAATATACACACAAATTAAACATTAAAGGCTGGTTTCAAGTTTCAAACTGACCTATACAGTTTAAACTTTAAACTATTATATCGTTTTCAACAAGAATTCAACATCACTCGATTTTGATATACATGTAACCACGTACTTATTTTTTGTTTCTCTACTATATTCGGCGCTAGCGCTACTGTATTACTATGTACAAACATTTATTTTCATAAACGCAAAAATACAGCCGGTGAATATGGCACGTCGTGCTGTGAGTGGAGTAGTGTGTGTATATACTTATAAAAATAAAAACCGTATTTATAGATAATTTAAAAAGATGCCATATTTAACTGCAAAATCCGTTTACTTCGAATTTTAAACAGATATTATACTAAAATGGCGCACTTTAGCCAAACAAACAATAACCAGTAGAGAAAAACCGTACGCACAAATACAAGTTTCATTTCAAAACCCCCCAAACCCTACAACCCTTTGATCACTCCTCCTCCTTTCCGGCCGGCGATCGCCGCTCGTTTCTTCGCCGGTGACGTTCGTCTATCCTCTCTCACAGTCCACAGGTATTCTCCTCATTTCATTATTTGTTCATGCGATCGAGTGTTTAACGTGATTTTACCGTCCGTTTATCCGCTTCGTTAAATGTTACAATATTAATGATCGTAATAATCGATTTCGAATTATATTTGACTACCGATTTACTGTCATACGAGTGTTTAACGAGATTATACAGTCCATTTCACCCAACGTTATAATATTGTTGATCGAAATAATCGATTTGCAACATGTATGAACACCGATTTGCTATGACGTGAGTTGTTTTTATTTGCTATGGATTTATAAAATTGACTAGTGAAGAGGTAACGGATTTCGCATGATAGTTGAATACAGGTTACTGTGATATGAATTGTTTTTTTAGCTATGAATTTATAAAATTAATAGTAACCGACTTTGCATGATATTTGTATACCGAGCTACTGTGATATAAGTTGTTTTATTCGCTTTGAGTTTGTAAAATTGATTAGTGCACTAATCGATTTCGCATGATGTTTTAATACCAGTTTACTGCGATATGAGTTGTGTTTTATCAGCTATTGATTTATAAAACTGATTTCGTGCGGTAATTGATTTTGCATGATATTTGAATACTGGTTTACTGTGATATGAATTGTGTTATTTGTTATGGGTTTATAAAACTTATTAGTGTAGTGATCGGTTGCGCATGATAGTTGAATACCAATTTACTTTGAATCTGTGATATGAGTTATTTATTGACTATAGATTTATAATAATCCATTTCACATGATATTTGAATGTCGGTTTTGTGATATGACTTGTTTTATTTGCTTGAATGTATAATACTGACTAGTTTAGTAATTGTTTTTGCATGATATTTGAATGCCGATTTACTGCGATATGAGTTGTTTTATTGTTGAATAGGTTGTATCATTTCAATGCTGTATATGTCTACAGAGAATGTCACTTGATGTCTGCAAATTTACAGTATGAATCTATTATAAGACTGTGACCTCGATTTATTGTCTATGGATGTTCACATTATGAATCTATTTTTGTAGGTGATATCTTGAATCTCGCTGCTTAATATGGCGCAACCTGCTAGTAGTGTGAAAGGTCAGATGTTTGAACCAGAGAGTGTTCAAAAAGCTCTGGTAAATACGATAATAATTGGTGAGTTTCCGTTCTCTGTTGTTGAACAAGATGAGGTTAAAGAGATTATCGAAACCAAATTCTCTGGTTTCCAAGTTCCATCCAGTGAAATGATTTCTAGAGATTGTGCCCGACTTTTCATGGATGAAAAGTTGAAGTTGAAAAGTTTTGTAAAAACAACAAAGCAAAGGGTTTGCTTAAGCTTGGATACTTGGAAGTCGAACCAGTCAGTGAATTACTTATCCATAACTGCTCATTTTATCGATGAAAATTGGAAATTACACAAGAAAATCATCGGTTTTAGTCCCATTGGTAGTGATAATGGAGAGGAGATAGGAAGGGCGGTTGAGAACTGTTTACATGATTGGGAAATCTGTAATGTTTTGGCCATCTCTGCTGGTAATGCAAGCTCATATGATGCTGCAGTTAGTTATTTAGGATCAAGATTAGCGAATCCTGTGTTGGATGGTAAGTTTCTTCGCCTGAAATGTCTTGTTGAGCTGACGAATACTATGGTAAAAGGGGTGTTAAAAGATTATGATAAACAGATTTCACGTGTGCGTGCAATGGTTAGATGCGTGAAACAATCACCAGATAGGATTAAAAAGTTCAAACAACGCGCTAGAGAATGTGGGATAGTGTTTAAATCTTTATTTACTCTTGATTGTCCGTCTAGATGGAACTCAACTTTTGAGATGTTGTATATGGCTGAAAAGTTTGAAACTGTTTTCAACTGGATGGAGAAAGAAGATCCAAGCTATATTAATGAATTGTCTAACACTTGTGGGGTTCCAGTTTATGTTAATTGGGAAAAGGTAAGAACCGTCATATACTTCTTACATGTATTCTTTCTGTCAAATAAAAAGATAGCAGGTTCGCATGTGACATCTAATTTGTTTCTTGATCAAATCGCCCGTATCGACTTCCATTTGGATAATTGGGGAAAATCTAGTACAGGCAGTGAGAAACGTTTCGGTAAGGCACTTGATTTGTCGTGGAATTATAGCGCGTATTGGGGAGATGTTGAGAATTCAAATATGTTAATATATATCGCGAGTATACTTGACCCTCGTCATAAAACGAATTGTATGGAACTGTATTTCTTGAACAGCAAATACAAACATGACTACACTGATGAAGGAGTACCTACATGGAAAAAGAAGGCGGAATGGGTAGTTGCTGCTGCATATGATTTGTTCAATGAGTATGTTGGTAAGATCGGGGCCCAGCATCAAACTGCAAAATTTCAAACGAGCGGTTACATGAGCTACTTGTACCATGACACGGGTCCAAAAGGGTTGTTTCAGAAACGTGTGGTGGGTTTTGGAGGTAATGTAGGATGCAAGTCAGAGATCGATATATATCTTAACGTGGATGAGGATTTTGAAGATTATGATGGGTTTGATATACTACTTTGGTGGAAGGTTAATAGTGAAAGATTTCCGGTTCTGTCTAGAATGGCTAAAGACGTTTTGGCAATTCCAATCTCAACTGTTGCATTGGAGTCAGATATTAACATCGATGGTAATCTGTTGGATGATTTTAGAAGTTCTTTGTCTCGTTCAATGGTTGAAGCTTTGGTTTGCACTCAAGATTGGCTAAACAAGTCAAACAAGCAAATTAAAGGGAAGAAAGGTTCAACTAAACTTGCTGACAAAATCTTGAAAGGTTACTCTTTTCTTTTCTCTAATTTTTAGGATGAATGTTATTTTTGCGTTGTTTAAGGATGATAACTGTCCGGTTTTGATGAAATTGCTAACTGAACTGCTAAATACGGTTTTGGAAAACGACGAACCAAACCGTTGGGTTGCTAGGGTCGGCCAGACTAGCCAAAACGGTTTGGTTTGGTGGTTTGCATTGTTTTTTTTTTTTAAATTGTTAGTCTGTGATCCAATTTTAAAAAATTGATTTGATAATATAGCACATATATATAAATGCATTATGCGTAATTCAAAATAAAAAATTAATAATAATAATACAGGGTAAACGTTTAGTGTTTGTTTAGACAGTTAATTACAAGTTTCAAACTGTCGGCCCAGTCTTGGACCGAACTGTTAAACCGCCAAACAAGCCTTTTTGCTTTGGTTTGAGTGTTTCTGTTGGTTTTAACGATTTACGAATGTTTCTGTTCTGTATATATTTGATATAATATTGTTTATTTTTAACATGATAATCTTTTATGTAGGTATTAATGAACAACTGGAGGGTCCCACGAGCGGATGCGGGTAAAGCTTCTTGGTATATGATATATGTGTTGCTTTGTATTTTGGGAAGTCTAGAAATTGAATAGTCATTACTTTTTGTTTGAGACATATTGGTTCAGATTATGGTTTGGTTTAAGACTCATTGGTTCATGTTGTGGTTTGGTTCAAGGCTGACAAGTTCATCCTAGTTTCATTATCTGTTATGTTGGTGCGGTTTAGTACAACTAGCATTTCGTATTCAGTTCGCTTTTGTTAACTTTATGCCCGTAAAATCAATCTGATAATTGGTTTGAACTGTAAAAAAAATTCATATATGGTTCGTGTTGGTGTTGGTGCAGTTTAGTATGACATTTCCTATTTGGTTTGCTTTCCTTAACTTTCTACTAACATTTCCTATTACATTTTAAAGATAAAACTATGCTACGTACCCGGTGCACTAGGCTCTTGCGTTTGTGCAAGGTCAGGGAGGGGTCGGATTGCTTCGCGATCTAATGTATGCATCCGACCAGCCTTACCTTACACTTTTGTGTAACAAGTTATTTCCACGGCTTAACCCTTGACCTCAAGGTCACAAAGCAACAACCTTATCCGTTGATCCAAAGCCTGCCTTCAAAATTATCCAAGATGATGATTTTTAAGTTCACTGATTTGAGCATCAGATTCCATGTGAAATGGTTCTTCTTCCCCCACAGATTTGGATGTCACACATGCAAACACATGTGTAGTAATGGAATTGGCATGAGAATTCGTGCAAAAATTGAAATTTGATTTGTAATTTAGGTGGGTTTGTTTTGCAAAATGGAATGAAATTTGGATCGAATTGGAATGTTGATTCTCTTCCTTATGTTGTTCAATTCCAATTAATTTTCTTGTTGAAACCAACAAAATAAGGAGTGAAATCAACATTCCAATTCCATCAAGATTCCATTTTATTCTGGAAACGAACACTACCCGACAATTTTCTTCTGTGAGGACCGCTTTCCATCAACTTTATGCTCAGGTAATATCTATGTAACCTAGTCAATATGGGGGGGGGGGGGGGGATAGTGCACGGTCCTCCCAACCGCCGGAGTGATCTCACTCCGGGAGCCGCTACCCGACCAAGCTAGCTCCTCGGTGACTTCCCCATGCCGAGTTCTTACCCTGGGCGACATATGTCACTCCCAAGACTCGAACCCGGTACCTCTGGGAAGAGGTGGGTGTCGGTGGCCAACTGGGCTACCCCAGTTGGTTACCTAGTCAATATGCGTGGAATTCATTTGATTAGGTGAGAATAACAAGATTATTTAATTTTCGATGTTTCATTAATCAGTAAACGTTTTACAGCTCCTAGAAACAAATGGACAGGGCTTCGCCGTCCAATTCACAAAATCGATACTAAGCTCTCAGTCCGCACGACTATTTATAGATATCACGAAAGTTACCTTCGTGCGGATGAGACTAGTCTACTTTCGTACGGATGAACATCCACATTCGTACGAACTAACATTTCCTTCACATTCGTGCGAACTTGTCTTTCATCCGTGCGAATGGACTCCTTCGCACGGACTAAGTACATTCGTACGAAAGTGTTATACATGATAAAATCCGTATAATCTAACATTCAACCTATTACAAACATGACATGACTCGACGACGTAGGCATCAGACATTATGTATCAACATCTTCCATCTTTATCAGATGCGAAACCAACTTCAAGAATAAAATAAATATCCAACTTGAACTCATTATTTGAAAACGTAGATAGAGGCAAGCGTATGAGAAAATGGTCCAACGTAAAAATGCATAACTTTCACTATGTTTGAAGGTAGATGGCCCAGAAGTGAGGCACATGAAGGCCTAAACATGCAATATCATGTGACAGACTGCGATAAAGGATATGCAGCTAACCAAAAGGTTATCGAACTCATTATCAAAACAATTAGAAAGAGGCAAGTGTATAAGAAGATAGTCCAGCTAAAATGTGCATAACGTTCACTAAGTTTGGAGTTAAGGACTTAAAAGACCGAGAAGTGAGGCGCAATAAGCAAGATCATGTGACAAACTTAGAAAGGAAACGCAACTAATCAAAAGGTTATTAAACTTATTATCAGAACAACTAGACAGCTATGATGCACTGGGACGGGTACGGGAACGGGAAACGGCAAAACTAAAAAATTCAAGAAGCGGGGACGGGACGGGTACGGGAATAAAAACATATAAAAAAATAAATATATATTAAAAATAATGTAACACAAAACCTCAAAATAGTTATATATTGATATAAAGTTCAAAAATCACATATCTTCCTAATCTAATCAAACGTTAACAGCGTAGTTATCGATAGCGAATAGCGACAACGTACCTATATGCTACGTAGTGATAGCGATGAAATAACGCTCGCTATTTCGTGTTTGGCGATAAGGTAGTTTAAAATTTAAGAAATAAAAAATAGCTATCTATATAATTTTTTTATATATATAATGTGGGTTAGGTTAACGTACAAATGCCCTTATCGTACATTACGTACGCTACAATCTCAGCCGTCCGATCATCTTCCCGCATTGAATTCGCATGTTGTTTTTTTACCACATGCGAAATTGTTACAAAAAAACATGCTATTTCATCAAAATTATCACATGCGAAATTGGTACAAAAAAACACATGCGAATTCATCAAAAATTATCACATGCGAAATTGTTATAAAAAAAACAACATGCTATTTCATCAAAATTATCACATGCGAAATTGGTACAAAAAAAACACATGCGAATTCATCAAAAATTATCACATGCGAAATTGTTATAAAAAACAACATGTTATTTCATCAAAATTATCACATGCGAAATTGGTACAAAAAAACAACATGCGATTTTAAAAATCGGGAAGATGATCTGACGGCTGAGATTAAAGCGTACGTAATGTACGATAAGCAATATTGTACAGTACTCTTTACCTATATAATGTTAATTTTATACCTTTTTATGTATAAATTTATAAGTTTAAGGACCAAATGTAAGCTAGTGAAAATAGGGGGGTTAAATGTTAAGATACACAAACTAATTTTACACTTTTTATGTACATTTTACAAGTTTTAGGGAGTAAATGTAACTTAATGAAAGATAGAGGGGTTAAAAGTTAAAATCCATAAACTTATTTAACCCTAAAAAGCCTCAAAAGCAACAAACACGCAGCCACTCTTCTTCTTCCTGGTTTCCAGCAGGTTTCAGGCAAAAATTGCAGGTTTCCGGCCAGAAAAATAAGCGGAAACTTGACGGAAACGTTTCCTGCACGTCCCCAAACCCCGTCCCCTTCTGCAGCACGTTTCCAGGCCGTATCCAACATGTCGGGGACGTTTCCCGGTCGTCCCCGTGCCGTTTCCGCCCCTAGCAGTCCCCGGGACGGGAGACGGCACCTCAATGGCGTTTCCGTGCTTCCGAGCTAGACAGAGACAAGTGCGTGAGAAAGAAAGGACCAACTTAAAGCGCTTAACTTTCATTGCATTTGGAGTTAGGTAGCCCAAAAGTGAGGTACGGGAACGCCTAAATATGCAAGATAATGTGACAGACTATGATACACGGGAACGCCTAAATATGCAAGATAATGTGACATATTACGGTAAAGGGTACGAATCTAACCAAAGGGCTATTATACTCATTATTTAAACAACTAGATGTAGGGCTGCCATATCGTGTATACATGTACACGATAATACACGAACACGATAATACACAATACACGAAATCCCATACACGAACACGACAGGATAAGGTTTCGTGTCTAGTTTTCCATACACGAACACATAATATTTTTTAATAGGTATACACGATAATTACCCGTTAATACCTGATTACGAATGTTTCTGTAATTACATATCTAGGAACATGTTTAGTTAAACAAAAGTTGTCAAAAGTTCACAATAGGCTTAAATAATGCATAAACGCCTAATCCATAACAAGTTTGAAACAAAATCCATAAATGACAAATCACAAAAGGTTTAAATAATTCATAATATCCATTCAAAACAATGTAAAGTTCATGGTCACACTAAATTATATTTTTACGGGAATGGTTAGGGAAACTTGAAAGATAAGTGATAAAATTAGGTTTTCAAATCACATGGTCACACTAAATTATAATTTTTATTATATTAAAATTGTTAATATGTATTAACAGGTACTAGACAGGTAAACAAGTATTTTACCTGTTTAGACACGAAAATTAACATGTATTTTCGTGTCTACCTGTTTAGTACCTGTTACCTGTTAAGGTCATACACGATACCTGTTAACTTCGTGTAAATTTGTGTCATGTATTCTTGTACGTGTCTAAAATTGCCGGCCCAAACTAGATAGGAGTAAGTGTATGAGAAAATGTTCCAACTTAGAAGTGTGTCTTTCACTATATTTGAAGTGTGTCTTTCACTATATTTGGAATTAGGGCACATAAATGAGGCATAAAAAGACTTAAACATGTAAGATGATGTGACAAACTACAATAAATAATACAAAGCTAATAAAAAAAAGTAATCAAACTCATTGTTTGAAAATAGTTTAAGCTAATCAATAAAAAGTAATTGTTGGGATTGAACCCTATCAGAGGAACAGATAATTAAAGCCAAAACTGGATCAGAGCAGTGGATCCAGAATAAGCAGATATTTACATACAAGTCTCTCCCCTTGAAAGTGATTTCAACATCTGATGACCTCCTATCTGCTGATCTTGCAAACTGCTGACCTACAACTGCTGCTCAAGTAAAGAACTGCTGAAAGACTAAAGCCCTGCTGATTCAATCTACTGCCTTGAGTCAAGCACTGCTGATCCGAACAAGTACTGCTGGGTTCACAGCAGTGGAAGGTTGCAGCAGCTGATCTATAGTCTGTTTTGTAATGTAATGTAATAGCAGTAGTTAACATAGCAGTGTTTGTATAGATCAGAGGTTAGAGTTTGTTAGGAGGTTAGATGTCACTTTCATGGTGACGTCAGCTAAGATGCTCAGTGGTTTGCTAGTGCCTATAAATAGTTCAGTACTTTGTACTGTTCTATTAGCTCTTTTGCATCATCGTCTTCTTTGCACGAACAAACAACTGAGCTCTGGCTGAGGGGGAGTTTGCATTCATTCATCAATCATTGTAATCGTTATTGAAATAAATTCAATCTTCCGATTCATTGTGAAAAGATGTTTGATCAAAGTATTACTCTCGTTTGATTGTATGCAAAGTTTGTTTTCATCATAATTCCGCTGCACACTCATTCATTTTCATTTTAATTACAAACACAAAATACAATCAGAAACAAACTCAGATCCAACAATTGGTATCAGAGCCTGGACAGTCAAATTTGATTTAACAATCATTTTGACGTAAACAGTTCGGCTCATAACAAGTTGATACTGATCGTTTGTTCGTCCGTTGAAAAACAGTGCAAGGATTAATCACCATTAAAGTTGATTTCTCAGTGTCTGTAAAACAACAAGAATGACGTCACAATCTCAGGATGATAAAAACAACATCGGTTCGCTTTTTAAACCACCTATGCTAAAAAGAAATGAGTACAACATCTGGGAGAGGAGGATGGGTCACATCCTCGCTCAACAAAACACAGGTTGTTGGAGGTCTGTCGTCTTTGGTCCCCACGTTCCCACAGTGCCAAGCGCTGAAGATGCTAAAAAGTTCGTTCCAAAACCAGTTGAAAATTATACCGAAACCGACTATCAAAAGTTCGAACTAGATGCTAAAGCGTTTAGCATCATAGCATCAGCGCTGCCCAATGAGATATATGCTGGACTGTTACACTGTAACAGTGCCAAAGAGTTATGGGACGCACTTAAGGAACAGTTTGGGGGGACCGAAGAAGTCACAGAAAACAATAGGGAAATCCTGAACCAACAGTACGAAACATTTTGTCATGTTAGAGGTGAATCACTGACGCAACAATTTGAGCGTTTCAGTTGTCTCATCAGTGAACTAAGGCTTGTTAAAACCACTTTTACAAACTCAACTCAAAATAGCAGGTTCCTCAGATCACTGCCTGAAAAATGGGACACCATAGCTTTTGTCACCCGAAACTCACCTGAGTTCAAGGATCTGACCTTGACCCAACTCCATGGTCGACTCCTGACCTACGAAAGGGAGTTGAACCAGAAAAGGAAGTTACAAGAGTCAGGAAAAGCCGTTGATGATTATACATTCGGTAACACTGCTCTTCTGGGTCAAGAAGAATCTGGGAGTAGTGGTAAGGACCAGGGTTATGATCACTTCATTGACATAACTGCTGGTGCAAATTTTAACAACCCTGATCCTCACTCTGCAAGTTATGCATTCACCGCAAACGAAAACCAGATGTCAGACAATCTAAGCTTTGAACTCAATGATCTACAGCATTTTGATCCCACTGACTTAGAGGAAATGGACATCCTGCACCAACTGGCCTTGCTAAGTGTTAGAACTAGCAAATTTTACAAAAGAACAGGGCGAAAATTCCCAGGTTTGCATGGGAATCTAAGGGTTGGGTTGGATAAATCGAAAATCAAGTGCTACAAGTGTAATAGGTTGGGACACTTCGCTAGGGAATGTAGGAGTCAAACTACTGGTCCCATAATCACTCATCCTAGCTCAAATCCTAGACCTCAAAATCAAGGCACTGTGCACTATGCCCAATATGCCCCAGCAGCTCAAGTGAACACTGCTCACTATGCTGTTGCCCCTGTGCCAGTGCACTATGTCCAAACTATTGTTCCACAGATCCAATATGTTCAAACCCCTGTCCCCCAGGCACAAGTGCAGCCTGCACCTCAAACCACTGCTCCAGCAGCAGTACAACCAGATCAACAAAGTTTTTTCACTCAAGGGTTTGTTGACTGGAGCAGTATGCCTGAAGACCTTAGTGATGAAAATTTTGCACTCTATGCTTCTAATGATTCTTCTCATAATGAATTTTGTTTGATGGCATTAGAGTCAATACAGGAGGGGGTTGAAACTGAAGAGGAACAGCTGAGTATTGAAACAGTGGATGAGGTGACTGAAGCAGTGGTTACTGCTGTGGCTGGTGAACTATTGTTGGGAGAAAGTTCAGGTACCCTGATTGAACCACTGACAGACCCATGGTCCGAAGAGAACAAGGAAGAAAAGAAAGAAGAAAAAGCAGGTGAGAAAGAAGAAAGAGCTGAAGATGAAGAAAATCCTCAATGTGATTGTGCAATGATGGCTGCTGCCAAGGTATCACCTCAAGTTCTTGAAAAACTGTGTTCTGACAATTGCATTATTGCTTTTGCTAACATCAAAGAGGTGAACGAAAACCTTCGGGATAAAATCTTAACTGATGAAGTCAAATTTGAAAGATCTCTAAAAGAACTTAAAAACAAATTGGCTGAAAAGGAGAAAGAGATTAGCAGCATGAAAGAAGAGCAGAGCATAACCAAAACCCAACTCCAAACTATGGTAGAAAAATACCAAGTTTGCAAAAAGGAGTTAGAGTCCACCCAGATCACATGTGAGAGATGGGTGGAATCATGCAAAGGTATGAGGTTATGCTTGAAAAACAGATAAAAAGCAATGTGAAATTTGGGGTTGGTTATAGAAAACTTGATGATGAAAACACTGCTTTTGGAAAATCTGTTCAAACCACTGATGTAATCACTGAGTTCATCCCCACAAACAAGAATGGCCAAGAAGTGAAAATCACTGACAAACTTGGTAACAAAATCACACTTGACAGACCAATGGGATCCTCTACTTTTGAGGAGCTTGAAGATTATCAGTTTAAACCAAAATGGTCTGATGAGTGTGATATTCTTGAAAATTTCAAGCCAATGGACTTTACATCAACTGATGGTGTTAAAGCTCCAAAAGCTAAAGTCATACCTCTCAAGGACATCCCAGCAGTGGTTAAAACCTCTGCTGCAAAGGAGTCTGAAAAGAGAAAGAAGAAAGAAAAAATTGATAACTTGTTTTGTGAATTATGTGAGAAAAGGAATCATCTAACAAAAGACTGTTTCCACTTAAAAGCTTATGATTTAAACAGAACAAGTGTCATTGTTTCAGCTGAAAGTTGCATTGTTTGTGGTAAAACAAACCACAAAACTCAAGCATGTGTGTATCTCAAAAACTTTGATGTGAAAAAGAATGAGTACATTGCTAAAACATCCTTGAGTCCATCATCATCATCATCATCATCTGTCAAATTCACCAAGAAACAACCACTGTTTGTGCCAGTTCAAACAGCTGTCACAAAACAGCTGAACCAAACATCTGTCAAAAGAGATGTTCAGGTTACTGATGCACCCCCTGCCAATCAGTTCAGAAAAGGCAAAGAAAAACAGTCTTACCAAAGGATTCCACACGTTTATGAGGCCTACAAAAGGCCCTCTAAACCCAGAGTGAACAGGCATCCTTTTGGTTACCAGCAGGTGATTGGTCAGGACCCACAATAGTGGTTAGAGAAGAACTGTCCTAAAACAGTTCAAACCCCTGACCTAACCACTGTCCATCATTCTGCATCTATCCCAGACACTGTTGAGACCCCATCCAAAGCCCTGCTGGCTTTGGAGACCCTAATGAACTAATCCTTTTACTTCATGTGCAGTGAGCTTCTGCATGCTTTGATAGTCTTTGGTATGTAGATAGTGGAGGCTCCAGGCACATGACAGGATGTAAAGCCCTCCTCAAAGACTTTAAAATCCATGGAGGGGGTGATATATCCTTTGGGAATAATAGTAAAGGGAAAGTTCTGGGGTCTGGTACAGTGCAGTCTGGAAATGTAAAATTTGAAAATGTCAATCTGATAGACAATCTAAAATTCAACCTTCTGAGTGTATCACAAATGAGTGACAAAGGGTTTGGGTCATTCTTCACAAAAGATTGTTGCAGGATTGTTGGACCAGAAATGGTTAAAAATATTGAAGCAATAATCAAAACTGGTCAAACTAAACTTGTTGCTCAAAGAAGTGGCAATGTTTATGTTGTTGACATGTCAAAAGAGTGTCCCAGAGCTGATGCTTGTCTGTTTCTCAGCTGCCTCTAACAAAGAGACAGAACTTTGGCACAGAAGGCTGGGGCACACAAATCTTAAGACAATCACTGAAATTTCAAAAAATGGTTTGGTGAGAGGCCTACCACAAAAATTGTTTTCATGTCCTGAACATTGCATTTCCTGTTTAAAAGGAAAACAGCATAAAAGTTCTTATAAGTCCATTGAAGAGTCCAAAACAACCCAGTGTTTGCAGATGCTACACATGGATTTGTTTGGCCCAGTTCAAGTCATGAGCCTCAAGAAGAAAAGATATTGTTTGGTTATTGTTGATGACTTTTCTAGGTTTACATGGACTTTCTTTTTACACTCAAAAGATGAGACTGCAGGCATTTTGCAAGACTTTGTGACACAGGTTGAAAAGCAATTTGACCTTCCAGTGAAAAGCTTCAGGAGTGACAATGACACAGAATTTAAAAATAAGGAGTTGGATGCCTTCTGTGTGAAGAAAGGGATTGTAAGGCAGTACAGCATTCCTAGAACACCAGAGCAAAAATGGGGTTGTTGAAAGAAAGAACAGAACTTTGATTGAGGCTGCCAGAACTATGCTTGCAGATTCAGGTTTGCCATTAACTTTCTGGGCAGAGGCAGTAAACACTGCCTGCTATGTCCAGAACAGAGTTTTAATAAACCCCAGGCACAAAAAGACTGCTTATGAAATTCTGTATAAAATCAAACCACTGATCTCGTATTTCAAGGTGTTTGGCTGCCCATGCTTTATTTTAAACCTAAAAGATTCCATTTCAAAATTTGCAGCCAAAATTGATTATGGTTATCATCTGGGATACTCAACCACTGCCAAGGCCTACAAAGTGTTCAATACACGGACCAAGGCAGTGGAGGAGACTTTGAATGTAAAGTTTAATGAACTTTCATCAATGAAAATCCCAGCAAATCCTGCAGATCTGTTTGATCTTGAAAATTTTGCTTTTGAAAATACTGCTGTCAAGACTAACAGTGCAGGTCCATCAGAGGATACAACACCAGACTATGGGTATGAAATCATCATCCCTCAAAGGTCTGCCACAAAGGGAAAAGCACCAGCTGTTCAAAACAGTTGTCAAAGCTCAACCACTGCTACCTCAACAGTTGTTGACCAAAGTAGCCCATCCACCACTGCTTCCACATCCTCAAACACTGCTGACAAAAGTCCTCAAACAGTGGATAAAAGTCAGCAGTTGTCCACTTCATTACCTCCTATTCCACCACCTTTTGAAGCCACTGCTGGGTCATCAAAGTCACCAGCAGTGGTTAGCTCAGATGATACACATTTGCAGCCTTCACCAACAAATGCCATCATACCATACCAAGGAGATTTAATCTTCTTGAGATCTCATCCACCTGATCAAATCATTGGCAACATAAATGAAGGGGTGCTCACAAGAAGCCAAACCCAAAACATTTGTCTTTTTGCTGGTTTTCTATCTCTCCATCAGCCAGTCAAGTACCAAGAGGCACTGAAAGACAACAGCTGGGTAGAAGCCATGCAAGAGGAGCTCCAACAGTTTAAAAGACAACAAGTATGGGAGCTTGTACCACTGCCAGAAGAGGTTAGTTCCATTGGCACAAAGTGGGTCTTTAAGAACAAAACTGATGAAAGGGGTATTGTTGTCAAGAATAAAGCCAGGCTTGTGGTTCAAGGTTACAGACAGGAAGAGGGGATTGATTATGATGAAACATTCGCCCCTGTTGCAAGATTGGAAGCCATTAGACTGTTCATGGCCTTTGCTGTCAACCACAATATGAAGGTGTTTCAAATGGATATCAAAAGTGCTTTCCTCTATGGTACAATTCAAGAAGAGGTGTATGTTTGTCAACCTTCAGGTTTTGAGGATCCATTTTATCCAGATCATGTCTACAGGCTGAACAAAGCCCTGTATGGCCTGAAACAAGCACCAAGGGCCTGGTATGAAACTCTTTCCAACTTCCTACTCTCAAATGGTTTCAAAAGAGGTACCATTGATAAAACACTGTTTCTAAAATGGAGAGGGAAGGATTTAATGATTGTCCAAATTTATGTGGATAACATTATTTTTGGAAGCACATGTAACACAATGTGTGAAGAGTTTAGAGAACTCATGACAGCTGAGTTTGAAATGAGTGCAATGGGTGAGCTGCAAGGCTTTCTTGGTCTCCAAGTACAGCAAATGCAAAATGGAACTTTCATTCATCAAAGTAAATATGCTAAAGAACTTTTGACCAAATTTGATATGAATGACTGTAAACCATGCAGCACACCCATGGCAACAAATAAGCTGGTCATGTCTGATGAAAAAGATGAGCTGATTGACCAAACACTTTATAGAAGCATGATTGGGTCTTTATTGTACCTAACTGCATCTAGACCAGACATCATGTTTGCAACATGTGTCTGTGCAAGAAGTCAACCAGCTCCCAGAAAATCAAATCTCATTGCTGTAAAAAGGATCTTCAGATACATAAAAGGTGCTCCCACACTTGGTATCTGGTATCCAGCTAATGGGAACATCAAGCTTTCAGGTTTTTCAGATAGTGACTTTGCTGGATGTCACACCACAAGGAAGTCCACATCAGGAGGGTGCCAGTTTCGAGGTGATTGCTTGGTTTCTTGGCAAAGCAAAAAGCAAGCAGCAGTTTCAACATCCACTGTTGAAGCTGAATACATTGCTGCTGCAAGCTGTACAGCCCAACTCCTGTGGCTTCAAAATCAGTTACTGGATTTTGGTATCACTGCCTTAAAGACACCACTCATGTTGGATAGCCAGGCAGCAGAAAATATCATCAAAAATCCAGTTTCCCATTCAACCACCAAACACATCGACATCAGACATCACTTTGTGAGGGATTGCTATGAAAAAGGTTTGATTTCTCTGCATCATGTCCCAACTAAAGACCAGTTGGCAGATGTGCTCACAAAAGCACTTGATACAGCCACCTTTGAAAGCTTGGTCTCTAGAATTGGGATACTAAACATGGAATAACAAGCAACATCTTGTTTTTCTATGTATAAAAGCACTAAAATGTTTTCAGAAAATCAAAAATCCATCCTTAAAAATAGCTAAAAATGAAATTTTTCATTAAAATCCTTAAAAGTCTGCCATTAACCACTGTTTGTTCAAATGTCTGCTCTGCTTCAAAGTCTGTCCACTGCTGAAAGCCATCCTCTGCTCTCTCATTTCCTTGATAAACTCTGTTGTTCAAAAAGCAGTGTCTTATCCACTGATATGCTATCCACTGATAGTGAAAATCATCCACTGCTTTCATTTTACCGTTGTAACCACTGCCTTCATCAGTAGCTTTCACAAAAGTACTGTCCTTCATTTCATCAGAGTTTGGCATGTGGGCAGTACATAGTGGTCAGTACTTTTGTAACCGCTGCCACGTCAGCCTTCACTTTTTCCTCTATAAAACCCCTACTTCACATCAAAAACAGGGTTTTACTGTCGAATTAAATTCTTAAAAATTCTCTTCTCAAAACAGTTTTTCATCTCATTTCTTCACAAATTTCTTCGATCATCATCTTCAAAATGACAAAATCGAAGCCATCTGCAAAACCCTCATCCAAATCCACATCGAAAACAGCCTCTCAAAAGGCAATCTCCACTGAAATCCCATATAAACCATCTCACAATCTCCTGGGTCTTCTCACAAAACCAGGAACCACCAATGTTTTCGATTCTATCATCGCCAAAATGGCAAAATCAAAGTACAAAACTTTGTTAACCGCCGATGCACCAATCTATTTGGCGACCCAAAGAGAATTCTGGAAGAATGCAACCCTTGAAAAACAAGGAGACACTGCAACCACCATACACTCTTCTATAAAGGGTAAAGTTGTCCACATCACGCCACAATCCATTTCAGAGGTCTTTCAACTCGGTGATCTGGAAGGTAAAACTTCTTTCACTAAAAACGAGTTACAAACTGACTTCATTGAAAGAGGGTATGAAGCCACAATGATGAAGAAACTTACCTTACAAAAAGGTTATTTTCCTTCTGCAACCAGATTTTTATTTCATACCCTCCTACTATGTGTTTCAAATAAAACCACTTCTTTCAATGAAATCCCTTTAAAGATTCAAAATATGGGATATGCAATTCTTCAAGAAGAAATTTTTAACTATTCTCGGGAAATTTTTAAAGATTTGGTTAATAATGTTGAAACAAAATCATTCTTACTGTTTCCAAGGTTTTTAAGTTACTATTTTGAAAAGAAATTCAGTAAGAATGATTTAGCTGCAATAAACCAAGGTGATTCTACTCAAATAAACAGTTTAACAACTGAAACTTTTTCAAGAATGTTAACACCTTGCAAAACACAAGCAGAGGTGCCTGAGCAGAATTTAGCAGTTACAACTGCTCCTCAGGTATCTGCTGCTGAGCCCACTGCTCAAGGTGATCAAAGTGGAAGCACAACTGCTTTGAAACCCACACCTACAATCACCAAAAAGCCAAAAAGAAAAACTCAAAAACCCCCAAAACCCATCAAAAAGGCAACTCTGGAAGATGAGATACCAGAGCTACTGCCTGTGACAACACAAATGTCACAAGAAACCACTGTTGCTACTTCCTCACAGCAGTTGGTACAAATATCTCAACCCATAACCGAAACTCCTCCTGCTTCTTCACAAAAAGATCAGGTTGTACACACTGGGACACCACATCATGATGCTCTGGAAACACTCGTTTCCATCATCCACAGCTCAATTCCCGGAGCAAATCCTCTTTCTTCACCAAACATCACATCCACAATTCCCCCACCAACTAAACTGCTGTTGGATGCAATTGATTTGAACCAGGCACTAACCAGTCCTTCTCAATCACCTATCAATGAGAATATACCTCAACAACTGATTGGGTCTGATGTATCAATCTTTGCTAACCCACCAACACAACCTGAGGAGGTTAGACCCCTTGAGTTACAAGTAACTCTTGGTGGTAGTCCAAGTGAAGCAGCCACTACAACTGTTGAACCCATTGGTTTACAGTTGGACAGTGGTTACATCAATAAGACTTCCTTGGAGGCAATTCCTTACATAGCATCTCTGCCAACCACCAGTGGATTTATTTATTCTACTGGCAACATCAAAAGGTTGTCAAGTGTTGAAGGAAGAAGACCCCAGTACCAAGAAAAAGGGGCATCAGTGGTTAGTGTTTGGAGTACACTCTCTACCTCAACCACTGATAAAACCACTGTTAGTGGGAAATCAGATGATCCCATTAAATTGGGTGATGATTTAAAATATCAGGATTTGACGGAACGAATTGAAAAGTTGGATACATCTGTTGCAGATCTTAAAAACATGCTACAACAGGTGTTGAAAACTCAAAAGATGCAATCCACTGCTGTTCCACCTCAAGCACCTGCTCCACAATAGGCACCTGCTACAAATGAGCTCTGGAATCTATTTCAACCTTTTCTCCATCAACAAGCACAAATAGCAGATCAGCAACATGAAAAACATGTTCAACAGCTGAGAAATGCAATGGAGTCAAGGTTCAAGAACACTCAGGCTGATCTAAAGGCTCTCAAAACTCAGATCCTGCACACCACTGGCACTGCTCCTCCAACAGTTCTCTTCATTGATCAACTTCCCCCAGATAATGCCAAAAAGGGGGAGAAAATTCAGGAGTGGAAAAAGAAGGGAATAGAGGATGGTCTCTACATTGAACCAGAAAATGCAAACATGACCAAACAGATCCCTTTGCCAGATGGAAGCAAGAAAATTGATGTGACCACAAATGCACTGGCAGAAGCAGTTGCAAGTGTAAAAAGGGATAGAGAGGCCAAAAGGAAAGCCAGGGTGGATTATCCGGATCAGGGTACTTCAGGGTCAAAAGATGATGAAAATCTTGTTGATGAAAAGAAGAAGCCTACAAGAAGAGTAAGGCTATCCAAATCCATTCCAACCAGACGTTCAAAGTCTGTTCCAAAACCACCACCTAAAACAACTGTTGTAACTCCTGTTGTACCCACTACTGTTGGTACTGTCACACCCGCTCATAGCGGAAACGCAAGGTGTGATCTGTCTGGTTTTCATTGCATAAATATCGATGTACATGAACAAACTATATGAATAAAACATACTCCACTGCCATTACATAGTGTTTCAAAAGATTACATCATAAGTTTAGTGTGACGGTTACAACCCATTAACATGAAAATAAAGCGTTATTGTTTCATACATAAACTTGAAATAAACTACAAAGGTTTAAACCATTATATTTCCGCAAAGAGGCGGAAGATAATAGTTAAACCCTTCAAAAGATGGCATGGAGTTCCTGTACTTGTTATCTTGACTGGGAAATCCGACATGGTCCTTTAATTCCCTGAAATACATGTTAAGTTTGGAAAACATCAACAAAAGTTGGTGAATTCATGCAATTTAGTTGTAAACGATGTATGAAAAATGTGAGTTGTAGTATGTAAAGCGTCAATGAAATCGTTGATCATTAATGTTTTGCAAGGACATTAATATGTGTGACGAAAAAGGAAGCAATCCAACCCTAGACGATTTTATGCCGATTCCTATCGACTGGGACACAAACGCACTCTTCTGTATGGGTCCACGACCAAGAGTGGGGCTCGCCAAAACCCATTAGATCTAGTCCTTTGTTCCTTGGTCCAAACTGGATTAATGGTGCTTATAGTATGGCCCTAATTCGCACATGATCTAAGGTGTTTCATTACCTAACTTTAACATACTCTGAACATGTATCTTCCCCGATAGTTGTAAAGTTGTAAAACATTTAAATGAATAGGGGAACATGAACTCACAGTATCGCGTCTTGTGAAAAGATGAAAATAAGATCTCACGTGCGGTCGTCCTGAATAGCGTGGCGACCTACAAATGTTCTTATTTTTGTTAGACACTTCGGTCTTTGTAATAACTTGAGTACAAGTCTTATGTCTTATATGTGTGTAAGACTTGTATGTCTTTACTGTTCGTTAACTGTGTACTCGATGTATGAGTTGTTCAAATGTTCGTTAACTGTGTACTCGATGTATGAGTTGTTCAAATGTTCGTTAACTGTGTACTCGATGTATGAGTTGTTCAAATGTTCGTTAACTGTGTACTCGATGTATGAGTTGTTCAAATGTTCGTTAACTGCGTACTCGATGTATGAGTTGTTCAAATGTTCGTTAACTGTGTACTCGATGTATGAGTTGTTCAAATGTTCGTTAACTGTGTACTCGATGTATGAGTTGTATAGTCGGATCTCGTCCGCTGAATCTCGTGTCTTGTATGTATCACTTGTATAGTTGTGTTTCCAATAATAGTATCATTGGGCCAAGCCCATGTTTTCAAGTTATTGGGCTTAAATAGTGCTGGGCCTTAAATAGTGTTGGGCCTCAAATAGTGTTGGGCCTCAATAGTGTTGGGCCTCAAATAGTGTTGGGCCTCAAATAGTGTTGGGGCTCAAATAGTGTTGGGCCTCAAATAGTGTTGGGCCTCAAATAGTGTTGGGCCTCAAATAGTGTTGGGCCTCAAATAGTGTTGGGCTTCAATAGTGTTGGGCTTCAATAGTGTTGGGCTTCAATAGTGTTGGGCTTTGGCCCATATGTTTGGTGTTTGGGCTTAGCCCATGAATTTATGTTAAGCCCATTATGATGTTAAGCCCATTAAGAAAACTAAGCCCATTTGTAATACAATAGTCCATTAAGTGTAAGTAAGCCCATGTTATAAGTAAGCCTTTCATTTTTATAAAAATCTTTTTATAAAAATTTACTAAGTATACTTTTTGGTAAATAAAAACATACTAGTTTTTATAAGTTTATAAATATCCGAAATTTGTTATCGATAGGATACTTATATTTCGTGTCGAAAAATCGCCTAAACGTCGTAGTAACTCCTCGGATTGGCAATTCACTTATGTAGTCGTCCGTCGTTCATTTTGACCATAAATGGTGTCCGATTATTCGAATCGTCCGTAACCCGTTTTCAAGTGTGTATATATGTATTCTTGTAAGTCTTTACTTGTAAATGTGTCTTGTATTTATTTGTATCATTGTTATCAAATACCTAATTTTTGTACATAACTAATACAAATAATAAACACATAGTAAATAACTTGTTAAGATCATTAATATATATTTTCCCAAAAATATATATTTATATCTATTTTTGTTTTTAGAAAGACCACTTTCTAATCTTGTAAAGACTTTGCTAAAAAAAATGATAATTTTTCTAACATATGATTTCTAAGAAAAATTGGCCATATAACCTTTGTATTAGGTACTTTGCCATGTTTAGATAAACATATCATTTTCTTTTCAAATCACCACCAATTTACTCATCATCTTAACTAAACATATGAGACTTTTATAAAATAAAATTTACCAAGATGATTTCCAAATCATGTAGGGTTTTAAACATGATCATTACATATGCTAACAAGTTCAACAACCAAGTTTAATTTTAGTTTTAACAACTTTTATAAAAATCTCTAGTTGTATGTTACTTTTTATAATCTTGTGAAAGTCTTGTTTTTAAACAAAAACCTTAATTACTTTCACAAGATCAATAGTTATGATCATCCATTTAGTCTTTTATGTTAAAAACCCTTTAACATAAACATGTATAATTTTTAGATCATAACTTAAACATCTTCTAACCATTTATTTGTATCATAACCATCATAACAAGCTTAAATAAGCATATAACAAGTCTTAGATCACAATATAAACAAACATAATTATATCATGATTTTTATCTTTGCTTCTTTGTATTTTTCTCATGTTATTATGTATGATCTCTTGGTTATTATTAGTAATAATAACAATCATAAACATAATATATGTATAAAAAAAATAGTTATAGAAGCTTACTTCTAGCACAAGGCTAGGGATGATCTTAGAAGATTATTAAGACTTAAGAAGATGATGATCTTGTTGGTAGAACACTTTTGCATGGATGAAAACCCTTCCTTTTACTTCCAAAAGCTTTAGATCACCTTATGTTACTTGGAAATCCATGTTGATCATGAAGGAGGTAATAAAAATAATTGGGTTTTTGAAGGTGTTCTTATGAAAAAGATGAAGATAGTTAGAGTGTTCTTTGTTCTTGGATGATGAAAGATGATAGAATAAAGTCTAGTAACTTAGTGATTAAGTCTTGTAAATATTCACCAATATTTACCCACTTGAAACTAATGAAAATATCTAGTTATTAACACTTAAACAAGTTGAAAGAAAAGTGGGGCCCACAAAGGGTCTTATAACCGTGAATGAGGGGGGGTCTCATGTGGTAAAAATGTGTTAGAATTATTTAAGGTTTCACATGAATTAAAAAGTTTAAGTCTTTTAAGAACTTTGACATTTTATATAAAAATATCTACAAGGTTTTAAGCCTTCATATTTTAAAGTAGTGTGACACTAAGTAAAACTAGTTCACCGAAATTTTTAGTGTGTAATTCGGGTGAAAAAGTCGGTTCAGGTCCTGTACCGGGTTAACTACTGACACCGTGTTTTATTTAGATAAAAACATAACAAAAATTATTTTTGTATTTGTTTTATTATCCAAATATTTAATCCAACTTTTTGGACTAAAACTTTTATTATTTTTGACACGGTTCCGGTACCGGCTTTGCTGACTTGCAGTTTACTGAACTAGCCCTGCAGCTTAATGCAATAAGATTCGATTGCGGATTTTGTGTCGTTTTTACTACCCATTATATTATTTATGTCAAATAATATTTATTTTTGGGTTTTTCAGATAATTACTGTTTCGTTCTGCGGAAATGCTGAATTTTGTGGAAAAATAATGAAATGGTCACTTTTAGCTCTTTTCGGACAGTTTTTAGTGCTACCGGGCATTGGTAATATATTAACTAAACCCTTGTATTCCCACATAGGATTTAATATATAATTGATGTTGGACTTTTGTCTAAGTCCTAAAGATGTAATTTAGATGGTTTATGCGGAACCTGAGTTCTCGTCAGCACACTAGTTTACTAGGTACTACTGTAGTTGTTTCGATGCATTGTTTACACTATTTCAAATGTAACCAATAAAAATGAATAATGTGCATCATAAATGAATATTCCTTGAGTGCTCTAAGATGTATATCATGTAATCATGCAGTTCGAATATTCAAAACACATACTTGTATAATGTAATTCATTGCTTTAAATGTACATAAATTACCAGAAAGTGGCATTTGTCACATTCTCCCCCTGTTATTGAGAATTTCGTCCCGAAATTCAAACTGAGTCATCCTATACAGGAGACTACTCGAACAGGTGAGAGTATTTGGCTTTGATTTAATGTTCACGTTCCCACGTATATTCGGGTCCGTGTCGAGAGTTCCAACGAATTTTTACTAATATGTTATGACTCCTTTGTATTTTCTGGACCTTCCGGTCCATGACCTTAACAGGTGCTTTGTGAATTGGAGTTTGTCATCAATATGAACCTCATCCTCCGGGATGAAAACTGTTTCTTGCGTTGGACTCTTTTCAAGATTCGACACATTAAATATGTCGTGTACTCTACTTAGTTCTTCTGGTAACTTCAGCTTGTAGGCAACAGTGCCTATCTTTTCTAAGATTTCAAATGGTCCAATGTAACGTGGGTTAAGCTTTCCACGTTTACCGAACCTCGCTACGTCCTTCTAAGGCGAGACTTTCAATAAGACTTTGTCTCCAACCTCGAAAGATAATGGTTTTCGTCTTTTATCTGCGTAGCTCTTTTGTCGATCGCGAGCCGTCTTGATACGGTCTCGGGTTTGAAAAATTTTTATCCGTAGTCTCTTGGACTAGTTTCGGACCAATTAATTAACTATCGCCTGTTTCCGCCCACATAGTGGAGAGCGACACTTTCGACCATAAAGAGCTTCAAACGGTGCAGCTTTTATACTAGTATTGTGGCTGTTATTGTAGGAAAACTCAATTAAAGGTAGATGAGTATCCCAATTGTCGTTTAAATCCATAACACATGCGCGAAACATATATTCGAGTGTTTGGATTGTCCGTTCGCTCTGGCCGTCAGTTTATGGATGAAAGGCCGTACTTAGATTTCCAAAGGCCTGTTGAAATGATTTCCAAATTCTAGAAATAAAATGACCGTCTCGGTCTGAAATGATTGAAATAGGCACTCCATGACGAGCCACTATTTCTTTGAGATAGAGTTCCGCTAGTTTCTCAGTATTATCCTTCTACCAAATCGGTAAGAAGTGCGTGGACTTTGTTAGTCTATCGATGATTACACATATCATGTAGTGACCTCTTGAGGTCCTGAGTAACTTCGTAATGAAGTACATCGATATTTGTTCCCATTACCAAACGGGAATCTCGGGTTGTTGTAACAAGTCCGAGGGATTTTGCTACTCGACTTTGAATTTCGCGCAAGTCAAGCATTCTCCGACATAAGTCGCGATATTACTTTTGAGGTTAGGCCACCAATAGTATTCTTTTAATACTTAGGCCTATGTGCTTCCTCAAAATATCATATCAAAGGCCGCCAAAGAATGGAACCCAATTTCGACCCATAAGGTATAAAGTTCCATCTTCTTTCGGCACTAATTGTTCCTGTATGCCTCGAAGTGTTTCTGCTTGAATATGCTCTTCCTTGAGCGCTTGTGAATCATATTCTCTAATGCTTGAACTCTTAGTGTTCTAACTTGCTCCTTGCGGCTCAAGGCGTCAGCTACAGCATTCGCCTTGCCCCAATGGTACTTTATTTCATAATCATAGTCGTTCCACAATTCCACCCTACGTCGTTGACGTATGTTTAATGCTTTTTGGTCGAATTATGTGTTGAAGGCTTTTATGATCCGTGAGAATAGTGCATTGAGTACCATATAAATAATGTCGCCATAAATTTTTAAGCGAATACCACCACGCCTAACTCAAGGTCGAGAGTGGTATAGTTCTTCTCGTGAACTTTTTAATTGGCGCGACGTGTACACGATAACTCTTTCACGTTGCACGAGTACACAACCCAATCCTTGATGCGAAGCATCATAGTTTACAACAAAGTAATCGGTATCGTCGGATAATGATAAGATTGTAAAATGCTATGCACCAATCTTAAGAATAAGTTGTAAGGCTATATCTTGTTTTTCGATTTGGGGCGAATTTATTGTCTTTAACAACTCTAAAATGGTTCTCAGATGTTGCTCATGTTCATCAGTCGATCGAGAGTATATCAAAATGTCGTCAATAAACACTATGACGAATTTGTCGAGATACGGCTTGCACACACGATTCATTAAATCCATGAAGACCGCTGGTGCATTTGTTAAACCAAAAGGCATAACGAGAAACTCGTAATGACGGTAACGAGTCTTAAAAGCCGTTTTCGGTATGCTTTCCTCTTGAATTCGTAACTGATGATACTCCGATCGTAAGTCTATCTTAGAGTAGAAGCTAGAACCTTTCATAAACCATTTGAGTTAGTTGGAAATTCATTTGTAACGTGGTTTAGAAATATGAATTTTCGTTCATCGAAATGTTGTGCATTTTTGCAAAACTTGCATGTCTTTCCACCCCCAAAACCTTTATAAAGATGTATAGTGGTAAAGAGTGGGAGTTATGAACTCACAACATCCTTATTCGGTCAACTACAAGGTTCAGAAGGTGCTAATCGACATGGAGATTTGGCTATGGGTGCGGCTCCCGGTACCAAGTCGATGTGAAATTCGACTTGTTGATATGGTAGTAGTCCTGGCAAGTCTTCAGGAAAGACTTCAGGAAATTCTTTTACCACAGGAACATCTGTCAGCTGCAGCCCAACGGCCTCCTTGCCGACATGTGCCAGAAAGGCAACACAACCTTTCTGTAAGCGCTTCTGTGCCTTCATGCAATTGATGATCTGCAATGGTGTGTCGTGCTTCTCTCCATGAATAACAAGTGTCTCTTTGTTCAGTAGTGGTAGGCGAATGATCTTCTCATGACAGAAGACTTCAGCTCGATTATTGGATAGCCAATCCATGCCAACCACTACATCGAAAATACCCAACTAAATGGGCAAGAGACCGATATTTGAAATTTCAGCTCCAGACTCGACTAGTTTACCGTTTGCCAATTCTCTAGAATGAGGAGACGTCTAGCTTACTTGACTTTAGGCCAAGTACATTTTGAATTCTTTGTAGTAAGGACTTCACTGTACAAATGTAGAGGACAACCCAATCCCTATGTTTAGATGTAGGATAACCCAATCCCTATGTTTAGATGTAGGATAAATCAATCCCTAATTGTAGCTAGGACATTCCCGTCACTAGCCATGAAACTATGCATGCGAAATGTCGAGATAAAGCTAAAAATCGGCAATGGTATCAATTAATATGGATGTGGAATGTTGACGAATAGGATACATACCGGTGGCCCTTAATGATTTGTTATGTCTCAGCTAATTACCCATTAGCTAACTTGATATAGTAATGTGTGTCCAACATGACTCTAATTCGAGTATATGCTTAACATTTAAAAGCAATAGCTAAGCTCGGTGTTGGTATTAAAAGAATTGATACATGATGATCGTAGAGTGTACGTACTCATGACTTCATTGGGATTTTGTGGAGTATTCATAGTTCTAACCATACACACACTTATTCACATTTAGGATTTCGGCAAGTTACCAGCATACATCCCGGTGCCAAAATCATTTATGGCAGCAGTTGCCTTCATTTCTCTCATGACGAGAGTTATTGTTTGAGTGATTGAGGTAGGGAGGGATGATGCGATCATGCTTCGGATCTCTGAAGCTAAACCCGAAATGTAACACTTAGTGTGTTTGAATTCGGGTGTTACCCATTATGGAACAACCCTTGAGATATCGTGAAAGCATCAAGTGTAACCAACAATGTTAGCTCCAGTTATGATCGAATTCTTTTATAAAATCATATGAAAATAGATATGAAAATCAGATGATATAAAAGAATGATGTATGGTTAAATAAATAACCAATAGAAATGTAGTGTATAAATATATCATGTCTTGAAATACAATATTATGTCTTGTGTAGAAGATGCCGCGTCTTGTGCAAAAATGTCATGTCTTGTCTTTGTCGAAGAGATTTGAATAACACCACGATATGCAATATAATATAAGCACTTATATATAGGAAGTACCAGCGGCGTATCCACCATGCTTTTATCATATTACACACGTCTCATCACTTACAAATGACCACCAAAATGTCTCGTGTATACCAACGTCAAATGACATGTATAACAATGTCTTGCGTAACAATGTCATGTATAAAACATGTCTCGTGTAAAAGCAATGGTTTTCAACACATAACTTTTAACTTAAACGGCTGATTCTTTTGGCACCATGATCTTTTTAATACTCAATATTAAAAGAAACTAGACATATATATTTGGATAAATATAGTCTATCATGCGCCCAAGAATGAAGAATGCAGTAGGTCATCGAAACCTTAAGACCGCATGGTTCATACATGTTTGAATAAATGATAATGTGGATAACCAAAACCAAAAGGTGTAATGCCTCTTGCGTGTATTGGTCATATGTTTAAATGGAAAAAGAAAAAAAAATAATTTGTTCAGGAGGGGAAACCAACCCGTGGCCTCCGTCCCTATAATATGGGTTCCCTACTCTATGACCTCAATCGTCCGAAGTAGAGAAAATCCTTTGTCTTATTTGTCCATGTGACCATTATGGTAATAGTGCTTGAGTTTCACGAGCTCTAGCAAGATGATTAGAATCTACAAAAATGTCGAATAGAATGCAATGAGGGAGTTGCAGCATGGCTCATGCCATACCATTCATTGGGAAAAGACAAATGTCAAACGACGGAATTTATTGTATCATTTCCAATGAATATGATAAGGTGGAATATGATAACGTAAGGTAAGGTAAAGTAGGGTAAAGTGTCATAGACACCATGGAACCAACCCATGTTCAATAATTTCGAGAATGTTGAGGAAAATCCTCCATGAGTAGCTAACGAGTTTTGTTTGTTTAAATGACTAGTCTCATCTGAATTGTGATATAGATCGAATGTTAGGTGTGAACAAATATGTGTCGTCTTCCCGTATTGTATTGTATTGTATTGTATTGTATTGTATTGTATTGTATTGTATTGTATTGTATTGTATTGTATTGTATTGTATTGTATTGTATTGTATTGTATTGTATTGTATTGTATTGTATTGTATTGTATTGTATTGTATTGTATTGTATTGTATTGTATTGTATTGTATTGTATTGTATTGTATTGTATTGTATTGTATTGTATTGTTTTGTTTTGTAGGGTGTTCTACTAACCATCCCCAGTTCGTGTTCTACTAGATAGGAAGAATTGAATCTCAAGTAATAACTTAAGAATTTTGAATGAATAGTGATCATTAGCTTGACCCGCAGAGTCCACCAGAATTTCCATGCACTACAAGTTGTTATTACGTGGGCCCCCGTAATAATAAATTGTCTTGTATGGTCACCCTAGCATTCTCTCGTTCAGAGCAGGCGATCAGTCAGAGAGAGGACACTATTGTTTATATACCTTCAACATAGAAGGAAACTTCGTGATAGTTCACGTGTCAACGTCCGTTGTTGTTACTCGCAGGACGGTACGACGTTAGATGAAATAGAAATGGAAAGAATCTGTAACAATAACAATTGAAGGGGCACCTTCAAGATGAGTACTTCATCTTCCTTGTAGGGACAAGAGTATATCAACCTTGATTAGTATGAGTCACAGGGATCTCGTCCCACAAATGGAGTTGTTGTCCAAGGTTACCACCTCCGCCTCGTCGTCATTATCATGGTCAGGCATCTCAGCATTCGCGAGAAAGCAACCATATTTTACGGAATTAAGTTTAAGATTTCACTTAGGAATCATGTTCGTCATAAGCTCCGTAATAGACATGAGGTCGATATTTTCATCGTGCGAGTAAAGAATAATAATAAAGTTTGAAGTCGAAGGTATTTTATTCTTGGCAAAATATTTCATGCAACATATATATGAACCACCTATATATATAATCATGTAAAATCCTATCAATCAAGGATTTCTATCTTGTATAAGCTGAACTTGTAAACTGTTTATAATGCATAAACTGATAATGTAATGTATTGTAGGCACATAGTCTATTAATGTATTGTGTCTGTTTCTCATAGACTTCACCCATGGAAATGTCCTCGCTTGATTTATGTGAAATGAATTTTTTGTTGTAGTGGACCTTGAAAAATGTTTATGCAATGAAAACCTTTTGACTTGTCCAATTTTATTCTGTTCAACATGAACAAGAGGTTTTCGTGAGAGATCCCTAGTGATTGTAGACTTAGACTCGAGAAAGAATCCTGGTTCACTACAATCGATGCTCTGATACCAATCTGTCACACCCGCTCGTAGCGGAAATGCAAGGTGTGATCTGTCTGGTTTTCATTGCATAAATATCGATGTACATGAACAAACTATATGAATAAAACATACTCCACTGCCATTACATAGTGTTTCAAAAGATTACATCATAAGTTTAGTGTGTCGGTTACAACCCATTAACATGAAAATAAAGCGTTATTGTTTCATACATAAACTTGAAATAAACTACAAAGGTTTAAACCATTATATTTCCGCAAAGAGGCGGAAGATAATAGTTAAACCCTTCAAAAGATGGCATGGAGTTCCTGTACTTGTTATCTTGACTGGGAAATCCGACATGGTCCTTTAATTCCCTGAAATACATGTTAAGTTTGGAAAACATCAACAAAAGTTGGTGAATTCATGCAATTTAGTTGTAAACGATGTATGAAAAATGTGAGTTGTAGTATGTAAAGCGTCAATGAAATCGTTGATCATTAATGTTTTGCAAGGACATTAATATGTGTGACGAAAAAGGAAGCAATCCAACCCTAGACGATTTTATGCCGATTCCTATCGACTGGGACACAAACGCACTCTTCTGTATGGGTCCACGACCAAGAGTGGGGCTCGCCAAAACCCATTAGATCTAGTCCTTTGTTCCTTGGTCCAAACTGGATTAATGGTGCTTATAGTATGGCCCTAATTCGCACATGATCTAAGGTGTTTCATTACCTAACTTTAACATACTCTGAACATGTATCTTCCCCGATAGTTGTAAAGTTGTAAAACATTTAAATGAATAGGGGAACATGAACTCACAGTATCGCGTCTTGTGAAAAGATGAAAATAAGATCTCACGTGCGGTCGTCCTGAATAGCGTGGCGACCTACAAATGTTCTTATTTTTGTTAGACACTTCGGTCTTTGTAATAACTTGAGTACAAGTCTTATGTCTTATATGTGTGTAAGACTTGTATGTCTTTACTGTTCGTTAACTGTGTACTCGATGTATGAGTTGTTCAAATGTTCGTTAACTGTGTACTCGATGTATGAGTTGTTCAAATGTTCGTTAACTGTGTACTCGATGTATGAGTTGTTCAAATGTTCGTTAACTGTGTACTCGATGTATGAGTTGTTCAAATGTTCGTTAACTGCGTACTCGATGTATGAGTTGTTCAAATGTTCGTTAACTGTGTACTCGATGTATGAGTTGTTCAAATGTTCGTTAACTGTGTACTCGATGTATGAGTTGTATAGTCGGATCTCGTCCGCTGAATCTCGTGTCTTGTATGTATCACTTGTATAGTTGTGTTTCCAATAATAGTATCATTGGGCCAAGCCCATGTTTTCAAGTTATTGGGCTTAAATAGTGCTGGGCCTTAAATAGTGTTGGGCCTCAAATAGTGTTGGGCCTCAATAGTGTTGGGCCTCAAATAGTGTTGGGCCTCAAATAGTGTTGGGGCTCAAATAGTGTTGGGCCTCAAATAGTGTTGGGCCTCAAATAGTGTTGGGCCTCAAATAGTGTTGGGCCTCAAATAGTGTTGGGCTTCAATAGTGTTGGGCTTCAATAGTGTTGGGCTTCAATAGTGTTGGGCTTTGGCCCATATGTTTGGTGTTTGGGCTTAGCCCATGAATTTATGTTAAGCCCATTATGATGTTAAGCCCATTAAGAAAACTAAGCCCATTTGTAATACAATAGTCCATTAAGTGTAAGTAAGCCCATGTTATAAGTAAGCCTTTCATTTTTATAAAAATCTTTTTATAAAAATTTACTAAGTATACTTTTTGGTAAATAAAAACATACTAGTTTTTATAAGTTTATAAATATCCGAAATTTGTTATCGATAGGATACTTATATTTCGTGTCGAAAAATCGCCTAAACGTCGTAGTAACTCCTCGGATTGGCAATTCACTTATGTAGTCGTCCGTCGTTCATTTTGACCATAAATGGTGTCCGATTATTCGAATCGTCCGTAACCCGTTTTCAAGTGTGTATATATGTATTCTTGTAAGTCTTTACTTGTAAATGTGTCTTGTATTTATTTGTATCATTGTTATCAAATACCTAATTTTTGTACATAACTAATACAAATAATAAACACATAGTAAATAACTTGTTAAGATCATTAATATATATTTTCCCAAAAATATATATTTATATCTATTTTTGTTTTTAGAAAGACCACTTTCTAATCTTGTAAAGACTTTGCTAAAAAAAATGATAATTTTTCTAACATATGATTTCTAAGAAAAATTGGCCATATAACCTTTGTATTAGGTACTTTGCCATGTTTAGATAAACATATCATTTTCTTTTCAAATCACCACCAATTTACTCATCATCTTAACTAAACATATGAGACTTTTATAAAATAAAATTTACCAAGATGATTTCCAAATCATGTAGGGTTTTAAACATGATCATTACATATGCTAACAAGTTCAACAACCAAGTTTAATTTTAGTTTTAACAACTTTTATAAAAATCTCTAGTTGTATGTTACTTTTTATAATCTTGTGAAAGTCTTGTTTTTAAACAAAAACCTTAATTACTTTCACAAGATCAATAGTTATGATCATCCATTTAGTCTTTTATGTTAAAAACCCTTTAACATAAACATGTATAATTTTTAGATCATAACTTAAACATCTTCTAACCATTTATTTGTATCATAACCATCATAACAAGCTTAAATAAGCATATAACAAGTCTTAGATCACAATATAAACAAACATAATTATATCATGATTTTTATCTTTGCTTCTTTGTATTTTTCTCATGTTATTATGTATGATCTCTTGGTTATTATTAGTAATAATAACAATCATAAACATAATATATGTATAAAAAAAATAGTTATAGAAGCTTACTTCTAGCACAAGGCTAGGGATGATCTTAGAAGATTATTAAGACTTAAGAAGATGATGATCTTGTTGGTAGAACACTTTTGCATGGATGAAAACCCTTCCTTTTACTTCCAAAAGCTTTAGATCACCTTATGTTACTTGGAAATCCATGTTGATCATGAAGGAGGTAATAAAAATAATTGGGTTTTTGAAGGTGTTCTTATGAAAAAGATGAAGATAGTTAGAGTGTTCTTTGTTCTTGGATGATGAAAGATGATAGAATAAAGTCTAGTAACTTGGTGATTAAGTCTTGTAAATATTCACCAATATTTACCCACTTGAAACTAATGAAAATATCTAGTTATTAACACTTAAACAAGTTGAAAGAAAAGTGGGGCCCACAAAGGGTCTTATAACCGTGAATGAGGGGGGGTCTCATGTGGTAAAAATGTGTTAGAATTATTTAAGGTTTCACATGAATTAAAAAGTTTAAGTCTTTTAAGAACTTTGACATTTTATATAAAAATATCTACAAGGTTTTAAGCCTTCATATTTTAAAGTAGTGTGACACTAAGTAAAACTAGTTCACCGAAATTTTTAGTGTGTAATTCGGGTGAAAAAGTCGGTTCAGGTCCTGTACCGGGTTAACTACTGACACCGTGTTTTATTTAGATAAAAACATAACAAAAATTATTTTTGTATTTGTTTTATTATCCAAATATTTAATCCAACTTTTTGGACTAAAACTTTTATTATTTTTGACACGGTTCCGGTACCGGCTTTGCTGACTGGCAGTTTACTGAACTAGCCCTGCAGCTTAATGCAATAAGATTCGATTGCGGATTTTGTGTCGTTTTTACTACCCATTATATTATTTATGTCAAATAATATTTATTTTTGGGTTTTTCAGATAATTACTGTTTCGTTCTGCGGAAATGCTGGATTTTGCGGAAAAATAATGAAATGGTCACTTTTAGCGCTTTTCGGACAGTTTTTAGTGCTACCGGGCATTGGTAATATATTAACTAAACCCTTGTATTCCCACATAGGATTTAATATATAATTGATGTTGGACTTTTGTCTAAGTCCTAAAGATGTAATTTAGATGGTTTATGCGGAACCTGAGTTCTCGTCAGCACACTAGTTTACTAGGTACTACTGTAGTTGTTTCGATGCATTGTTTACACTATTTCAAATGTAACCAATAAAAATGAATAATGTGCATCATAAATGAATATTCCTTGAGTGCTCTAAGATGTATATCATGTAATCATGCAGTTCGAATATTCAAAACACATACTTGTATAATGTAATTCATTGCTTTAAATGTACATAAATTACCAGAAAGTGGCAGTTGTCACAGGTACTTCAGTGGTTTCAACATCTGCTCCCATTTCAACATCTGCTCCCACTTCAACACACACTACATCCACTGCCTTATCACCATCACCACCAAAAACAAAATCACCTCCTGCCAAAAGGCAGAAGACAGCAGTTGTTACAACATCTGCTGTAAAGACAACAGTGGTTGGAACACCAGTTGTTTCAACAACTGTTAGTCAATCACAAATCACTGCCACTACATCCACTACCACTGTTCCATCCAAAACATCATCAGCCCCTCCTCAAACAAAGAGGAGAAGGCTAATTCTCAAAGATGATGACACTTCACCATCTCAAATATCTTCAAAATCTTTAGCTCTTGTCACAATACCAAAACCAGTTCCTCTCTCTTCAGTTCGAATGCACAAGCCCTTACCTCCTGCAGGTGTTCAATTTCCTCTTGAACTAGCAGCTGTTAGAGAAGAAATAAAATCTTTTTACTATGAGGATGACCCTGCCAAAAGGAGTTTTCCATCAATAAAAGGATATCCCTGGCCTAAAAATGTTGATGAATATTTGAAGATCAAGGCCAAGCAAGCAGAGGATATCTCAAAAAGAAACACACAAGGGAAATCTGACAAAGAAATTTCTAGAAACTATCAATATCTGCTCACACAAGTCAGATCCCTAGAACAATTTGCAAAAAATGCCAGTCAACAAATTTCAGAAAGAGCAGCTGAAACTTTGAAGAAAGACTACATTGAAAGCATCATGGCTCACAAGAAGTACAAAGGAGAGAGATACATGTACAAATAGTGGACTGTTCCTGAGCTTGAAAATGAAGCAGCAAGAATTCAAGACATGATAAAAAGGAAAGTCACTCACACTCCTCCTAATTGGGCAAAGTTTAGAAAGAATGTACCTGACAAACAGGTAGAACTGAAAAGAATGAAAGAAGAACTGGTTGCTGCTGAATATGGAAACAAAAGACAAATTGCTAGATGGAAAGAAGATGTGGTCAGGATCACCTACAAAAGGTTGGAGGAATTAAGAAAGAAAGATCCAAAAGTTCCTCAAAAGCCTGACTATCCTGAAGCAGAGGTTTCAAAAAGACCATCAAAGCTGCAAATCAGGAGAGCCACTGCTCCAACTGGTGCTGCCATCTATAAAAGAAGGACACACAAACAGTTGGGAGGTAAAACCATCCAAGAGATTATAAAAGGAGATGACCTTGTAAAAGAAGGCATAAAGAAAATGATCATAGAAACTCTTGGTTTGGATCAAACTGCAAATACTGCTCAGTCAGTTATGAATAGGCCAGCCTCACCAAATACCTCTGCAAATAAACATCTCCCAAGAAACCCACCAGGCTCAAAAATACAAAAGTGGGAAACTGACAAACAGACCTGCGTATTGACTTTGCTCAGGTCTGGTGGAGAAGTGGAGAAAATATCAAGGGAACAAGCTCTTGGCCTGAGTCTTGAAGATTTGCAGGATCTCCTTGATCTTCCACTTAGCAGGGATGATGAAGACACAGATGCCCTAGATTTTGAACTACAATTTAAAGGTCAGATAAGGGAACTGTTGATGAGGCAATAAATGTCCACAATAATGAAGAGTTTTGGCATTA
Source organism: Helianthus tuberosus (assembly GCA_030545235.1). Classification (NCBI taxonomy): domain Eukaryota; kingdom Viridiplantae; phylum Streptophyta; class Magnoliopsida; order Asterales; family Asteraceae; genus Helianthus; species Helianthus tuberosus. Next base: position 116,424,762 of record CM060443.1, read on the forward strand.
TCTGTTCCAGGGGGAGATTGTTGGGATTGAACCCTATCAGAGGAACAGATAATTAAAGCCAAAACTGGATCAGAGCAGTGGATCCAGAATAAGCAGATATTTACATACAAGTCTCTCCCCTTGAAAGTGATTTCAACATCTGATGACCTCCTATCTGCTGATCTTGCAAACTGCTGACCTACAACTGCTGCTCAAGTAAAGAACTGCTGAAAGACTAAAGCCCTGCTGTCTGCTGATTCAATCTATTGCCTTGAGTCAAGCACTGCTGATCCGGACAAGTACTGTTGGGTTCACAGCAGTGGAAGGTTGCAGCAGCTAATCTATAGTCTGTTTTGTAATGTAATAGCAGTAGTTAACATAGCAGTGTTTGTATAGATCAGAGGTTAGAGTTTGTTAGGAGGTTAGATGTCACTTTCATGGTGACGTCAGCTAAGATGCTCAGTGGTTTGCTAGTGCCTATAAATAGTTCAGTACTTTGTACTGTTCTATCAGCTCTTTTGCATCATCGTCTTCTTTGCACGAACAAACAACTGAGCTCTGGCTGAGGGGGAGTTTGCATTCATTCATCAATCATTGTAATCGTTATTGAAATAAATTCAATCTTCCGATTCATTGTGAAAAGATGTTTGATCAAAGTATTACTCTCATTTGATTGTATGCAAAGTTTGTTTTCATCATAATTCCGCTGCACACTCATTCATTTTCATTTTAATTACAAACACAAAATACAATCAGAAACAAACTCAGATCCAACAGTAATCAAACTCATTGTTTGAAAATAGTTTAAGCTAATCAAAGGTTATGCACTTCTAAGTTCGACTTTTATGATGTCAAACTTGGTCAAAAGGAAAAATCGTCCCTCGATTTTTTTCTTCAAAATACAAATTATAATATATATTAAATTACATTCTTAGCTAAGTATCTATTGTTTCCTTTCTTATTACAAGAATGTCATTAATTCACATACTTACCTTTTCTTCCTTCATCGCATTTTTGTAATTAACTCCTCTTTAAGTAACATTTGTAACCATCTCACAATAATTGTTACCATTTGGTTCGCACATGGATTTTCCGCTCCAACGCGCGATGTGGAAATCCTAGTTCTATTGTAAAAAGTTTCTTAGCTAATATCTACCGCATATCATATCTAGTCTAAAACCGAAACATATTTACTCTAAAAGTAGTAACCATATTTAAACACACACATACACATCTTTTTAAACAACATTTAAGAGAATGAGAGTCATGATTGGGTCATGATTTGCAACATAGGATCATTATTCATGCCCCATACCACCCCATCAATAAATCATGGTGGTTCGCGTGGATTAAAGCACACTAACCACGACCCTCCTATATGATGATTTTAAAACAAAATTAAATTAAAAAATAAATAGGATAGTGGTTAAACCCTGTGTAAATTAAAGGGCTGTTCTATTTCCACACCTCTATAATCTTATTTTTCACATCCCTATTTGTATACGGGCCGTATAGACTGATACGGGCCGTATAGAATATTTATGCGCAAAATTTAATGCGGTGGAATTTTTTTTTTGTTTTTATATGTATACGGGACGTATAGTTATATACGGGCCGTATACATATTTGCATAATTTTGTTTCGAAGGTTTGACAAGGGTTTTTAGTTTTGAAATCTGTATACGGGCCGTATAACATTATACGGCCCGTATAGCCCGTATAGAAAAGTTTATTTTTTGTTGCAATCGGAAACCGTTTAATAAATTTTGTAAATTTTAAAATAGTGTTGTATATATCGGATTATGTTACGAGTTTGTAGTTAAACGTATTTATTATGTTTAATAAGTTTCCACTTTGTAAAACGATAAATATGTATAGAAAAGTTAATTTTTTGTTGCAATCGGGAAACTGTTTAATAAGTTTTGTAAACTTTAAACTAGTGTTGTATATATCGGATTATGTTACGAGTTTGTAGTTAAACGTATTTATTATTTTTAATAAGTTTCCACTTTGTAAAACGATAAATATGTATGTATAGAAAAGTTAATTTTTTGTTGCAATCGGGAAACCGTTTAATAAGTGTTGTATATATCGGATTATGTTACGAGTTTGTAGTTAAACGTATTTATTATTTTTAATAAGTTTCCACTTTGTAAAACGATAAATATGTATGTATAGAAAAGTTAATTTTTTTTGTTGCAATCGGGAAACTATTTAATAAGTTTTGTAAATTTTAAAATAGTGTTGTATATATCGGACTATGTTACGAGTTTGTAGTTAAACGTATTTATAATGTTTAATAATTTCCACTTTGTAAAACGATAAATATGTGATATGATTATGATAAACTACGACAACAATTATTAAACAAACAACTTAACATCTAAACATAAGATTAATATTTAGAATGTTTTACATCTAAAACAAACAAAAAGATAAATTTTTACAATGTTTCAAACGTAAAATAACAAAAAAAAATACAATAAGCAGCTACGGCGGTGGTGGTGGTGGTGCAGCGCTAGCTCGTGGAGGTAGGGGCGTGCCAGAATGCATAGCCACAATCGCCTCCACCATCCACTGTGCATCCCCTCTTACTGCAGCTAAATCCCCTCTGACTGCAGCTACATCCGACTCGACCTGACCGAGTCTCGACTCGACCTGAACGAGTCTCTCCTCCACCTGAACGACTCTCTCCTCCACCCCCGGTGGAGGCATCACACGCTGTCTCACGCTCCGTCGAACGTACGGGAGATGACCCTGTAAATCCTCCGCAACTACCTGTGATCGATCGACAGTATGATCGTCCCCCTCACGTACCCCGCTTCCCTCGCCCTCGCCTCCCTCTCCATCATCTCCCTCGCCATCGCCTCCCTCCCTATCACCTCCCTGTCCATGGGGTCCCTCACCCACACCATACGCCCAAACCAGCCGCCCTCCCTCGGCCTCGCGAGCCAAACCCATCGATTGGGCTGTGTCCCTCCCAACCCTGTCAAGCTGGAGTGTCAGGGTCATATCACTTGCCACCTGCGGGGACAAGAGGCGAAAGAAATGCTTCGCCAGACGGGTGACGAATGCCCCACAGCTGATGTGGGTAGAGGTACGCTTAAAAGCGTACTTGGCGAGATATGCGGCCAACCTGTACGCCAAGTTGCCCCCCCCCCCCCCGTGGGTAAGTAAGTCGTGCAAGTAGAATAGGTCATTTTGTGTGACCCATTCCCTGCTATCATGATGACCGGAGATCGTCACGGCGATACACCGATGTAGGTATCGGTGTAACGGGTCGTAAAGATCAGTCGCCTGTGCCTTGGGGGATCGCTGATTCGGTTTCGCGAACCCCCCGAACCCAATAGTGCGCTACCAAGGCCACAACAGGTCATTGGACGTGGTGATGTGCGCATCAAAAAATGCCTGGGACATTGCCTACTCCTGTGAGTACAGACCCAAGGCAACGACGAACTGAGGAAGTGTCATCCTCTGAGACTTGCCGCAAATAGTAAAAGCTACGGCGTCTGTCGTCAAAAAATGTTGTAAACCCCCACCCCGGGTGTCCGTAAATGTAAAAGTAGATAAAAACTCTAAACTAATCTCCTTGTGGGCCCGCTCTGCGGCGGAAACAAATAAGCCGTCCCACGGGGAGTTAGCTGGCATGAGCTCCCGGACCCGACCGATCGCTCCAATATCGGTCAAAAACTGAATATCAATGGTCCGAGGCGCATCCAGCACCATCTCTCATAATCTGCCCAAAACCCTATAGGAAGCCGTACCTCGAGGGATATCTCTAATAAACTGCCCCGTCTCAGTAAAATCGGGCACAATCTCCTCCTTATGTCCACGTCCCCGTCCGTGTCCACATCCACGGCCCCGACCCTGACCTCGACCTCTATGAGCCGCACCAGCTGCTGATGACTCAGCCATATCGTCTGTAAAAATAACAATTACAACTTAGCAATCACTATACGATTAGCGTTAACGTATTATACGACTACTGATCTTGTATACGAACGTATTGTACATATCATATACGCTCTGTACACATCAAGTATAGGTTTCGTATACTCACGTGTTATACATCTCGTACACGATCCGTCAACATGAAGTATACGACCGTACGCGCACGTATTATACGCACGTATACGCTACGTACACCTCAGATATACGTTTCCTATACGCATGTATTATACGTCGCGGATACGCTATAAATATAACAAATTGGGAATAAAATATAAGTTCATACGATCGTATACAACGTTTACGATCGTATACGGCTTGAACATTCAACCAGTATACGAGCGTATATAGTGTATATGATCGTATACAGTTTGAATATTCAACTGCTATACGAGCGTATATAGTGTATACGATCGTATAACGTTTGAATATTCAAGTGTATACGATCGTATAAATTGTATACGACCGTATACAATTGAATAATCAGTTACAATTTTCAGTTTCAATTTTTTTTTTCAAATTCAATTATACAATCTTAATCATTACGCCTATCTACGCTATTCGATCCTTTACTATACAAGACCATAATCTAACATGTTTCAGAATTTGAAAGTTTACTATACGAAAACGTACCGTATAGGAAGAACGAGAAGAAAACGCCACAAACGCCGAAGAACGCTATCCAAGAACGATCCGAGAGAAAACCGAGAGAATTTTTGGTGAAATGTTGAGGCCGTATGGTGGAAATGAGGTCGTATAAAGCTTATACGATTATTTTTCCTATGTATATGGGCCGTATAAGTGTATACGACCCATATACAATAATTTATTTATTTTTAATTCAATCGTATACTTCATATACGATCACGGTATACGAGGCGTATACGTTTATACGGCCCGTATACAATTGAGTATTTTTCATTTTTCTTAAATTACTATATGCGGAAGTGACGAAGATAAGGTCGGTATGTGTTAACGTTGATTTGTTTAAACGTTTTTTCAAGTTCAATTTCAACAAGTTGCCAAAACATTTATATAACGTGTATGTTCATCATTACAAATTGTCAAAATATGCAAATTGATTCGTTTAAACGTTTTTTCAAGTTCAATTTCAACAAGTAGCCAAAACATTTATATAACGTGTATGTTCATCATTACAAATTGTCAAAACATGCAAAGTGATTCGTTTAAACATTTTTTCAAGTTCAATTTCAACAAGTTGCCAAAACATTTATATAAAGTGTATGTTCATCATTACAAATTGTCAAAACATGCAAACTGATTCGTTTAAACGTTTTTTCAAGTTCAATTTCAACAAGTTACCAAAACATTTATATAACGTGTATATTTATCATTACAAATTGTCAAAACATGCAAATAACATGTTATATTCATAGGCCACCTAAATCCACGTAATCCCTGATCCTGTATTCATCAACGATCCTATTATATTGGTCAACACGTTCCTTGTAATAGTGATACCAACTTTCTGCTGGCGTATTCCGTGTCTGTTATCGCCAGTATCCTGATAGGGTTGTCATTGGATATTCCCCTTCTAATCTGACGAGAATAAAATGGTTCCTCTGTACATGTACAAGCACGATTGTTCGATGCGGAATACTTTCTTGGGCTGTTCTGAACATGGGAAAAATGAAGCATAACTAAGGTCACTTAATAAGAGACAAACGACATTCCACCGGTTTGCTATCAGAAGCCCCGTGAAAGGTATTTGTAGCCACTTATGTTCAGGTGCTCCGTGTATACCAGACCAAACTAATGACTCCAGAACATTTTGATACTCAGGTTCATTTATCTTTTTTCCATAATTCATGGAACCGGTTGCACTCAGCATGAAGCTCCTCCCGTATGAACGGCCAGTCCCACTCTTTAAGTGATAAGCCGACCGCTATAGATCGAAACCCACAATTACCATCACCCTGCACATTTTGTATGTGACTGAGGTGTGGATAGAAGCAAGGTGGAATGAACTTTTGGAAGTGCATGAACATATTAACTAGTCCGACAGGCAGCAAAGGTAAGTCTGGTTGCTCTTCCTTTTATTTTGCGACCTTCTTTTTCGTTTTCGAATTCTTAGTGCCTTTCGCAATCTCGCTGAAGAACATAGGTGTTTCAGCACAATAACTTTGTGACTCGACAAACGAGCTGTGCCTGGTAGGTTCGATCATTGACTCTTGTGTGCCAAACCCAACGGGTGAATCACTATACTCGTCCTGCATTGTAAAAAAGCTGTGTCTTGAAGGCTCCGTAAACGAATCATCCTTCCGTTGTTGCTGAGCTTTTAAAGTTGGACGACCCCGTGTGTTTTTTTGCACAACTAGTTGTTTGAGTTTCGTCTTATTGAGGTGTACCAACTCCTTCATCTTTTGAAGCAGGTTTTTCTTCACTTCTCCCGGCTGGGCACTTAAATGTTGTTTGAGAAGCGCAAGTTCGCCGTCTAAGTCGAAACAGTCCACCTCGCTCGGTTTCAGTATGGAGTCCAAATTTAACTTTCTCCAAAAAGGGTCTATCAACTCCAACGGGATCATTTGACCTAAGAAACATATCAACAAACAACATAAAACGTCAATAAGATTTTGCGTGATGAAATGCTATGATTATAAAATGTGGTTGGTCGAATAATGTATTACCATTCATTGTATACGGTTCCAACCGACACGCGCACGGCAACCCACAGCTTGTATACAAACGGCAAACGCATGTACCGTTAGATAACTTTAATTTTTCTATTTCATTTACTTTGGGGGATATCAAGTCTAGGCAGTCATGTGAAACCTTCTTTCATAGGAGATTAAATATTGGTTTGTTATGTGGACCCAATGTTCGGCTCCTGCTTGTTTTAATGCTGCCTTTGATTTCTGTCACCTGGTTTCTTATGAGCTTATCAATGAGTGGTACCACTTTCTCCAGGGTGTAATTAGAGTCGCCTAGGTACTACTTCAAAAGGGCATGTTGACCCTCTGCCCTGTTCGTTGTACGTTGACTGAAGTTCAGATGTTGGTCACTCCAGAACGAAACAAACCGGTCCTTATATGGTTGTAACCAGATTGAATCCAAATAGTCCATAATCTTTGTAATCAAAGTCAAGTGCAGTTAAGACAAGTCAAATAAATACGATTATTAAACAAAAATAATATAAAACTCACCGTCGGTTTTTTTTTTTTTTGCTTGGCAACTTTGATCGTATTCGCTGGTACCAGTAGTTGTAGTCAAGATTGGTCGTTGAGTTAATTAGTTTGCGCCACTTGTAAAGAAACCTTTCCCAGCTTTCTTCTGTTTTAAAGCTTTGCCTGCAATGTTTGAAGTTGTTTTGCTGTATGTGCCACCTACACAAGGAATGTCTATCCCTGGGAAACACGGTTGCACATGCGTTCATTAGGGCGCGATCTCTATCCGTTACTATTACACGGAGTTCCATAACACTGTCTAATGAGTGTTTCAACCTCTGTAGACCCCATGTGAAGTTTTCTTGTTTCTCGTTGCTTACGAACGCATGAGCAATGCAAAACGACATCAACGTGGATGTAACACCGATAATCTGGACTAGCGGCATTTTGTACCGATTCGTCTTGTAGGTGGAGTCTATAAGCAACACATGCGGAAAGGCGCGCCACAACTTGTTCGACTCCGGGTGGATGAAGAAAACATCCTCAACCCGTTTGCCGTTTTGAGATGTTCTATGGTAAAAAAAAACAAACCCAACCTTCTCCAACCGGTCGAAAAGTATCTGCATTGGAGTCTCGCTGACTTGTTCCATTCGACCCAATTTAGCCCGAGCGTTGTATATGGTGTTTCTTGTTGAGACATTATGGGGCAGGGTGAGCAAACTAACCACCATAACCGATAACCGAACCATAACCGACATAGTCGAACCACTAATAACCGATAACCAATATAACCAATGGTTATGGTTATGAAACTTTGTATAACCGCTCAATCGGTTATGGTTATGGTTATGAAGCTTTAGTTAACCAATATAACCAAAAAACTGTGACAACCGGTAATTTACGGCCCTTAATTACGCGATTAACAGGAGATTAACGCAATAATAAATAGTGATTACAGCATAAATCAACTTAATTAGGCCTTTGGAGTGCCTAGGAATGCTTATCCGACTCGACAGTACGCGTATGAAGATTCGAGTGGAATCTGCGGAACGACAAATGACAACGGACTGATACCGTACGAAATACTGACAACACCGACAAATATGGATGTTACACGGATATTTTACGCTCATGGAGTTTGGGTCGCGATATCGGGTTTCGTAGAAATTACGGGCCACTTATACACGAAATGGGCTTGTGGACCCTGAGCCCAAGCCCAACACCCACAAGCCTAAGCCTGCACATGTATATTAGATCTCTTCAAGATCTACACAAAATCTGTATAAAATCTACAAGATTTACAAATCCATACTAAATCTTACCAAGAGATTTTAACCCTTAAGATAAAGGGTATGACCTGAATGTAGAATGAATACCCAAAAGAACCTTTAATCCTCAATTTCTATATAAAGGACCCTTATTTTAATTCAAGAACTCATATTCATAAACACACCCAAACCATTGCCTGCCATTTTCCCTCCTCTCTCTCACTCGATTATATGTATACACACATATGCAGACAAACAACAACAATAACCTCTCAAATAAACAAACCCCCCTAAATCTCTCTCTCCCTCGTTCACTCTTGACCGGCCGGATTCCCGGCGCTCCGGCGAGATTCCCGGTCGGGTGCTCCGACACCCTCACTCACTTCACCTCTTCACTCACACTAGCAGTACCCCCCCCCCCCATTCGACTCCGAGACGGACCACCACCACCACGAACCGGTGGTGGTGCGGCGGCGACCAGCAGAGAAGAAAGAGAGAGAGAGATCGAGACTGAAGGAGAGAGAGAGAAGAACCGGCGGTCAAAGGCTCGGACCGCCGGTCGGTTCTGTTATCCGGTGGTCCTTGACTTTTCCCGGCGGTTGGTGCTTCGGACCGGTGAGTTTCACCGGTGATGTGAAGGTGTTGGTGGTTATTCGCGACTCCGGTAAGTGGCTCGGTCTTGTTGATTCAGTTTCGGATTCAAGTTAGTCGGTTCAGGTTTTGTTTTCGGTTCAAGCCTCTTGGTTCAACAGGTTCCAATCTCAGCTTCGGGTGTCTCCGTGCGGCTCAGTCAACAAGTCAGCGGGTTCGAGTTGCGGGTCTCGGCTCAGATCGGGTTCGGTTCGGGCGGTTTAGTCAACTTCTGAAACGGTTCGGGTTGACTCGGTCAACTCAGCGAGTTGACTCGGTCAACTCAGCAAGTCAAAGCAGGTCAACTGCGGTCAACATCTTCGGTCAGACGGCTCGGTTCAGTCAGACAACTAGGTTCAGTTGACTCGGTCAAACCGAGTCAACTCGGTCAAACCTGGTCAACTCAGTTGACTCGGTCAACAACCCGACACGAAGACTTGGTAAATATTAGCGGCACATTTATTTTGTTATTTTTCATAATATTAACATTACGTGAAAAACGAGCTCGAATCGATTATATATAATTCACATCTCAAAATATTCGACAAGATTTACATAAATATTGATTTCGTTGTTTGAATATTGATTTGGTTTTGAAAAATAATGACAACTTGTGTTGTCGGGGCGTCCAAAAACAGAGGAAACTCTGCCCGTTTTTTTCGAGAAAACCCGTAAAACAAAACGAGTTTTATTATAAAAACGTGCTTTTCTTGTAAAACGACAACTATTGTTATAAGCGACATTTACGAGATACAAATATAAAGTTTCCTTCGATAACAACTTACAACTTACGAAAACAACGATTCGGAAAAATATTTACAACGACAAACATAGTTGTTTTGAACTTCGGAAATTTGACAAATTCGTTTTTATAAAAATAAATATAGTTTTATATTTATTTCAAATTTCAAACAACTCGATTCCTTTTATAAATAAATATAGTTATATATTTATTTTCCAATACAAGTCGACAATTCTTTTACAAAATAAATATAACTGTTATATTTATTTTATACGCCTAGACGGCACGTATGTATATTTTTGGCAAATATAAACAAGACGCAATATATATAATACAAGTTTATTATATATTACTTTCATACGAATATTCCTACATACACAAACGACTTCTCGCGGCAATTTAACTTAGTCATTTTCATTAAGTTAACTATTTACCGTCAAATCGTTCGACTAACGATTCGGTAGAGCTCGATTACACGTAGTTAGTTACTGCGTTATTTAGATACTTATTAGATATTCCGTGTTAGGAATATTGTAGAATGCACGATAGCGAGTCACGTCCTGGAAACGACATCGCGAAGTCGTATTTAGCTAGCTTTGCACAGGAATATTCAGGTGAGTTCATAACCCCACCTTTTACGGTTTTACATTTTTCTAAATGTTTTCGGGGTGGAAAGACATGCACATTTTGCAAAGCATTCAAAGTTTCAATAAACACGAATTACATATTTCTAAACCATTTTACAAACAAGTTTTAACGGACATAAATGGTTTACGAAAAAGATTATGTTCTATACCGGTTTTTCAAGCAAAAGTATTTTTTTGAAAAGTACATACACATGCATTCTAGTGCTCAAAATTCAGAAAAATACAAGTACAACTGGTAAGATGGAGTACAAAAACATTCATGTAAAACATTCATGTAAAACATTCAAGTGAAACATTCAAGTGAAACATTCTAGATCATGTCTCGAATAGGGTACCATAAGCACCATTAATCAACGTATACATTCAGACCGCGGAACAAAAGGTTAGATCTAATGGGTTTCAGGCAACCCCACTCTTGGCCTACTTCTACCAATGAGTGCTTCTGTGTCTCAGTCAAGGTGACAAAAATGCCTAGGTTTGGAGGCTTCCTATGTCGTGACACATGTTAGTGGCCTTGCAAACCACTAGCGATCTCATACATTCAAACAGTCAAAGTGCTCGGTTGCGAGATACATTCAAACATTCATAGTGCTCGGTGGCGAGATACATTCAAGCATTCATAATACTCATTTACAGATACGCTTTATGAGTTACATACCATGTTTTCATTCAAGTATTTAAACATTCAGTACAAAACATTCACAATACTTTTGGATTCGTTTTCTCAACAACATTTCAAAAACCGGTTATTCAAAAAGATTTATTTTAAATCTTACAAACAAACTATGAACTCGCTCAACTTTATGTTGATTTTTCGCATGTTTCTTTCTCAGGTTGTATTTCTAAGACAGGGCACGGTTGGAATAGGAGAACCATGAAGAGTCGAGTACTTAGCGGGCGTTCAATTTCTAGAAAGACTTAGCTTATTTGCTTCCGCTGTGCAATGAAGATACCAGTCCAGTCACGCCAAGCTCTGATAATTTCGGGGTGTGACAAAAAACGAACCGAACTTGTGATGTTAACTTTATATAATGGATTTATATTTTACAAAATCATATAGAGGGTTTTTACTAAGACACAAATATGTTAGTAACAAAATGATCTTGATGTATATGCCATTTATTTTGATAAAGAACTAAAGTGTTATGGTCATAATTGTTTTTGTTTGAGAATTACCTTATTAAAAAGAACCCTAAAGTTTAACCAAAAATTTTAGTCTCTGTTATCTTATAAAATAGGCTCAAGCTAAGTTGAAATCGTGCACAACCCTATTTATTTCAAACCTTGCTTGGTTACTTAACCGAAATTAACCAAAACCGAACCATAACCGATTAACCATAACCGAAGTTTGGTTATAGTTATGGTTACCAAAACTCCATAACTGAACTAGTGGTTATGGTTATGGTTAATAGTGAAAACCGAACTAAACCGACCCATGCACACCCCTATTATGGGGGTTCTGTTCTTTAATGGCAGCAAGAATGTCTCGTGGTTTTATGTTCTGATGCGTCATTTGCTCCACCGTCCTCTCTTCCGATGGAGTCAGCCTCATTAGGGACGGATGACCCCCTGGATACAGAAATGGTTCATGGTTATGTTTAGCTTCCTCAACCCTTAGATCCCAATAACCTAACCTCTTTTTGTATGCCCCGATCAGTTGGAACTTGCAACCGGTTTTCCTGGTCCCGCTTCGTCTTACCGTGGCTGTTGATTTGTACTCGCCGACACAATCGCACGTAAGCCAAATTTTAACGGCTGACCGCTTGGGGGTTTATCGTAGATGGTGCGTTTGGTGACGAGGGTGTAGCCATTTTCGCGTCCGACGTCTCTATACCACTCTACCAATTCATCCATGCTAGCGAATTTCTAACGAAAACACTTATATGTGTCAAATAATGATTAACTCGAATGATTAACCCATCGGTTTAGTTTTAGTATAAACGGGTTCGGGTCAGTTTCAGGTTGAACCTGCGAACCCGTTTGGGTTAACAGGTCGGGTTCGGGTCAACATGGTCGGGTTGGCGGGTTGACCCGTTACACATTTATACTATATTATATTTTTTATACAATATATTTTACGTCATAAATTAAATGGGGTGCATATTTTTATGCCATGATTATAAGTTAAAAAGATAAAATTAACATAGATTTTATAATTTAAATATGATATTATTATATATATATTTGTGTTTTTTAAGTAAATTTTAACTTTAATATATTAATTTCAGAAAAAAAAAATAAAAAAATTCGGGTTTAATGGGTCGTGTTCGGGTCAACCCATGAAACTTCGGGTCGTGTTCGGATTCTTATGTATGATACGATTTTCGGGTTCGGGTTTGTGTAAAATTTTCAGGTTCAGGTCGGGTTGAACCCACCAACCCGCGAACACGACCCGTTGAGCAACCCTAATCTAAGATTTTAATAAAAACAACATCAAACGTAAAAACACTAAAATAGTTAACGTACAACAAATAAATGTATAATTAAATGTTATACCTGCTTGTTTTGAAACTCACTAGGTTCCTGGTCAGCATTTTGACCCTTGGGCGGTCCACCACTTATGGGAGGAGAATGAGAACTATAAGTCGGCAGTCCAACACTAACAGGAGGGGCTTCAAAATTAAACGGGTGTTGCGATGGATAATAACTAGCATAATTAGGCTGAAAGGCATCCAAACCCCAAGTATCCTGACCTGCATCAGACGCAAGAATGGGATCGAACGGAGCATTCAGATCAAACATGCCCGCTTTGTTATCTTCATTGTTATCATACCTCCCCTGATTCGCCTTGTTATCAAACACATTAAAAAAGTCACCCCAACCCGACATTATAGCGTAAATAATTTGAATACAGAGAAAAATAGAGGAAACTAATAGAAGTTGAATGAAAATGAATGGAATTAGTGTCGTTTATATAGAGAATTTTACGGAATATTACATCGTTTCAAATGATTAACACGCGAATCGAGGAATCTAACGTCGAATCAAATAACTCGCACGAATATCGAGGAATCTAACGTCTAATCACATAACTCGCACGAGAATCGAGGAATATAACATCGAATCAGAGAATCTTACGTCTGCTCGCACGTGAATCGAGGAATAATACGTCGCGTCAAATAGTAATAAAATAATAAAATAAACGAAATTCATTGTATACGGGTCGTATAGGTATATACGACCCGTATAACATCGTCGTACAATATATATACGACCACACTATAATCTTATTCTGACATGGTTGATACGGGCCGTATAAGGTACGGCCCGTATCAACCATGTTAGAATAAGATGATACCATGTGGATTTATTAGACCGCCCATAATGGGGCATGATTTATAAAAAAAAATTCGAAAAAAACGCCGACTAGCCATTACACCGGGGCGTGTTTCGGCGTTTTCTTTGGCAAAATTCGATTTGGCGTTCTTTGAAACACGTTGCGAGGGATGTTGAGTGGCCAATCACAAACTAGCAACGGCTAGTTAACGGCTACTTTGATTTTTTTAAACCTTTTACCTATATATATATATATATATAAACTCCTTCAAATTTAATCAAAACTCTCTCAAAAACACTACAATTTTATAAAAATTGATGGATTCCCCTAGTTCTTCATCCATGGTAAATTTTTACTACAAAGAGTTTTTTTGCGGATGGCGATGATTCCACCGATGAGGAGGTTGAGCAAGAGGCGGTTACGAGTGCTTGTCAACTAGCGGTGAGATAAGTGAAGCATTGTCGCCGCCCCGAACCAGAAATTAAAAAAAGAGGTCATATTGAATGAGACCGACGCGCGGCACACGATCGTTTGATGAAATATTATTTTGATGAGGCGCCGACATTTTCGAACCAGATTTTTAGGCGTCGTTTCCAAATGAGTAAGCGGTTGTTTCTACGCATAGTCGACGACTTGGAAGCCAACTACGATTATTTTAAACAAAAAGCGGATGCGAGAGGGGCACTTGGATTTACCGGTATCCAAAAGTGTACGTCGGCGCTACGAATCCTTGCTTATGGAAACACAACCGACATCAACGACGAGTATTTAAAAATGGGCGAGAAAACAACGCGAGACACCTTGGAGAATTTTTGTCGCGGTACAATTCCTATACTTTACTATAATGTTTACAATTTTTTTTTGAAGCTTATGTTTGTGTATGTTTTTTTATAAAGGTATTATTGATTTGTATGGTGCGCGTTATCTTAGAACGCCCACATGGGACGACCTTCAAAAGATATACGAGGTACATTCGGCGGAGCTTGGTTTGCCTGGTATGATAGGGAGCTTGGATTGCATGCATTGGCGTTGGGATAACTACCCGACCGCATTGCAAGGCCAACACACACGGGGTGACCAAAAAGGACCCAATGTTATTCTTCAGGCGGTTGCCTAACAGGACCTTTGGGTTTGGTCGGCTTACTTTGGCGTGGTCGGGTCATGCAATGATATAAATGTTTTTGAACAATCTCCGTTGTTAGAGGAGTGGATTTCTGGCAAAGCTCCAAAAGCATCGTTTTACGCAAATGGAAACTACTACCCTCATGGATATTATTTGTGCGATAGAATTTATCCTAGGTATTCGATTTTCGTGAATACGTTTAGTGATCCTATATTACTATTGATGAAAAAAGAGCATACTTTAAAAAGGTTCAAGAGTCTTAACGAAAAGACATTGAGAGATGCTTTGGGGTTCTTAAACAACGCTGGCAATATTTGAGAAATCATTGTCGTGCATGGACCAAGCAAAAAATGAGATATGCTATGTACGCTTGTATAATCATGCACAACATGATTTTGGAAGACGAAGGAAAGGCGATATGCCAGAATTATGTGCCAGAAGCCGTTCAAGTGGAGCATCCACAAGCGTCAATGGACGAAAGAGCGAATAATGCGCGAGAGTTGCGTTACGAACCGTACCATTCCGCGTTAACGGTTGATTTGGTACAACACGCATGGTCGGTTCGGTATGTACCACCTGAGGGTGAAGAAGAAACGGAGGGGACGAGGAAGACGAAGTTGGCGAGGGTGAAGAAAGCGAAGACGAAAACTAATGTATTTTTTTTAATTTAGTCGGATTTTATTTTTTTTATTTGTAGTATTGTATTTTTTTTAATTTAATGAAATATTTTAAGTTTTTAATTAAAAAAATAATAATTGTTTAATGATTGGAATGGGCGTTATTGGGCATTATTCCCACTACGCCACTTTTGCAATAACGCCCAATAATGCCCCCATGCTGACTGGACTGCCACGTGGCGCAAAACGCCCAAAGATTGAGGCATTATTGCTCAAACCACTACGCATGCTTAGACCGTGGGGTATGGTGGGCGGGGGTTGGGGCATGTGTTGGAGCATTAGTTGACACGTGCATGTTGAATATTCCCCCAACCCACGCCAAGTTTAAGGGGTATGGTGGGGCTTGGGTTGGCTGGCGTGGCCAAGCCACCTCAACATTTTTTTTAAATATATATATTTATATTTATAACTGCATAAATAATAAAAATACATATTTTTTTAAACTACATAAACATACATAATAATTATCAAAATAAAAAACAATCATTCTTCGTCGTCTTCGTTGTCTTCGTCGTCTGTTTCGAACCCAGGAATCGTTGAAACATGA
Organism: Helianthus tuberosus; assembly: GCA_030545235.1. Lineage (NCBI taxonomy): Eukaryota > Viridiplantae > Streptophyta > Magnoliopsida > Asterales > Asteraceae > Helianthus > Helianthus tuberosus. The sequence continues at coordinate 116,440,724 of CM060443.1, forward strand.
TCCACCAAATCAGATTGAAGGTTGTGATGTATATCCCTTGACTTGATCAAAAATTCATTTGCCGCTTTGTCTTCGTCTGTTACGTTACCTGGTTGGGGGTCATCGTCATCATAGTAGGTAATGACCGCTCTACCTTCATCCTCCAAAATCATGTTGTGAAGAATGATACATGTGTACATCACGTTTCTAATCTGATCCTTGTCCCATAGTCGACAAGGCATTGCCAATATTCGCCATCTTTTCTTCAAAACACCGAATGCTCGCTCGACGTCTTTACGTTCAGCCATCTGGACCCTGTTAAACTTTAATCTCTTTGGATCTGTAGTACCGTATTTTGTGAACGATTTTACGAAAACCTCCCACTCCGGGTAAATCCCATCAACTTGGTAGTACCCATACACGTACTCAACCCCGTTTACAAAGAAAGTTCCTTTGGGTCCTATACCATTTACCCGATCATTGAAAAGGGGCGAGTGGTGTATGATGGTAATATCATTATGTGAACCTGGCATACCGAAGAACGCATGCCATATCCAAAGATCTTGAGACGCAACCGCTTCAAGCATGATGGCTGGACTTCCGTGAAATCCACTCGTGTGAGCGCCTTGCCATTGGGTAGGACAAAGTTCCCAAGCCTATTTCATACAATCTAAACTACCTAGCATCCCGGGTAACCCATGATAATCTGCGTGATGTTCCAATAATTGTTGCATGTCACTGAACGAGGGCTTTCTCAAATATCTTTTCCTATAAAGTTCTAGAATACACGAACAAAAGTTGTGAAGACTTTCTCTAGCTACACGTGCAGACATTTTTAAATAGTCATCCATAATGTCGGAACTATTGCCGTACGCTAATTGCCTAAGTGCGGCCGTGACCTTTTGCCACGTACTAAATCCTAATTGCCCGGTTACATCCGGTTTTTGTTGGAAGTAAACATACTTCTCCTCAAGATCTCTAGATATCCATAAAAATAAGTTTCTACTCATACGAAAACGACGCCTAAACATTTTTTCATCATACTTTGGTTCCGCTGAGAAGTAATCGCTTACCAACAAATCGTTAGCGGTGAGCCGTTCACGAGCGATGTACCTTCTCCTGCGTTTAGGCTGTTGAGTCTCTTCCTCCTCCTCTTCGTTTTCCACGATAGCTTTCACCACCGTCGCGATCGTTTGTAGAAATATTTCCGCACCATCGTCAGATGATGATGACGATTCAGTATAACTTGAAGAACTTGAAGAACTCATGGCATTATTGTGTTTTATGTGTTTGATATTGTGTGATAAAAATGATAAATATGGTAAGGTATTTATAAAGGAAAAAATAATTTTTTTTTTAAATAGCACCCAACGGCTAGTTTGGTTTGGCCATTCACAGCCCGCCATGTCACCTTGCTAGACCCGCCCCACGCCCGGCTTGAAACCCAAGCCCCAAGGGCCACGCCCAAACCCAAGCCCACCCGGGGTGGTGGCTTGGGCGTTTTCCCCCAACCCACGCCCAAACCCCCACCCCATACCCCACGGTCTTATGGACCCAAATTAAAAAGATACAATCATTAACCGTAAAATTGTCAGACTTTGAAACTCAAAAGGGATATTATATCAAAATGGCGCACTTTTAGCCTATAAACAATTTGAATTTAAGCAAAACCGTATGCATATATGCAACTTTCCAAACCCTAACCGTCGTCTGATCACCACTTTCACACCTCCTTGTGTGTTTTCCGGCCACCGTTTGTTCTCCGGCGACGTTCATTCTTCGCTCACAGTCAACAGGTATTGACGACCGAGTAGTATTACTTATCCATAACTGCTCATTTTATCGATGACGGTTGGAATTTGCATAAGAAAATCATCGGATTTAGTCCGGTTTGTAGTGATGATGGACAGGAGATAGGTAGGGTGGTTGAAAAGTGTTTACATGATTGGGAAATTAGTAATGTTTTAGCCATATCAGCTGGTAATGCAAGCTCATATGATGCTGCCATTAGTTATTTAGGACCAAGATTAGCGAATCCTGTGTTAGATGGTAAGTTTCTTCGCCTTATGTCTTGTTGAGTTGGCAAATACTATGATCAAAGGGGTCTTAAAAGATTACGAGGAAACGATTGCATGTGTGCGTGCAACTGTTAGATATGTGCTACAATCATCAGGTAGGATTAAAAAGGTCAAACAACGCGCTAGTGAATCTGGGAAAGTATTCGAATCTTTCTTGACTCTTGATTGCCCATCTAGATGGAACTCGACTTTTGAGATGTTACAGAAGATGTCTGAAATGTTACCGTTTGTTTTTGATTATTTTGGGGAGGAAGGTCCAAGCTATATTCATGAATTGTCTAAAACTTGCGGCGTTCTGGATTACAATGATTGGGAAAAGGTAAGCAACGTCGTATACTTCTTGTATACTTTTTATTGGTCAAATGAAAAGATATTAGGGTCGCGTGTGACATCTAATATATTCCTTGATGAAATTGCTGGTATCGATTATCATTTGGAGAAGTGGGCAATGTCGTGTGCAGGAAATAAGAAACGTTTCTTTAAGGCAGGTGATTTGAGAGTGGATTATATCAAATATTGGGGAGATGTTGAGGATTCCAATATGTTAATATATATCGCGAAAATACTTGATCCTCGTCATAAAAATGGCTGTATGGAACGGTATTTCCGGCAATGCAAATACAAACATGATTACACTAAGGAAGGAGCACCCTTGTGGAAAAAGAAGGCCGAATGGGTAGGTGCTGCTGCATATGATTTGTTCAACGAGTATGCAGGTAAGATCGGGGATTACCCTCAACTAATGGCAAACTTTCAAACCAGCGATTACATGGGCTACTTGTACCATGACGTGGGTCCCAGTGGGTTGGAACCAAAACCCGAGGTGGGCTTTGAAGGTGATGTAGGATGCGAGACGGATATCGATGTATACCTTGGTGAGGGGACATGCTTTGAATATTTTGATGGATTTGATATATTACTTTGGTGGGAGGTTAACAGTGAAAGATTTCCGGTTCTGTCTAAAATGGCTAAAGATATTTTGGCAATTCCAATCTCAGCAGTTGCATTGGAGTCAGACATAAACATTGATGGTAATCTGTTAGATGATTTTAGAAGTTCTTTGTCTCCTTCAATGGTTGAAGCTTTGGTTTGCACTCAAGATTGGAATAACAAGCCCAAAAAGCAAATCAAAGTGAAGGAAGGTTCAACTAAACTTGCTGACAAAATCTTGAAAGGTAAGTTTTTCTTGTAACTTTTTTCTACCATGAATGTTATCATTGTGTTTCATTGGGATGTTTTCTGGGACGAAAATTCTGGACTGAATCACTAAGTTTTGTTTTGGAAATTGACAAACGCATGCGCTCAGGTTGGTTGGGTGGGTTGGGTGGATTGGACTGGCCAAATGGTTCAATTTGACCGATTTCACTGGGTTTTTCTTTTAAAATTGTTCGTTTATATCAAGTCTTTTAAAAAATAAACATATATTAATGCATGTTTCAAAACTATAAAAAATAAAGGTTAAACAGCCGGTTCATTTAAACGGTCGGTACAAATTCCAAACCGTCAAACTGCCAACTGAAGTGTTAAACTGCCAAGCTGTCCAATTTGCTTTGCTGTTTTGAGTTGCTCAGTTGGTTTTAACAATTTAAACATCCCTAGTGTTTTTGTTATATACACATATATAAAATTATCTTTTATGTTTTATGTAGGCGTTTATGAACAATTGAAGGGTGCTAATAGTGGAAGCAGGTAAAGCTTGTTGCTGGCATCTAAATCAAGGTAGTTAGGTACTTATCGGTTTATGGTTTGGTTTGAGACTGACTGGTTAATGTTGGTTTGGTTTTCAGTTCTGTTATTTTTCATATTCAGTTCAGTTTTCGGTTCGGTCAGTCTTCATCTCAGGTTTAGTGCAATCACAGTTATAACCTTTTGCTAATATTGTACTTACTTCTGTTTGGTAATCTGCTTCTCTTTGCTTGCTATTCTAACAATACATAAGTATTCAGATGAATCTTTTTCGAAATGGATGCCAAACCTGTTAGGTACCCAATAGTCCAATACACATTACCAGTCGGGTAACATTGTTAAAAATTTACTTGTTGGAATTCCTAAATATATTTTCTACTATTTTGCTTGTTACATATTTTTATTACCCAAGTGTGTTAGAAATATAAAAGCTAGAAAATTTTGCTTGTTACATATTTTTATTACCCAAGTGTGTTAGAAATATAAAAGCTAGAAAGTTATCGAATCACTATTATCTTATGGAGGAAATTTACAATATGAAAGTGTTTACATGTGGGTATGAGTCGGGATAAACATGTATGCATTTTTGGGTAATCAGATAGGGTATCATCTAATACCACGTCTTTCCCATATATGCGGGAAATAAACTAATTCCATACCCGATCCTGATCCCTACCCGAATATCCGTCTAATTTTCTCTATCATTGAGGGGTGTTTATTTATATAGACATGGAAGTTTGAGGTTAAAGAAGTGAACACTTAAAAGAGTTTCGTAGCTTGATGATAAGTACCAGTATAATAATATATGAAAATGATCACTAAAATGAGGAAAGTATATGCATTAAACTAGTATTGAACACTCACATTTTGAAATTAAAGATAATTTAGCATGACGAACATATTATACTGGGTGTTACGGGGCGTGGAAGGGGCGTCTTTGGTGCCACGTAGCTCATGTTAGGGGCGTGAACAATGACATGCCCAGGTGCGGAAAGGGGCGCGTGGCAAGGGCGCCGGGCTAACAGCTGGCTTGAGCAATGAGAAAAGAAGAGTTGCATTGCATGGGTAAGCTGACGGGGCTAGGTGAATGGAGGGGGTGAAAAAACAAGTGTGTTCATATGGGGTCATGTGTCAACGCTTTTTTTTTATTATTATTATTTTTGTCAAAACCCCAACGAAGCCCCATAACACATAGTGTTATATTAAAAGTATATATACTTAAAATAAAATAGAGTAAATTGTCATTTTAGTCCCTGAGGTTTGGTCTAAATTGTCATTTTAGTCCAAATAGTTTTTTTTCTCCTCTGGGTCTCTAACTTTTCCATTTTCTTGCCATTTTAATCACATTGCCTAACTTAGTCTAAAAATCTGGTTATAACCAAGGGTATTTTTGGCATAACTGTTGTATAGTGATAACCAGGGGTAGGTTACAACATAATTTATAAAACTCATAATAATTTAATGCCAAAATCGGCACTAATTATAACCTGGTTTTAGACTAAGTTAGGTAATGTGATCAAAATGGCAAGAAAAAGGAAAAGTTAAGGACACAGAGGAGAAAAAAAAACTATTTGGACTAAAATGACAATTTAGCAAAAAACTTAGGAACTAAAATGACAATTTACTCAATAAAATATAATGAAGAATATTACAATCTCTACAAGTCGCGTACAAGCGGTATACCAAAGAAAATCACCACCAACGAACTTGTATACCATTGTAAACCACCATCAAAATCGGGACATAGTACCCATCAAACCATAAACCAATCATGTGAAATACCAATATCTGTTTTTATCTACTGAAGAAACACGGATTCACCGTCGGGATGATTGGACCGCCTTCTCCATGAGGGTGAAGAATCACACCTTGTTCTTCCTCTTGAACCTAGATCTGCAATGGAGAAGAGAAGAAAATGGAGCTGTAGAGATTGCCGGTAGGAGAAGACTCTCCTGTTTCCAGCTACAAAAAGTGTGGCGGCTCCATTCCATCTACCCTAATAATGAGGTGAAGACCTCTTTATATAGGGGATATGGGCCTCCCCTAACCTCAATGGGCCAGGCCCAGTTAGGGGTTATCTCTACAAGCCCCGACCCAAAGTAGTGTAAACTACATCGCGTTGGGCCTCGCGGTTGGGTTAGTAAGCAACAATAATAAATAATTGATATAAAAGCAATAAGTAACGGGAAGTCCGACCGCTCGGGTCGGGTCTAGTACCGTACCCCATCAAGTCCCCCAGTCTAGTGCTGCTCCCGCGTGCAAGCGTGGTAGGAGTACTAGACTTGTTAGGAGTGCTCGAAAGTAAGGGTTGAGTTTTCGGCTTACCTGTCGCCTGGGTGCGGGAAAGTTGTTGGCCATGCTTGTTGCGTCTGTCTTTCGCTGTGAGTAGAGATAATGGAGCAGTGACTATCCCTCGATTGCTCATCGTGGAAATTGGTTTGGCAAACATGGCGCACGTTGATTGATCGCGGGGAGTTGCTAATTGTACTGGCGCATTGCCATGAACTTGTCAAGGCTGCATGTACGTGGTTAGGTCTCGTGCACGAGTCTTGGAACTGGCTGAGTTTTGACGGTTGAGTGTGGTTAGAGTGAGAGAGTAGAGAACAGAGCGGTTTAACCTGTGTGTGAAGGTCCCTATTTATAGCCGGCGTGGTGTAGGAGGAGATGGGCTGATGGGCCCTGGGCCTGAAGGCGACAACAAAGAATATCCGTCTTGTCTCTTCTGTGGCAGCTGTTAGTGTCTTCTAGAAGATCTCCGATGCTGGCGAACCTTGATTGGAGCCACATATCCGGATGGTCGTCCTTGTTGTCTCTCTGACATCAGCCGGTGAATGGAGATCATGGGGCAGTTGTCGCCGCCTCCTGATTGGTGCCATGTAGGCGTCCTTGTGTACCCTCTGTCTCCTGCACGATTGGTGATCGTGGAGCACGATAGAATACAGCCTGTTAGACGTTTATTGGCTTGCTCTTATGTCGCGCGGTCTTTGGTGAGTGTCCAAGCAGCTTGCGCGAGGTATAGGCATTGAGGGCCTTCATTCAGGGTGTCTTTTGATTAGTCAGATTAATGTATAAGGAGTATGGTCCTGGGTGCGACCTGATTGGTCAGCGCGGCTTTTTGGGATCATAACCCTTCAAGTCCCCCCAGTCCAGTGTTGCTTCCATGCGCGAAGTAAATGGTTGGAGCTCTGGACTTAGAAAAAAGAAAGTGTGTTGGTCTGTAAAGCATTTTTTAGGTCATGGTAGCCGGCGCGCGTGTAATTGTTTGTCAATTACTACGGCGCGGCCAACGGGCTTGCTTACTGATAGGTGTTGCTTTTGAGGGTTGGCGCGCATGATCATCGACTGATGATGCATGCGGCGCAACCCTTGCTAGCTTCAGTATGAAGTCTCGTTGCAAGTTTAAGCGGGAAATTCTTCGAATTTTGAATTCTGACAGGTTGGTGCAAATGTCGTTTGATGGCGACCCTTGAGTTGACTACTGACACGACGATCATCATGCTGACACTGACGGTTCGTCTTTTGTCAGGCGAGTGAGGCCAAGCTCTAGCAGTGTGCACACAGTCGTGTGGCTACTCTAAAATATTCACCTTTTGGTGACTTCGCATGGTGCGCGTGTCTTAGGCCATGAAGCATACGTATATATATAATGTTTGAATCTGCGTAAATTGCTGTCTACAATATTTGCACGTGTTAATCCACTTTGAGCAGGTTATCGCGAATGAGAATTGACATAAAGTTGCGTCAGGATAATGAAGTGGAAACCCGAGCCTGCGCTAATCTTCTGGTATGCCACGACAGCAATGTGGCGTGAAACAAGGAGCTGTGGGTTGTCTTGAAGATTGTAGGTGTAGGCGAAACTTTATTTTAGCCAATGTGTTTTTGCGTATACCCAAAGTGGTGCGTGCATTTGTAGCACAGTTTACGTTTTGTAAGTGTTTTCATATATGGCTAAGCATGCGCGCGTGGGCGACACACACGTTCGTATGTAAAGCAGCAGGGCTCGCATGACGGCTGAGATGCTCGTATGTAGAGCAGCAGACTCGTATGGAGACCGGCGTGCTCGTATGTAAATGAGCATGCGCTAGCCGGCGACTTACGTGCTAGTATGTAACCGAGCATGCGCCAGCCGGCGACTTACGTGCTCATATGTAAGAGAGCATGCGCCAGCCGGCGACTTACGTGCTCATATGTAAGAGAGAGCATGCGCCAGCCGGCGACTTACGTGCTCATAAGTAAAGAGAGCATGCGCGCGTGGCGACTTACGTGCTCGTATGTAAAGGAGCATGCGCGCGTGGCGACTTACGTGCTCATAAATAAAGGAACATGCGCGCGTGGCGACTTACGTGCTCGTATGTAAAGGAGCATGCGCCAGCCGGCGACTTACGTGCTCGTATGTAAAGGAGCATGCGCCAGCCGGCGACTTACATGCTCGTATGTAAAGGAGCATGCGCCAGTCGGCGACTTACGTGCTCGTATGTAGTCCAGCTTTTTAGCCTTTCATCGGTGTGCATGAGGATTATTCGTCGCGTTTTCCCGATTGAATGTATGGCCAATCCTGCAAATTGCATTCTCGAATGCGGGTGTGTTATGAGGCGGCCCGCCTAATGTTAGCATAAATTGACAAGATAAATTGTAATTAGTGTACCGATATTATGCACTGTCTAAAATGGGGATGTCCATAATTGTATTGCAATGGGCTTAATTATTTGTAATGTTTACAAGTAATATATGTCAACCACTATGAAATAGCAATATGTATGCACATAGGCATGTATCGTGAGATATTTATTTATAAAGTTTGTAAAACTTTATATATCTACTGCCTTAAATAAATTTGATAATAACAAGGTTGTTGGTATCATCCACTGGTCCAAACGGGAAACCATTGAGAGGGTTAAAAGCATTAGTTTTTAATATCCACAAGGGGTGATTATGCAAAATATTGTTACATATGGACCAAGTGTGAAAAAATGGGGATATAAACCAAATATAAGCTACCTCACGTGCATTTTTATTTTTTATTTCCCCACCAATACTCAGATTAGAAAGCCTTTTTGCTTTCTTCCCAAGAAAGTTCGATGCAGAGATTTCGCCTTGTCACTTTTATCTTTGGTATATATCTCGTGATAATTTAAATGTAAACGAACTGTGTAAGTGTGACATCAATGGAACCTTATGTTCATGCTTTTGTTTGTGGAGGCTTCAACCTATATATGGCGCGCGGGACTAGTGGACCACAGAAATATTTTATAATTGTGGTTCCATAATCACAAAAATATTTTTAATACCACTAAAACAAAGTTGAGGTTAAACGCTTCCAACGAAATAGCAGCTTCCTGCTTTGTTTTTGTTTCTTTCTTTTTATTTTTTGTTTTTCTGATTTGGAGAGATAAGAAAACGAAAACTTGCAAAGGTAAGTAAGACAGCCGCTGTATCCAAATTATTCCCCCACCAAACATGTGCGGGGTGCAAGCGTGCAGTTATGTTTATCCGCTTGTAATCCATGGTGTAGGAAATCCCCTTAGTTGTACAGTCTCACGCCGCGCGAAGTGGAGGTCATCCTCCGATAGAGCATGTCTGCAGTGCGCGAAGAGGGAAGCATGTCCGGCGCGAGGCGGTATTTGTCCGGCAAGACGCGCACGTACTTACGCGGTGGAGTGTGTCCACAAGAGGGTCCGGCGCGAGGTGATGCCTGTCCGACATGACTCACGCGTACCTGCGCGGTGGAGTGTGACCGGCAAGAGGTCTGGCGCGAGGTGATGCTTGTCCGGCAAGACGCGCACGTACTTACGCGGTGGAGTGTGTCCACAAGAGGGTCCGGCGCGAGGTGATGCCTGTCCGACATGACTCACGCGTACCTGCGCGGTGGAGTGTGACCGACAAGAGGTCCAGCGCGAGGTGATGCTTGTCCGGCAAGACGCGCACATACTTGCGCGGTGGAGTGTACTCCTTACAAGCACGAGGTGACGGAGTGTGCGTCAGTCAAGCTTGCCACTCTTTTCATTGGGCGCCAGTGAAATTCAATGAAATTGAAATTTGAAAGGCGAGAAGAAGGTAGAATCACACCCCCCCCCCCCCTTTTTTTTGGAATCCAATGAAATTGAAATTTGAAGTGTATTTCATATACCCTTTTGGCTTACAATTTGAAGTCTTGTCGGTATTTTTATAAAGAGGAAGAAACAGAGAAACGTCTCTTTTCTTTTCTCGGGTAAAGACAAAAAAGTACAGTATAGACACATTGTTTAGCTGTTTACAGCTGTTAAAACTTTTAAATTGTAGTGTCATGATGGTTCTGTCTTATTAAAAACTTTAATGACAGAGATAAATGAATATTAGCCTTGTTTTATCCGATAAAAAAATAGATTTAATAGCTGTTGACATGTGAGCATATTTCCGCAGCTTTAATAGCTGTTGCCAGTTGTAAAGCAGTTGGATAAGGGCTATCCCTTATTTATTTATTTATTTATTTGGCTATGCATTCTTGAGTTGTTTTTATGCAACACAAATTGTACCTACCCACAGCTGTAAATGCTTTGAAAGAGGTGATGGTATCTTTTTTTTTATAAAATAATATAACAATAAAACTGAAGAAATAATTGTCCTGATTCTTCATTTTACGAAGACAAAAGCAAAGATACCATTAATATCCCTCATATGAACTCTTAAATGTGGATAATAATAATTAAACGGATATTATAGGCATCTAGGCCTTTTTTAGGTGACGTAAGAGAGAATTTTTCAATTAGTTGTCCTTTGAAAAACTCTTTTGACAACCATTAAAATTGTTATGAAAAAGCTTTTAATATCTCCACTTGTCAAAAAACTTGCATCAAACACAAAGAGGTAAATAGTTTACCTTTCGTGATGTATCCATGGTGGTTAACCTCATTAATGGAGGTTTAGGGCCCCACCAATCATGAATGTCGAATTTATTGTTTTGAGAAGATCTTGTACGGCAACAGATTTACACCCCTTAGTAGCTGAGATTCGTATCCCATTCAAACAAATGTAGATCCAAAGGGTTTTAAAACCGATAATCTTGTGCGAATCTGGTGACCAAACACCACAGATCTGGAAGTTTGGTTAGAGGAGAAGCATTTTTCCATAACAGAGATCTGAAAACAGAGAGGACAGAATTTGAAGAACAAGATATGGAGTTTTGAAGCAGAATTTGTGTATGGATCTTATGAAAAAACATGGATCTAAAGTGTTAGCAAGAGAATAGTAACACAGATCTGTGGGGTTTTCCATTCGAAGATCGAGAGTGTGATTCTAAGAACACAGATCTGAAGATCTGAGGATAGAACGAGATGTGATCAACAAATGTATAGCATATACTCGGTGGGCGCCAATGAAGAAACACGGATTCACCGCCGGGATGATTGGACCGCCTTCTCCATGAGGGTGAAGAATCACACCTTGTTCTTCCTCTTGAACCTAGATCTGCAATGGAGAAGAGAAGAAAATGGAGCTGTAGAGATTGCCGATAGGAGAAGACTCTCCTGTTTCCAGCTACAAAAAGTGTGGCGGCTCCATTCCATCTACCCTAATAATGAGGTGAAGACCTCTTTATATAGGGGATATGGGCCTCCCCTAACCTCAATGGGCCAGGCCCAGTTAGGGGTTATCTCTACAAGCCCCGACCCAAAGTAGTGTAAACTACATCGCGTTGGGCCTCGCGGTTGGGTTAGTAAGCAACAATAATAAATAATTGGTATAAAAGCAATAAGTAACGGGAAGTTCGACCGCTCGGGTCGGGTCTAGTACCGTACCCCATCATCTACACATTAATTATATAAAAAAAAGAACGCACAAGATTATATATAATAAATCAATTTACCTGAAAGAATAGTAAATACGCCCCTCTTGTGGTATGCGTATATAATGTATATATATGTGGGTTATCGGGAGGCAAAAGTAAAAGTGCACTAATTTTAACGTTGTTTTACTAATTTCGTGAAAATAACGTTACAAGCGGGGGACAATTAATCATGCATCATGTGGTGGCGTTGATAGCTGAAAGACAAAATGATACATGCACTAATCGGTCTTTGTCCCGATTGTTGAGTGTTATGTGTCTTATGTCCAAGGCTTGATGCAAAACAACTATTGAGCCGGGGGGGTCTCACTGGAAGCAGCCTTTTTATTCTACGGGGTAGAGGTAAGATTGTCTACACTCTACACCTTACCCTTCTCAGACCCTACCTTAGCTTTGCTGTTGGTGGGATTTACTGAGTATGATGATGATGATGATGATGATGACGACGACGACCTAAAAGAATAGTAAATAAGAATCATTGTCAAGTTATTTATTGGGTAAATTACACTTTTCGTCCTTTATGTTTGTAGCGGATTACAATGGATGACCTTTAACTTTAATAATTATAGTCACAGTCATTTATTTGGAAAACTTGTTGCATATTTCGTCCTTTACCCGAAACCAGGTTAGAAATTTAAGTTAACTCTAATCATGTGCTTAGCACGTGAGGGCATTTATGTCCATCCACCTACCAACTACCCCACCATATAAAACCCCCCTTTTCACCCCCAAATCCCTCATTTTTTAACACCGACGTTGTTCGACACCTTTAGGTTAAAGAAATTACACTCCCCACACATACTCTGCTCGTCGATCATCTTCTTCACCAACAATCAGAGCGTGTGTGGTCGCAACAATGGAGCCAGTACGACCGACGTGGTTTATACGAAAGACAGTAAGTGAAGAGGAAGTTCTTGAACTGTGGTAAGTTTACCTTGATTTTGATCTTTTTAATGATACAAGACACTGAGTGTAATGTGCATGATCCTAACTAGTAAACATTTGAAATTTGTAGTTGGGATGCCTCATTTATTCACTATAAGGATATAATAAGGTGGTAAGTTAACCAAAGAGTCCAGGTCGTGTATACGAAGGTGGTAAGATAACTTTTGTGGACATGATCGACATAGATAGGTTTTCAGTTCATGACATTTCAGAGATAATGGATGAGTTGGGCTACTCTTTTAGTGACCGCATATATTATTATTTCCAAAATCCTGAAAAGGATTTAGATAATGGTATTGAAGACTTAACTAGTGATCAAGATGTTTTGGACTTGTCTAGGTATGTAGAATTTTATAAGGTTATCAATGTGTTTACATAACATAGGTTAGACATCATTAAGGATTTCATAAGCTGCCATATTTGCAGCAAATTATGTGCATGGTTTGACCTTTGTATTAGTTCAAAGTGTATTGACCTTCTGTTGTGGTTAATGTCATGTTAAGTCTATCATGTCTTTACCAATATTGCAATTTGCAGGTTTTTTAAACATGTGAATGGGTCACATGAGGTTGTTTAAGTTCCATGTGCATGGTTTTACTTTTGTTTTAGGTCCAGGTGTTTTGACTTTGTGTTGTTGTTATTATCCAGTTAAGTCAGTGCTATATATGCCAAAGTTACAATATATTGGTCTTTTGAACAAGGGAATGGGACATTGGCATGTTTTTGCCAAATGAGGTTTTAAAGGTACATTTGTGCATAGTTGACTTTGTTTGATGTCCATGTGGCTTATGCCATTACATACCATGACTTGGTTTTAACCAAATGGCAGATGGTGACCATTTTTTATAATCATACCATTTGTCTTTCTTTTAACCAACATTGGCTGCAACATCACATTTTATAACATACAAAAACTGCATTACATGTGTTAGGGATGGATTTTCACATCTTATGGACCACGGATCCTCAAGTGCAGCCAGGATCACGGATCCTCAGTTCAGTATGAATTAAGGATCCTCAGAAGACGTTGCAGGAATAAGGATCCAAGATCCTCATACTAACAATTGTTTCCATTATGTTTGAATTTTTTTTTGCAGGAGCGTACGAGTGAGACTTGGTCTTGCCGAGATTCCAGGAGAATATGCTCCATTATTCTGCACGTGCATGGCTTGTATGACCATTATGGAAGTTGTGGGAAGCTAGCATGATTTGCGGATTGTTAGTTAGCTAGATTATTTCCATTTTTATAAGGGGATAACAAGCTTGATTAGATAGAACAATTAGTAAACACACACTACTCGAGAACTCTCTGCAACTTATTGGCGATTTCACACTTTTTGCACACTAGTGATCCTTGTAACAAGCTTGTTATCATCCCGATTTGTAACCTTTACTTGTTTAATATAGTTGGTGATCGGTAGTTTCCATCACCCGAGGTTTTTTGTGCCGGAGATCATATCTTGATCAAGGGCTTTTTCCTCGTATAAATCCTTGTGTCCAACATTCATTTTATTCATACATTGTTCATACATTTGTCCATTTATTCAAGCATCACACCTCACAAAATCGGATTTGGTTGTATTATCCTTGTGTGATTTTTGACCAAAATAGTTTGGCGCCCACCGTGGGGCAATTGGTGCTTCATTTCTGAGAAATTTTGTTCATTAAGATCATTTTGGTTCATCACCTTCAACCATATGGCTTCTCAAGAGAAGAACACTTCAAGTTCCATGCCGGCGATCACTTCTTCACAGGGCATTCCACCTTTGCCTCCAGCACCTTTTGGATCCCAGAAGAATGCTGAGAATGCTGCGAATAAACAAACCCCCGTTTTCCCAAAACCATCTTCTGCTGTTACTTCTGGCCCAACTAACAATGATCTTTATTCTTTGATTTTGCAGATGAGGGATTACATGCAGCAGCAGGACAAAATTAATGATAGGATCCTTCGGGAGATTGATGACATCAAGAAATTGAAGAGATCAGCGGAGGATCACTCCCCATTGGTGCCCAGATCACTGAATTTCGACACTCCGGTCATAACTGCCCAGCTCTCTACAGCATCAGATGTCCAGTACCAGGGTGGATTGTCGAGTATACGTTATGGATCGTTAGCAATGACCCATGCTCAAGGATCCCACTTTCAGCCTTCAGGATCCTCTTTTCAGCCGCAAGGATCCTCTTCTCAGCATCAAGGATCCTTCTTCGGTTCTGGAGGATATGTGGGAGCATAGACGGTTCAAGGATCCTCATTTCAGGGTCAAGGATCCTCCTCTCAGGTTCAAGGATCCTCTTCTCAGGTTCAAGGATCCTCTTCTCAGGTTCAGGGATCCAAATCTCAGGTTTACAGATCCATGGATTATCCTCCAAGACCCCCAGTCACAACATACCAAGGATCCAACATCTTTCAGGATCAAGGATCCTTAAGGAGTGTACAACCCGGAAGTTCAGATATTCATTTGGGAGACTTCATCCGTATGCAGACTATTGCTTCGTGTCACACCCCGATATTTCCACGTATTACCGGTGGGCCCGGTGGGGAGTATCGTGACGTAGTTGATATCATCATAGTCAAACAACACAAATTTAAATGCACAGCGGAAGCAAAAGATAGATTTATTTTAACCGAATAAAATTGTAATATTAAGTATCACAAAACAGTTGAAACAGATCCACAGGCGGATCAAATAAAAAGAAAACTGTTCAGCAGACTTTGACATCTAGAGCTTGCGAGACTTGATTATTGATGCCTGGAGTAGCCAGCCTATTACGTATAGTACCTGCACTTAGCCTTTTTGGAAAATACGTCAGTTTACACTGGTAAATACAACTTAACTGACTCATTTTGAAAAGAGTTTGAAAATTTATTTGAATGCACTTCGGCAAAAGTATCTTTATAACTTGGGATAATTATTTAAAATAATCTTGTATACAGTTTTACTCATTTGTCGTCCATCAGGGCCGGTTTGTAGGGCCGGTCTAGATTAATTGACACGCCACAGGTATAATGCCCACAAGGATTATTCCTTTAAATGGATTACCAGTTTTTACATAATGCATCTGTCAGGTGTACGCCTACACCCCGTGCTTAGGTCGTGGCCATTTCTTTGAATGATGCCAAGGATATCCGGGACATGGTCATTTAACCCCCAAAGGCCATACACCAAATAATACTTATTAAACGGGTCATGCAAATACATTAATCACAATCCGATTTAAATGACTACACACACCCGACCAAGCGGTACTTTTATAGTACCGTATCCCAAGCCCGTATAGGGAAAATAAGTTAAGAGTATTTACCTGAGCAAAGTATAATTCAAATACAGCAAGTGCCCGTAGCTTTTACTGGGCTCCTAATCTGGAACGAAGGTTTTAATAACCTATTAGAATCCTAACGGGTCTTTAAGATTTGACTTAGACCGGTTAGTTTTTTTAAAAGGAGTACATGGTTCAAACGCATGATAAAGCGAAGACTGGTTTAGAATGTGGTTTTGACCCGACAAGCTTGGACACTTGTTTGATATGGGTAATTCAAACACATTCTGGATTTTGAGACAAAAACAATTTGGTTTGACCCGTTTCGGCTAATATATGCAAACTAGTTACATAAGCCGATCCGAACGCGAAAAGTGCGTAACGAGTAACCAAAAGAGTCATATGCAAGTTTCCTAAGTTAATATGCCTTAAATATGTTGTGACATCAGTAAGATATCTTCTATTATGCCCCATATGAATTTAAACTCAAATTATGCTCCGTAAGGGCATTTTGGTCATTTAAAAGGTTATAAAAGAGTTTAAATATAAATCTGAGTTTCGGGTCTGAAGAAATCAGTAACACACTTAATTTACTAAGTGATATCAGTAGGGTAAAACCTATATGTGAATTTAATCATTTATAATCAAACTATGCACCTTAGAGGCATTTTGGTAATTTCTCATAGGCTTAAAAGGTCAAAACTGGAAACCTGAGTTTAAAACTTTTGCTTACTGTTATAATATAATAATTTACTTAAAATATCAGTAGGCATCCAACCTTATATGTTCAAAATAGTTTTAATACATACTATGCGTTAAAAACGCTAATAAAGGCGATTTGGAGCCATTTCCGGGTTCTATATAGAAAGCTGATATTTTTATTATTCCAGAAGGCTTAAAATATTCTATTTATCATTTAGAATCAGTAGCAAAAGGTTTGGGGTCAAAAGGGTTTGTAAAACTCATTTTATAGCCCAAAAGGGCAAAACCGGCAATTATCGAATCAAACTTAGAACTCTATGTTATGCTCAGCCTAAAATTAAATAAAAATCTTCAAAAATTTCAAAATATTATTTTACATCAGTAGGTAAAAATTTTGGTATTAAAAATCGGGTTTAGATAGGCTATATGCTAATTATGCCGTTTATTTAATAAAAAAGCTTCTTATTTACGCTAATGAGCATAACTCCTAATCTAGACCTCAAACTGATGTCAAATTTTAGGTGCAAGCTTATAAATCAGTAACTAAGGTTTCTATTCTTTTACATTTTCAAAAATCACGTTTTAAGGTCATATGGACATAATAGTCAACATATAAGCAACTAACGAGAACATGCATATGAATCGGATAACTATTGAACCAAGGTGTATAATCACAGAGGGTTATACTAACATGAAACTTGGTCCTAATATGGCTCTAAGGCATTTCTAAAACATGCTTAAACGGGTCAGAACTGAAAGGCAAAGCAAAAGTCAATTTATGCGATTTTCGGCTCCGAACCCGGCCTAAACTGAAAATTGTCGGGGTGAACATGTTTAGACATGTTCTTACATTATTTACCAAGTTATATTAATGATAAAACAGGTTACATAGCTTCTACATTGCTAAATATGCATTAATTTGAAATTAAGCTTTCTGTTGACTTTTTAATATCAAGTTTGACCCGACAATTGACCTAGTTAGAGTGGGAATCAGAGAGTACCCTTTTAAGGGTTTATTACCCACATAATTACCTATTTATAGGTATTTTTAATTCGAGATTTGACTGAACAAATTTTAATTAATCTCGAAGTCAAACCTTAATTACGACGGTTTGACTTTTAGCTAATTAACTAAGCTAAACTGAATTAGGAAGGGTTAAGGACACTTACAAAGGTCCTAAGTATGATTAGGGATTTTAAGAAGACTTGTTACTGATCAGAGGAGCTCCAGAGAAGTCTTGAAAAATTTTCCAAGTGAGCAAGTGAGAATGTTGCAACTTGTTCTTCTTATATAGTGAACCCAAATGCATAAGATCATGCCAAACCACTCTACTACTGTTATGGGATGATCCCAGGTGTCCCTATGTTGCTAAAAACCAGTTATAGGGCCCCTGATTTTCGAATACCACTCTTATAAGGCGGTGCAACCTGCTGAACAGGCACCTGTCCAAATCTGCTGCCCAGCGACGGTCTTACGGACCGTAAGCCTTAAGCTTTGCGGACCGTAAGACTCACTTACGGACCGCAAGCTCTTGGCTTTGTGGTCCGTAACCGACTTGATCAAAAATGCCCAGCTCCGCCATCTTACGGACCGTAAGGGTTAGCCTTTGCGGTCCGTATCCGATTTTTATTTCTCATCTTCGTTCAGCTCCGCCACCTTACGGACCGTAAGGTGGCCTTCTTGCGGTCCGTAAGCCCTCGTCAGAAGACAAAATTTTGTGATTTCTTAGGCTTTGACCATGCAACTTTTATAGTTTGAATCTTTAGTCATTTATCAGCAGAAGGGGACCATGAATCAGATTTTGCAGATCCTTGAGAGTGTTGCCATGCATCTTTGTTGATTTGGACTCTTTTGAAGGGATATTGAATGTAAAAATTTAGTCGTGAACATACATAGGATCCCAATTTTAAATCATGCATTATTAGAAATAACCGGATTGAGCATATCAGATGTTTATAAAATAGATTAGGGTCTTGGGATTTATATCTAGGTCGCTCAGAGGTGTTTATTAACATGTCGACACTTTTTAAATCCTACCATACATCTTCTAATTGATCCGGGTTTCTGACACATTTATCTTACATGACACGTGTCTTTATTTTATTGGGCATGAATTTACGAGGTGTTACACTTCGTCTGGCCCCTCGATCATGCCAGAATCTCGCCAATATGGATTCACATCTAGGATTCCAAACTTGAATCCTTCAGGAGGTAACACTTTGAATAATTCTTATAATGCTAACCATGGCTTTGTGCAGGATACAGGTATCAACCAAGCTATGGCTAGGGAATTGCAGAAACTGAAGGATATGATATCCAGCGTTCCAGGAGTGGTTAAGTGTAAGGACTCTCAAAATTTTCCTAAAAATACCCGTAAGTATAATCCCGAACCCCTGAAACCATACTGTGCAAGAAAACAAGAAATATGGTTCTCAGGCGGGCCGCGTAAGAGTAAGCATGGTCTTACGCGGGCCGCGTAAAACATAGGTTGACCGGATAAGTGTTCCGGATCCACGTAGTGACCACCTGGCTAGCCTACTAGTGACCAATCAAGCTACTCGTAGACTAGGCGGCCACGCGGGCCGGGTGAGGCCTCAATTTCAGCTATAAATATCTTGTTGCATGCATAGTCCACTGGTGTCGAAATCTTTTCGTAAAAATGAATTCTCATTACTCTGAAGTCGAATTTAATTTCAATATTAGCGAGGCGCTGCTCCGATACCGAGTATTAACTTGATCGCTGCTACGATTCAATGTCCGATCGATTAAACTATCCAATGGATGTTTAAGTGCTGCCCACATTAGGGTTTATGCTTTGTCATTCGTCGTTAAATCGATGGATGTTTAAGTATCGCACTTTGTCATTTATTGTGAAGGTTTAATCTCGTGAGTTATCGTAAATGCTGTATTAGTTACTAACCGAGCTCGTGTGCATGTTATTAAATTTAGGTTAAAAGGCTAATCAGTAGGCTAAGCTCTGCTCATATAAATCTGCAATGTGAGTCATTCTCTTTTTATCAAATTATTTTACAAAACCCTATTTATTTCAAGGTTATAATTACAGGGATTAAGTCTTTGTAATCACCAAATTACAGCCGGTATGTGGGGTTTTGTATACATTACTTGATAACCTTCACCATTGGACAACGAGTTAGCCAAGGGGTGATATGACCATAGTCACAGACACCATTGGACTCTGAGGTTACCAATGGTTGTTCGAGTGACAAATACTGTGGGTAGTTGGTTGATATATGGAAACATTGTAATCGCTCTTAATACTGTAAATTATAACAAACGCGTCGTTTTAGTAAAAAGAATGATTCACCAGTATTTCCCGCTGACAAAACCTTTTTCAAACATGTTTCAGGTGATCTGTTGTGATCCAGGAAAAGTGCCGAGAAGTACTACAAGCTTAAGGAAGTGGCTCAATAAAAAGAAACATGTTTTTGTAAAAATAAAGATTTCTCCGTGAATCATATGATTGTAAACTACCGGGGTTTATCCCGAATTGTGAAATAAAATAATCGGGAAATTGCAGTTTTAAAAAGATCCTGATAAAGTCTTCCGCTGTCAACTTAATTAAATAAATACCACGGGATTTTCTGTCCCGCGGCTCCTGAACCGGGTCAAACCGGGTCGGGGGCCGTGACAGAAAAAGGTGGTATCAGAGCCACTGATTTAAGCCAATTAAGTATTTAGAAAATACTTAATTTTTTTCTGATTGCTATTTTTGTGATTACGTGTTTTATTATTTGAATAATTGTTTACAGTATGGGTAAGCAAAGACTTTCGGATATCTATTATAAATTAGATATTACACCGAGAGAAAAAGGATCATCATCCTCAAATCACTCTACAATTCCTGAAGAAGGAATATTTGTTCGAAAGGCACAATATGAAGAACCACTTTCTCCTAATAAAAGAAGTTTGATTATTAGGAAAAGTCAGGAGAAAATAAAGAAATCCCAACCAAAAGAAAAGAGAGTTAATAAGAAAACCCAAGAACTAGGCAGTAACCCACCATGGGAAGACAAGTTAGATGAAAAATGGGTAGATCTCTATATGCTAGCCACTGTAGCAGTAAATGCAAATCTTTAATACTCTAACTCAAGTTTTAGCACCCTTATCAGCTACAATCCAGAAACCTTATCCAGTAAATAAATAAGTTTACAGTAAATCCTAGTATGTTTTAATTTTTAGTTGTCTTTGTATTAAATTAGTCACACGGTATGCAATAATATTTAAAGGTTATCTATGTAATTTTGCTATAAAATTTTAACTTAGCAATTTTGTGTATTTTGCATATATGCTAAACAGTATGAATGACTTATCTGAAGCCCTTCAAAATCTCAATCTCTATCCGGTAAAAATAGAGGTTTCTAGAGATTTTACTGGTTATATACCCGATATAGAAGAACCTATGGAATTTAACGCTCCACCTCCTGAGAAACCCAAGCCTAAGAAAAGGAGAAGATTTGTGGGATGGAGGCGTGTGCGCAGGAGGAAACCCGCCACTAGGAAGATTCCCAAAATAGAAAATCCCTTAGATAAAGGAAAGGGGATTGAAGTCAGGGAAGGTTCTAAGCAGATAGAAATGGAGATTGGAGAAGGTTCTAGGTAGACAAAGATGGAAATTGGGGAAAGCTCTAGACAAATCGAGGAACTACCATTTCAGGAAGAATTGGATCGTGCATTGGCAAGCTGTGATATCGTCAGGCCTGTCAATAATAATCTCTACCCTTATCCTGCTGAAACTCAACTTCCAATGAACTTGGAACCAGCAATTCCAGAACCTTTAATCCATACTCAACCTTTAGAAATGGACGAGTAGTGGACTAATGATTGGCAGTTTCAAAACCTACTTAATAATCCTTATATGTTTTTCCCTCAGTTTGACCCAGAACCTATACCAAATCCACCAATGAGTAATGAGAATATGGCTGAACTCCGCCATTTTGGCGAAGAGCTGATGGATGCTGGGAATAGGATCCGGGAAATAGGAGGACAAATCTCCTGGAAATACGATGAGAGGGAACATCGCTTTTGAAATGCCAAAAGATTAGGGATAATGTAGTTATGAAGTTATGATTGTATAATATTATAATAATCATAATAAAACGTGTAAAATAAACAATAAAACTTGTGTAAAATAACGGTGTGTAATGATGCATAATATATAAAATGGGAATCGAGAAATCGATAGTTTTGGCTATATGTGTGTTGTAAAATTCGTATGATTATTTTGTGTATGATTATTATTTATTCGATACTAATAAATTATATATATTAATTATCAGATGGAAAACGCTAATAATGAACCAGTTAATGAGGTTAACCAATCTGAGCAACATCCGGAGGATCAATTTATGACTAGGCAGGATATAGAAAATATCGTTGCTCAAGGAATAGCCAATGCTATTCCAGCAATCCTTGCTGCTGCCCAGAAACCTGTTGAACCTCAAGAAATCATTCCTAGCAAACGTATTTCTGAAGATAACTTTAGTAATAGCGTAAACGGAGGCGGTAATTATACTAATCATGATAATGATCCACGGCAGGCTCCGCTCCCTAAGAAAATGAAAGCTGCAACGCCTGGTTGCACTTACAAAGAATTTCTTGCTTGTAAACCCGCTTAATTTGCAGGCAATGAAGGAGCGACTGCGGCACTGCGTTGGTTAGAGAAAACCGAGGCAGTGATTACAATAAGTAAATGTGCCAAGGATGACAAGGTTATGTACGCGTCAAATCTTTTCAAAGAAGGGGCGCTAGAATGGTGGAATACCGTACTTCAAGCCAAAGGAAGAAATAGGGCCTATGCCATGAACTGGGAAGAATTTAAGAGTCTTGTAGAAAGAAAATTTTGTCCCGAATATGAAAAAGATCAAATGGAAAATAAGTTCTTAAATCATCGAATGATGGGTGTAGATTGTCGAGGGTTGTAACAACCCTCCAGAAAATCGACACCCTTATAATATTTCCGACACCCTATTATATCTTAAAATATTCTAATGTGTCTTATAATACACCCCATATGTGAAAACCGAGCCCGAAATATGTTATAGTTTATGAAATAAAGTAAAAACAAGAAAAATGGAGTTGAGGCGGGCCGCGTAGACCCACCCCAACCTTTCACGCGGGCGGTATCATGGTTAAACCTGATATCATTGATTTCTTTAGTTAACGCGGGCCGCGTTAGAGTTCTTTTAAGTGTACGCGGGCCGCGAGAGACCATGAAACGCGGATACACCCAGAGGCCGACACGTGTCCTCATCGTGGCGGTCTAGAGGATGACCGGGATAAGCTATATGGTTGACCGTGTGTTGACGCGGGCCGCGTAAGGCTTCGCCTTACCTTACGCGGGCCGCGACAGGACGAGATTCAGCAACTATATAAGAAGGCCGTCGGGTTTCACTTTCAATCGTTCATTCTTTCTTTCAATCTCGAATTTCTGTAGTAGAGACATAATACTCGGGTATTATACCCCTAATTAGCGAGGTTCTGCTCCGTTGTAAGTATTATAACCCCGGTTTCATAATAATTACGCTGCCCGATTGATTTAGGGTTCCGTAACAACTACCGTGGTTCTGCCCGACGTAGTTGTTGGAATACCGTCTCGGGGAGGGTATCATTTATATTCTTTAAAGGGTTATGATACTAACCAATGTAAATTTGTATAAATTATAGATTATATCCAAGAAACCCTTACGAGAAGCCTAAGATAGCAATGTGAGTAATCTCCTTTTTGTGTCAACTGTTTTATAAAATCTTAATTGTTTATATCATATTACCAGTATGTGAGTCGTGTAATTCTTCAATTATCACCGGTATTATGGGGTTTTGTATACATTACATGATAACCTTCACAATTGGACGACGAGTAGCCAATGTGTGATATGACCATAGCCATAGATACGGTCGAGTGGCAAGTACTGAATGGGTAATTGTATAGATATAAACATTGTAATCGCTCTCAATACTGTGGTAATTGATAAAACTCGTTTTGATTAAATTGGGATTCACTCACCAGTATTTCCCGCTGACAAAATATTTTTAAAACATGTTTCAGGTAACACAATGTGAAAGCCAACTGGGAAAAAGCCAGCTCGAGAGCACTGACGGCTTGAAAAATAAGTGGCTATAAAAGTTATCTAAAACACGATGTTTTAAATTAAATAAAATAGGGTTTGTCCCTATAAATGTATTGTAATAAAAATAACTTGGGTTTTACCCATGTAGTTATTAATATAAAATATGGTGGTTTTACTCTGGTAAACATTTCCTAACTACGGTCCTGATGTAAATTCCGCTGCGAGATTAAACAAACTGATACCACCAAACTCTAAGTTCGCGTCCGCCCGTTCCCGGGACAGATAAGGGATCGGGGGTTGCGACAGAAGGTGGTATCAGAGCCTAGCCACTGGTCTAAGCCAAAGAAGTGTTCTGCTGACACTTAAAGTTATATTTTGTGTTAGGAAATAAATTATGAAAATACATGCATAATTGTAATTATTATTATGTGTTATTCGACTATTTGTTAGTTTACAGTATGAGTAAGAAAAGAATTTCGGACATCTATCATAAACTAGATAGTTCATCAAAAGAAAAGGGAAGTTCATCCCAAACAAATTCCTCAAGATACTCAGCAGATACTGAGGAGGGAATATTTGTCCGTAAAGGACAGTTTGAAAATCCACTTACCCCTAGTAAAAGAAGCTGGATTCTTAGAAAAAGTCAAGAGAACATGAAAAAGTCTCAGGAAACCCAGAAAATAGGCAGTAACCCACCTTGGGAAGATAAATTAGACGAAAAATGGGCAAATCTCTACATGTTAGCTACTGTAGCAGTAAATGCTAACTTATAAGTTAAATCACAAAACCAGTTTTAGCACCTGTAACATTTACAAGCCGGAAACGTTAAATTATTAAATAAACCATTAGTATAATTCGAAAGTTCAATTGTAATCTAGCAATAGTTGTTTTAAATAAATTTTAGAAAATTTCTAAATTACCATTTTGTTATTTTGTGATTTACAAAATTTTAACTTAGAATGTTGTGTGTTTCTTCATAAAACTTAGGAGCCTATCTAGGTTTGAATCCTTTAGATCCCTATTACTATGATGTATACCTTAGGGAAAATTTTAGAAAATCCTTATCAAATCCAGACACCTATACCCCATATCAATAACCTGCACCCCAGATTCCGAACCCAGTCCTAGAACCTGTACCCCAATGAGTGCAGAGAATGTACAAGAATTTAGGACTTTTGGGGAAGAAATTCTAGAAAATAGTAAGAGAATGAGACAGGTGGGAGAGCGACTAGTATGAAAATACGATAAGCGTAATATGAATTTCTGGATAAATCCATATCTGTAGATGTGATGGCAGAAACGGTAATAGTAATAATAATAATAAAATAAAATAAATATGTGTACGGATGCCTATTATTATTTATTTCAGTCGGTAATGTAAATTTTAATTTCAGTACTGGTATGTAATAGATGAATAGAGTAAAATCGCAATGATCGACGCTTTTGACTAGATTGCGTATCATGTGATTTGCTATATTAAATATTATTCTATGATATTAATATTTGGTAGATGTTTAAAAATTCAGATGGCCGACGAAGTAAATCAAGGAAATCTGAATAATGATAACCAGAGTAACATTAACTTGGTTAATGAGAATCCTAACATCAATAACAATGGAAACCAAGTGGATAATAGTGCTATTCAACACATAGTAGCACAAGGAATTATAGATGCAATGCCATTTATTCTTCAAACTTTTAAGGATGCTGATAACAAAAGTAAACATAGCAGTAAGCGACCAATTGAACCAGAACCCAGTGTGAACAATGGACCCTTACTTCAAGCACCCATTCCCAAAAGAAGAAGAACCATGCCTTATGGTTGTTCTTACAAAGAATTCTGGTCCTGCAAACCAATGGAATTCTCGGGCAACGAAGAGGCCATTGCAACCCTACGCTGGATAGAAAAGACTTAGGCAGTCTTAAGAATAAGCAAATGTGCAGAAGAAGATAAAATACTGTTTGCTTCCAATCTGTTTAAGAACTCAGCCTTAGAATGGTGGAACACTATCCTCCAAACTAAGGGAATTGATAAAACTTACAATATGGAATGGGAGGAGTTTAAGGACAAGGTGGAAAGGAAATTATGCCCACCTAATGAAAATGAACAGATAGCAAACAAATTCCTAAACCTTAGGATGACTGGTGTAGATAGTAAGGGATACACTAAAATATTCTTCGAATATGCTAGAATAGTGCCAACTCTTGCTTCACCAGAACCAGTGTTAATCTCCCGTTATATCTGGGGATTAATTGGAGAGATAAGACATGTAGTCAAGGCAGCTAGACCTCAAACTATAGAAGAAGCTGTAGAACTAGCGAATACCTTGACTGATGAATTAGTCCGTACCCGAGAAGAAGATCAGAAAAGGAATCTAACCCAAAATCTTACACAAGAATTTCGTTCTGGAAATTCTAATCATGAGAAAAATATAGATTCTACCTCTGCACCCTACTGTAGATATTGCAAAAGAAAGCACTCGGGAAGATGCTCCATATACTGTAACTTCTGCAAAATATCGGGACACAAGGAAGAAGAATGCAGGAAGAAAAACAGCAGGATATGCTACAACTGCGGAGAACAAGGTCACATCAAGCCAAACTGTCCAAAATTAGCTCCAGCTACGAACAACAAGAACACTAAAAATGCTAGAGCATTTGTTCTAACGGCAGAAGAAGCAAAGATGATCCCGGATGTGATCACTGGTATGTTTTAGTTAATGATATTTTTGCTACAGTATTATTTAACTCTGGTGCAAACTAAAGTTTTATTAATACTTCGTATTGCAAATTTCTAAATCAGTCATTAACTAAACTACCACAAGTATGTCTAGTAGAGACAGTCAATGGAGAAACCATTAAGATTTCTGAAATCTTGCAGGGAGCAAGAATAGAAATTCTAAACCATAAGTTTATTACAAATATTTACCCAATGAATCTGGTAGGATTTGATATTGTTTTAAGAATAGATTGGTTAATAGCCAATAAAGCCAGTACTTTATGTGATCAAAAGTCAATCCAAGTAAATTCACCAAAAGGTCAAACGATCACTTACCTTTCATAAGAATTTTCTTATAATAGTTATCACACAAGTATCAATGCTGCACCATTCGAAGCACTTTATGGACAAAAGTGCCAAACCCCAGTCTATTGGGTAGAAATTGGGGAAAAACAACTATCTGGACCTGAGATAGTGCAGGAAATAAATGACAAGATCATTCAAGTCAAAAATCTCAAGCACAAGAGATTAATTCTAGTCAAAGTGATGTGAGACTCCAAAATAGGACTTGAGTACACATGGGAGCTTGAATCTGAAATACAAAGAGAATATCCACACTTGTTTCAGTAGATCT
The DNA here is from genome assembly GCA_030545235.1 of Helianthus tuberosus. Lineage (NCBI taxonomy): Eukaryota > Viridiplantae > Streptophyta > Magnoliopsida > Asterales > Asteraceae > Helianthus > Helianthus tuberosus. The sequence goes on from CM060443.1 coordinate 116,467,633, forward strand.
CGAGGACGAGCTCTAAAAACCAGGTGGGGAGAATGTAACAACCCTCTAGAAAATCGACACCCTTATAATATTTCCGACACCCTATTATATCTTAAAATATTCTAATGTGTCTTATAATACACCCCATATGTGAAAACCGAGCCCGAAATATGTTATAGTTTATGAAATAAAGAAAAAACAAGAAAAATGGAGTTGAGGCGGGCCGCGTAGACCCACCCCAACCTTTCAGGCGGGCGGTATCATGGTTACACCTGATATCATTGATTTCTTTAGATAACGTGGGCCGCGTTAGAGTTCTTTTAAGTGTACGCGGGCCGCGAGAGACCATGAAACGCGGATACACCCAGAGGCCGACACGTGTCGTCATCGTGGCGGTCTAGAGGATGACCGGGACAAGCTATATGGTTGACCGTGTGTTGACGCGGGCCGCGTAAGGCTTCGCCTTACCTTACGAGGGCCGCGACAGGATGAGATTCAGCAACTATATAAGAAGGCCATCGGGTTTCACTTTCAATCGTTCATTCTTTCTTTCAATCTCGAATTTCTGTAGTAGAGACATAATACTCGGGTATTATACCCCTAATTAGCGAGGTTCTGCTCCGTTGTAAGTATTATAACCCTGGTTTCATAATAATTACGTTGCCCGATTGATTTAGGGTTCCGTAACAACTACCGTGGTTCTGCCCGACGTAGTTGTTGGAATACCGTCTCGGGGAGGGTATCATTTATATTCTTTAAAGGGTTATGATACTAACCAATGTACATTTGTATAAATTATAGATTATATCCAAGAAACCCTTACGAGAAGCCTAAGATAGCAATGTGAGTAATCTCCTTTTTGTGTCAACTGTTTTATAAAATCTTAATTGTTTATATCATATTACCAGTATGTGAGTCGTGTAATTCTTCAATTATCGCCGGTATTATGGGGTTTTGTATACATTACTTGATAACCTTCACAATTGGACGACGAGTAGCCATTGTGTGATATGACCATAGCCATAGATACGGTCGAGTGGCAAGTACTGAATGGGTAATTGTGTAGATATAAACATTGTAATCGCTCTCAATAATTGATAAAACTCGTTTTGATTAAATTGGGATTCACTCACCAGTATTTCCCGCTGACAAAATATTTTTAAAACATGTTTCAGGTAACACAATGTGAAAGCCAACTGGGAAAAGGCCAGCTCGAGAGCACTGACGGCTTGGAAAATAAGTGGCTATAAAAGTTATCTAAAACACGATGTTTTAAATTAAATAAAATAGGGTTTGTCCCTATAAATGTATTGTAATAAAAAAAACTTGGGTTTTACCCATGTAGTTATTAATATAAAATATGGTGGTTTTACTCTGATAAACATTTCCTAACTACGGTCCTGATGTAAATTCCGCTGCGAGATTAAACAAACTAATACCACCAAACTCTGAGTTCGTGTCCGCCCGTTCCCGGGACAGATAAGGGATCGGGGGTTGCGACAAGGGTATACTTCGACATTCTTTGAATATGCTAAAGTGGAACCAACACTGGCTTCGCCAGAACCGGTACTCATTTCTCGCTATATTTGGGGATTAATTAGCGAAATCCGTAATATCGTTAAAGCTGCGAGACCTCGCACTATTGACGATGCGGTAGAATTAGTTAACACCCTAACTGACGAGCTGGTATGCACAAGAGATGAAAATAGGAAAAAGGAACTGGCTCAGAAAATTACCCAAGGATTTCATACGGGTAATAATAGTATCTTTAAGAGAAGAGGAACAGGGCAATCTTCAACTCCTCAGGAATTGCAAAAAGAAACATTATGGAAGATGTAATGTAACCTGCAACTTTTGTAAAGTCGCAGGACATCGCGAAGAAGACTACAGAAAGAAAACAAGGATATGCTATAACTGTGGAGAAATAGGACATTTTAAAACAGAATGCCCTAAGTTGGTTAAGCCAGCAGATAATAAAGCTAAACCAGCCGACGGAGCTATCAAGAAGAATGTTCGTGCATTCCAATTAACTACTCAAGAAGCAGAACTCATTCCAGATGTGATAGTTGGTACGTTCTTAGTTCACAACGTGTATGCAAAAGTATTATTTGACTCTGGTGCAAACCAAAGTTTTATCAATACTTCATTCTGCCAAGCTCTTAATTTACCTTTGACCAACCTTAGGAAAATTTTTACAGTCGAAACGGCAGATGGGAATTCAGTTAACATAGATAAGGTTTTGCAAAAAGAAAATATAGAACTTTCAGGTCATAAATTTTCTGCAAACCTGTTACCTATAAAATTAGCCGAATTCGATGTTGTGTTAGGAATGGATTGGTTAATAGCCAACCATGCTCAAATCCTTTGTGATAAGAATTCCATAGAAATTCGTGCACCCACCGGAGAAGTACTTATGATTACAGGATATAAGCCACGTAAACCCATGAAGTTTATATCAGTAATGAAAGTTGCTAGTTATGAACGAAAGCAAGGAATAGTATATATGATTTCAGTAATCATTAGTACTAAGGGTAAAGAACTTAAGGAGATTCATGTAGTCTCAGAATACCCAGATGTATTCCCAGAAGAGTTACCAGGATTACCACCCGACAGGGAAGTAGAATTTAGGATTCATCTAATTCCCGAAACTACACCGATAGCTAAGGCACCTTATCGGTTAGCACCCACAGAAATGTTAGAACTGAAAAAGCAATTAGATGAATTATTAAGTAAAGGTTTCATACAACCTAGTTCATCCCCTTGGGGAGCACCAGTGTTGTTTGTGAAGAAGAAGGATGGTTCGATGAGAATGTGTATTGATTATAGAGAATTGAATAAGGTTACAATTAAGAATCGATACCCATTACCTAGGATTGATGATCTTTTCAATCAACTTCAAGGAGCTAGATATTTTTCTAAGATCGATTTACGCTCCGGATACCATCAATTGAAGGTACAAGAAGAAGACATACCTACAACTGCTTTCAGAACTAGGTATGGTCATTACGAGTTTACAGTCATGCCCTTTGGACTAACGAATGCACCTGCCGCATTCATGGACATGATGAATAGAATCTCTAAACCGTACTTGGATAAATTTGTAATTGTCTTTATCGACGATATTCTTATTTATTCCAAAAATCAGGACGAACATTGTCAGCACTTACATGCACTCTTAACTTTGTTAAGAAAAGAAAAGCTTTACGCCAAATTCTCAAAATGTGAATTTTGGCTGCAAGAAGTGCAATTCCTAGGACACATGGTGAATCACGAAGGTATTCACGTAGATCCTGCTAAAATAGAAGCAATTACCAAATGGAAGGTTCCGCAATCCGCAATGGAAATTAGAAGTTTTATAGGTTTAGCCGGATATTATAGACGGTTTATTAAGGATTTTTTCAAGATAGTTGTACCATTAACTAAGCTAACCTGTAAAGCAGTTAAGTTTGAATGGGGACCTAAGCAAGAAGAAGCTTTTAGGATTTTAAAGCAAAAGTTAACAAATGCCCCAATCCTAGCTTTACCAGAAGGGACTGAAGATTTTGAAGTTTACTGTGATGCTTCAAAGCTAGGATTAGGATGTGTGCTAATGCAACGCAAGAAGGTAATTGCGTATGCATCAAGGCAATTGAAAAAGCACGAGGAGAACTATACGACTCATGATTTAGAATTAGGAGCCGTAATTTTTGCCCTTAATTTGGAGACATTATCTGTATGGAAGTAAATTTACTGTCTATACGGATCACAAAAGTTTAAGATATATATTTGGGCAAAAAGAGTTAAACATGAGGCCAAGGAGATGGATGGAAATCCTAAGTGATTACGATTGTGATATTCAGTATCACGAAGGAAAGGCAAATGTAGTTGCAGATGCCTTAAGTCGTAAGTACCATGAGAAACAACGACGCGTTCGTACTCTTAGATTAAATCTACAGTTAGATTTAATGGAACAACTAAAGCATTTTCAAGAAACAGCAATCAAGGATGATGCTGAAGGAATGAAGGGAAGAATAAAAGAATTAGAGCAAGGAAGTGATGGAATTTGGAGATTCCACAAGAAAAGGATTTGGGTACCTAAGCAAGGAGATTTAAGGCATAAGATACTAGAAGAAGCTCATAAATCTAGGTATATTATGCATCCAGGAAACAATAAAATGTACCAAGATTTAAGAAATAACTTTTGGTGGATAGGAATGAAAAAGGATATAGCTCAATATGTTTCTAAGTGTCTTACTTGTTCACAAGTTAAGGCAGAACACCAGAAACCTTCAGGTCTACTACAACAACTAGAGATGCCTGTATGGAAATGGGAACTCATAACAATGGATTTTGTTACTAAGTTACCCAAAACCAGAAAAGGTAATGATACGATTTGGGTAATTGTGGATCGATTAACCAAATCAGCTCACTTTCTACCCATGAAAGAAACCTTTAGCATGGAAAGGTTGGCAAAGTTGTATGTAGATTAAGTAGTATCCTTACATGGAGTTCCACTCTCCATTGTTTCAGATAGGGATAGTCGTTTCACTTCCCATTTCTGGACAAGTTTCCAAGAAGCAATGGGAACTCGATTAAATTTAAGCACTGCATATCATCCTCAAACAGACGGACAAAGTGAACGAACAATCCAAACTCTGGAAGACATGCTTAGGTCATGTGTGATAGATTTTGGTGGAATTTGGGACAATCACTTACCTTTAATTGAATTTTCCTATAACAATAGTTATCATTCAAGCATTGAAGCTGCCCCATTTGAAGCACTGTATGGAAGAAAGTGCAGAACTCCAGTTTGTTGGGCATAAATAGGAGAAAGTCAATTATCAGGTCCAGAGATTGTGCAAGAAACTACTGACAAGAACACACAAATCAAGGAAAGATTGAAGACGGCTCGAGATCGCCAGAAGAGTTATGCCGACAATCGACGCAAGCCGTTAGAATTCCAAGTCGGAGACAAAGTACTATTAAAAGTTTCACCTTGGAAAGGAGTAGTTCGATTCGGTAAGAAAGGAAAGTTAAGTCCAAGATACGTAGGACCATTTTCAGTAATCCAACGTATAGGACCAGTTGCTTATCGTTTACAACTACCAGAAGAGTTAGCTGGAGTACATGATATACTCCATATATCCAACCTCAAGAAATGCCTATCAGACGAATCTCTGGTAGTACCTCTTCAAGATATAGAGGTAAATGAAAAGTTAAAATTTGTTGAAAAGCCATTGCAAATAGAAGATAGAAAGATCAAGTTTCTCAAACACAAGCGGCTAATACTGGTCAAAGTTAAGTGGGATTCAAAGAGAGGATCTGAATAAACTTGGGAGTTAGAATCGGAGATGAAGCAAAAGTATCCTCACTTATTCCAATAAATCTCAAGGACGAGATTTTAAATAAGGCGGGGAGGATGTAAGGACTCTCAAAATTTTCCTAAAAATACCCGTAAGTATAACCCCGAACCCCTGAAACCATACTGTGCAAAAAAACCCAAGAAAACAAGAAATATGGTTCTCAGGCGGGACGCGTAAGAGTAAGCATGGTCTTACGCGGGCCGCGTCAAACATAGGTTGACCGGATAAGTGTTCCGGATCCACGTAGTGACCACCTGGCTAGCCTACTCATGACCAATCAAGCCTACTCGTAGACTAGGCGGCCACGCGGGCCGCGTAAAGGTAAGCCGAAGGCTTACGCGGGCCGCGTGAGGCCTCAATTTCAGCTATAAATAGCTTGTTGCATGCACAGTCCACTGGTGTCGAAATCTTTTCGTAAAAACAAATTCTCATTACTCTGAAGTCGAATTTAATTTCAATATTAGCGAGGCGCTGCTCCGATACCGGGTATTAACTCGATCGCTGCTACGATTCAATGTCCGATCGATTAAACTATCCAATGGATGTTTAAGTGCTGCCCACATTAGGGTTTATGCTTTGTCATTCGTCGTTAAATCGATGGATGTTTAAGTATCGCACTTTGTCATTTATTGTGAAGGTTTAATCTCGTGAGTTATCGTAAATGTTGTATTAGTTACTAACCGAGTTCGTGTGCATGTTATTAAATTTAGGTTAAAAGGCTAATCAGTAGGCTAAGCTCTGCTCATATAAATCTGCAATGTGAGTCATTCTCTTTTTATCAAATTATTTTATAAAACCCTATTTATTTCAAGGTTATAATTACAGGGATTAAGTCTTTGTAATCACCAAATTACAGCCGGTATGTGGGGTTTTGTATACATTACTTGATAACCTTCACCATTGGACAACGAGTTAGCCAAGGGGTGATATGACCATAGTCACAGACACCATTGGACTCTGAGGTTACCAATGGTTGTTCGAGTGACAAATACTGTGGGTAGTTGGTTGATATATGGAAACATTGTAATCGCTCTTAATACTGTAAATTATAACAAACGCGTCGTTTTAGTAAAAATAATGATTCACCAGTATTTCCCGCTGACAAAACCTTTTTCAAGCATGTTTCAGGTGATCTGTTGTGATCCAGGAAAAGTGCCGAGAAGCACTACAAGCTTAAGGAAGTGGCTCAATAAAAAGAAACATGTTTTTTTGTAAAAATAAAGATTTCTCCATGAAATCATATGATTGTAAACTACCGGGGTTTATCCCGAATTGTGAAATAAAATAATCGGGAAATTGCAGTTTTAAAAAGAACCTGATAAAGTCTTCTGCTGTCAACTTAATTAAATAAATACCACGGGATTTTCTGTCCCGCGGCTCCTGAACCGGGGTCAAACCGGGTCGGGGGCCGTGACATTAAGCCCATTCCTGAAATTCCAGATGGAAACCACAAGATATCTTGTTTTGCACCACGTATTTGTGATGCAGAGATACCGAAAAGGTTTCAAATACCAACCATGAAGCTATATGATGGCTCAACGGATCCAGAAGAGCATGTAGCTCAATATAGGGAAAGGATGGAGATCAATCCCATTCCTGAGAGGTTAAAAGAAGCATGTCTATGCAAGGGTTTCGGATCCACACTGACAGAATCAGCTCTTAAATGGCTGCTAAGTCTTCCTCCTTACTCTATTACTTCATTTGCTAATCTAGTTAACTTGTTTAATAGCCAATTCTCATGCAGTAGGAAATTTGAACATTTAACTAGTGATCTATATAGGGTAACACAAGGTCAAAATGAATCACTTAGAGATTATATCACTAAATTCAGTAAAGAATACTTAGATATTCCTAATTTGGATATTGCTACGGCTGTAGAAGCCTTCAAAATGGGTTTACTTAGGGATTCATTGTTCTATGATGATCTTGTCATGACCCCTTGCAGGAATCTTGATGAAGTGAGAACCAGGGCCCTTAGATTCATTCGACTAGAGGATGTTAAAAGGATCCAAGAAAGACTGGCAGGATCCTCAAAGCAGGAAAAGCAAGGATCCTACCTCAGGAACAACAAGTCCAAATCTTACAACAAGTCTGATAATCAGAACGTGCATGCAGTAGAACAGGAAGAGGATGATGAGGATTATCCTCCCATTTCTGAATACTGTTTTTCTGTTGATAACAATGAACTAATCCTTGCAATGCAGAATCTAGGTGAAAAAGCAAGATGGCCCAGAAAGAGTGATAAGCCAGCTGCAACAAAAGACAAATCCAAATGGTATGCATATCATGAAGATTTCGGCCATCTCACTGAAGAATGTATTGCACTCAGAAAAGAGATTGGTTACTTGTTAAGCAAGGGGCATTTGAAGGAGCTGTTGGGAAGAAAAAAGTCAATGATCTAGGATCCTGAAAAGGTTCCAAAAAGAGCTCATGCTCCTCCTGCTGATGCGCAAATTATCAACTTCATATCTGGTGGATCAGGCATATGTGGCACTTCCTTTTCAGCAGCCAAGAGGCATGCCAAAGAGACCAAAATGGATAATGGGGATAGACCCATTCGAACTTCGACCCTTACACAGGAGAAAGTTATAACATTTGATGAGGATGATCGTGTGGATATTCAGGATCCTCATCATGATGGTCTCGTTATTACTTTGTTTATATCTAATCATTTTGTTCGCAGGATCTTGATAGATGGAGGAAGCTCAGTAAACATCATTCAGCTTGATGTCCTCAAGAAGATGAACATCCCTGAATCAGATATTATCCCAAGATCATCAGTTCTTGTGGGATTCAGTGGAGAAACCAAGAACACATTGGGGGACATTAAACTTCCCATTTACATAGAGGGACTTAGTTCTTTTCAAAAATTTTGTGTTATAGATTGCTTATCCTGTTGCAATGTTATCCTTGGCAGGCCATGGATACTAGACATGAAAACAGTTCCATCTACATATCATCAATGTGTAAAGCTTCCTAGCGCGTGGGGTGTGGTGAAGATTGAGAGTGACCAACAAGAATCCAATAATTGCTATACTTCATCGATGAAGCTAGCCTCAAGACCCAGGGAGCAATAGCAATTAAAGCATCCTCCAAGAGATGTCCTGGAGGCAAGAGAACAAGATGTGAAAGATATCCTGATGGATCCTCAGGATCCTGAATCCAAGGTCTTCATAGGATCCGGGATCCTCAGCAACATCGAACAGGATCTAGTATCCTTCCCCAAGAAGAGAAAAACTACCTTTGCCTGGAAGCACGAAGACATGACAGGTATCTCTAAAGATATTATTACTCATAAGCTTGGCATTGACAGGTCATTCAAACCCATACATCAAAAGAGGAGAAAGTTTGCACCTGAGAAGAATGCCATTATCCAGGAGGATGTAGACAAGCTGCTCAGAGCAGGTATGATTAGAGAGGTTAAGTATCCAAGGTAAGACCCAGTGTACTGTTTCTTGACTTCAGGGGCAGCAGTGTTCTGAACGGCAGCAGCAGGAGCAGGCTTAGCAGCAGGATTCACAGTAGGAACAATAGCATTGCATCCTGAACCCTGAGACTTTCGCCTCTTGTTCTTGCTGTCACTCAGCTGCTAGGTAACTTGATGTGCAGACTTGGAGGGAGCAGGGTTAGCAAACTGCTTATCACGAATGCGGTTGTTGTTGAGACTAGCTGCAAGACGGTAGACTTCCCCAATATTTCCGAGTTGAGCTGCTTCAATAGAATCACGTATAGCAGGAGGTAGACCATTGAGGTATTTGGTTATCATTCGCTTAGGAGTAGAAACCAGGTGAGGAACGATCAAGTTGAGCTGCTTGAAACGGGTAGTATAAGCCAGATTGTCATCACCAATCTGCTTCAAGTGCCAAAACTCTTCTTTAAGCTTCAACCAGTGTTGTAAAAATAGGAATTCATCGGCGCCTAGGCGCTAGTCGGGCATTAACTGGTTAATTTTGAGCTAGTCGAACCATTAGTCGGTAGTCGGTCCAAGTCGATCCTAGTCGGTGCAAGGCGGCCCAAGTCGACCAAATCGTTTCTAATCGGCCCACTCTTTTTTAGTTTAAATCTGGCCTAAACAAATGTTTTTAACCATTAAATACATGGCCCAAGTTGTTTAGTTCCAGCCTGGCAAAAAAAAAACATGTTTTAAGCCATTAAAACATATTCCATAATGTCATGACTGGTGTGTTAATGTTTGAATATTTAAATACTTAAATTGCTATGTTTTAAACGTCGTTGTTTAAATTTTGAACTATTTTTAAATATTATATTGATATTAATGTGTGTATTGAATGTTTAAATACTTGATTTGTTATGTTTTAAACTTATAGTTGTTTAAATTTTGAACTATTTTTAAGTATTATATTGATATTAATGTATGTGTATATATATAAATTTAAAAATTATATATATAAATTCCGATCCGATTAATCCCGATTAATCCTGATTAATCCCTAGTCAGTACTCCACCGCCCGACTGACGCCTAGCGATCTCTACAACACTGGCTTCAACTGTTCATGAGGAGGGCATAATTCAAGCATCATTAACTCTCGCACCTCAGCCCATGGAAGAGCATAGGCTTCTTCGTTCGAACGTATGTTTCTCTCATTTGTCCACCACTCCAATGCTCTACCTTGAAACATTCCAGTCGCACTCCTAGTCTTTAGATGATCTGGGCATTCACTGTTAATGAAGGTGACCTCGATGCTATCAAACCACTCGAGTATAGCAGTCACTCCATCACTGCCTGTGAAAGACTTAGGGTTGCAAGAGATAAAATGCTTATAGGTGAACTTGTTAGACTTTTCTTTCTCCGTTTTAGAGTCAGCAGAAGAGGGCGGAGTGTTCAATCCTTGGATCTCAGAGACGATCTTTGGCACAACTCGAGCGATCTGGTCGGCCATGAAGGACATCATCTTCTTCTGAGACTTTTCCCTGGATCTCTTAAGAGTGTCTGAGAGCTTTCGAGAAGACATCCTATTGACCCAACAAGAGGATCGTATAAGTCTAGGTTCATAAAGTCTCACAGTATAGTTTCACACACGATAGATTAAAGACTCAAGGTTCAACAAGATTCACATAGTTCACATTAGTCTTAACACCTCAACCCACGACCTTCGCATGGCACGTTGTACGAAGTTTGGCAACATGTCAAAAACGCTTATATATAGGAAGTACCAGCGGCGTATCCACCACGCTTCGGGCATATCGCTTCCGCCTCGTACTCGGTGTCATGTTACGTGTCGTAAAAACACACTCATCATCATAGATTCTCATAGACTACCCCAATAGTTTCACATAGATTCCATAGATCCAATAGATTCATAGACTCCAATAGATTCAATAGTTTCCAGTAGATTCAATAGATTCAATAGTTTCCAATAGCTTCACATAGATTACCATTGACAATCCACAAGTAACGAAATCCCGCATGGCACGTGCTACGAAAGTTCGGCAACATGATGGAAGCACTTATATATAGGAAGTACCAGCGGCGTATCCACCATGCTTCAACCATGCCACGTCCCCCTCGTCATCGGTGTCACGCTTCCTTAACCACACCATTAGATTCCACCACTTATCACAACATAGATTAACCCTATAGATTCAACATAGACTAATCAAATAGACTCAATCATGGATTAACCAAATAGATTCCACAACTTCAACCCGAGCCTACAAAACTATGGACTTCACTTAGCGCGTGGTATGAAGACTCGGTAACATGCCAGAAACACTTATATATAGGAAGTACCAGCGGCGTATCCACCATGCTTCGAACATGTCACGTCATCCTCGTCTTCGGCGCTAGGCTACGTTTCGCATTTTGCGTTCTCAAAACAACACATACTTAGATTACACGTAGATTACGCTAGAGTACGCATAGATTACACATAGATTCCTCATAGATTACTGAAGTAGTTTCCCATGGATTAGATTTCAACAAACTCATCACCGGTCTGCAAACACTAAGTTTCGCATGTCACATAGTACGAAAGTTGGTAACATGTCGGAAACACTTATATATAGGAAGTACCAGCGGCGTATCCACCATGCTTCAGACACGTCACTTCTGTCTCGCATTTCCATGCCATGTTCCGTTTAGTGTTTTACAACCATATTACGCATAGATTCACCAAGTAGATTCACATAGTATCATAGTCGATCTAGATTCCCACATAGGCTATCACGATCGAATAAAGCTTCATAAATTTAGTTTGATTCTGAGATTAAAATTAAGGTTTTAGATTGTGGACGTACGTGTGAGTTGTGTAAAAAGTCTCAAATAAACGAAGAATCAAGATAGACGAAGAATCGAGTTTAAAACCACTTGTAAAATCAAGATAACATAAAAGATAGGCTCATAAAACATAGATTGTTCTGGGTAGAAGAACGGCGACTAACCAAAGTGATTCGAACCCCTTTCGAATTGAGGTAACGCGTCTTGACTTACTTAGACAAATACATCATCGATGTTAGGCCTACGATATTCGTCCTTTTGGTCATTTTACGTACCCAATTGAATGGAAGTTTTGAGACTTTGGCGAGACATAAAATCATCAAAGAGTAGGACTAGTTATCAAGGTCTGAGTTTCACCTCTAACTTGACAACATCGTACCCTAACAGCGTCAGTACTTATCCGCAGACAATACCTACTAGAATATTATGGAGATTTTCCATCAAGGTTCGGATGTCACTCCTGACTTGAGGTAAAATCTCGTGCAACATACAAACACTGATTAGCAGCGTTTTCAAAGTATCAAGTGTATATTGTATCAGCCTTAGGAAAGGCATGTAAGTTTAATAGAGAAACTGTGCTGCTATGAAGCAGATACGGTAGAATGCATAAGTCTTAAACAACAGATAAGAATCAAGATTCCTAGAACTATAGACTAGGGCAAGTATTCCTACTTATCCTAATTCCCTATAGTTATGGCTCTGATACCAATCTGTCACACCCCAACCGATGGTGGAAACATCGGGGTGCGAGCACTAGCATGGCTGAAACTATTTTGTTACACTTACATACGGATATGAGTTGTTTTAATCTAGTATGCTATTATTCAAACTTGTACTACTCGCCGATACATTTTTGTACTGACTCTATTTTAATACATGTTGCAGGCTGACAGGATGCTAGGACTCTTGGAATCAAGCTATGATGATGCTTAGAAACTCGTCTAGATAATTAAGTTTTTTGAACAATATTTTGATATTTGATGTACTTTGATACCTTGTGATGGTTGTTTGGTTTTAGACAATGTTTGAATCAATCTAATATATAATGAAACTATTTAGTGTTATGGAATCTCATGAGCAATCTGAACGCTTAGTGCTCGCACCCCGATGTTTCCGCCATCGGTTGGGGTGTGACAAGGAAGCTGTAGAAATACATAAGTCTACAAAGTGAGTCATTCTCTTTTTCTACCAAACTGTGTTACAAAATCTCAAATATTTTCAATTATACTTACAATGATTGAGTCATTGTATTCTACAATTTCTGCCGGTATGCGGAGCTTAGACAAAGAGTTAGCCAATAGTAATATGACCACAGTCATGGAACTGCCAACATGACAAATACTGAATGAGTAATTGGGTAGATATAAACATTGTAATTGCTCTCAATACTGTAATGTTATAAAAGTTTATTTTGATTAAACTGGGATGCACTCGCTAGTATTTCTTGCTGATAAAATCTTTTTAAAACGCGTTTTAGGTAACTTGATGTGAAAGCTATTAGAAGCCAGCTATGGAGCACTGAAGGCTTTAAAGAAAGTGGCTATAAAAGTTACCTAAATAAAAGTTTATGTTTTTAGCAAACTAGGGTTTATCCCTATAACATTATTGTGAATGAAACATGGGTTTTATCCCATTTTGTTAACATAAAGGTTTGGTGTTTTGAAACTCTGAAATTTATTTCCTAACTACGATACTGATGTCTCATTTTCACTGCCAAATTAATAAACACAGATACCACCAGCTGCTGTCTCGCGGCTCCCGCTCCCGGGGTAGGGGTCGGGGTCGGGGGTTGCGACACATTAAACAGTATACACCCTAATACAATTTACGGAATGAACACCCCTGTTTCAATCTATGTTTCCCAATAACCAATGAACAGTAAACCTTTATACCATTCAAACCAAATTCACCAAAATTAACTATACAAACCTAACCTAATCTGTTACCATGTAATCTTAGACCATGTAACATCAAAATTATCCACGATCAGCGACTGGAATCAAGCTTCGAGAAGGTGAAACATACCTGAAATTTGTCTGATAAGGTTCCTATGGTCGTGCAAATCAGCATCCTGAACGTTTCTGATTTGCATGCCTGTAACTTCACCTTCGTTTTGTGATTGTGCCCGGAATCCTTCACCGACGATGGAAAAAAGAAAGGTGTGAATGGTCGGGGGTAATTCTAAACGGGATTACATAAGGAGGGGTTTTTAGTTGATATGGCTAAGTTAAACCCGTGAAAAGACTATTCTACCCTTTAACCATTGAAGAGAAACGTTGATAGTTAATGGTAAGTAACGACTGTTTAACGGCAGGGTCCAAGGGTAAGGCAGCGATTTTTTTGAAAATAGGAGATAAGGGTGTTAGCGCCTCAAAACACATGGGGTAAAATGGTAGTTAAATCCTACAAAGGGTATGTTTGGCAAGTAGCTTTTAAGAGTTTCTAGCTTTAAACTTTTAAGAAAAAAGCTCCTACACAATAAAAAGTCTTGTTTGGTTGAAGGAGCTTGAAACTTTTAGGTTATGAGCTTGAAGCTTTTGGTTGAATGATCTTACTAGTAGCGTTTTAGGTGATACAAGCTTTTAGGGAAAAAATGACTATTTTAACATCTAAAGATAATGCACTTTTTAGTTATATCTATTTTATATATTTTATATATTTCTATACATCTTAAAGTACAATGACGGTGGAATTTCCCACTTTCATCCCCTTGACTTTGGGTGATTTTCCACTATAACCCTTTCACTTTGAAACTTTTCATTTTTAACATATACTTTTATAATTTACATTTTTGCCATATAGAATCTTTCTTTTGACCTTCTATTTTTCTAACTTACATTTTTGGTCCATACTTTCGTAATTAATTTTTTTGCCCATATGCTTTATACCAACCCTTCAACTTTTAAACTTTGCATTTGAGTAAATTGCCATTTTAGTCCCTGAGTTTTGTCCAAATTTGCCATTATAGTCCAAATAGTTTTTTTTTTGCCTCTGGGTCCCTGACTTTTACATTTTGTTGCCATTTTGATCATTTTGTCTAACTCCATCCAAAAACCCAGTTTGTAACAGGGGTATTTTGGGGATTTCCTTAAAAAATGTTTTCAGTTGCCATTTTGATCCAATTCCAAAAAAACAAAAAAATTCCAAAAAATCAAAAAAATTCAAAAAAAATATAAAAATCATAAAAATTCTAAAAAATTCTAAAAAATTCAAAAAAATCTAAAAATCAAGAAAATTCTAAAAAATCATAAAAATTCTAAAAAATCCAAAAATCATTAAATGTTTCGGCACGAACCGTTTCGACCCGTACCGTTTCGAACCCGAACCGTTTCGAGCAGAACCGTTTCGACGCGAACCGTTTCGACGCGAACCGTTTCGACGCGAACCGTTTCGACGCGAACCGTTTCGACGCGAACCGTTTCGACGCGAACCGTTTCGACGCGAAGCGTTTCGACCCGTACCGTTTCGACGCGAACCGTTTCGACGCGAACCGTTTCGACCCGTACCGTTTCGAACCCGAACCGTTTCGAGCCGAACCGTTTCGACGCGAACCGTTTCGACGTGAAGCGTTTCGACCCGTACCGTTTCGAACCCGAACCGTTTCGAGCCGAACCGTTTCGACGCGAACCGTTTCGACGCGAACCGTTTCGACGCGAACCGTTTCGACGCGAACCGTTTCGACGCGAACCGTTTCGACGCGAACCGTTTCGACGCGAAGCGTTTCGACCCGTACCGTTTCGACGCGAACCGTTTCGACGCGAACCGTTTCGACCCGTACCGTTTCGAACCCGAACCGTTTCGAGCCGAACCGTTTCGACGCGAACCGTTTCGACGTGAAGCGTTTCGACCCGTACCGTTTCGACGCGAACCGTTTCGACCCGTACCGTATCGAACCGAACCGTTTCGACGCGAACCGTTTCGACCCTGTACCGTATCGAAACGGTTCGCGTCGAAACGGTTCGGTTCGATACGGTACGGGTCGAAACGGTTCGGTTCGAAACGGTTCGCGTCGAAACGGTTCGGTTCGAAACGGTTCGCGTCGAAACGGTACGGGTCGAAACGCTTCGCGTCGAAACGGTTCGGGTTCAAAACGGTACGGGTCGAAACGGTTCGTGTCGAAACGGTTCGGCTCGAAACGGTTCGCGTCGAAACGGTTCGGTTCGATACGATACGGGTCGAAACGGTACGGTTCGAAACGGTTCGCGTCGAAACGGTACGGTTCGAAACGGTTCGCGTCGAAACGGTTCGGTTCGATACGGTACGGGTCGAAACGGTTCGCGTCGAAATGGTACGGGTTGAAACGGTTCGCGTCGAAACGGTTCGGCTCGAAACGGTTCGGGTTCGAAACGGTACGGGTCGAAACGGTTCGTGCCGAAACATTTAATGATTTTTGGATTTTTTAGAATTTTTTTTTATTTTTTAGAATTTTTATGATATTTTTGAATTTTTTTATTTTTAGATTTTTTTGAATTTTTATGATTTTTTAGATTTTTTTGAATTTTTTGATTTTTTTTTGAATTTGATCAAAATGGCAACCGAAAACATTTTTTAAGGAAATCCACAAAATACCCCTGTTACAAACTGGGTTTTTGGATGGAGTTAGACAAAATGATCAAAATGGCAACAAAATGTAAAAGTCAAGGACCCAGAGGCAAAAAAAAAAAAGGGTAAATTACTTTTTGAGTCCCTGTGTTTTATAGGTTTTAACTAGTTGAATCCAAAAGCAAAAAGTTTAACGACCTGAGTCCCCATAAGCATTTTCTTTAACCATTTGAGTCCAAATTTCTAACCCAGTTAGAATTTTGTTGTTAAGTTTTGTTAAATGACCAAAATACCCTTATAGTTAAAAAATAAAAAAATTATTTATTCATTATGAATATATATATATATATATATATATATATATATAGCATAAACACACAGATAACTCACAAACACACACTTGCATGCAATCTCTCCAACCCCCACCCCACCACCACATCTACACTGCAGCGCGCCACCCACAGATCGTCATCTCAAGTTTATACGTTTGATTTCATAACAGCCGTGATAAAAACGTCGTCAAAAGCAGTATATAAAGTTGAATCTCCGTCCAGTCTGTCCACTAGATCTCCACCGCCACCGGCCGCCGTATTCGGATTCCGTCCAGTCTGTACGTTTGTTGATTTGCTTTCGATTTGTGATGTTGAATAGTTTTCCTTTACAATTGTTGTGATCTGATTCATCGCCCCCTGAACCCTAATCCCTAATTTGATTTCAGATCTAAACACCTCACCCACCACACCCATCATCGTCCTCCCTAACCCCGTCGATCCACCATCCTTGTTCCACCATAGCCACCCATAAAACACCATCCCCACCATTGGTTATGCAGTTTGTAGAACTTAATTATCCAAGATGGGGGAATTGATTATTGATACAAAAATGCCCTCTCTTTCTCGGATCTTTCACTCTCTAAACATTTTGAGACACCAGCGGGGGGTGCGATGGTAGAGTGCAGTGGTGATGGTGGTGGTGGGTGGAGGTGTAACGGTGGTGGAAATGTTTAGTTGAGAGAGAGAGATGAGGTTGAGAGAGAAAGAGATCAAATCTGCTGTAGATGAATAATTTTTTTTTATTTTTTAACAATAAGGGTATTTTGGTCATTTAACAATACTTAACAACAAAATTCTAACTGGGTTAGAAATTTGGACTCAAATGGTTAAAGAAAATGCTTATAGGGACTCAGGTCGTTAAACTTTTTGCTTTTGGACTCAAGTAGTTAAAACCCATAAAACACAGGGATTCAAAAAGTAATTTACCAAAAAAAAAAACTATTTGGACTAAAATGACAAATTTGGACAAAACTCAGGGACTAAAATGGCAATTTACTCTTTACTATACAAAGTTACATTTATATAACACGTGTAATACACGAAGTTTTTAAAGATATAACTTTTTATCATTTGCTATGTAAAATTAGATTTATTCAACACGTGTAATACACAGGGTTTTTAATGATACATTTTTTTTTATTATTTGGTAGATTTTTCAACCCGACTATACACAGGTTTTTTAAATATACGACATTTTTAGTATTTAATATACAAAATTACATTTATTTAATATGTGTAATACACATGGTTTTTAAAGATATAACTATTTTTTAATCTATTCAACACGTGTAACATACGGGGTATTTAAGGATGTAATATTTTTATTATTTGGTAGATTTATTCAACCCGATTATACATGGGTTTTTTAAAGATACGACGTTTTTAGCATTTAGTATATAAAATTACATTTATTTAATCTGTGTAATGCACATGATTTTTAAAGATATAACTATTTTTTATTATTTGATATATAAATTTACATTTATTTAACCCATACAATATACGAGGTTCATAAAGATATAACTTTTTATTATTTAGTATATAAAATTACATTTATTCGACACGTGTATTTCCATGGGGTTTTAACCTAGTTTTATTAAAAGGTAAAGTCACTCTATCATCAACCACCACCTACTTTCAGGTAAGATGCCCAAAATGAAAATAAAGCACGTGGAAGAATCAATATCCCAAACGCAGCCCTCCTAGAGGCCAGAATCATGCCTTGTCGAATCCATCGCACCTGGACGCTTTCCCATTAAAATGCTTCTTCCATCGTGCTTCTTCATCAGACCATCACTTCGAACCCCCCTTTACAAACCCTCACACTGGACTCACATTTCTCCAATTAGCCGCCGCCGCCTATCTTTTAGGGCAGCTTCAATTTCAACTGCTTCCACCGTTGAAGAACAAGCCTCTGCTATGGCTCAAGATGGATCCACACGTCACCATCCCTTACAGGTTTGCTCCTTCTTCCTGAATCCTGATTGACTACTGGTCTCGTGTGCATGCTTGAGATGGAGTAATTTTCACTGAATTAGGTTGTGTATATGAACGAACGATTGTGTTTGAAATGGTGGAATTAGGGTTTTTGAAATTTGAACTAGTTTGATTATTTGAGTACTGAAGTTGAATTGGGGGATTTTTGGATCTATGAATGTTTAGGTATGGAAACATTGGGGGATTTTGGTTTGCTTTGAGCAACTGGATAAAAAATGATTATTAAGGATTCTTATGCAAAGTGTACTATTCGGAAGAATCAATAAGGTTGATAAAAACAAACCGAGATGTCATCTTGGTTTAAAGAAGCGTGCCTTAAGCGCAAAGCGACTCTAGGCGCAACGAACTGTGCCTTGTGTGACATAAGGCGAGCTCTGTACAAAAAGCAAGCTTTTTTTGGAAAAAAAATCCCACTGAGGCACGCACTTCTTGTACAGAAGGTGTTTTTGTGCTTTAAACTGTTATGCATGTAGCTAAAATGGTTGTGCATTTAAGTGATTTATACATTAAATCATATTTAAACCTTATTTATAACTATATTTTGGGTAAGGGATGCTAAAAACCTATAGGATATATATATAAAATCTATATAGGCACTTTGCTCTTTGCGTACGAAAAGCCCTTTGCTTTTGCGATTTGCGCTTTGATTTTAGACCTTGTCGCTTTTGTGCGCTTTGCGCTTTTTTAAACCTAGGATGTAATGAATGTTTTGGTGATTCCATACCTAAATATTCTTAAATTAATAGTCATTCAATTTGACTTTTGTGCTCAAGTTGATTCTCATCTCACATTGTAGTTGGCCTCATTACTTGATAAATGACAAAATTACAAACATAACTGTTTATGAGCTTTGAGACAGAGCTGGTACAATTCACGGTTCAAAGACTATTAGCTTATGCAAAACTTTATACCAAGAATACATTCAAAGATCACCGAGCGAAAACAGTGTGACATCAAAAATACAGATTGAAAACCTAAAGCGTGAGCTCTTCGTGGACAAAGCTGACAGTTTAGGTTTCCAATCTGTATGTTTGACGTCACACGGTTTTTTCTCGGTGATCTTTGAATGTATTCTTGGTATAAGGTTTTGCAGAACAGAAGCCAATATTCTTTGAAATGAGAGTGATCGCGAGATCATCTTAAATACATGCCTTGAAACATCATTTGGGTGAGCGGAACAAAAATGTTGTGCAATGATCAGCGATATTTTCTACATCTCAATATCTAATAATAGTTTTGAGCCTCCTCTATTATATAGGTCTGTAAAGGACTCACTAGAGTTTGTGTTTCAAGTCCTTGTAAGGTGTTGACACCCTAAAAATACATGCTTACAAATATTGATTTAGGGCATAATGTTAGGCTTTTGGTGTTATAGAATTATTCTCATGAATATAAATGTGTGACTGAAGTTTCCACCTCACTAGGTGTAGAAACCACAATACCACATGAGAGCTCACCACATGGTTTTTTCATTCCTGCTTTATGTGTATTCAAAGACAATGCCATGTTCTAAATTCCAGTTAATTACACTAACCTAGATTGCGTTTGGTTTGAAGGATAGAATGGTCATGGGGAACTTATTTTTGAAGTGAATTAGAATGAAATTTAAAGTGATTGACCCACTTGTTTGGTTGGCATGAAATGCAAGGGATTGTTATTTAGGCATTTTAATGTGATTATGTGATAATTAAATCATTAGAAATGAACAATCAGTTGTAAAATAATAACAAACCGTAGGAGACCTAATTTATAAATAAAATGATTAGAAAGGACATTTTTATGCAATGAAAAGTCTCTTGAATTAGGTTATAAAGAAGTGGAAAATAGGTAATATTTATCTTACCGTTGTTATTTTCTCAGGTCGCAAAACGCTTAGAGAAATTCAAAACCACAATTTTCACACAAATGAGTTCACTCGCCATAGAACACGGAGCAATAAACCTAGGTCAAGGATTCCCCAATTTCGACGGGCCCGATTTTGTCAAAGAAGTCGCCATTCAAGCTATAAAAGATGGAAAAAACCAATACGCCCGCGGATTTGGTGTCCCCGATCTCAACTCAGCTATCGCATCCCGCTTCCATAAAGACACCGGGCTCACAGTGAACCCGGAAAAAGAAATAACCGTCACCTCCGGTTGCACAGAAGCCATCGCCGCCACTATTCTAGGGTTAATTAACCCTGGTGACGAAGTAATCGTTTTCGCCCCGTTTTATGATTCTTATGAAGCCACTTTATCAATGGCGGGTGCCAAAATTACATGCATTACCCTTCGTCCTCCGGATTTCTCTCTTCCAATCGAAGAGCTAAAATCGAAAGTTACTAAAAATACCCGCGCGATTCTCATGAACACTCCGCATAACCCGACGGGAAAAATGTTTACACGTGAAGAACTTGATCAAATTGCATCATTATGCATCGAAAATGACGTTTTAGTCTTTAGTGACGAAGTTTACGACAAATTGTCGTTTGAAATGGATCATATTTCTATTGCTTCACTCCCCGGGATGTATGAGAGAACCGTGACGTTAAATTCGTTAGGAAAAACGTTTTCTTTAACGGGCTGGAAAATCGGGTGGGCCATAGCTCCAACACACTTAATTTGGGGTGTTAAACAAGCCCATTCTTACCTCACGTTTGCCACCTCGACACCTATGCAATATGCTGCTGCTGCGGCTTTACGGGCCCCAGATTCTTACTATGAGGAGTTAAAGAAAGATTACAAGGCGAAAAAGGAGATATTGGTGGAGGGTTTGAAGAGTGTCGGGTTTAATGTTTACCCCTCGAGTGGGACCTACTTTGTGGTGGTGGATCATACCCCGTTTGGGCTTCCTAACGATGTGGCGTTTTGTGAGTACTTGATTAAGGAAGTTGGTGTTGTAGCGATTCCGACAAGCGTGTTTTATTTGGACCCAAGTGAGGGGAAGAATCTGGTGAGGTTTACTTTTTGCAAAGATGAGGAGACACTTAGGAGTGCTGTTGCAAGAATGAAAGAGCGACTCCCACGTAAGTGATTCTTACGGGCGATTAAGAGGTAGGGGTATGTAGTGATGTCTTCATGTTATGTCTATGTGTTGCTCTGTTTAATTTATGTATTTGGTTACATTGTACTCCTTTTAAATAAAATCTGAAGACATTGTGTTCTGGATCCTGATAGTTTGGGTCTTGGACTAAGAATTGGTTTTATAAAGCTTTGAAAACCGAGAATCAAACCGAACATAACCGGTTCTGATCTTGTCTGGTCTGAGCTTTGATTCTTCAGTTTTTGCATCAAGTATTGTATATAGACTGTAGAACATTAATAAGGTGGTGTAAAATATATGAGTTTTGTTGGATGAGGGCTTGAAAATGATAATGAAACATGTGTTTAGTTTCATTCTTGTGTGCACATTTTAGTGTTGCATTATTAGTAAGATACATCAAAGCACTAATTGCATTCAAAGACAAAGCAAGACACATCATAGCACCAACTAGCCAATGAGCATGGGAGGGGAAGTGAAGATTTAGGTTTGAGGCCAGAGGTTTCAAGCTCAAATCCGATCCCAACCGAGTTTTACCGCAATGGGTCTTCGAGCGCGGATTTTCCCTGGAACTAGTGATGATGGGCTTGGCTACCCAACGCTGTCAGTGGTCACTGGCTTATGAGGTCGTTTTTTATCATTGGGTCACCCAGAGTAGCTGGGTTTTATTTTATTGACCGTTAAAAAAATAAAGAACCCATTAAAAGTAAATCAAAAGTCAAAAGAATTATAACAATAAGAAAATGGTTGTATTAGGATTAGATAAACTTCTAAAACAAATTACGAAAGTTTTAAGGAATTTAGTGCTTGTAATAAAAATAAATTAATAAATGGAAAAGAAACAATATTATTATATTGTGATTGGGTCAACCCGGGAACCTAACCAACCAGCAAATGGCCGTCGGTGACCCTAAAAGGATCTTGAATGGGTTGTAGTGGACTTATTTGGTCAACATACAAGTATTCATATTTTAGCTAGTTCTTCATATCAAACACATCACATGCGTTTTTTATCCACTACATCTTATTTTATGGATGATAAACCTAACTTTTACCAACAATTTGAGATTCAAACAATATCTGTTTCAAAAAGACTTTCTAGGTAACCTTTGACTCCAAATAACTAAAAGCCCACGTGCATGTTCAACTCGATGGGATCCCAACTTGTTTTAAAAAACTTAGGATCTTCCCGATGAAATTCAAAAGATTACATAATAAAAGAAATATAATAAATATACCATTAACTTTAAATTTCCGTTCCATCAATATTTAGATAAATTTCATCACAATTATATTTTGGTGATACAATTCTGTTGTAGAATGATCCTTGAAAATAAATCAAGTGTACAAGATTACTCTACGGGGGTCAATAACTTTGTTTTGGCGAGTTTATCGACTCTTACCACATTATACGAATGAGATACCCCCAATTTAACAATATATTCAATACATGTAGTAGATACAAAACAATAAGGTGTGATTGAGTAAATCAACTCTTATAAAACTTAAAATGTTTAATTTAAGAGTATATCTTATATTGTTCATGTGCAACCGTGGAGTGCGGCTTATGAATTAGCATAATATTGGGCATATGAGCAGTAGCGGATCCAGGAACTTTTTCCAATGGGTTCGTTTTGGTATATTCTAACTCATTTTTTTTTTTCAAATCATACAAGATTTTCATTAATTTTTTACATCAATTTCCAAACCGAGTGGGTTTATATTCACCCACAAAACAAAGTTGGATCCGTCACTGCATACGAGAGTGGAGACTCGAGAGGCACATATTCTTGCAAAGTACACGTCCTTATCTTTTCAAAACATAAAACAGAAGAAGAGAGTGGTTGTTATTTGTGACAAGTCATACATACGTACTTATAATAACTCCTAATTATATCATACACTTTTCTTTTCTTTTCATAAGAGAACTTCTAACTTTTGTAAAATAATTGAAAAACATTCAGGTTTATACAGTTTTGACACTAAAAGAAACATACACCTTTTGGCTAGTGAACTTTGATTTTTATAAAAAAAAAAATATCCGTAAAAAAGTTTTATGTAATCAACAATAACCTTTGGTTATGTTGTCGTAATTCTCTTTAGGGATCATAAGAGAACTTGGCTATATACTCGAGTAAGGAGAAAAGGCCGTGAAAATAGCCAATTATGTAATGGTTGTATTTGGAGAGCAAAAATAGAGCTATATTCTCAAACGTTCCGGTATCGATACACAACATTTTGGACGAAATCAAAGCACTCATATATTTATGGATAAACGCTCGGGCTAAATCGCATTGTATAGATTGGGTGAAATGAAAAACCTTTGCTATGTAATTGTTTGTTTTGTACTTTTGTTTCCTTCATTGTAGTTGTTGTGCTAGCAGCTTGATAGTATGGTTTTAATAAAAGTTGTTCAAAAAAATGTAGTATTAATTTCACGTACTTTTTATCCCATTCTTCAAGGCGTCAGCGAAGGTAATCAAAACTTTAGAAGGAATTAGGAGGAGTTTCCTTTGGGGAGGGGTTATGTTAAAAAATAAAATAACGGATGGAGTTTTAAACATAAAATTACTTTTGGAGTTTTATAAGGATCCCAATCTCCCTCTTAACCTTCAGATATTTATGGCTGAAGAGCGTGGAGAAAGAGATGGGTTGATGGTCCTTGGGCCGGACGTCGCCAACAAGGAATATCCTATTTGCCTCCTATGACACGACCGTTAGTGTTTGCAGAGGATTGGGATGTGCACAATGATTGGAGGCACGTGGCATGACGATTGTCCTTGTTATCGAGCCTGTCACCAGATGTGAGTGGAGATCATGGAGCATTCTTTAAACACCGACCCGATGAAGGAAAGATCATCATTTAACAGTTTACCAGCTACAAGTCGAAACAATTGCATTCAACTTCAGAATCAGAGGTAATTTGGTTCAATATATTGAATGATAAACTTCATAATCAGAGGTAATTTGGTACAAGTCGAAAAATAATTATATGACAATCAAACTATTTTGAATGATAAACTTATAAAGTAACAAAATAGTGGAACAAAATATACCTTATTGATTCCAACTTGTATACTCTGTTTGTACAGTTTGTTTTCTAACAAAATCAGCATAACTTTTCTGTATGCTTGAAATTTAGATCTTAAACAAGCAAACTAAAAATTGGGCATTCAACTCTGGACTATATTTTAAAAGTTTTTTTTTTTTTTTTTTTTTTTTTTTTTTTTTTTTTTTTTGCGGGTAATGAGAATGTTATTAAAAACTGATCAATGGGAACTATGGAAGCAAGTAACTGACTGCCGCTCATCAACTGAAATTGATTCTTCATTTTTTTTTCAAAAAGAAACAACTTAACATTGGCAATCATCAGGGCAAATTACATAAGAATAGCAGGTAGACGAGCAACAAACTGCGCCGCCATCCCTTTCTGAATAGAAAACTGTTGGATCTGAGTTTGTTTCTGATTGTATTTTGTGTTTGTAATTAAAATGAAGATGGATGAGTGTGCAGCGGAATTATGATGAAAACAAACTTTGCATACAATCAAACGAGAGTAATACTTTAATCAAACATCTTTTCACAATGAATCGGAAGATTGAATTTATTTCAATAACGATTACAATGATTGATGAATGAATGCAAACTCCCCCTCAGCCAGAGCTCAGTTGTTTGTTCGTGCAAAGAAGACGATGATGTAAAAGAGCTAATAGAACAGTACAAAGTACTGAACTATTTATAGGCACTTGCAAACCACTGAGCATCTTAGCTGACGTCACCATGAAAGTGACATCTAACCTCCTAACAAACTCTAACCTCTGATCTATACAAACACTGATGTACTAACTACTGCTATTACATTTCTTTACATAAAAGACACTTAAACAGCTGCTGCATCCTTCCACTGCTGTGAACCCAGCAGTGCTTGTCCGGATCAGCAGTACTTGACTCAAGGCAGTAGATTGAATCAGCAGAGCTTTGGTCTTTCATCAGGTCTTTACTTGAACAGCAGTTGTAGGTCAGCACTTTGCAAGATCAACAGATAGGAGGTCAGCAGATATGAAATCACTTTCAAGGGGAGAGATTTGTATGTAAACATCTGCTTATTCTGGATCCACTGCTCTGATCCAGTTTTGGCTTTAATTATCTGTTCCTCTGATAGGGTTCAATCCCAACAATCTCCCCCTGGAACAGATAATGCCAAAACTCTTCATTATTGTGGAAATCTTTATTGCCTCATCAACAGTTCCCTTATCTGACCTTTAAATTGTAGTTCAAAGTCTAGGGCATCTGTGTCTTCATCATCCCTGCTAAGTGGAAGATCAAGGAGATCCTGCAAATCTTCAAGACTCAGGCCAAGAGCTTGTTCCCTTGATATTTTCTCCACTTCTCCACCAGACCTGAGCAAAGTCAATACGCAGGTCTGTTTGTCAGTTTCCCACTTTTGTATTTTTGAGCCTGGTGGGTTTCTTGGGAGATGTTTATTTGCAGAAGTATTTGGTGAGGCTGGCCTATTCAAAACTGGCTGAGCAGTACTTGCAGTTTGATCCAAACCAAGAGTTTCTATGATCATTTTCTTTATGCCTTCTTTTACAAGGTCATCTCCTTTTATCATCTCTTGGATGGTTTCACCTCTCAACTGTTTGTGTGCCCTTCTTTTATAGATGGCAGCACCAGTTGGAGCAGTGGCTCTCCTGATCTGCAGCTTTGTTGGTCTTTTTGAAACCTCTGCTTCAGGATAGTCAGGCTTTTGAGGAACATTTGGATCTTTCTTTCTTAGTTCCTCCAACCTTTTGTAGGTGATCCTGACCACATCTTCTTTCCATCTAGCAACTTGTCTTTTGTTTCCATATTCAGCAGCAACCAGTTCTTCTTTCATTCTTTTCAGTTCTACCTGTTTGTCAGGTACATTCTTTCTAAATTTTGCCCAGACAGGAGGAGTGTGAGTGACTTTCCTTTTTATCATGTCTTGAATTCTTGCAGCTTCATTTTCAAGCTCAGGAACAGTCCACTCTTTGTACATGTATTTCTCTCATTTGTACTTCTTGTGAGCCATGATGCTTTCAATGTAGTCTTTCTTCAAAGTTTCAGCTGCTCTTTCTGAAATTTGTTGACTG
The DNA here is from genome assembly GCA_030545235.1 of Helianthus tuberosus. Taxonomy (NCBI): domain Eukaryota; kingdom Viridiplantae; phylum Streptophyta; class Magnoliopsida; order Asterales; family Asteraceae; genus Helianthus; species Helianthus tuberosus. Next base: position 116,494,200 of record CM060443.1, read on the forward strand.
ACATTTTTTTGCAAATTGTTCTAGGGAACTGACTTGTGTGAGCAGATATTGATAATTTCTTGAAATTTCTTTGTCAGATTTCCCTTGTGTGTTTCTTTTTGAGATATCCTCTGCTTGCTTGGCCTTGATTTTCAAATATTCATCAACATTTTTAGGCCAGGGATATCCTTTTATTGATGGCAAACTCATTTTGGTAGGGTCATCCTCATAGTAAAAAGATTTTATTTCTTCTCTAACAGCTGCTAGTTCAAGAGGAAATTGAACACCTGCAGGAGGTAAGGGCTTGTACATTTGAACTGAAGAGAGAGGAACAGGTTTTGGTATTGTGACAAGAGCTAAAGATTTTGAAGATGGTTGTGGTGGTGAAGTGTCATCATCTTTGAGAATTAGCCGTCTCCTCTTTGTTTGAGGAGGGGCTGATGATGTTTTGGATGGAATAGTGGTAGTGGATGTAGTGGCAGTGGTTTGTGATTGACTAACAGTTGTTGAAACAACTGGTGTTCCAACCACTGTTGTCATTACAGCAGATGTTGTAACAACTACTATCTTCTGCTTTTTGGCAGGAGGTGATTTTGTTTTTGGTGGTAATGGTGGTAAAGCAGTGGATTTGGTGTATGTTGAAGTGGTGTGTGTTGAACTGGGAGCAGATGTTGAAACCACTGAAGTACCAACAGTTGTTGATACAACAGGAGTTACAACAGTTGTTTTAGGTGGTGGTTTTGGAGCAGACTTTGAACGTCTGGTTGGAATGGATTTGGGTAGCCTTACTCTTCTTGTAGGCTTCTTCTTTTCATCAACAAGATTTTCATCATCTTTTGATCCTGAAGTACCCTGATTCGGATAATCCACCCTGGCTTTCCTTTTGGCCTCTCTATCCCTTTTTACACTTGCAACTGCTTCTGCCAGTGCATTTGTGGTCACATCAATTTTCTTGCTTCCATATGGCAGAGGGATTTGTTTGGTCATGTTTGCATTTTCTGGTTCAATGTAGAGACCATCCTCTATTCCCTTCTTTTTCCACTCCTGAATTTTCTCCCCCTTTTTGGCATTATCTGGGGGAAGTTGATAAATGAAGCGAACTTTTGGAGGAGCAGTGCCAGTGGTGTGCAGGATCTGAGTTTTGAGAGCCTTTAGATCATCCTGAGTGTTCTTGAACCTTGACTCCATTGCATTTCTCAGCAGTTGGACATGTTTTTCATGTTGCTGATCTGCTCTTTGTGCTTGTTGATGGAGAAAAGGCTGAAACAAATTCCAGAGCTCATTTGTAGCAGGTGCCTGTTGTGGACCAGGTGCTTGAGATGGAACAGCAGTTGATTGTACCTTTTGTACTTGTAACAACTGTTGTAGCATATCTTTGAGTTCTGCAACAGAGTTATCAAGCTTTTCAATACGATCCGTCAATTTCTGGTACTTTAAACCATCACCCAATTTAATGGGATCATCTGATTTCCCACTAACAGTGGTTTTATCAGTAGTTGAGGTAGGGAGTGTACTCCAAACATTAACCACTGATGCCCCTTTTTCTTGGTACTGGGGTCTTCTCCCTTCAACACTTGACAACCTTTTGATGTTGCCAGTAGGATAAATAAATCCACTGGTGGTTGGCAGAGGTGCTATAAAAGGAATTGCCTCCAAGGAAGTCTTATTGATGTAACCACTGTCCAACTGTAAACCAGTGGGTTCAACAGTTGTAGTGGCTGCTTCACTTGGACTACCACCAAGAGTTACTTGTAACTCAAGGGGTGTAACCTCCTCAGGTTGTGTTGGTGGGTTAGCAAAGATTGATTCATCAGACCCAGTCAGTTGTTGAGGTGTATTCTCATTGATAGGTGATTGAGAAGGACTGGTTAGTGCCTGGTTCAAATCAATTGCATCCAATAGCAGTTTAGTTGGTGGGGGAATTGTGGATGTGATGGGTGGTGTAGAAAGTGGATTTGCCCCGGGTATTGAGCTGTGGATGATAGAAACAAGTGTTTCCAGAGCATCATGATGTGGAGACCCTATTTGTACAACCTGTTCTTTTTGTGAAGAAGCAGGAGGGGTTTCGGTTATGGGTTGAGATATTTGTACCAACTGCTGTGAGGAAGAAGCAGCAGTGGTTTCTTGTGACTTTTGTGTTGTCACAGGCATTTGCTCTGGTATCTCATCCTCCAGAGTTGCCTTTTTTATTGGTTTGGGGGGTTTTTGATTTTTCTTTTTGTGTGGCTTTTTGTGAATTGTAGGTGTGGGTTTCAAAACAGTTGGTCTGCTGCTTTGATCACCTTGAGCAGTGGGCTCAGCAGCAGATACCTGAGGAGCAGTTGTAACTGCTAAAATCTGCTCCGGCACCTCTGCTTGTGTTTTGCAAGGTGCTAACATTCTTGAAAAAGTTTCAGTTGTTAAACTGTTTATTTGAGTAGAATCACCTTGGTTTATTGCAGCTAAGTCATCCTTACTGAATTTCTTTGCAAAATAGTAACTTAAAAACCTTGGAAACAGTAAGAATGATTTTGTTTTAACATTATTAACCAAATCTTTAAAAATTTCCCGAGAATAGTTAAAATTTTCTTCTTGAAGAATTGCATATCCCAGATTTTGAATCTTTAAAGGGATTTCATTGAAAGAAGTGGTTTTATTTGAAACACATAGTAGGAGGGTATGAAATAAAAATCTGGTTGCAGAAGGAAAATAAGCTTTTTGTAAGGTAAGTTTCTTCATCATTGTGGCTTCATACCCTCGTTCAATGAAGTCAGTTTGCAACTCGTTTTTAGTGAAAGAAATTTTACCTTCTTGATCATCGAGTTGAAAGACCTCTGAAATGGATTGTGGCGTGATTTGGACAGCTTTACCCTTTATAGAAGAGTGTATGGTGGTTGCAATGTCTCCTTGTTTTTCAAGGGTTGCATTCTTCCAAAACTCCCTTTGGGTTTCCAAATAGATTGGTGCATTGACGGTGAACAAAGTTTTGTACTTTGATTTTGCCATGGTGTCAATGATGGAATCGAAAACATTGGTGGTTCCTGGTTTTGTGAGAAGACCCAGGAGATTGTGAGATGATTTATATGGGATTTCTGTGGAGATTGCCTTTTGAGAGGCTGTTTTCAATGATGATTTGGATGTGGGTTTTGCAGATGACTTCGATTTTGTCATTTTTGAAGAGAATGATCGAAGAAATTTGTGAAAGATGAGATGAAAAACTGCTTTGAGAAGAGAATTTTTAAGAATTCAATTCGACAGTAAAACCCTGTTTTGGTGGTGAGTGGGGGATTTTATAGGGAAGGAAGTGAATGCTGACGTGGCAGCCGTTACAAAAGGTCTGACCACTATGTACTGCCCACGTGACAACCCCTGGTGAAAGTGAAGGACAGTACTTTTATGAAAGTGACTGATGAAGGCAGTGGTATGAAAGCAGTGGATGATTTTCACTATCAGTGGATAAGACACTGCTTTTGAACAACAGAGTTTATCAAAGGAATGAGAGAACAGGGGTTGACTTTCAGCAGTGGACAGACTTTTGAAGTAGAGCAGACTTTTGAACAATCAGTGGTTATGGCAGACTTTTAAGGATTTTAATGAAAATTTCATTGTTAGCTATTTTTAAGGATGGATTTTTGATTTTCTGAAAACATTTTGTTGCTTTTATTCAAAGAAAAACAAGATGTTGCTTGTTATTCCATGTTCAGCATCCCAATCCTAGAGACCAAGCTTTCAAAAGTGGCTGTATCAAGTGCTTTTGTGAGCACATCTGCCAGCTGGTCTTTAGTTGGGACATGATGCAGAGAAATCAAACCTTTTTCATAGCAATCCCTCACAAAGTGATGTCTGATGTCGATGTGTTTGGTGGTTGAATGGGAAACTGGATTTTTGATGATATTTTCTACTGCCTGGCTGTCCAACATGAGTGATGTCTTTAAGGCAGTGATACCAAAATCCAGCAACTGATTTTGAAGCCACAGGAGTTGGGCTGTACAGCTTGCAGTAGCAATGTATTCAGCCTCAGCAGTGGATGTTGAAACTGCTGCTTGCTTTTTGCTTTGCCAAGAAACCAAGCAATCACCTAGAAACTGGCACCCTCCTGATGTGGACTTCCTTGTGGTGTGACATCCAGCAAAGTCACTGTCTGAAAAACCTGAAAGCTTGATATTCCCATTAGCTGGATACCAGATACCAAGTGTGGGAGCACCTTTTATGTCTCTGAAGATCCTTTTTACAGCAATGAGATTTGATTTTCTGGGAGCTGATTGACTTCTTACACAGACACATGTTGCAAACATGATGTCTGGTCTAGATGCAGTTAGGTACAATAAAGACCCAATCATGCTTCTATAAAGTGTTTGGTCAATCAGCTCATCTTTTTCATCAGACATGACCAGCTTATTTGTTGCCATGGGTGTGCTGCATGGTTTAAAATCATTCATATCAAATTTGGTCAAAAGTTCTTTAGCATATTTGCTTTGATGAATGAAAGTTCCATTTTGCATCTGCTGAACTTGGAGACCAAGAAAGCATTGCAGCTCACCCATTGCACTCATTTCAAACTCAGCTGTCATGAGTTCTCTAAACTCTTCACACATTGAGTTACATGTGCTTCCAAAAATAATGTCATCCACATAAATCTGGCAATCATTAAATCCTTCCCTCTCCATTTTAAAAACAATGTTTTATCAATGGTACCTCTTTTGAAACCATTTGAGAGTAGGAAGTTGGAAAGAGTTTCATACCAGGCCCTTGGTGCTTGTTTCAAGCCATACAAGGCTTTGTTTAGCCTGTAGACATGATCTGGATAAAATGGATCCTCAAAACCTCGAGGTTGACAAACATACACCTCTTCTTGAATTGTACCATAGAGGAAAGCACTTTTGATATCCATTTGAAACACCTTCATATTGTGGTTGACAGCAAAGGCCAGGAACAGTCTAATGGCTTCCAATCTTGCAACAGGGGCAAATGTTTCATCATAATCAATCCCCTCTTCATGTCTGTAACCTTGAACCACAAGCCTGGCTTTATTCTTGACAACAATACCCCTTTCATCAGTTTTGTTCTTGAAGACCCACTTTGTGCCAATGGGACTAACCTCTTCTGGCAGTGGTACAAGCTCCCATACTTGTTGTCTTTTAAACTGTTGGAGCTCCTCTTGCATGGCTTCTACCCAGCTGTTGTCTTTCAGTGCCTCTTGGTACTTGACTGGCTGATGGAGTGATAGAAAACCAGCAAAAAGACAAATGTTTTGGGTTTGGCTTCTTGTGAGCACCCCTTCATTTATGTTGCCAATGATTTGAGCAGGTGGATGAGATCTCAAGAAGATTAAATCTCCTTGGTATGGTATGATGGCATTTGTTGGTGAAGGCTGCAAATGTGTATCATCTGAGCTAACCACTGCTGGTGACTTTGATGACCCAGCAGTGGCTTCAAAAGGTGATGGAATAGGAGGAAATGAAGTGGACAACTGCTGACTTTTATCCACTGTTTGAGGACTTTTGTCAGCAGTGTTTGAGGATGTGGAAGCAGTGGTGGATGGGCTGCTTTGGTCAACAACTGTTGAGGTAGCAGTGGTTGAGCGTTGACAACTGTTTTGAACAGCTGGTGCTTTTCCCTTTGTGGCAGACCTTTGAGGGATGATGATTTCATACCCATAGTCTGGTGTTGTATCCTCTGATGGACCTGCACTGTTAGTCTTGACAGCAGTATTTTCAATAGTGAATTTTTCAAGATCAAACAGATCTGCAGGATTTGCTGGGATTTTCATTGATGAAAGTTCATTGAACTTAACATTCAAAGTCTCCTCCACTGCCTTGGTCCGTGTATTGAACACTTTGTAGGCCTTGGCAGTGGTTGAGTATCCCAGATGATAACCAAAATCAATTTTGGCTGCAAATTTTGAAATAGAATCTTTTAAGTTCAAAATAAAACATGGGCAGCCAAACACTTTGAAATATGAGATCAGTGGTTTGATTTTATACAGAATTTCATAAGCAGTCTTTTTGTGCCTGGGGTTTATTAAAACTCTGTTCTGAACATAGCAAGCAGTGTTTACTGCCTCTGCCCAGAAAGTTAATGGCAAACCTGAATCTGCAAGCATGGTTCTGGCAGCCTCAATCAAAGTTCTGTTCTTCCTTTCCACTACCTCATTCTGTTCTGGTGTTCTAGGGATGTTGTACTGCCTTACAATCCCTTTCTTCACACAGAAGGCATCCAACTCCTTACTTTTGAATTCTGTGCCATTGTCACTCCTGAAGCTTTTCACTGGAAGGTCAAATTACTTTTCAACCTGTGTTACAAAGTCTTGCAAAATGCCTGCAGTCTCATCTTTTGAGTGTAAAAAGAAAGTCCATGTAAACCTAGAAAAGTCATCAACAATAACCAAACAATATCTTTTCTTTTTGAGGCTCATGACTTGAACTGGGCCAAACAAATCCATGTGTAGCATTTGCAAACACTGGGTTGTTTTGGACTCTTCAATGGACTTGTAAGAACTTTTATGCTGTTTTCCTTTTAAACAGGAAATGCAATGTTCAGGGCATGAAAACAATTTTTGTGGTAGGCCTCTCACCAACCCATTTTTTGAAATTTCAGTAATTGTCTTAAGATTTGTGTGCCCCAGCCTTCTGTGCCAAAGTTCTGTCTCTTTGTTAGAGGCAGCTGAGAACAGACAGGCATCAGCTCTGGGACACTCTTTTGACATGTCAACAACATAAACATTGCCACTTCTTTGAGCAACAAGTTTAGTTTGACCAGTTTTGATTATTGCTTCAATCTTTTTGGCCATTTCTGGTCCAACAATTCTACAACAATCTTTTGTGAAGAATGACCCAAACCCTTTGTCACTCATTTGTGATACACTCAGAAGGTTGAATTTTAGATTGTCTATCAGATTGACATTTTCAAATTTTACATTTCCAGATTGCACTGTACCAGACCCCAGAACTTTCCCTTTACTATTATTCCCAAAGGATATATCACCCCCTCCATGGATTTTAAAGTCTTTGAGGAGGGCTTTACATCCTGTCATGTGCCTGGAGCCTCCACTATCTACATACCAAAGACTATCAAAGCATGCAGAAGCTCCCTGCACATGAAGTAAAAGGATTAGTTCATTAAGGTCTCCAAAGCCAACAAGGCTTTGGATGGGGTTTCAACAGTGTCTGGGATGGATGCAGAATGATGGACAGTGGTTAAGTCAGGGGTTTGGACTGTTTTAGGACAGTGTTTCTCTAACCACTGTTGTGGGTCTTGACCAATCATCTGCTGGTAACCAAAAGGATGCCTATTCACTTTAGGTTTAGAGGGCCTTTTATAGGCCTCATAAACGTGTGGAATCCTTTGGTAAGACTGTTTTTCTTTGCCTTTTCTGAACTGATTGGCAGGGGGTGCATCAGTAACCTAAACATCTCTTTTGACAGATGTTTGGTTCAGCTGTTTTGTGACAGTTGTTTGAACTGGCACAAACAGTGGTTGTTTCTTGGTGAATTTGACAGATGTTGATGATGATGATGATGGACTCAAGGATGTTTTAGCAATGTACTCATTCTTTTTCACATCAAAGTTTTTGAGAGACACACATGCTTGAGTTTTGTGGTTTGTTTTACCACAAACAATGCAACTTTCAGCTGAGACAATGACACTTGTTCTGTTTAAATCATAAGCTTTTAAGTGGAAACAATCTTTTGTTAGATGATTCCTTTTCTCACAGAATTCACAAAACAAGTTATCAATTTTTTCTTTCTTCTTTCTCTTTTCAGACTCCTTTGCAGCAGAGGTTTAACCCACTGCTGGGATGTCCTTGAGAGGTATGACTTTAGCTTTTGGAGCCTTGACACCATCAGTTGATGTAAAGTCCATTGGCTTGAAATTTTCAAGAATATCACACTTATCAGACCATTTTGGTTTAAACTGATATTCTTCAAGCTCCTCAAAAGTAGAGGATCCCATTGGTCTGTCAAGTGTGATTTTGTTACCAAGTTTGTCAGTGATTTTCACTTCTTGGCCATTCTTGTTTGTGGGGATGAACTCAGTGGTTACATCAGTGGTTTGAACAGATTTTCCAAAAGCAGTGTTTTCATCATCATGTTTTCTATAGCCAACCCCAAATTTCACATTGCTTTTTATCTGTTTTTCAAGCATAACCTCATACCCTTTGCATGATTCCACCCATCTCTCACATGTGATTTGGGTGGACTCTAACTCCTTTTTGCAAACTTGGTATTTTTCTACCATAGTTTGGAGTTGGGTTTTGGTTATGCCCTGCTCTTCTTTCATGCTGCTAATCTCCTTTTCTTTTTCAGCCAATTTGTTTTTAAGTTCTTTTAAAGATCTTTCAAATTTGACTTCATCAGTTAAGATTTTATCCCGAAGGTTTTCATTCACCTCTTTGATGTTAGAAAAAGCAATAATGCAATTGTCAGAACACAGTTTTTCTAGAACTTGAGGAGATACCTTGGCAGCAGCCATCATTGCACAATCACATTGATGATTCTCGTCATCATCAGCTCTCACCTTCTTTTCACCAGCCTTTTCTTCTTTCTCTTATTCTTTGTCCTCTATGGACCATGGATCTGTCATTGGTTCAATCAGGGTACCTGAACTTTCTCCCAACAGTAGTTCACCAGCCACAGCAGTAACCACTGCTTCAGTCACCTCATCCACTGTTTCAATACTCAGTTGTTCCTCTTCAGTTTCAACCCCCTCCTGTATTGACTCTAATGCCATTAAACAAAACTCATTATGAGAAGAATCATTAGAAGCATAGAGTGCAAAATTTTCATCACTAAGGTCTTCAGGCATACTGCTCCAGTCAACAAACCCTTGAGTGAAAAAGCTTTGTTGATCTGGTTGTACTGCTGCTGGAGCAGTGGTTTGAGATGCAGGCTGCACTTGTGCCTGGGGAATAGGGGTTTGAACATATTGGATCTGTGGAACAGTAGTTTGGACATAGTGCACTGGCACAGGGGCAGCAACATAGTGAGCAGTGTTCACTTGAGCTGCTGGGGCATACTGGGCATAGTGCACAGTGCTTTGGTTTTGAGGTCTAGGATTTGAGCTAGGATGAGTAATTATGGGACCAGTAGTTTGACTCCTACATTCCCTAGCAAAATGTCCCAACCTATTACACTTGTAGCACTTGATTTTCGATTTATCCAACCCAACCCTTAGATTCCCATGCAAACCTGGGAATTTTCGCTCTGTTCTTTTGTAAAATTTGCTAGTCCTAACACTTAGCAAAGCCAGTTGGTGCAGGATGTCCATTTCCTCTAAGTCAGTGGGATCAAAATGTTGCAAATCATTGAGTTCAAAGCGTAAATTGTCTGACATCTGGTTTTCGTTTGCAGTGAATGCATAACTAGCAGAGTGAGGATCAGGGTTGTTAAAATTTGCACCAGCAGTTATGTCAATGAAGTGATCATAACCCTGATCCTTACCACTGCTCCCAGATTCTTCTTGACCCAGAAGAGCAGTATTACCGAAAGTGTAATCATCAGTAACTTTTCCTGACTCTTGTAACCTCCTTTTCTGGTTCAACTCCTTTTCGTAGGTCAGGAGTCGACTGTGGAGTTGGGTCAAGGTCAGATCCTTGAACTCAGGTGAGTTTCGGGTGACAAAAGCTATGGTGTCCCATTTTTCTGGCAGTAACCTGAGGAACCTGCTATTTTGAGTTGAGTTTGTAAAAGTGGTGTTAACAAGCCTCAGTTCACTGATGAGACAACTGAAACGCTCAAATTGTTGCGTTAGTGATTCACCTTTAACGTAACAAAACGTTTCATACTGTTGGTTCAGGATTTCCCTATTGTTTTCTATGACTTCTTCGGTCCCCCCCAAACTGTTCCTTAAGCGCGTCCCATAACTCTTTAGCACTGTTACAGTGTAACAGTCCAGCATATATCTCATTGGGCAGCGCTGATGCTATGATGCTAAACGCTTTAGCATCTAGTTCGAACTTTTGATAGTCGGTTTCGGTATAATTTTCAACTGGTTTTGGAACGAACTTTTTAGCATCTTCAGCGCTTGGCACTGTGGGAACGTGGGGACCATAAATGACAGACCTCCAACAACCTGTGCTTTGTTGAGCGAGGATGTGACCCATCCTCCTCTGCCAGATGTTGTACTCATTTCTTTTTAGCATAGGTGGTTTAAAAAGCAAGCCGATGTTGTTTTTATCATCCTGAGATTGTGACATCATTCTTGTTGTTTTACAGACACTGAGAAATCAACTTTAATGGTGATTAATCCTTGCTCTGTTTTTCAACAAACGAACAAACGATCAGTATCAACTGTTATGAGCTGAACTATTTACGTCAAAATGATTGTTAAATCAAATTTGACTGTCCAGGCTCTGATACCAATTGTTGGATCTGAGTTTGTTTCTGGTTGTATTTTGTGTTTGTAATTAAAATGAAGATGGATGAGTGTGCAGCGGAATTATGATGAAAACAAACTTTGCATACAATCAAACGAGAGTATACTTTAATCAAACATCTTTTCACAATGAATCGGAAGATTGAATTTATTTCAATAACGATTACAAAGATTGATGAATGAATGCAAACTCCCCCTCAGCCAGAGCTCAGTTGTTTGTTCGTGCAAAGAAGACGATGATGTAAAAGAGCTAATAGAACAGTACAAAGTACTGAACTATTTATAGGCACTTGCAAACCACTGAGCATCTTAGCTGACGTCACCATGAAAGTGACATCTAACCTCCTAACAAACTCTAACCTCTGATCTATACAAACACTGATGTACTAACTACTGCTATTACATTTCTTTACATAAAAGACACTTAAACAGCTGCTGCATCCTTCCACTGCTGTGAACCCAGCAGTGCTTGTCCGGATCAGCAGTACTTGACTCAAGGCAGTAGATTGAATCAGCAGAGCTTTGGTCTTTCATCAGGTCTTTACTTGAACAGCAGTTGTAGGTCAGCACTTTGCAAGATCAGCAGATAGGAGGTCAGCAGATATGAAATCACTTTCAAGGGGAGAGATTTGTATGTAAACATCTGCTTATTCTGGATCCACTGCTCTGATCCAGTTTTGGCTTTAATTATCTGTTCCTCTGATAGGGTTCAATCCCAACAAAAACCCTAATCTACTAAAAACAGACCCGTCGGAGGGGAGATCCACTCTACGCCCGGCTGACGTGCTAGTTTTTGGTTGGGAGGGCGGGAAACATGCTTGTGTCGATCTCACAGGTGTATTCCCCCTAGCCGGGTTTCGGGAAAATGGGTTTGTGGCGGGGCAAGCGGTACTAAAAGCGGAGTCGAAAAAGGTGGAAAAGCACGCTAAAGCTTGTGAGGATAATCAGCATGCCTCTGGCCCCCTAGCGTTTGACACGTTTGGCTCTTTGGCGCCAGAGGCAGTTCGTTTCTTTTCCGGAGTTCAGCGTGTAGTCCACAGCAACTTTTCGACCTCTCAGGGGTGAGGCTTTGTTTTTAGTAGATTAGGGTTTTCTATTCAAAAAGGGATGGCGACGTAGTTTGTTGCTCGTCTACCTGCTATTCTTATGTAATTTGCCCTGATGATTGCCAATGTTAAGTTGTTTCTTTTTAAAAGTTGATTTCGGTTAAGTTTCAACCCGAACCGAGTTACTTAACTAGTCATGATTGACCGCATGGAAAGCAAAAGTCGAAACAAGTAGGTGTGTACTAATTGATACGAAATTGAAAGTATTTCTTGATTGATAGGGTGTTTATGCTTCAATATAGTGTTTATTATCCTTGATTAATTCAATCGTTATTAGTGTCATAAGTTATAAAAGGTATTAGTGTCGTAAGTTATAAACGGGTCAGTGGATTAAAAACGAGTTCATAGTGAGTTTATAGCAAGACTGATAATCGACTTTTCAAGGTACTCGTCTGATATTAATAAATGACTTATAACTTTTATGGCCGCTTAATCGACTTATAAACATATCAAACTGCAAGACTGATTAGTGAGTTCGCTATGATGGTACGAGTTTTTATGGCCGCTATGACTTTTATGGCCGCTTAATCGATTAATCGTTTGCCGGCCGAGAACATGCTGCAGACCGGCTGCGAACATGCTGCAGACCGGCTGCGAACATGCTGCAGTCCGGCTGCAAATACTCTGCAGACCCATAAAAAGGTACTGCTAGTATCTTTTTACAAAAAAACAAATTAACGATCAAACGAATTAACAAACGGTCTGCATGCGAAACTTACCTGATAATTGAAGTGCTGCTAGTCTGTTTTTAAATGTCGATGCTGATTGCTGAATGCCTGAGCCTGAATGTTTTTGGACGGCTGAATGATTAATTAATATCGATCACCCTAAAATTTTTATTTACCATGGATTTTTTGCATTATATCTTTAAGTTACAATATAATCTTTATTTTTATCAATGATTTTGCATTATCTCTTGAAGAATTGCATTTAGTTATGATGATATGTTAGCAACAGTTTGTTATAAATCGATATAGGTTAAGTTAGGCTAATGGGCTTTGGCCCAGATATGTTGTTTGTAATAGAATCACACATTTGAATCGGTTCCAGATTGTTGGCTTCGGTTCTTTGTTGTTCCCTACCCGACCCGACCCGACCCGATACCCGAAATACAACATTTACAAGAACCGACCAAATACCCTATATACTATAATAGGGTCGGTTTCGGGTACTTTTCGGTTCGGTTCTCGGTTCTAGTCGGGTCGGACCTATTTATGCTCACCCCTAATATAGATTTTGTGTTAACCAGTATTGTGATTAATCAAATCAATTTTGATCGAACAACGTAGATACCCGTAGTATCGGTATTGGCGGAAACGGTACCTATTTCAATTTTATTGTTTTCGATCAATGTAAATTGATTGATATAAATCACGTATTGATATCTTTTGGACATAACAGTGATTTATTTTTGAGCTTTATCTTTTGATAGATATAGCGAATGTTAGTATTGTTGCAAACCAAATCACGACGGACTGAGATCCCGCCGCATAGCGCGGGGGGAAACACACTATTTATATATTTATATATATTATTAGTGAGTTGCCATGAATAGTAATAAAATATTTATTTATTATTATAATTTTTATTTGCTTTTACCTTTATTTTTATTTTATTAAATAAGTTAATTTTAAACGTATTCTGATTTTTTATTACATTACATTACAACTTTTAATATTAGTGAGTTGCCATGAATAGTAATAAAATATTTATTTATTATTATAATTTTTATTTGCTTTTATCCTTATTTTTATTTTATTAAATAAGTTAATTTTAAACATATTTTGATTTTCTATTACAACTTTTAATACACAATATTTTTCAAAATTTTTAGTATGTCGTTTTGACATTTCTATTTTTTTTGCACATTTGGACAAAAAAAATTCAAAATTCGTTGTGAGTGGTTAACGTATAAGTAATTGAAGACGTAAGTGTTATTATAGTAATAAAATATTTATTTATTATTATAATTTTTATTTGCTTTTACCTTTATTTTTATTTTATTAAATAAATTAATTTTAAAAATATTCTGATTTTTTATTACATTACAATTACATTACATTATAACTTTTAATATTAGTGAGTTGCCATGAATAGTAATAAAATATTTATTTATTATTATAATTTTTATTTGCTTTTACCTTTATTTTTATATTATTAAATAAGTTAATTTTAAACATATTTTGATTTTCTATTACAACTTTTAATACACAATATTTTTTAAACTTTTTAGTATGTCGTTGTGACATTTCTATTTTTTTGCACATCTGGACAAAAAAATTCAAAATTCGTTGTGAGTGGTTAACGTATAAGTAATCAAAGACGTAAGTGTTATTAACACTACCTCACTTATATTTGTAAATCCACATTGTTTTACCTTTTCGTTATTCTAATAATGTAGTGTTATGTTTTCTAAAATTCTGAATATACCGTTGCGACGTGTTTACTTTTATCTACGCTTCAATAAAAGTTTTGTTCAAATTGGACGAGTCAAATATAATTAATTTTTCTTTTGTTATTTGTTGTGACGAACCGAAGCAATATCTTCTGACAACTTCAGTAACACTATAGAGAAAAAATTATATGCCTGAAACTATAGCGAGTGCTAGTATCATATTGGTACCATGACAAACCAAATTGATATTGTCTAGCAACATTGATGCCCTGTCGGTTTTGTCCGAACAACATCGGTACCGGTACTATTGGATCCGTTACTGATATTCATTTTATGGTTTTTCGACCGAAGTAAAACATGTGTCGATATAGTTTTGGTCTTAGCATAACGTTATTTTTTTGGGTTTTATCTTCCAATTGATACTATAATAATGAATCAAATCGATACCGACCTAATACCCGCCGCAACGCGCGGAGGAATATTACTAGTTCTAGATGAATTAAAGGAGATGGCTTTTTTATGCATAGAACGAATTAAAGGAGGTGACTTTTTTATGCATGAAGCATAGAGCTGGATGATGAATTTGTAGGAACTAGGGTCACTTTTTAATAAAACTAGTTTTTTACTATCGTCGTGTTGCGGCGAACGTCTTTTTTGTTTACTCTGTGTTTACATGTGTTTTGAAATCACTACGAGCGCGTTGCGCACGGAACCACTGAAAAGAATAGAAAGAAAATATAGAAAAAAAAACTAAAAGATAACCAAAAGAAAATCAAGCAAAAAAGTTGTATGGTAATGATGTTGTTCGTATGAAACCTGTGGTCAAAGATGAGCAAATGATACTGGGTACCGGTACCGAATTTCCCGAACCGAAAGATCTTAAGTACCAATTCGGTACGACTTTTGGTGTTCCTGGTACCGATTCGCTACTGGTTTTTACCTTCGTATACCAGTACCGTAACTGTTATTTTCGGTACCAATACCGATTCGGTATTGGTTGGCACCGAGTTCATCCCTACCCCTGGAACTAAAAAAAGTTGCACGATATTGCTGTTGTTCGTATGGTACCCGTGATCAGGGATGAGCAAATGGTACCGGGTAGCAGTACCGAATTTCCCGAACTAAAATATTTTCAAACTCAATTCGATAACGACTTTTGACGTTTTCTGTACCAGACCGGTGCCGGTTTTTACCATCATGTACCGATAACCGTACTGGTATTTTTGATACCAGTACAGGTTAACACAAGCTTATTGAACTTAAAAAGTAAAGATAATAATAAAAGTATTAAAAAACTATATATATTATTATAATATTTAAAACATTATTCAATGGCTTCTATTTTTAATATATATATATATATATATATATATATATAATATTACAGAATATATAATAACGAGACCACGTTATTTGTGGGAAATTCTACTAGTACAATACCGGTTACATAAACTAAATAAACAAATGTAAAATACAATTCAATTATACCAATCTTGATTAAAGTCCACGTATTTGGAAAACTTCAACCTCACCTTCTTGTACGAAACTCCGCTGCAAGACAAGCAAAATATCGTTGACGGTTTTGGTTGAGGCACGTGTTCAACACGCTTCATTTAAAATAGATTCCGCATCTCCTCTCAGACGGTTCTGTCTCCCAGGGTACAACAACCGAAGCAGTAGTTGTACAGTTGGAGATGACTCTCACACCTGAGATTACACCGGGTATAGTTTGGTGTTGTAGAAAATCAAGAAACGAAGTTGTAAATATTTTAGAGTACTCCTCTAATGTAACGCCCTGCGTCCCTAAACTTTCACCTATCGGCAAGTCTAGTCCCTATACTATGTGAAACTTTACTCAATGTGAAACTTTGAGATACATGACTCTTATGAATCTTGATTCTTGGTGAAACTTGATACTAGATACTTGAAACTTGATACTTGATACTAGATATTTGATTATTGACTCTTAATACTTATTGAACGAGACTCTGAAACTTATGGAACGAGAAACCTTGATACTTTGTTAAACAAGAAACTTGAAGCTTCACACTTACTAACTAGCTTATGTAGACTAGAAACACGGAAACTTTTGTGTTAGTTATATAATCTTGTCATTTAATGATATTACACAAAAATACGCAACGCAACTCGCAAAACGAACCAAAGTCGGAAAACTAGCCAAACGGATTGGACTGTCCGAACGGACATCCGATCGGATAGCCGTTCGACCGAATGGTCGTCCGATCCAGCGAGCACTCATCGCCTTAACTCCCCTACACTATAAATACCCCTGTCACATCACTTGATGTGACAGGCTCCTCCGACCAGCTCGCTCTCCGACTTTCTCAAGCACTTTCCTTCGATTTTCAAGCGAATCTTGTAAGTTTTCTTCATGATTCTTGTACAACTTTCATCTTTACACACTTTCTCATCTTTTTCACCATCAAAACACTGATTTCCACCGTGAAATCACCAAGATTTGGACACCTTGAAGATGACGTCATCATGGCTGTTGTACGAACGACTGTGTGATGTCATTCAACCAAGGTTTAGTCCAGATCTATGGGATTTCTACACGTTTTACTACAAATCTTTACAAATCTAAACAATTTCGGGTAATTTTATGCCTTTTCTTAACTTATCTACTCAAACACGGTGAGATCTAGAACCAAAACAGGCCTAAGACTTGTTCCTTAGTCTGGAGTTGGCTCGGTAACGGATTTCCACCGAAGAGGTGACCAAATTACGGATCAGACATGAAACTTCGTCAAGAACAGTCGTCTGATCAAACGGGGTGATTCCCATCCGATCAGACCAGCTGAACCTTGGTGGGTTTCCGTTGTCTTGATACATTACCACGTTGTCTCCGTTAAACTCAAACTTAGGAGTCTTACGAAGGTTTCAAATGAACAAGATCACAATAGCCGAATGATCGTCTGATCGGACGATCCTCCGATCGAACGGTCATCCGAACGAACGACCTGTTCCCCGTAGCCTTCAATACTTAAACTATTTGAATCAGGATTTTAAACTAACAATCTATCAATAACCATCCGGTCAAATGACTTGGATTTATACTACAACGAAAACTTCAAAAGTTTGAAACATATTACAAAACACACCTACTGATCGAATGACCATTCGATCGAATGGTCATCCGTCCGGATGACCATCTGTCCGGATGGCCATCCGATCCGGAAACCTGTCCGACACTTTGCACAATTCAACCTTTTGTTCAACGCTCATACTGTTAAACTATAATCAGGCTAACTCCAGCGCTCCCTTCAATTCAATAGTCGGTGCCGATACTTAGCACCCACTGTGAGTATACTCGATCCTTTTTTGTTTTAAACACTTTTGGGATGCAACATGTATTCTATAAACTTGACACTTGAAACTATTTGAAACATACTCTATCCGCTGTAAACATGGAAACTTGATACTTGTGAAACTTGAGACTTTTATGCTATGTGAACGTTTAATCCTTGTGTGTAGTTCCGCCTTAACAATGGTAGCGCTATAGGGGTAATGCACCTCCCCGTTAGTCTTTGGGGTATTGTTAGGAGGAGACATTTTTGCTTTCCTTGAGTCTTGGGAAAGTGGTTAACGCATTGGAAACTTGGGCTATCACTTGGACTGCGTTTATAGCATGGTGAAACTTGTTATATGTGTTTATGCTCGATATGAGTTCTTGGAACGTTTTAAACTATTATACTACTACGTACTCAAACTTGTATGCTCGCCAACATTTTTTGTTGATATATTTTAATACATGTTGCAGGTTGATAGTAGCCGAGGATTCAAGAAACAAGCTAGGATGATGCTTAGAAACTCACCTAGTTAATTAGTCAAGTTTTGATCAACATTTGAATTTTGATGTAATTTGATACTTATTGTGGTGGTTTGATTTCTAGACAATGTTTGAATTTAACTAATCTATATTGAAACTAATAGTGTTATGGAAACTTTGAGCAATCTGAACGCTTAGTGTCGCACCCCGATGTTTCCGCCATCGGTTGGGGTGTGACATCTAAAATAGGTTGTGAATGTTTCTAATGAATTTTATGAGATCCTCTCATTTTCGTCTATTTCAGATATGAACCCAAGGTTCATATATATATATATATTCACAAATTGAAACATTCCTTGCCTTTAATTCTCTAATTAACGAGGCAATAAATCTTGTAATAAACAAGATTTAATTATATTAAATGGAATTCATATGGTCAACGAAACTATCATATTCATTCATGACAGAATTAAACAAGTTGAAACAGCTAGTTCGACCAAGTCCAACCAGCTGTTTTGTTTCCGCTGCAAACATGTGCGCGCGCCTGAACTGAGTTGCCAGTCCATGCATCGCGTTACATGGACCTTACACCACGCCATGTGGAGTCACGCATCACATGGAAGCCACTACGCATACCAGGACGCCACCTGGTCATGCGTCATCCATACTCATGCACCACCTGCACTCTCCGCCCTAGCCAATGACGTGCCCGTATGCCATACGCGCGCACCGCACTAGAACCTGCGTGGACACCTAGCCTTGTGCCATGCGGTTGCCACTACGCATACCCAGACGCCACCTGGTCGTGCGCCATTCACACTCGCGCGCCCTTGCACTGCCTGTCGCGTGCCTGAGAGGCCTGCGCCACATCATCCGCCTAAGTCACCCACTGCTGTGCCATAAGCAGACCGACCACATTCTTGCCAATGATGTGCGCCATGAGCCTAAGAAGCTCGCGACGTATCGACATGCGACAGGGCATCCGCCTGCGCCACCCAAGGGTGCGCCATAAGTGGACCCGCCATGTATCTGACCATACGCTCATGGGCAAAAAATACAAAGGCGGTGTGCGAAGTTCAAAGTGCACCACATTGGGCCTATAGCCCATGTCATGCGCGCATATGTGCGGGTGCGGCGCACCCTTTGGTCTCCACTGGTGTTTGCCTTTAAGAAAAACAATTTAGAATGCGTGCTCCTCCTTATATACTACTTTGAGGTTTGTCATCCCACCTATGTGGGACAAATTGACAAAATTAGTCCATTTTATTCATCTATGTTTGTTCCAAACATACAACTTCAATCTTCGATATCTCATTCATCTTAGCTCTATTTGGACATAGTTTGAACACAAACCCATAAATAATTATTTATACAACACATATATAAATATTATTGATGTCCAAAATATTTAGTGAAAAACCCATTTTCACTAAAATTTCCAACAGAATTTAGCATTTGCCAGTTGGTTAATATTTGATGTAGATTTGTTTTAGCAAAAGTTTATGTTCTATTTGTTTTTGTCGTTCAATTGGTGTATATGGCGGTAATCAACTGCTAGCACCTTGTTAGTGTAACTATTTGTGACGCACGAATTTTAATCATCCATGAAAAGCCAAGACATATTAAATAACAAGAAAAAAGATCCCATACAAAAGTATCTTATTGTACAAAATATACGAATGATATAGAAAAGTAAAAGAGAAAAAACATGGTGACATTTTCGTAATTATTTTAATCATAATTACCCTATAAGATTATTTGTAAAGTAATTATGATACTCTACAAATTACCATATAAGATCAAAATTACCCTACAAGATCAAAATTACCCAAGATCATTTGTAGAGTAATTCTGATAATTACCATACGAGTAAAATAATTTCGAAAATATTTTTTTTTTCTTTTCCACTCCATTCATAAGATAAAACACTTTATATTTAGTATTTTTTTTCTTATTAAAACCCTTAAATAACCTTTTATTTTAATATAACTATCATCGAAACCCCCCTATATAATTTATATTTTAGAGTAAATTTCCGTTTTGCTCCTTGTGAATTGGTCGTTTTAATGGTTTTGCTCCAATCCTTTAAAAATAGTCATTTTATTGCCTGATCTTTCTAACTTATCACCATTTTGCTCTGCGACTCAAACGTCATCCATTTCCACCGTTAATTCTTGGTCACGTGCCTCTCACATGAGGGGCATTTCAATCTTTTCCCATCCACACTCGTAAAAAAAAACATGTCATCTTGTTCACTTTTAAAACCCTAACTTGTCACAGGCTTATCTTCTTCTATATCTATTGAAGCTTAAAACCTGGCACTCATTCTCACCATTTATCTATCTTTGTACCACCACCCACCACAACCAGTCACCACCACCACTATCTCTCTCTAATTCAAAACTAGATCTAAAAAGGGGATTAATTCCCAAAAATGTCGCCGACGAAGTCACATAGATCTAAAACCAAATTTGGTTCAGACACACAGATCTAAAAAAAACCACCGACAAAGACGTGAATGGGGGCTGGTTGTGCTTGAACAAAACTCTAAAGCTCACACACAAATCCGGTGGTAGTTGTCGTCGTCATTGCAGTCGCTAGACATATTTAGTGATAGGGGTTCGATGTTCACAACTAGATTTTGTATCTGGAAATGGTGACCGGAATATATTTGGTGGTCCGATGGTTGGTGGTAGCTATGACACATCGTGGTGGTGGTGGTCAGTTTATGTTGAGAAATCAATGAAGAAGTTGATAGGTTTATTATAGAGGGGGATAAAGTGGTGGTGGTAGTGATGGTTGCAGGTAGTTACAAGTGGTGGCAGTAGTCGATGGTAGTTGAAGGTGGTGGTTGTGGTAAATGTTGGTGGTAGCCGGTGGTAGATGTTGGTTGTGGCGGTGGTAGTCTACTTATTTAGAGCTAGTCCAACCATTGTGATTTGTTTATAACATGAAAAAAAAATTATGTATATAGATAAGAAGAGAAAAATGAATTTAATGAATGAATAACATAATGAAAATGATAAAAGTTTAAATTGGAAAAGACTGAAATGCCCCTCATGTGAGGGGCACGTGACCAGGAATTAACGGTGGAAATGGATGGCGTTTGAGGCGCGAAGCAAAATGGTGATAAGTTAGAAAGCTTAGGAAGTAAAATGGCTATTTTAAAGGATTGAGACAAAATCATTAAAAAAAACCCAACCACTGAGAGCAAAACAAAAGTTTACTCTATAGTTTATGTAATTATATATATATATTATATTTATTTCGAGTGACGATGAATAGTAACTTTATTTTTATAATAATATATAGTTTTTTTTATTATTTTAATTTTTTATTATTTAATATATTATAATCCTTTATTATTATATTTACTTTTAATAACATATTTTTCTTTTTTTTTTTAAATTAAGGATGAGATTTTTTACCGAAATACCTGTACCGTACCGATCATAAACGGTATCGGTAATAGATTTTTTCGAAATTCAGTATCGGTAAAAAACGGTATCGATACCGGTATTTTTCGTTAAATACCAGTATTAATACCGAATTTAATAATTACTTTATGTATTTTGCTATTATCTTAGATCTCACTATGAAGGGGTATGGTCCCAGATCTCGCATCTGCACGACAGCGAGTGACCATTACCCTTATAAAAAACCCCCACCAGTGAGAACTTATCTGTGTCCGTGCGGGCACGCGCGAACACAACGGTCGAATCTAATCGGTCAAGAGATGAGAAGACTTACCTTAAGTACGAAAACGGATGTTACGCATAGCGATGCGGCCTGGCACCGCATCCTATGAACATTTTCATCATGACAAGGGATCTGGACAACAGTAACAGTCACCAAGCGGCGATGCGGCACGACACCGCATCCCGGCATACATCTTGGCCAGAACAAGAACGCGGGAACAACATCAGTTACCGCAAGCAGCGATGCGGCCCGGCACTGCATCCTGCCTACAAGGCAAGTGGGTCTGACACCACAGTGCAAGTGGCACTGAGAACAGTCGCCTATCAGCCCACATGTATGCAACAGCCTGACACCACAGCAGGACGTGGCATCACCACCGTAACCGACAGGTCTGACACACCTGCAAGAGACTGTGCGATGTCAGACTAGCTATTCAACTACCCTCCTTCATTCCTCGGCTATAAATACCCATCCCGAACCAGGTTTGAGGTATCTCTTCACAACTCTCTTACCACTACTACTATCACACTTTGCTTCCCAAGCAAATTACTGATTCTCACGCCGGAGAGTGGTAACAAAGAGCACCCCCTACCCCATCCTCCTTCTTACGAGTCACGGTTTGTTTCCTTGTGCAGGAGATCAAACAGCGGACGATCCAGCCAGCGATCCTCGGAAAGAAGGGATTAACCCTACTTGACGAGACCAGTGAGTTAACCCTACCCGGTTAACCATTGTTTCATCATTGGCGCCCACCGCTACTTTTAGCACTTTTTTCCACATCCCCTTTTCTTTCCAAAGATCATGTCTGATCGTCTAAACAACACTGTCGGGGATAATCTAAACCCCGCAAACACAGGGCCTACGGGGACCGCTCCTCCAGCCCCAAATCCTGGCCACATTGGCACATCAACGCAAGGGGGCACATCCCTTACGTTCGGACACGATCTTTCACAGTACGCTGTTGTGATACTGATGTATTGTAAAATACATCGGTATTCGCGTCAGGTTTTAGTAGTTAGATAGTTGTTTTTGTGTCCGTTTTTAGATTAGAATGTACATACTTTTGATTTATTGATGTTTTCAGGTATTTGGAGCTGAAACGTGAAAAAACGAGTAACATATGACAAGGGAAAGTGTCGGGTCAAGAACCGGAAGCTCGTGAGCGAAAACGAAGCGAAAAAGTCAGTTCTGGAGTGCCCAGGCGGGCCGCATAAACTAAAACAATCTTCTAAGCGGGCCGCATCAACTTAACCCATGCTTCCGGACATATGACACGCGCGCGGCCCGCGTGGACTTATGCTTATCGGTTAGGCGGGCCGCGAGGACATGATGTTCGTGAAACCGACTTGTACAGCTATGGGATTTAGGGTTTTTGGTTATTTAAAAGATCATCATCATCAACAGCCGAGAACAACAATAATTTTACGAATTTTAGAGTTCTTTTGGCGACTTTGGAGGCTGGTTGAGAGGTTCTGAAGGTTCGGGATTGCTGGGAATCATTGGAGAACAGTCAGGAGCACACGGGATTGAAGTTTACGGGTTATATAATCTTGTTTCTTTGTTTTTCGTTTGTTTTGATTGTTTAATGACGAATTCAGATTATACTTGGATCATAAACTTGTTTTCTATCATGTTTAGCGGCTAAATCTTTGTTACTACCTAGACATGGATGAATGATTGCATAGGTTTTGATTATTCTTGGATTTTTGAATGCTATGGATAGTTTATAAATTGTAAAAGGTTTGTTCTATCAGTTAGATGTGTTTGCGTGCTTGATATTGTTTAATTATTGTTTATTGCTTCGTTCGAATCTTGGTGACGGTCTTTATCACGGAATAGAATCGGGCTAGGGTTTTAGGTTTTGGTGAGTGTCTATATCACATAATAAATCTTTGATCCTTTAGGGTGAAAATCTAGTAAGTAACCTTAGAAGTAATAATCAGTAATTTTATAAAATCAAGTGTTCTACTAATCATCAATAGCTGTAAGGTGCGAGATTATTGCTAGGTCTAAGTGATTAAACCGCAAGGTGGGTCCTTCGTAGGAAGTTAACCTTTTGGCTGCTGTCTAGCAAGTCTAACTGAGAAAACAAACCTATCCTAGGTTTAGGTCTCGAAAGGGAGTGAGCCTTGTAGGATACTTTTATAAACCCATTAGATGTCTTGTAAAGGAGTCTAATAACCGGTAAATTAACAACCTTTAGGGGATCTTAGCGTGCTCTTGAGAAGGATTAGGGGTCCTTAGATTTCCCGAGAGGTGAGAATTTTAAGATCCCGATTCCATAGCAGACAACTTCGAATTATAATTATAACTAAAAGCAATCAGGATTCCTGTCTAGGTAGTTCTTTCATCATCATTGAGTTCAGTTTCCGTGTGAGTTCGTGCTAGTTCTTTAGCTAATCTAGTTAGTCGTTTTTGCTTTATTTAGGATTTTTAGAAACCCCCCCCCCAATCAATAAACAAAATAGTTTGAGTCGTGTCAGTCTAAGTCTAGATAGAGTCATTAGCGTAATCAGTAGAGTCTCTTGGGTTCGATACTCGGACTTCCTTAGGCTATACTACATTGATCGGTACACTTGCCGATTGTGTGGTTTAGGGTTTAGAGAGTCTTAGTTTTATAAATTTAAAACTTAGAGAGTCTAGATTTAGGGTAATTTTAGTTGTTTTTATTAACCCATTTTGTGCACATCAAGTTTTTGGCGCCGTTGCCGGGGACTCTTTGGCGATTGCATTGACTACTTTGTTTGGACTTAGTTGACATATTACGTGCTATTTGTGTTCGTTGAGTCGTAGGAGTCTAAAAATTAAAAAAAATCCAAAAATATTTGCTTTAGTGTCTTTTCTAGATTAGTGAGTCAGTGTTAGAGTCTTTTCGTTGTTCGTAGTTGGTGGATGCCCCTTACGCGCTCGCATGGACCGCCGCCGCTTCTGCTTATAGTCAAGTCATCCGTCTCGTCTTCTTCATCTTCTTTAGTTTCGCATTCCACCCCCGCGTTCGATTTCACACCGAAGCCATCACCACACGTTTCACCACACGTTTCCCCATCACCTTCCCGTTCTCGTACACCTAGTCCTCCACCCGCCATGGCGAACCGCACCGTTTACCAGCAGGCTACCACCGGTTTCACCGGTGCCACTTCACCCATCACCCTTCCCGCCATTGCAAATGATAGGTCCTGGCAGATTCCTTCTTACATCATGACGGCCATTACCAATTCTTGCCAGTTCCATGGTCGTGACGACGAGATGCTCCCGCCCACATAAATCGCATCACTCGTCTTTGTGGCACCTACTCCATAGAGGGTGTCAATCTAGATGCTAGGTACTTACAGGTCTTCCCATTTTCACTCGCTGGACGCGCAGCCGTCTGGTTTAATTCTCAGCCCGCAGGCACTTTCACTACTTGGGCTGGTCTTCGCGATGCTTTCATAGCCAAATACTTCCCGCCAGCCAAGGCATCTCGCCTTCGTGATCAGATTCACTCCTTTCGTATGGAGCCTGATGAGCCATACCACTTAGCTTTGGAGCGTTTTCAGACGCTTCTCTCTCGTTGTTCGCAGCATGGTTTGTCTGATTGGGCGTTAGTTGAGAAGTTTTACAACGGTCTTACTCCCGAGATTAGAGCTCGTTTCGATACTTCAGCAGGAGGTCAGCTTATGGGAAAGAAGACGGTGACTGAGTGTAATGATTTGTTTGAGAGCTTTGCACATTCTGATATGGATTACAGCACTATCGGCAGGACTTCCATTCCTGTTCATACCTCCTCGGCCGGTCGAGGGGTAAACCAAGTTAGCTTGGATCCATCGGTAGCTGTTGTAGTCGAGAGAGTGAGGAAAGAGATGAGGGAAGAGATGAGGCAGGAGTTGAATGAGATTAAGAAGAAGGTTGATAGGTGTGAGCTTTGTAGGGGAGGTCACGACACGCTAGAGTGTCCCACACTTACGTTAGAGCAGGTAGAGTACATAGCAGGTCAGTCTAGGGGTCTATTTAGTAATAATAATAATAGTTTTAACCCCAACTGGCAGGGTAGTGGTAGTAGTTTTCGCCCTTCTGGCAATCCCCCTGGGTTTCCATCTGGTCAGTATCAAAATAGGGGGCCGTGTCTTTACACGAGTGGAGGGTCGAATCAAGAGGGTCAAGGTAGTGGCAAGGCTCCAGAGGGTAGTATGAGTAGGATGGAGGAGATGTTCGCTCAGATGATGACACAAAATCAGGCGATGATGACACAAAATCAGGCGACACAAAAATCCCTCACTGAATTCATTCAAACTCAGGATCAAATTAATAAGAGTCACGATCTGCAGCTTAAAAATCAAGAGTCCACTCTTTTAGATCTTAAGAGAACAGTAGGGGATATATCTAGGCAGTTGAAAGAATACCCTTCTGGTCAGTTTTCAGGTACTACTCGTCCAGTCAATCATTCTGTGAAAGCTATTACAACCCGTAGTGGGAAGAGTTTGGAAGAGTACGTGAGAGAGAGTGGAAGAAGAGAAAGATGATGAAGTTGATGAGGAGATAGAGATGGAGGCTCCAGGCAAGGTGCAACATAGGCTAGACCCAGCAAGTACCGTACACGCCGAGAAGTCGCCAGTAGAGAAGAAAGTAGAGGAGCAGCCGAAGAAGGTTCGGCCACCGCCAGTGATTGATATTTCTCGCCTTCCATTTCCCGCTTGCGCTAGGCAGCAGATATATGCTAGGGAATACGAGAAATTTCTTGAGATGTTCACCCAGTTGAAGGTGAATCTTCCGTTCATAGAGGCTTTGAGATCCATGCCAAAATACGCTAAGTTCCTTAAGGATTTTCTCAAGCGTAAGGATAAGATAGGTGAGTGTTCTAGTACTCCATTGAATGGAGAGTGTTCTGCTGTGATCCTAAATAAACTTCCTGAGAAACTCACTGATCCGGGTATATTCACGATTCCTTGTTTGTTTGGTGGTGATGTTAAAAACCACGCGTTGGCAGACCTTGGTGCTAGTATTAATTTGATGCCATATTCATTTTACGAAAAACTAGGCCTTGGCGATTTGAAGCCAACTCGTATGACTCTCTTGTTAGCAGATAAGACGATTAAGTATCCTAGAGGGGTTGTAGAGAATTTGTTGGTAAAAGTGGATAAGTTTGTGTTTCCGGCTGATTTTGTAGTGCTAGATATGGAGGCCGATGATAAAGTTCCGTTGATTTTAGGGCGCCCGTTCTTGAACACGACTAAAGCGCTTATAGATGTCTTCTTAGGCACAATCACACTTAGAGCGGGTGACGACTCAGTAGTTTTTGAGGTGAACAATGCGAGAGGGTCGAGTGAGAAAGTCAAGGCGATAGCGTCGGTAGAGGAGGGAGAGAAGAGTGAGAGAGATGAGAAAGAGGTGTTGAGTGAGCCGAGTTTAGAAAAGGTGTCAAAACCCAAGTGTGGGGATCCACCTGATAGAAGAGTCGAGGAGTTGGAAGAAAGGTTGATGAGGCTAGAATCTAAGATAGAGACGCTGAGTAAGGCTCAGTGTGGGGATCGGTATAAAGATGATATGTTTAGATTCGAACCGCTTGATGACGAGTCGAGGGAGTATGAGAGATTTAGGAGTGATGCGGGCGATATTAGAGATGGTAGTGCTACGGCCCGTAAGAGTTGGTGTGGAGGTGAGCTCCGCTTATATGATCCTCCGTAAGTGCGTGAACATTTGTGACTTACTTGTAGAGTTTGTATTCTGAGTCGTAGTTCGTGTCATGTCGTTAGTTAGGTTGTTAGTGTCGTTTGTGTTGGTTCGTGTTTTTGCGTCTTTTGTGTGTCGTAAAAGTTTTTGCAGGTACACGCTTCTTCACGAAGGTCGAACTCAGCAGACGAGCATTGCCCAGGTACGTTTACTATTCAAAACGACGAAATACGGGGCTGGGGGCATTTTGGGAATTAATTAAAAGTTGAAAACAGCAATCTGCTGTTGCTGTTGATTATTTTGCTGCTGTTTGTTATCCAGGCGGCCCGCATCAACTAAACATACATACTTACGCGGGCCGCATGGACTAAATGAAAGTTTGAAACCCTTGCACACTCGCGGCCCGCATCAACTTACCTTAAACATCCAGGCGGGCCGCGTGAGTCTTGTTTTTCGATGAACAGCAGTTTTGGCCCAAAATTGTTTCACAATTCACCATCCATTCATCCATAAACCATTAACTCACCATTTTCATCATCATCACCATTAAACCACCATTTATATATCATCACCGTTGCTGGTTCGAGTCGTATACGGGGTATGTGCTTGCATTATGCTTTTATATTTTGTACCATGCGTCTAAGTTAGAAGTTTTGAGTCTGTCATTTGTGTCGAGTTGGTATTGCTTTGGTATTTTGCTTGTTTTTGTTTTGCAGGTTCGAATATGTACCACCCGTACTCAATCTCCATTCGGGTGAGTTTGGAGCTGTTTATTCAAATTTCGGGCATTTATCAAGCATACCAGTTGGAGTCAAGCCGATCGCGAATGAAATGCTATACGATCGAGCTGGATTGGACGAGAGATTTGGAGTTACGCGTTATAAAATCAGCTAAGTCCTTTCCAAATTGCCCTTCGTTTTTTTTATTTCTTATTTGTTTTTAGTTTTTGAGTCGGTTTCCATCCTACATTGAGGGCAATGTAGAGTTTAAGTGTGGGGATGGGAAACTATCGTTTAGTGTTTAGTCAGTAGATTCTTGAGTCATAAAAAGTCGAAAAAAATCCAAAAAAATTAAAAAATAAAAAAATGTCTTTTGAAATAAGAAGTTTGCAAAAATAAAAACGGAAAATGATAGAAAAGTCGGGTTTTTGTTCGGGTTCAAATAATAATAATATGAGATAATATAATCGTGCTAGTGTCTAGTTTGGGTTGCGCGGGTAGGCTCGGTTCGGTTCTAGGTTCCTTTGATTTAAAATATACCTAATTGTCGGTCTACTAGTGGGTTCTCATCTAGGGAGAGTGGGGAAATTGAAACCGCCAAAAATAGTATAAGGGATGCCGTTATAAGCTAAGATCGTTAGAGTTTTTGGTCATTATCTCGTTGAAAAAGAAAAAAATATGA
This sequence comes from Helianthus tuberosus, assembly GCA_030545235.1. Lineage (NCBI taxonomy): Eukaryota > Viridiplantae > Streptophyta > Magnoliopsida > Asterales > Asteraceae > Helianthus > Helianthus tuberosus. Next base: position 116,522,569 of record CM060443.1, read on the forward strand.
AATAAAAAGTGAGCTAGAAACTAAATGAAAGTAGCACAGGCCTATGTAATCCGAGTTAGGGATAGCGACTCTACAGCCGGAATGCCTCTGGGATGTGTGAAATCGACTTGCCGAATAAAAGTACCGAAACCTAAGTAATCTGTGGTTGGGGATCGCGACTCTACAGCCGGAATACCGCTTGGTTAGGGAAAGCATCGTCTAGTCTCACGAAAGAAAGAAAAAAAATATATAGAAAAAGCAAACGAAAGAAAGAAAAAAAAAGTGGAAAAATAGATGTGATTTTTAACTCTCTTGATCTTGGTATAAAACGGTTAGGAAATAACCCAGTGGTTGTTCCTTTTGTCCTATAAGCTTGAGGGGGGGTTTGGTGGACTTGCGATTCTTAGCGTGAGACCCTAGGTAGATTGACCGCACTTGAACTAAATTGCATGATAAGGGCTTGGATCCGGGTTGGGTTTAAGTGGATCGATATACTTGCAATCGTGGCTAACACGAGTTTCGATTTTAATAAAATAACTTAAGCTTTGTCCCGAATGATTATTCCGACTATGATTCCGTTTGCATAATTCTTTTTCGAGGACGAAAAAAGGTTAAGTGTGGGGATATTTGATGTATTGTAAAATACATCGGTATTCGCGTCAGGTTTTAGTAGTTAGATAGTTGTTTTTGTGTCCGTTTTTAGATTAGAATGTACATACTTTTGATTTATTGATGTTTTCAGGTATTTGGAGCTGAAACGTGAAAAAACGAGTAACATATGACAAGGGAAAGTGTCGGGTCAAGAACCGGAAGCTCGTGAGCGAAAACGAAGCGAAAAAGTCAGTTCTGGAGTGCCCAGGCGGGCCGCATAAACTAAAACAATCTTCTAAGCGGGCCGCATCAACTTAACCCATGCTTCCGGACATATGACACGCGCGCGACCCGCGTGGACTTATGCTTATCGGTTAGGCGGGCCGCGAGGACATGATGTTCGTGAAACCGACTTGTACAGCTATGGGATTTAGGGTTTTTGGTTATTTAAAAGATCATCATCATCAACAGCCGAGAACAACAATAATTTTACGAATTTTAGAGTTCTTTTGGCGACTTTGGAGGCTGGTTGAGAGGTTCTGAAGGTTCGGGATTGCTGGGAATCATTGGAGAACAGTCAGGAGCACACGGGATTGAAGTTTACGGGTTATATAATCTTGTTTCTTTGTTTTTCGTTTGTTTTGATTGTTTAATGACGAATTCAGATTATACTTGGATCATAAACTTGTTTTCTATCATGTTTAGCGGCTAAATCTTTGTTACTACCTAGACATGGATGAATGATTGCATAGGTTTTGATTATTCTTGGATTTTTGAATGCTATGGATAGTTTATAAATTGTAAAAGGTTTGTTCTATCAGTTAGATGTGTTTGCGTGCTTGATATTGTTTAATTATTGTTTATTGCTTCGTTCGAATCTTGGTGACGGTCTTTATCACGGAATAGAATCGGGCTAGGGTTTTAGGTTTTGGTGAGTGTCTATATAACATAATAAATCTTTGATCCTTTAGGGTGAAAATCTAGTAAGTAACCTTAGATGTAATAATCAGTAATTTTATAAAATCAAGTGTTCTACTAATCATCAATAGCTGTAAGGTGCGAGATTATTGCTAGGTCTAAGTGATTAAACCGCAAGGTGGGTCCTTCGTAGGAAGTTAACCTTTTGGCTGCTGTCTAGCAAGTCTAACTGAGAAAACAAACCTATCCTAGGTTTAGGTCTCGAAAGGGAGTGAGCCTTGTAGGATACTTTTATAAACCCATTAGATGTCTTGTAAAGGAGTCTAATAACCGGTAAATTAACAACCTTTAGGGGATCTTAGCGTGCTCTTGAGAAGGATTAGGGGTCCTTAGATTTCCCGAGAGGTGAGAATTTTAAGATCCCGGTTCCATAGCAGACAACTTCCAATTATAATTATAACTAAAAGCAATCAGGATTCCTGTCTAGGTAGTTCCTTCATCATCCTTGAGTTCAGTTTCCGTGTGAGTTCGTGCTAGTTCTTTAGCTAATCTAGTTAGTCGTTTTTGCTTTATTTAGGATTTTTAGAAACCCCCCCCCCCACCCAATCAATAAACAAAATAGTTTGAGTCGTGTCAGTCTAAGTCTAGATAGAGTCATTAGCGTAATCAGTAGAGTCTCTTGGGTTCGGTACTCGGACTTCCTTAGGCTATACTACATTGATCGGTACACTTGCCGATTGTGTGGTTTAGGGTTTAGAGAGTCTTAGTTTTATAAATTTAAAACTTAGAGAGTCTAGATTTAGGGTAATTTTAGTTGTTTTTATTAACCCATTTTGTGCACATCAGATACCTCCAGACATGAACCTTCATGCCTGGTATGACCAACAACAAGCTTTGCTGGCCGCAACATACAACAGAGTTTGTGCAGAAGCGCAAGTATCGGTCGGGCCTACTCCGGCACCGCATACTCCTGCGGGTCGTATTTTACAATACGACGGCAGGGCACCCACGCACCCAGCCTCCCGAAGTAGGCATGAAGACCGCGACTCCTCTTATTGTGAGGTCCGCACGATTAATGAGGATGATTCCTCATACGGGTCCCGCAGCAGGGGCCCAATACAAAGCCGCCTGGGCCCTCATGGCGAAAACAGGCGGCAATCCACAGCCCACCGCGGCCCCGGCATCCACAGCCGGCTGGGACCTCAGTCCCACCATGAAGGATATGGCCGTACCGATCCGGACGACCATACATATGGTGGGGAGTCTCATGCTACTATCAGTAGACCAGGAGGACGCAATTATGTTCCTCCCACTCAACCCCGCACCACATACCTCCGCGCTGCAAAGCACCACCAGAGCCAACCCTACAGGCCGAAATCTGCGGCCGAAAACTCCAAGTTCGCCCCGGAGATTGCCCACGCCGATGTCACCACCGCCAAATTCCCATTAAACATTGGGAAATACAATGGTTCGTCCGACCCGGACGATCACATGAACATCTTCACCGGCGCAGGGTGCAACGGCAAGTGGGACGAGCCCACCTGGTGTCATTTTTTCCCCAGACCCTCACGGGTCTGGCGAGGGCTTGGTTCGATTCCTTGCCAGTGGGATCACTGGCCTCATTTGAGGACTTGCAAGCAAAGTTCCTCGCTCATTTTAGCCAGCAGCGACATCACGAACGTGATTCAATGGACGTCATGAACATCTGGCGCGGAGACAACGAGTCTTTTGAGGCGTTTGTCGTCCGTTACAACAAAGAGTGCCTAGAGATAGGCGGCGTTGCAGACCAAATGGCATGCAACCATTTCATTCGAGCCGTCAAGGACGAAGAAATGGTTATAACCATCTCCGGCAAGGAAGGCTTGCCAAAGAAATGGGAAGACGTCATGGCCGCGGTCAAGACATACGCCCAGACTCAGCGGTCCCTTAAGCCGCATGTCGCAAAGGCATAGCACCATGCGGAAGGCCAGTCCTCCCGCCAAGAATCCAAGCGCAACAATAAGCGCAACCGGGACACATGGAATCGCGGCAGCGATCCCAAACCATATGTCCCGCGTAATAACCAGCCCGATGCAAGGGCAACAATCAACGCCCAATGTGAAAACCGTGCGTCGAAGAAGGAATCTCGGGACCGTAACTGGACCGAGATTAACCAGTCGCTAAGCGACGCCCCCCTTACGGACGCGCAATTCCTGCGACCGGCCTAACCGATGAAGTCCAAAAAGAACCAGGATCTCACACTCTATTGTGAGTATCACAAGGACTCGGGCCACACAACAAACAACTGCATCAGTCTCTGACTGGAGATTGAGCGAGCCCTAAAGGAGGGCTACCTGGCTCACTACTGCACCGACAGGCACGCCGTCGTTATCACAGGCTACCTGGCTCACTACTGCACTGAGCGACTATTCATCGACAGGCGCGCCGTCGTTTCCAAAAGTCCGAGGCGAACTGCGCGACAGGCGCGCCGTCGTTATCACAGGCTACCTGGCTCACTACTGCACCGAGCGACTATTCATCGACCCGGGCAGTACATCTGATATCATATATGAGCAGTGCTTCCACCAGTTTGATCAAGAAGACAAGGATCGGTTGCAGCCAGCAGACTACCCTTTGGCCGGATTTGCGGGGGAAACCGTATTCCCCCTAGGCCAAATCACTTTTCCTGTGCGCCTCACCAACGGAAGGCACACACGAACAGAGGAGGTAAACTTCATGGTTTTACCTCACACCTCCAAATACGACGTGCTTCTCGGGAGGGAGTCCCAATGCGACTTCAACATGATTACGTCTGTACCCCACTCTGCTGTCGGTTTCCCAACCGAAACAGGGGTCGCGATAATCTACGCACGCAGAGAGGTCATGTCGTCGGACGAACTGCGTCCGACCAAGATAGCAAGGCCTACCCCAACACCCAACTAGAAAAATGGGTTCTTAACGCAAGACACCCAGAGCAAACGGTCACGTTGGGCCACGCCTTGTCCCACAGCATCAGAGCGCGCCTGAAACAGCTCCTCTTCAGGAACCATGATATTTTTGTGTGGGCACCCGCAGACATGACAGGGGTGCCACGCGAAATTGCGCAGCATTTATTGAATACCTTGCCAGGTATCAAGCCGGTGATCCAAGGCCAACGCCACCTTGGATCTGCAAAGAACGAGGTGATGCATGAGCAGGTCGAAGAACTGCTCTCCGCAGGCATCCTGCGGGAAGTCAAGTACCAGATTTGGTTATCCAACCCAATCATGGTAGAAAAACCAACCGGGGGCTGGCGTATCTGCGTCGATTATAAAGATCTCAACAAAGCTTGCCCCAAGGATTGTTACGCACTTCCGGAGATCGACAAGAAAGTTGATAACCTCACACCATTTCGATGGAAGTGTTTCCTCGATTGTTACAAAGGCTATCAACAGGTACAGATGGCAATCGAGGACGAAGATAAAACGGCATTCCGCACGCCTACCGGGAATTTCTGTTATACAAAAATGCCATTCGGGTTGCGCAACGCGGGTGCAACCTATCAAAAGTTGATGAACGACACCTTTCGCGGTCAAATCAGCAAAAGTGTCGAAATCTATATGGACGACCTGGTCGTCATGAGCATGGAAGAGGATACCATGCTCACCGATATTGAAAGAACATTCCAAACTCTGCGAAGCGTCAATATGAAGCTCAACCCAGGGAAATGCTCGTTTGGAATGGAAGAAGGCGAGTTCCTTGGATTCATCGTAACCAAAGATGGATTCAAGGTGAACCCGGAAAAAGTTCAGGCGATCGAACGCATGCCATCGCCCTCCATGATGAAAGAAATGCAACGACTAGCCGGCAGGCTAGCCGCACTGAATAGATTCTTAGCCAACCATGCAGCTAAGTCTTATCCCTTCATCAAGACCCTGCGGAACTGCTTAAAAAGGAGCAATTCCAATGGACCGCAGAGGCCGAAAACGCTTTCCGGGAGATGAAAGAATGTTTGATTCAACTCCCAACTCTAACCGTACCACGCAAGGGTGAGCCACTTATTTTGTACCTATCTGCTGCAGACAACGCAGTAGGCGCGGTACTCATAGTGGAGCGAGAGGGAGTCCAAACATCCATCTACTATATCAGCAAAATGCTCAACGACCCTGAGACAAGATACTCTATCATGGAGAAGTTGGAACTGGCACTAGTGCACGCATCAAGACGGTTATGACGTTACTTCGCAAACCACGTCATCACGGTGTTAACCAACTATAGGATCGGCCCGATCCTATCAAAACCCGACATCTCTGGGAGATTAGCAAAATGGGCAATTGAGCTGGGCGCGCATCCGCTGAATTATAAGCCTCGCCCCGCAATCAAAGGCCAAGTTCTAGCTGATTTCAGGGCCGAGGTACCGGAAAATCGCATTCAGGAATGCGAGGAAGAGCAAAATCCAACACCACCACCATCCTCCTCAAAAACTTGGGTACTATATACCGATGGTGCATCCAACGAGGATGGTGTAGGTGCGGGTCTGCGACTCGTCAGCCCCGATGGCCAAGAGCTTACCTATGCAATACGCCTCGATTTCAAAAGCACAAACAACGAGGCAGAGTATGAGGCTCTACTGGCAGGGCTACGTCTGGCAGTCAAACTCGACGTTCAACATTTGGAGGCACACGTCGACTCACTGTTGCTTGCAGGGCAGGTGCGCGGCGACTATACCGCAAAAGGGGATATCATGACCCTCTACCTCGAACAAGCCTTGCAACTGAAATCAAAGTTTACTTCCTTCAATATCCGCCATATCAACAGGAATGAAAACAAACCCGCAGATGCACTGTCAAAACTCGCATCCACCAGCTTCCAACACCTGATAAAGGAGGTACGCATCGAGATTCTGCAAAATCCCTCAGTACCCCTGCGCCAAGTAAATGTCATCCAGTACGGTACAACATCCTGGATGACGCCAATCATTGCATACTTGCAAGCATGTGTTACTCCCGAAAACAAGGCAGAGCCACGTAAGTTGCAACACAAAGCGTGTCATTATCAGATGGGAAACGGTATCTTATACCGTAAATCGTACCTGGGGCCACTCCTAGGATACGTCGACCCCCAAGACGCCACATACCTTATCAGAGAAATACACGAGGGAATATGTGGCATACACGCGGGCCCACACATGGTGGTGGCCAAAATTATGAACACCGGGTATTACTGGCCCGGTATGCACCTGGATGCAATCAAAGTCTTGCGCAAGTGTTCTAATTGTCAGCGACACGCTCCCAAAACCTTGCGCCCCAAGAACAACCTGATCCCCGTCACCACCGCATGGCCATTCCAAAAATGGGCAATCGATGTGGTAGGACCGTTTCCGGACGCACCAGGTGCGGTGAAATTTATCATAGTGGTTGTTGATTACTTCACAAAATGGGTGGAGGCAAAACCGCTCGCCTCAACCACCGCTATGATAACAAGGAAATTCGTCTGGGAACATATCATCTGCCGTTTCGGACTATCGATGTGCATCGTTACCGACAACGGCACCAACTTCGCTGCCGATGACTTTCAAAAATGGCTAAAGGAACTAAATATTGAACACATATTCTCCTCAGTGGCGCATCCGCAAGGGAATGACCAAGTCGAGAGTATCAATAAAAGTTTAGTCGAAGGCATCAAAGCACGATTGGGAACAGCCAGACGTGGCTGGGTCGATGAACTCCCAAGTATATTATGGGCTCACAGGACAAGCCCAAAAACAAGTCACGGTGAGACACCCTTCAGCCTTGTCTACGGCTCAGAAGCGGTGATCCCTGCGAAAGTAGGTCTCCCCTCACCCCGAATGTTGGCTATCGACAAAATAGACAATATTGAGGAGCGCAGGTATGATTTGGACCTCCTGGAGGAAAGGCGTGAAAATGTTTCAATCAACGAGGCCAAGTACAAAACCAAACTTGAAAAGTACTATAATGCACGCGTCCGCATTTGTACCTTCAACCCGGGAGACTATGTCCTTCGTGGCAATGAAGCATCTAACGCGGAACGCCCAGGGAAACTTGCCCCCAAGTAGGAAGGACCCTACCTCATCCAAGAGGTCCTGGGCAAAGGCGCGTATAAACTGCAAACGTTAGAGGGCGAACCTATCGCACGCACAGGGAATGCACAACAGCTTCGACGCTGTTACATGTAAGCCATGTTTTACATTTTCCATGTAACCTATCGAGCCGCAGGCCATTTGCAAATAAATAAATGAACGATTGAATGCAATATTGTTTATTTTCTTCTATTACAAATGCGTGTTCCACTTTGCGGTATCTGCAAAAACAGATTGGCAAAATCTTCATTCGCGATACCCACACAAAGTGGTAACCACACACTAATATTGTAACAGGCCAGCAAAGGCAAAACGTTAAATGTATATCCGGCTGGATACGCACATACGGTTTTCACAAAGCCTACACAATTCCCAAGCCCTTACGGGATAAAAACAGGAATTAACTAATGCTCATACAACAAAGGTATAGAGTATACTTAACCGCGCTTTACAGCGGGTAGAGTTCTTCATACTTGCATATCACCTAGATATGCAAAAGGCAAATACAGACTTAGTGTTGTTCACAATAACATTAACTCATACAAGTTCAAACATGCAAGTAGTAAAACACTTGTACAACTTGAACAAAATGGTTAAAACTTTATATTCAGAAAAATTTCTACACCTATGCGGTGCACAAGAGATTTACATAAAGTTTCTAACATTTACATCGAGGAAACAAAAAAGGGCACGCAGGCCAACCTAGTCCTTCTTTGTACCGCTGCACTCCGCACCACCCTTGCCATCACCAGCGGTCTCTTCCTCCTCTTCCTCATCAGCATATAACAACCGCAAGCGGTCCACGTAGTCTTCTGCATCCAAGCATTTATCAAGTTCCTCGAGGGCAGAAATGGACATGTCGTTGTACGCTGCAAGAGCGGCATCAAGACGCACTTCGGTATCCACGCCATGGAACCCGGACCTTTCATCGGTATATTTGACTTGGGCTAAAACGTTTATATGACTGATGCAACGGTTGTAGCCAGCTTTAAAACCAGCCTCCCGCGCGCGCAGCCTAATCTGCTCTACACCAGCTGCGTTCTCAGGTGCGTCGAGAATAGCCCTAACAATCTGCAAAGCACAAGCAATAAAGTTATCACAGGCAAATCTAAACAAAAGCAAAGACACCGGATACTTACATGCCTAATACCGTGATCACGCATCCATTCACAATCGGCCTGGAGCTGATCAAATGAAGAAGCAAGGCTATCCCAAGCCTCGGCAGCATCCCTAGCTCGCGCTACAGCTTCGGTCGCACGGGCAGTGACCTCCGCAATAATGGTCACGCGGTTCTGCACTTCAGCCTTTCAACAACAAAGAAAACAAGTATATAAAGATGCCCAATCATACTTGTGAAACAAATCTACAAACTCAAGAGCAAAAGAAACTCATACCTGGAGGTCCTGAATAGTCTTGTTTAAGCTGGTGCGGTCATCATTTGCCTCTGCAAGAGCCTTGGCAGCGCGGACCTCCGCCTCCTTGGCCTCTTTGGCCGCCACCTCAGCCTCTTTGGCTGCCACCTCAACTGCGGTTTTCTCCTTGACCAAAGCAGCTTTCTCCTTGCCCAAAGCAGCGATCGCTGCCTTGACATTTGTCAGCTCCTGACGAACACGAAACAGCGTTTCATTCTGTTTGGCCCAAGATTCTTTCCAAGCCTTGCGCTCATTAGAAAGTGTTTCTTTCCAACTCTTGCGCTCATCAGAAAGCAGTTTGGCGAGAGTACGAACCTGCTTATGCTGCTCAAAGGTAGCCTTATCCCTTTTGAGCTGCTCCGCACCCTCACGAGTAACCTTAACCAACTCTTCTGCCTCAGCCTGCAAGCGAGCAATTTCCTCCTCCTTGCGCCCCAGCGCCTTGTAGTCTTCCATAATGGCATTCGCCATTATGGAACTCCCCACAAGCATGGAGGAGAGTTGATTGATCCGGAGCTCACGTGGCAAACCGCGGGCCTGGTTAACTTCAAACGGGGTGCTTAAACCACCCAAAATCTCCCTACACGCGGAGGGATCAGTGGAAATATCATCCCCGTGCATAACATTCCAAGGGGAACGGTGATAGTTCACAGCCCGGTCTTCAGTATAGGTGCGGTAGTAGAACTCCAATTCAGACTCTTCAGGCTGAATAGGAGGCCCTTTAAAACCCGCACCCCCAGAAGCGGAACCGGATGCCTTCTCGGCAACAGGATATTTTTTCTTTTCAGCATCAGAAAACTTCAGGTTCAGATCATCAGTATCTTGCGGGGAGATCAGATTATCATGGGAATCCACCGTATCAAAGATCTGAGCCGCAGTTTTCTTTCCAGTATCCTCTGCCCGCACAGAAGGCTCATTCACTACCTCCATGGAAGGGCTTCTGGTAAAATCTTTATGAACCCCCACATCCGCAGCCGTGTCATGCGGGGGGGGGGGGGGGGGATGAGGAGCATCAAACAAGGAGAACCCTTCATCTTCCGGTTCTGCAGACAAAGCAACAATAACCATCAAATACAAGTTACAATATCAAAATACTTGTAAAGGTTATGAATCACTTACCAGATGTAACCGCAGGCTTCGAAAACCGGAAATTTTTGAAATTTTGAACAAGTGAGGGGAAACCACAAACGGGTTCCCCTTATATACCCATCGCAATTAATGTGATGCAGTAACCGACTCATCACGTTCAAAAAGGGCGAATTATGCGACGCCACGTGTTCAACGACGGTTCCGCTGACGGTTACCACGCGCAAGTGGCCGCCCACGCGCCTGACAACATGAGACTTTTACACTACCGCTACAGTGCATTTATGACCTCGGGCAGTGCAAACGTCCTTTCATTTCAGCACATGCCAGAAAATCCTACCAACTTTCACCAACTCACACGTGCGTTCTGCCACTTGCAACAAAAGAGCGACAACATTTTCCAAACATAAGCGGCATGCGGTTTCTCTGGTATACCGCACCATAACCCATACCGCATGTCGTTTTTTACATACCCCTAAAAAAAGGCAAAAATAACTCTCTCTACAATATGTTAAGGGGTATAACGAATATCCGCATATACCTACGAGCACACGTGGAATATGCGGAGATGACACACACGAGCCCGTACAGGTGTGTCAGATACTCAGAACCAGCGTGGTTCTTTGGACTGCGAAAACCGCTTCTCAGGATGCGGCAAACCGCATTCCATGAAAGCTTCTTCAAGTTTCAAATCCCTCGTGTCCGGTTCACAACCACAGAGGGGACGCAAACAGCTTCTCCTTAGGATAAAGGACAAGTATGCTGAGCAACCGCACATCAGCAACCCTGACTCCTGATCCTTCAAGAGCCACATACAAGCTTCAAGCTCTTTAGAAGCGAGTTCTTTGCTGCAAACCGCAGACACTCACGAGTAGCTGCGGCGAAATACAAGTATGCAGACGATAGCTACGGAAGAGCCACGACTAAACCGCCATGCGGTTGATCAAAGCTACTTCCAGGAAAACTGCTTTCCAACTAAGCGTGAAGGAAAGTGGTTACAGAATGAATGCGAACGAGTTTCACCCAGATTCCCAAGTATCTAAGGTGATCTCCTTCAGCAACACTACTTCAAGGAAAACTACTTTCCACCAAAGCATGAAGGAAGGTAGCTAAGGAACAATGGTAACAAGTCTGCTTATGACTTTGTTTGCCCACCTATGGACCGCATAGAATAAACAATGGTGGGCAATACCATGCCTATGACCATGTTTATTTGCCCATAGTCCAGATTCACATTGTTCGACCAAACACGGCCAACAATGACGCAAGTACCCCACATAGCTCGACCACACATGGCCAACGATGTGCAGCAACGAGGTAACCGCAAAGGACGTGCGGTTACTTGAGAGCTAAACCGCAAAGGACGTGCGGTTACTTGAGAGCTAAACCGCAAAGGATGTGCGGTTACTAGAGAGCTACACCGCATAAGACGTGCGGTTACTTGAGAGTTAAACTAGAAACACACGAACACCCCACAAAACAGGGATCATCGTTGAATGTCCAGTTGGTAAACATAGAGCTTGAGCAAAGTACTTACAACATTGCATCAGCTGACGCAGAGGTTACAACTAGAGTGGCGATCACGGATATCTTCCGTCACCATCTCAAAGATTGGTTCGAACCCTGCTAACATCTTCAGTCACCGTCTCAAAGGTTGGTTCGAAACACCAACAGGTGGTTGATGACATCAGAGAAAGGTAGACCATATTACCAGATCAAATCCATTGGCTGAGAATTCCGCATCAGACGGAACTTGCTCACCGGTACGGAAGAGACGTCACACGACTCTACCGGACCCCCAACTTGATTTACATGAAGAAGGAGCCATCCGCATGACCCATATTCTACCTTCTATACACCATAGTCCAGTATTCCTCCCACATGCAACTTGCATAAGGAAGAAACACTAGACTGGGGGGACTTGAAGGGGTATGGTCCCAGATCTCGCGTCTGCACGACCGCGAGTGACCATTACCCTTATCAAAAACCCCCACCAGTAAGAACTTATACGTGTCCGTGCGGGCACGCGCGAACACAGCGGTCGAATCTAATCGGTCAAGAGATGAGAAGACTTACCTTAAGTACGAAAACGGATGTTACGCATAGCGATGCAGCCTGGCACCGCATCCTATGAACATTTTCGTCACGACAAGGGATCTGGACAACAGTAACAGTCACCAAGCGGCGATGCGGCACGGCACCGCATCCCGCATACATCTTGGCCAGAACAAGAACGCGGGAACAACATCAGTTACTGCAAGCAGCGATGCGGCCCGACACTGCATCCTGCCTATAAGGCAAGTGGGTCTGACACCACAGTGCAAGTGGCACTGAGAACAGTCGCCTATCAACCCACATGTATGCAACAACCTGACACCACAGCATGACGTGGCATCACCACCGTAACCGACAGGTCTGACACACATACAAGAGACTGTGCGATGTCAGACTAGCTACTCAACTACCCTCCTTCACTCCTCGGCTATAAATACACATCCCGAACCAGGTTTGAGGTATCTCTTCACAACTCTCTTACCACTACTACTATCACACTTTGCTTCCCAAGCAAATTATTGATTCTCACGCCGGAGATTGGTAACAAGGAGCACCCCCCACCCCATCCTCCTTGTTACGAGTCACGGTTTGTTTCCTTGTGCAGGAGATCAACCAGCGGACGATCCAGCCAGCGATCCTCGGAAAGAAGGGATTAACCCTACTTGACGAGACCAGTGAGTTAACCCTACCCGGTTAAGCATTGTTTCATCAGCTATTATCTTAGATCTCACCATGAAGTTATATTTTCTTGAACATTGTTTTACAAAAACCAAAATCAAATTTCTTGTGTTGGTTATTTTTGATCAATTATGATGATTTTTTAGACATGTTGGAATTTGGATGTTCAAAGTCGAACCTATGTATGTTTACCTTTTATTTTTTTGGACTACTTAATATGTTTACCATTTGTTTACATTCCTCTATATATTACTCTAGCTCAATTAATAATGGATGAATGGATGAATTTGGATGTTCAAAGTCGAACCTATGTATGTTTACCTTTTATTTTTTTGGACTACTTAATATTGTTTACCCTTTGTTTACATTCCTCTATTACCTTTTTTTTTTTTTGGACTACTTAATATGTTTACTACTTAATCGGTATCCACATTTCCTCAATTTCGGTAACGGTATTTACGGTACCGGTATGGTACCAATATCGTACCGATCTCATCCCTATTTTAAACATCTATTTCCCTTACCTTTTCTTAATAATTTTTTTCTTTTTTTAACGTATATTAATTTATCGATTAATTTGATACTTCTTTAATAAGTTACGTTTATAACTTTTTTCTAATAACTTAAGTACGCAATTGTGCTTGATTTCTTTCCCTGACATTCCGTTATAAGTTTTGTTAAAACGAGGTTATACTCAAAATAAAATATTTATTTGATATCATAAAACGGTACGATGATAAACTAAATCGTTCCAATGGTTTGACTTTCTAAACAACATTCTTTATTTTCAAATCACGTTTGTTTTACATTATCATTTGTTCGTTTCGGCGCAACGGGTGATATAAAAAACTAGTTTATTATTGATAATGAATGTGGTGAGTAACATCCCAATAACTCAATAAGATCAAGGGGGTCAACTCTTAGTTTCCTTCACCTTTCCGTTCCACGGTACCTGTTAATTCAATCAACCGTACGCGCCTACACCACCCACCCCACCCCCTTTATATATACACACACACCTCCACAAACAGGATCTTCAAATTCGCTACAATTTAGCCCTAGTTTGCGTCTCTCTCTCAGATCTCAATCCCTAAACCATGAAACCGCATCTAAATTACGGTTTCCTCATCTTCTTCCTCTTCCTCACTGCATCTCGCCTTTACGCACAGGTACACTCCATCACTCTGTTCATTCATTTGTCTGATTCAACTTAACTTATTGTGATTTGCGTAATTGATTTTCTCGTCTTTGTTTAGGATGTTGCTGGTGACAATGATGACGAAGATTCAACCAGATCTATCATAGATCTAGGTCGCCGTAGCAAAGTTAGTGTTTAAAACCCTAGTTATATGGTTTCATTTCTCTAATTTTGTTTGATATGTGTGTGTTTAGTAGTTTTATTTGTTATTGAGATTGTTTTAGACTACCATGAGAAGCTAAACTAGTCGTAGATTTGTCGGTTGATTGTAGATCGATAGGATTTTGATGCATTGGAACTTATTTTGTTTAGATTACGACGTTTAGAGGTGGCATTTAGCTTGAATTTTGATGGCATCTGCTTGTAGTTATAAATAAGCATGTTATATAGTCTGGATGTATAGATCAAAGTGCAGCAATGACAGATATTGGATAGATCATGCACTGGGAATGTAATCGCACTTATGTTGAAATTACACAATATGGTCAGTTCATGATAAAAAAAAACTTCAACAAGTCTCTTGGAGCGAGCTTGTAACTCTAGCAACATAAACTCTGTAATCCTTGTAGTCCCACAGTGATCACGACTCACGAGTTGACAGGCTTGCTTCACTTACTATCACATTATTTTCTTGTATGTTGATCTTATAGTATGTTGTATCACAAGTCTCAAATCTGAATTAAGCTTGATGGTTATATCTTTAAAGTTGGCAGTTGTTGTCTGGAATTCAAGATAACTAACTAGATTACAAGTTCCATCCGTTCAGGATACTGATGTTAAATAAAAAAATGTAAACTGAAAACTCCCTATATGACTATATCTAAGTGCTCCTTTGTTTTCTGCTGTATAACTCTTATCTACTCCATCAAATGCTGCAAAGAGAATAGAGGATTGATGCTATTTATATATAAGTACGCACAAACTTTATCTTGCTATTATATGTGGAATTCCTCTTCATTTCCCATGCTTTGAATCTGGAATTGAAGAGAAATGAGGTTAAAACTTTCTTCTTTCTTGTTTAGATTAAAATGTTGTAAGGTCAACTATAAACCAATGTGCACGGGTGTGACTGCTTATCTACGTAAACTGCATGTATGGTATTGAATTGGGGGTGTTTGGTTTGTTGCACAGGAATGGAATTGTTATGGATTTGGTTGGGTTGGAAGTAGGTATGGTTACTCCTAAAATGTATTTTGGTTTACACTTTACACTTGGGTTTGGCCGTTTGGGTAATGCTATGTTTTTAAAAAGCACGCTTTAGGCGCCGCACGCAGCAAGTCGACAAGTAGCCGAGTAGGCCACTTCAGGTGAGTGAGGCGATGAATTTGACACATATTTGCGCTTAGGGCGTTTCTGCGCATCGTGTTTTTGACCCAGAACAAACAACCAGGTTCAGCTTCTTCAGTTCTTATTTCTCTTCTTTGCACCCTTTCTTCTCTGTCCGCACATCTCTTTCTTCTCTGATTGTAAGACTCTTTCTTCTCCTCTGATAGTCTGATTGTAAGAGAAGTTATTTTGAGGATCAAGAAAGAAAATTGGAAGTATTATGTCTGTGTTGCTTGTGAAAAAAGTGGGTAGGCTAGATAAGAAAGGAGTAAGTATATATAGTTGCACATATAGATAAAAGGGTAATGCCTTGTGTAGTTGTAGTGCTGTACATAGAGCTTGTACTGCTACTGTGCTGCATAGAGGTATATGTATGTATAACAATTGTAGGTTATGCTTTTTATATTTGTGTATAGAGCTTGTATAGTTGTAACTTGTACATAGGAGACAGGTCGTGCTTTTTGTATTATGAAAGTTTGTTTTTCTTTTGCTTTCTATATTTATAAGAGTGAATTTCAAGAATTGTCCTTTATCTTTATACCCATTTTCAGGCGCTGTCCTTTATGTTCAAAATTGACGAGTTTTGTCCTTTATGTTTTCATATCATACACGTTTTGTCCTTTAGGCCTAACCCAGTTAGTTTTTTTTCAGTTAAATTTTGTCATGTGCTTTGCACATGAGGGCACTTTTGTTAATTCCAAGGTTGCAGAAGCTTTGAGCTGTAAATCTGCCG
Source organism: Helianthus tuberosus (assembly GCA_030545235.1). Taxonomy (NCBI): domain Eukaryota; kingdom Viridiplantae; phylum Streptophyta; class Magnoliopsida; order Asterales; family Asteraceae; genus Helianthus; species Helianthus tuberosus. The sequence continues at coordinate 116,538,603 of CM060443.1, forward strand.
TTGAACTTACCTTTGAATTGACAAAAATGCCCTTATGTGCAAAGCATATTACCAAATTTAACTGAAAAAATTAACTGGGTTAGGCCTAAAGGACAAAACGTGTATGATATGAAAACATAAAGGACAAAACTCGTCAGTTTTGAACATAAAGGACAACACCTGAAAATGGGTATAAAGATAAAGGACAATCCTTGAAATTCACTCTATTTATAAATTATAATAGTCTTGTTGTATATGTCAAACATCTCGTACACAAGGCACAATTATCTATAATTCAAACTCCACCTTTTGATCTATGTGGTAAAATATCGGATATCGGTCAAGGGCCAATATTTGAGATATAGGTTTTCTTGGAGAGATATTGGTAATTTTAATATCATGCAGAATTTATATATATAGCAATTTAACACTAATAATTCAGTGAAAGATCGGTCAATATCCCCGATATTCAGACTGATATTTGACACCGATATTTTACTAGGGGACCGATGTAACCGACATATCACCGATATTAACTGCATAGCTTTTGATGAAACCTCTATTGGGTATGTAACAGAAGTCACAAATAGCTGTTAAATGAAATCACACGGTTCTTTAGGCTCTTAAGAGACTGAGCTTTGATTTTAAAGGTTCATTATTTTCCTTCGTAATATTGTTCTAAGTTCTCAATCTTTGAGGTGCTAACTAAGAGTGTTTTCTCTCTCTCTCTCTCTCTCTCTCTCTCTCACTTTTCTGATAAGCGCTGCTTATTGTTACAGGTCAACCTTTTTCTTAACTCTTTATTGAAATTATGTGCTGTTGTGACTAACTTAAGCATCCTAATCAAGAACTGTAAAGTGCATTAATATGATAATAATCTAGTGTATTTTTATTGGATTTCAAATTTTCATTTTCAATCTTGTTTAGTTTTTGTATTTAATAATAATATGGCATTTCGTGTCGCACATTGAACGGTATGCTATTTAATTTTGCTTAATACATCTTAATGTGTATATTTATTTTGGACAGGTTGTTGTGGAGAAACTTAAGAACAATGTTATCGGTGACAAGATTGATCCAAAAGCTGTACTAAATCTGGATTCTGGTCTGGGAGTTTTTGATGCATTCTTTGCTAGTTTTTCAATGATCCTTGTCAGTGAGGTGTGTGTTCTTTCCTCGTGTTCTTATATAAGTTTACTACTTTTCATTTATCAACGATGAAATTATTGTTGTACACAGAAGATATACATTTCATTGCCCTTGATCATAGCTTCCTTAGGCTGAATAGTTAAATCCACAACCTAAGCGACGGGGATTAAATTTACACATATTACTAGAGGTGGAATTATATTATTCAAATAATATAAATCACATAAAATTTTTAAGGTTTTTTTTGCTGCACAGAAAGTGTTTTGGGACAACCCTGCTACCTGTACCAAAAAATACTTATTTTGACTTAACGCACCTGTTTTCACTTGTTACCTACCCACTGGTTTTGCCAACTTTACATTTTATGGTTTTACCCATGTGCTGAAGGCCTCTTAGTAGCTAAAAGTTAATTTATATTTCAGTTGCATCTCCTATCAGATGTATGACTTCTTGTTGAATATTTTTTGAGTAATTAGTTGCTCTAAATCTATAATCTTTATCTCCTTCTAAAATACATAACTCTGTTTCCATTTATTGCTGTTTTGTAGATTGGAGATGAGACTTTTATAATAGCAGCTCTTATGGCAATGCGTCATCCAAAGTCGATTGTTTTATCTGGCGCCCTCAGTGCACTGTTTGTGATGACGGTACGTAGAAAAACAAATCCAAGTTGTTTTTGTTTTGAATTTCGAATGCATGATGAATTATGATCTTTTCGTATTAAGCTTGATTTTGGTTTACTTGGTATGCAGATACTGTCTACAGGGCTTGGTAGGATTGTTCCAAATTTGATATCTAGGAAGCACACAAACAGTGCTGCTACAGGCATGTAGTTGACCCTTTCTTCTTAGATGATTACATATATATCTATTAAGTACATATTATTTGCATATTAATCTTACATGTGAACCTTATTCTGTCTTATTCAAATTACATATTACATATAATATACGAAGATTGGCAGACATCTAACTTGTTGGTCGATAATGCAGTTCTTTATGCCTTTTTTGGGCTGCGTTTGCTCTATATAGCTTGGAGATCAGATTCAAAAGCATCTCAGAAGAAGGAGATGGAAGAGGTATGTTTTAATTTTTATTTTTTATATTTAATGGTTAGTTATCAGAAAACTATGCCAATTTAATGCACTAATAACCCCGAAAATGTCAAATTTCTTGGTGAAGTTATCATTTACCAGACTCTAAATTGGGTTGAATAATGTCCCTTTAACTGGTGTCTCTATATATTTGTAAATGTATTTTCCTCTTAAATTGATTTATAACAATAAACTATATACAGGTAGAAGAGAAACTTGAGTCTGGACAAGGAAAAACAGCTGCCCGGCGGTTCTTTTCTAGATTTTGTACGCCTATTTTCTTGGAGGTACATTTAATTCAATGGTTTTTAATTTTTATTGTTTGTATTCTTGTTATAGTTTTATCAATTTATTTAAGATGCACAGAAGTTAATGAAGCCAAGATTTTTAAACGTTAATCACTGAAATAATTTTCCGAGACCAGACATTTTGGTGTTTTCAAGGCTAACAAGACTGGTTTCAGTACAGAAAAGCATGTTGCTTATTTGAACTCAATGAGTTTTATTTGAAAAAATCGATAAAAACACAGTTTAGGCGTTTTCATTTCATCTTTCTGAATTTGATTTGGTATTATATGATTTGCTCTGATTAATCGATGGATCTTTTTGTTCTTATTTTTGCAGTCATTTATTTTGACATTTTTAGCAGAGTGGGGGGATCGGAGCCAGATAGCAACAATTGCTGTAAGATATATTCTTCTATGTTTAAAAGCCCCACATTTTTTTCTATGAAATGTTAATGCTTTATAATGATTCGGAAACAACATTTGTTTCGATAACACTTTATATAAATTTGAACATAAACGATTTTGAGGTAGAATGTTATAAAAAATGACTTTGGGCAAATGCCAGCTCGTTCCCATTATAGCCAAACTTCTTGATTTGAGATAAAACACAGCCCAAATCGACTCATTCATAAGTAAACAGGTTGAGATTACCACCTCTAATTTGACGAGATTACCTTGAATTTGCAGTTAGCAACGCATAAAAACGCTCTCGGGGTTGCTGTGGGGGCTACAATAGGTCACACTATCTGTACATCAGTAGCAGTTATTGGGGGAAGTATGTTGGCATCAAAAATTTCACAAGGTACAGTTGCAACAATAGGTGGTTTGTTATTTCTTGGGTTTTCTTTGTCATCATATTTCTACCCTCCTCTATAACAATGTTAGATTTATGTTTAACCTCTTATAACTTTATTGTATTTTTTTTGTATTAATATATGTAAAACATTTATTAATGAATATTTTTGAGTTCTGAGCCATTAAAACAATGATGGGAACACCTGCATATCCAGGAACTTATCATGTTTTGGTTTATGTATTTCCCATAAAAAATTTACTGGGCTGGGTCACAAGACTTGGTGACTAGTTATAATGTACACTTTACGGTTAAGGAATGCACACAGCAGTACTTACATGAAGAATCCCAGGCTAAAAACTTCAAATACGGCTAAAATGTAAAAAAAAAAACTTCAAATACGTCTGAAATGTCAAAAATTTACGTACTTTTATTTTTGAGCTTACCTCGTCATTATTTAAAAATATATGGTATCATTTGAATGTAAGATACAAATGTAACATATAAAAAGCGATCGCTGGTGTCATGTGACGTCATTAGAGAACATAGATCCGCCCCTGGATGGGAAGAGCTGAGCCGGACCCTAGTTGGCTGTAACCCTGAACCTTCTCAGCATGCTACTGAATTTACTCATTCGGAAAAGTGGTTTCAATGCCGTTAGAGAACCTAGATCCACCCTTGGATGGGAAGAGCTGAGCCGGGTTCTAGTTAACTGGAGTAAAATGCACAAAACATCCTTTATGTTTTCTCAAACTTGCAGGTTCTAGCCTTAATGTTTAAAACTTGCTAAAAACAGCCTTTACGTTTATTTTTGTTGCGGGTTCAATTCTTTACCACTAAGTTAATTACCTCATATGCCTAACATGTGAGGGTATATATGTCATTTTAATTTTGTTTCTTATAAAACCTCAAAAAAAAAAAAAAAAAACTACAATACCATTTTAATTCCTCTTCATAACCTTCGATTAAAAATCTTATTCCACCATTCTTCATCTTCAATTGAAAAACCATTGCCACGAGCTTCTCCAAATGCAACAAAGTACCTGATTTCACCATCTATTTACGACATTTCTTTGACTGAGTTAATGAAAGCAGAATCAAAACATGACATTTCTTGTCTAAATTCGTTATCAATGGATTCTTCCTATAAACTCTTCGGTATACAACATTATTATATTTGTAGGTTTTTAAACTAGCGAGCCTATTCTAGCTCATAATGTGAAGCTTGGGCTCGAGCATGTTTATCAAATGAGCTCTAGCTTAGGCTCGGTGTGTTCTCCGACTTTTTTTAAGCTCAATTCGACTCCAAATTTTACCACCAATGTCGAGTAACTTTGGTTTCAGTCTTTCAGATTCATTAATTTTTGCTATAGATTTCCACTTGATCACTCTATGAAAGCTACTTGATACGGTAGACACCCGAAGCAAGATTCGTACATACATACATATTGGATTATTGTCTATTTTTGATACTCATTTATAGGAAGGCCTGGAGGCTAGTCATGCTTATTTATGAGTTTTTGACATTATAGCTTTCACCCATGCTACCAGCAGCAAATTTAATCAGTTATTTAATTTTATTGACTTTTCCAACTTTTTAATAAATGTTAATTTATACATGTGTCTGATTTTAGTTTTCTAGCAAAATTGTCATTTCTTTATTTGATTAAATAACAATTTGGTTTGGTAGAAGAAAATGCAGAAAACATATAGAAATGATTTTGTGAGAAGGTAACAAAGAAAAGAGATACACATCAAGAGGAAAATAATATATTATTAAATGAGTTTTCAGGACTACAATCCTTAATACGGACCCAAATAAGATTTTAAAAGTGGGCCAATTAACCGCATGAACTCAAGGGCCTTTAGCCTAAATGGTGCATTTCTCTTAAACGTCAAGGGCTCGGGTCTAGTTATAGATTGTGAAGTAGATTAGAATGATGTGTATGTGAGGTGGTTTCTAAAAAAATTAACCGCATGAATCGTTAATAATTCGCAATATGTTTGTAAAATGTGAATAAATAAAAAAATCTTCAAAATTTAAGAATAAATTTATTATTTTTACGCGTTTTCCACACTATCGTTAGTCAAACTACTCGTGATTTCTCTAGTTATCCTTCTCATTCACTACTCTTTATACACACACGAATGAATGGATTGAATAGACTTGGAAAATCTTGATTGAATTATTGTCCCCTCATTGCGAACAAGAAAGAAATCTGAATATGTTTTATATTTGTAAAAATACATTAAGACTGGACGGTATGGGGCCGGCTTAGGCCCGGCGCCGGTCCCCCACACCGCCCCCTGGTCCCGTCCCGGCCTCCCAGCTCCCCACAGCCGAAGTCGACGTGCCCCTTTTCAAACATCTAGCCGTTGCAACGGCTATAATTATTAAAAAAAAAAAAACCTTTTCACGTTAAATATATACCCATTCTTCTTCCATTTTTTATACCATTACCTCAATATTTCACCCATTCTTCTCTTATTCTCATCCATTTTTATAAAAAAACACTCCCATTTTTATACCAATGGCATCTAATTCTTGGTGGTCCTCGTCTTCTTCTGACGAAGAGGAGATGTTTTTCGCAAACGCTGTGGTAAAGGCGGCGCAGATTCTTTTGGAGGAGGAAGAGGAAGATGGCTCGTCTGAAAACGTTATTACCAGACGAATACGGATTAACAGAGACCGCCAAGGTTTGTCATTAATAAATTTTATATATTTATATATTTCCTCGTATTTATATATTTTTTACGACAGGAGCGCACGAGAAATTGGTTAACGATTATTTTTCGGATGCACCCCTTTACAACGCCGACATTTTCAAACGAAGGTTCCGAATGAGTCGCCGGTTATTCACACGGATTGCTGATGATTTGGCGGGGCTAGACCCGTTTTTCACGCAACGACCCGATGCTCGGAATTATGAAGGGTTCACCACGCTACAAAAGTATACTGCAGCCATTCGCCAACTGGCGTACGGGACAGTGGCCGACGCTTTGGACGAATACTTACAGATGTCGGCAAGAACTGCGCGGGAATGTTTGTATCGGTTTTGCCATAATGTGGTGAAACTGTATAGCAAACAATATTTGTGGAAACCAAACGCGTATGATGTTCAACAGTTGTACCAAGCTCATGAAGCAAGGCACGGGTTTTCGGGAATGCTTGGTAGCATTGATTGTATGCATTGGGCGTGGCATAACTGTAACACCCCGTGTTTTCACGAGTCAAAGTCAACCAAGGTCAAAGTCAACGACCGATTTCGCGCGACTCGACTCGTAGAGATTTCTTTATTTAAATCGTATTATGTGGAGTAAGTGTTGTTAATGATAATAATTGATGTGTGTTAAACGTTAATCAATCGACCTACGACTGTGAACTATATGAAGTAACAATGCGATAAAGTTAACTAATCAATAATCAAGCTATGCTACTCGACATCGAATCATGATACGAATCGCAACTCGACTTAATCTGGATAATTATACGTGTGTGTATGCCTTATGTGTTACTTGTGCGTGCTTATATGTGCATGTTGTGGAAATCAATCGAAACTCGAAACGCAATCAAACTCGAACTCAAATCGCAATCGAACTATGATAACAAGTGGAAAAGAGATTATGCAAAACACGAAGTAGTTGGGACTGAAAGTAATTTAACTAGGAGACCCTATCGTAACGAACCGCTCGCAATCGAAATCGAAACGCTAAAAATCATCGCGTCAAACACTCAACCCAGGTGCCATCCGATCGGATAGCCGCCTTGCCAGCAAACAAGAGTCATCCGACCGGATAAGCCATCCGAGCGGTATGTCATCCGATCGGATAAGTCTTTCCTCTTTTGGAATCCTATAAATACTCCTGTCATTGTCACACTTTCCATTTCTGGAAACCCTCTGTCCAAACCACTCGTGCTCCTCACCTTTTCTTCGATTTCTCTCAATCCAGGTAAGATCTCGCCCTAAATCTTGTACTTCCATGATCTACACGCACTCCTACACCTTTCTATCTTTTAAATCCTAACTTTTAACCATGAAATCACTAGATTTCGGGTGTTCTAGGGTGATGTCATCATGTGTTGTTCAAGAACTTCATGTTTTGACTTCAATCCACCAAGAACAACCGAGATCTAACCGATTTCCACGCAAACATACAAAGATCTTGTAAAGATCTCGACACAAGAATGATGAAAAAGGATTGAAAGATGGTTTTAACTTTCTTTCAACTCTTTTACACTCAAAGCACTCAAAACCGGTAGAATCAGGTTCTGATCTTGTCTCCTACTCACTCTTAGTGTTGTACTGGATCAGATCTAGATTATACTCACGAGACTACCGATTTCGGGTTAGCCAAGATCTACCGCCTCGAGCCGGTAACCGGTCGAACTAGGGTGATTCCTGGTCGGGTTGGTCATCTGGGTCGAACTAGGGGTTCTGTTGGCTAACACGTTGTCAAAGTGTCTCGACATAGCGACAAACCTTCAAAAACGACCAAGTGTAGGACGAACAGGACAATCGGGACGGATTACTGTCCGAACGGATTGTTGTCCGATCGGATAGTTCATCCGAACGGATTGTCATCCGAACGGATTACACTAGGGTCCTACCTACAAAACAATTTTAACCGAAGTTTGAGTATCGAACGAATTGCAATCCGATCGGACGACCATCTGACTGGATTACTCTTCAGATCATGAGATACTAAGACTTTAAAGACTTAAACAATTTTCAACATGTTCAATGACAAGGTTGCCATCCGATCGGATTGCCATCCGATCGAATGACACTTCTGTCATGTGCTTGCCTCCAGTAAGTAACCTCATTACAAGCCGCCGTCCGACCGGATCACTATCCGACCGGATGACCATCCGAACGGATTGTCATCCGCACGACTTGTCATCCGATAAACCGACTTGAAGGATAGAAATACTTCGATTTTTTCAAAATACTACAACGAAAACTTCAAAAGTCAAACCATCATACACAAACACATTCACCTTATAGGAAGAAACAATCCACTCGAATAGTCATCCGACCGGATAACCTATCCGACCAGATGACCATCCGAACGGATTGTTATCCGCACGGATTGTTATCCGCACGGATTGCTGTCCGCTCGGATCACCATCCGATCGAACTACCATCCGACCCACTCATACCTTGCCTCGTTTTACACATCACTTATCGTTATGCAACCTAATATATTCAGGCTAATCTTACTCGCTAAGCGCTCCCTTCAATCCATCAATCGCTGTGAGTATACTCGACCCCTTTTTGCTTTACGCACTTTTGGGTGTTACATACGTTACGAATATTCAAACTACAACAATCACACTACTCTATACTATTTGAATGCTAACCGTTAATGCATGTTATACGTGGCTTATGAATGCTTGTTTGTTATGTTTACACATGGAATGCTGTCTACCTGCCTTAGCAACGATAGTACTATAGTTTGGACTCAGCACCCGTTCGCACGGGGGTTGTTAAGGATCTTATACTTGCATGGATTACAGTGGTAATCGTGTATTGCGAACTGCCTCGGGCAGTCAACCCGCAGTCATTGGTATCGATGGATCTATGTCGATAACTAACGTGCTTCATTTCACTGTGTGTACGTGCTGGTTATGCGTAGACGAATTCAAACTCTATATGCTATTATTAAACTTGTATGCTCACCTTTACATTATATGTATTGACTTTATTTTAACGTATGTGACAGGTGCTTAGGACGCACACTTGGTAGGAATTTGAAGCTAGAATAAAGTTTTAGAGCCCAACAAATAGTTGTCTGTAGTGGTCAAACTAAGGGTCTCTAGAAGCAGATAAACAATTGCTCTATTTTGAAATCTGAGTTGTCGGAACAGAATATTTGCCTAGTTTTTGTCTGTAATAATTGTTTTACTGTTTAAGATACGGTATGGGACGTATTATTTTAAATTGAATAGTATTGATAATTGTTATGGAAACTTCTGGACAATCTGTTTCGCTCAGTGCCATGCCCCGATGATTCCACCATCGGTTGGGGTGTGAGAGATTGGTATCAGAGCCATAACTATAGGGAATTAGGCAGAACTCGACCTAGTCCGGGTCGATGTCTTAGAAACCTAGTCTATAGTTAGGAACCAACAGACTAACTTGTACATAACCAGTAGGGATTATGTACGAGCTTATTCCTCGCTATTCTCGTTTATGATACACTATCACCACACTCGAGTTTACAGCTATAGATAGGCGATAAAGTCGAGATTAGGTGTGAAAACCGCAAACTCTCGACTAAATTGCTTAAATTAATGCTATTTCATCAACTTATCAATGATTTCTTCTTCCTTTTTCAATAACGAACGGGGGGAAATTATACCAAATCAGGAGTGAAATCCATATTTTGATGAATAATTTCCTCTATTTTATCAAAAACAGGGACGAAGTTGTTGAGTCAGGGTTGAAACCCTAACCTTGACAACTTGTTCCGCATATTTTACAAAACTCTCACCAAAGTCTCAACGGACTCCAACGACCTGAAGTCACGACATGACTAACGGGAATTGTGTCAAACGCCCAAGAATCGAGGTAAGGACACAGTCCTGAAAGTCGAGCGTAGACGACAAGTCCACGCGAATAGTTGAATCGCTTTGGTTAGTCGAAGTCTACTAGCCGCAGACAATCTACCTCTCGATTTTTACATAATCCAATTCTTAGCACGCAACTGCTGACTTGATAATTCGTCGATTTTATGAATTTGTATGTGTTTTACTTGTTTATGTGTTTAAATTTTTGGAGATTTACTCGATTTTGCTTTCACTTCGATCGACGCAATGACTCGCACTGTTTTTCTATCTCAAATCGCTAACAAATCGTTGAATTGTGGACAACCTTAGGCTACAGTACGCTATTCGATATACTAAAACACGATCACTATTATCAAACGACCGCAAGCTTTGAATGATAGGTTTCTGTATTCTGACTGCCTTTTGTGTGAAAATGCCTCTGTGCTCTACGTGCTTATGTGTTAACGTGATTATGCGCTTTACGTGCTTATGTGTTTATATGATTTTGTGTTCTACGTGGTTATGTGTCTATGTGTATAAGGATATGCATATTCCTGAGCTTTAGTAAGTAGTAGACGTGTGAGGTGAGATTCGAACATAGTGTGTTGAGTCCTGTGACAATGTCTATTGCAGACAATGCCGTCTGGATCCCGTCATGCACTTTCTTGTCAAGAAAAGAGAGACAAACGTCTTGCCGCCATCATCGCGAAAAGCGTAGCAAAGGCCGTGAGTGATGTTTACGAGAATGCCAGCAAATCGTCTGAGGAATCGAGAACCGAAGCTCCTAAAGCTGCCGCAAGACCCTTCAGTTTCAAGCAATTCAAGTCGTGTGGGCCAAAAGAATTCACTGGCGAAGGAGGTCCCACTGCATTATTTCACTGGTTTGACTCCATTGAGGTTACTCTGCGACAGAGTGGTTGCCCTGATGACCTCCGTATTCTGAATGCTACCGGCGTTTTCCATTCCCGAGCACAAGACTGGTGGACGGCCGAGAGGAACAAGCGAGGGAACGATGCAGCCTACGGTCTGTCGTGGGACGAGCTCAAGGAAGTTATGCTAGAGGAATTCTGCCCTCCTCACGAACGTCAAAAGTTGGAAGATGAATTTTGGCACATACAGCAGAAGGATGGAGACAATGCTGGCCTTACTGCTCATTTCAAGCAGCTCAGCATTATCTGTCCTGACCAAGTCAAGACTCCCGACATGACAATCAAGAAGTACATCCGGGCCCTGCCCGACTGCGTTGCTGATTTCGTGCAAGCGGCTAAGACTACGACGATCGAAGAAACTTATCTACTGGCCGCTGAGATCAACGACAAGCGGGTTAAGGCTGGTGTCTGGGACAAGACTTCGAAGCATCTGCATCAAGCTACCGCTACCGCACCAACTACTGAACCCACCTCATCGAGCAACAAGAGGAAGAACAAGAGAAAGAACAGCTCCAGCAACAAGAACTGTGCGATCACTGCTGCACCAATTCAAGCTATACCTGCCCAACAGCGTCAAGTAGCGGCGCCTGTGGCCAATGCACCTCCTGCAAAACGTGCATACACTGGGCCACATCCGCTCTGCCCTACTTGCACCTACCACCATCCAACTGCCATTCATTGCCGCTTTTGTGCTCATTGCAACATATACGGCTATTTTACCGCCAACTGCCGTATTCGTCAAGCTCCTGCCAATCAAGCTCTAGTCACTGCCCCACAGGGTCAACAAGCTCCTCCGGCACCCGCAGTCAAAGCCAGAGCCTGCTTCGCATGTGGCGACCCGAACCACTTCGCCAACATGTGCCCAAACAGGGTTGTGAAACAAGAGCCTCCGCAACAGCAGCCACAGCAACAACAACAACAACAGCAGCAGCAGCAACAACAGGCCGCACGCGCCAGAACTTTCAACCTCAACGTGCGTCAAGCCCAGGCCGACAACAACGTGGTCAATGGTACGTTCGTTGTGAATGGTATTTATGCTTCATGTTTGTTTGATACTGGAGCCGATAACTGCTTTGTGTCGTTCGAATTTGAGAAACTCCTTAGTCGTAAGCGTTCCCAACTCTCCTCGGCATTCGATGTTGAAGTCGCTACCGGAAGAACCGTCACTGTCAATTCTGTTCTTCGTGATTGTACTCTTGAGCTCAACAATCACATCTTTCCAATCGACCTTATTCTGATGCAACTCGGAAGTTTTGACGTCATAGTAGGCATGGACTTTCTTCGAGAAAACCATGCTGAAGTTGTGTGCTTCGACAAGATGATTCGTTTTTCGCTCGCAAATGGTGACTTATTGTGTGTTTATGGTGATACTACTTCAAAGGGGCTCAAGCTTATGTCATGCGTGCAAGCCAGCAAGTATCTCCGCAAGGAATACAGGGCTTTCTTGGCTAACATTGTAGTAGCGGAGAAGGAAAAGAAAGAGAAGAAGGAAGTGAAAGACGTTCCTGTGGTTCGAGAATTTCCTAATGTTTTTCAAGAGGATCTTCCCGGACTACCGCCAAGTCGTGACATCGACTTTCGTATCGACCTCATTCCTGGAGCCAATCCTATTGCCAAAGCTCCTTATCGACTTGCGCCGTCCGAAATGCGCGAACTCTCAACTCAACTCCAGGAATTACTTGAGAAAGGCTTCATTCGCCCGAACACCTCTCCTTGGGGCGCGCCGGTCCTTTTCGTCAAAAAGAAGGACCGGTCGTTCAGGATGTGCATCGACTATCGGGAACTGAATAAGTTAACTATCAAGAACCGCTATCCTCTGCCTCGCATCAACGATCTGTTTGATCAACTACAAGGCGCTACGTGTTTCTCCAAGATCGACCTAAGCTCAGGATATCATCAGCTACGTATTCAAGAGGAGGATATACCCAAGACTGCATTTCGCACTCGATACGGTCATTACGAATTCGTTGTCATGCCTTTCGGTTTAACCAACGCACCAGCGGTTTTCATGGATCAGATGAATCGCGTGTGTAAACCATATCTCGACCGTTTCGTCATTGTATTCATCGACGATGTCTTGATTTATTCCAAATCGAAGACCGAACACGCGCAACATTTACGTTTGGTTCTTGAGTTGCTCTAGGGGAACCAACTCTATGCCAAGTTCTCCAAGTGCGAATTTTGGCTAGAGAAAGTTCAGTTTCTGGGTCACATTGTGAATAGTCAAGGTATTCACGTTGATCCTGCAAAGATTGAAGCTGTCAAGAGCTGGGTTACACCTAAGAATCCGTCTGAAGTCCGCTCTTTTCTCGGACTAGCGGGCTATTATCGACGATTTATCGAAGGATTCTCGAAGATTGCTGTGCCGCTTACCTCTCTTACGCATAAAGACAAGCCTTTTGTCTGGGGAACCAAACAAGAGACTGCCTTTCAGACCCTCAAGCACATGCTTTGCAATGCTCCTGTTCTCACGTTGCCCGACGGAAACAATGATTTCATTGTCTATTGTGATGCTTCCAACCTTGGTCTTGGTTGTGTTCTCATGCAACGGGACAAGGTCATATCTTACGCATCTCGTCAGCTCAAAATCCACGAGAAGAACTATACAACCCATGATCTCGAGCTAGGAGCAGTTGTTTTTGCATTAAAGATTTGGTGACACTACCTGTATGGTACCAAGTGTACGATCTTCACCGATCATAGGAGCCTACAACACATCCTTAATCAGAAGGAACTTAATATGCGTCAACACCGATGGGTAGAATTTCTCAACGATTACGACTGTGAGATCCGTTATCACCCAGGCAAGGCGAATGTTGTTGCCGACGCACTCAGCAGACGGAGTTATCTGCTTAGCATTCGTAATGTTCAAGCCCAACACGATCTCGAAACCCTCATCCGCGACGCTCAACATGCATGTTTTAATGAACGCACCGTGAAGAAAGAAAGGATCTACCACGATGGAGCCCAACTTGTGAGCAAATCGAATGGGATATTCCACTTTTTAGACCGAATTTAGATTCCCAAACGAACGGATTTGCGACAGATCTTGATGGACGAAGCCCACAAATCCCGGTATTCTATTCATCCCGGTGCTGATAAAATGTACCAGGACCTCCGTTATAAGTACTGGTGGCCGGGTATGAAAAGGGATATCGCCCTTTACGTTGGAAAATGCCTATCTTGTGCGAGAATCAAGGCCGAACATCAAAGACCCTCTGGCTTACTCGAACAACCACCAATTTCTATGTGGAAGTGGGAAAGTATAGCTATGGATTTCGTAACCAAGCTACCACACACGTCATCAGGTTACGACAGCATATAGGTTGTGGTCGACCGTTTGACTAAATCAGCTCACTTCTTGCCGATACGAGAAGACTACAAGGTAGAACGATTAGCCCGAATCTACACCGACGAGATCATTTGTAATCATGGGACGTCTCGCGACATCATCTCTGATCGTGATGCTCAGTTTACTTTGCGACTGTGGGGAACGTTTCAAACGGCACTCGGTACAACGCTCAATCTAAGTACCGCTTTCCACCCACAAACCGACAGTCAGACTGAAAGAACGATTCGTACTCTTGAAGACATGCTCCGTTCGTGTGTCTTAGACTTCGGTGGTAATTGGGATAAATACCTGCCGTTAGTCGAATTCTAGTACAACAACAACTACCATTCTAGCATCTAAATGGCACCATTCGAGGCATTATACGGAAGAAGATATCGATCGCCTATTGTATGGCACGAGATCGGTCACTCGCAATTAACCGGTCCTGAGTTATTACAAGAAACGACAGACAAAATTTTCCAAATCCGAGACAACCTGGTGAGAGCTCAGGATCGACAGAAAAGTTACGCCGATAAGAAACGCAAGCCCCGTGAATTTGACGTTGGTGACCACGTACTCCTAAAGGTATCACCTTGGAAGGGTGTGGTCCGATTCGGCAAGAAAGGGAAACTCGCGCCTCGATATGTTGGACCTTTTAAGATTCTGGAAAGGATCGGAAAAGTCGCCTACAGACTCGAGCTACCGGAGGAACTTAGTAACGTCCACCCGACTTTCCACGTGTCAAACCTCCGAAAATGCCTAGCCGACCACGACTTACACGTTTCTCTCGACGATCTACGAGTGAACGAAACATTACACTTCGTGGAAAAGCCTGTCGAAATCATGGATCGCCAAACCAAGCAACTCAGACGCTCACGCATTCCTATCGTGAAAGTCCGATGGGAGGGCAAACGAGGCGCCGAGTTCACTTGGGAACTCGAAAGCGACATGCAGGCAAAGTACCCGTAGTTGTTTAGATAGAGAAACTAGAGAGAGAAAGTGACATTGTGATTCTAGTGCTTTGTACGATTTCATATCAATCTATAGAATCACCGATTATAGTACGTTCTTGTGTGTTTGGTCACGCACGTTCACGGATTCCGCACGTCGAACTTGTCACACGCGATAATTTCGGAGTCAAAATCGGTCCAAACGGAAAGTCCTCAAACGTGATTCACGGCGTTGTACAACTTCCAGCCTAATTTCGGGACGAAATTCCCTAAACAAGGGGAGGCTGTAACACCCCGTGTTTTCAGGATTCAAAGTCAACCAAGGTCAAAGTCAACGACCGATTTCGCGCGACTCGACTCGTAGAGATTTCTTTATTTAAATCGTATTATGTGGAGTAAGTGTTGTTAATGATAATAATCGATGTGTGTTAATCGTTAATCAATATACCTACGACTGTGAACTATAGGAAGTAACAATGCGATAAAGTTAACTAATCAATAATCAAGCTATGCTACTCGACATCGAATCATGATACGAACCGCAACTCGACTTAATCTGGATAATTATACGTGTGTGTATGCCTTATGTGTTACTTGTGCGTGCTTATATGTGCATGTTGTGGAAATCAATCGAAACTCGAAACGCAATCAAACTCGAACTCGAATCGCAATCGAACTATGATAACAAGTGGAAAAGAGATTATGCAAAACACGAAGTAGTTGGGACTGAAAGTAATTTAACTAGGAAACCCTATCGTAAGGAACCGCTCGCAATCGAAATCGAAACACTAAAAATCATCACGTCAAACACTCAACCCAGGTGGCATCCGATCGGATAGCCATCCGATCGGATAGCCGCCTTGCCAGCAAACAAGAGTCATCCGATCGGGATGTCATCCGACCGGATAAGCCATCCGAGCGGTATGTCATCCGATCGGATAAGTCTTTCCTCTTTTGGAATCCTATAAATACTCCTGTCATTGTCACACTTTCCATTTCTGGAAACCCTCTGTCCAAACCACTCGTGCTCCTCACCTTTTCTTCGATTTCTCTCAATCCAGGTAAGATCTCGCCCTAAATCTTGTACTTCCATGATCTACACGCACTCCTACACCTTTCTATCTTTTAAATCTTAACTTTTAACCATGAAATCACTAGATTTCGGGTGTTCTAGGGTGATGTCATCATGTGTTGTTCAAGAACTTCATGTTTTGACTTCAATCCACCAAGAACAACCGAGATCTAACCGATTTCCACGCAAACATACAAAGATCTTGTAAAGATCTCGACACAAGAATGATGAAAAAGGATTGAAAGATGGTTTTAACTTTCTTTCAACTCTTTTACACTCAAAGCACTCAAAACCGATAGAATCAGGTTCTGATCTTGTCTCCTACTCACTCTTAGTGTTGCACTGGATCAGATCTGGATTATACTCACGAGACTACCGATTTCGGGTTAGCCAAGATCTACCGCCTCGAGCCGGTAATCAGCCGAACTAGGGTGATTCCTGGTCGGGTTGGTCATCTGGGTCGAACTAGGGGTTCTGTTGGCTAACACGTTGTCAAAGTGTCTCGACATAGCGACAAACCTTCAAAAACGACCAAGTGTAGGACGAACAGGACAATCGGGACGGATTACTGTCCGAACGGATTGCTGTCCGATCGGATAGTTCATCCGAACGGATTTTCATCCGAACGGATTACACTCGGGTCCCACCTACAAAACAATTTTAACCGAAGTTTGAGTATCGAACGAATTGCAATCCGATCGGACGACCATCGAACTGGATTACTCTTCGGATCATGAGATACTAAGACTTTAAAGACTTAAAAAAATTTCAACATGTTCAATGACAAGGTTACCATCCGATCGAATGACACTTCTGTCATGTGCTTGCCTCCAGTAAGTAACCTCATTACAAGCCGCCGTCCGACCGGATCACTATCCGACCGGATGACCATCCGAACGGATTGTCATCCGCACGACTTGTCATCCGCACGACTTGTCATCCGATCGACCGACTTGAAGGATAGAGATACTTCGATGTTTTCAAAATACTACAACGAAAACTTCAAAAGTCAAACCATCGTACACAAACACATTCACCTTATAGGAAGAAACAATCCACTCGAATAGTCATCCGACCGGATAACCTATCCGACCGGATGACCATCCGAACGGATTGTTATCCGCACGGATTGCTGTCCGCTCGGATCACCATCCGATCGAACTACCATCCGACCCACTCATACCTTGCCTCATTTTACGCATCACTTATCGTTATGCAACCTAATCTATTCAGGCTAATCTTACTCGCTAAGCGCTCCCTTCAATCCATCAATCACTGTGAGTATACTCGATCCCTTTTTGCTTTACGCACTTTTGGGTGTTACATACGTTACGAATATTCAAACTACAACAATCACACTACTCAATACTATTTGAACGCTAACCGTTAATGCATGTTATACGTGGCTTATGAATGCTTGTTTGTTATGTTTACACATGGAATGTTGTCTACGTGCCTTAGCAACGATAGTACTATAGTTTGGACTCAGCACCCGTTCACACGGGGGTTGTTAAGGATCTTATACTTGCATGGATTATGGTGGTAATCGTGTATTGTGAACTGCCTCGGGCAGTCAACCCGCAGTCATTGGTATCGATGGATCTATGTCGATAACTAACTTGCTTCATTTCACTGTGTGTACGTGCTGGTTATGCGTAAACGAATTCAAACTCTATATGTTATTATTAAACTTGTATGCTCACCTTTACATTATATGTATTGACTTTATTTTAACGTATGTGACAGGTGCTTAGGACGTACACTTGGTAGGAATTTGAAGCTATAATAAAGCTTTAGAGCCCAACAAATAGTTGTCTGTAGTGGTCAAACTAAGGGTCTCTAGAAGCAGATAAACAATTGCTCTATTTTGAAATCTGAGTTGTCGGAACAAAATATTTGCCTAGTTTTTGTCTGTAATAATTGTTGTACTGTTTAAGATACGGTATTGGATGTATTATTTTAAATTGAATAGTATTGATAATTGTTATGGAAACTTCTGGACAATCTGTTTCGCTCAGTGCCATGCCCCGATGTTTCCGCCATCGGTTGGGGTGTGACAATAACTGCCCGACTGCGTGGCGAGGCCAATACACGCGAGGTGATCACGGCCATCCAACCTTAATACTTGAGGCCGTGGCGTCACAAGATTTGTGGATCTGGCATTCTTTCTTTGGGCTCCCTGGTTCACTCAACGACCTCAACGTGCTATACCAATCGACGATCTTTAGCGATGTCGTTAATGGAATCGGTCCGGACACCCGTTTTACAGTTTCAGGGGTTGAGTATAGACGCGGGTATTATCTTGCTGACGGAATATATCCGTCTTGGTCTACAATTGTCAAGACTATTTCATTTCCCGAGGACGAAAAAAGGAAAAAATTCGCCAAGCGTCAAGAAGCTGCAAGAAAAGACATCGAACGTGCTTTTGGTGTTTTACAAAAAAAATGGGCCATCCTTGAACAACCGGCACGTGCGTTCACACAGAAGAGGTTGCGCCTTTGTATGTACGCTTGCATTTTGCTCCATAACATGATTATTGAAGACGAAGGTCGGGCGATTTGTGAGTATGATGAGAATGCATCTTACGGGAATACTGCCCCGGTAGATCCGACGCAATAGGATTTAAACTCCTTCGCGCTAACCAACGACTTCACGCATGCAAACCTTCAACAGGATTTGGTAGAACATATATGGAACAACGTAAACGTCGGGGACGGTGACGGAGACGAAGACGAAGACGAGTAGTGTAATTTTTTATTTTTAGGAAATGTAATTTTTTTTTCGGAAATGTTTTTATTTTTATTTTTAGGAAATGTAATTTTTTTATGTTATGAAATGAATTTATTTATGTTGTTTTATGTTGTATTTTTTAATTTTTATAAAGTTTTTATTAAGTTAATAAAAAAAAATTAGAAAATTATAAAATATTAAGGTAGGGTAGCCCTATCCTCCACCCACTCAAAAGTGAAAGAGGCCCATCCCCCATGAGCCGGTGATGTGGCGCCTACGTGACGGCCCATCCTCATGGGGATGGGCCTCACCATACCCTCTAGTCTAAGGTATAAAAAGTTAAAAGCCTCTCATATGTTTTTAGGACAAAAGTGTAGGTTTTGGGGTTCACGTGAGTTTACATATGCTTTAAGGGTTGGTATAAATCATATCATTAGCTTTTTAATTTTTATTTTACTTTTACACTTTTTTTCATTGTTAGCACACGACACGAAAAAAAACAGGGTTGGGTCAACTAACATGACCCGTTTAAAAAACCGGGTCAGGTTTGGGTTGACCCGGATAAAAAAGGGGTGACTCATTAACCCGTTTAACTATTTAGAAAAAAAATCTTTTATGTTTTTGTTTTTTTCGTTTCTACTTTACATGGTTGGTTATAATAATGTTAATTTTGACACATTATATTATTTATTTGTCACACTCATACTCATCATTAGACATGTTATCGATAACCCGCTTATAAATCGTCAACTTGTGTATGACTCATTTAAAAATATGGGTTAAATGAGTTGGGTTCGGGTTGACCCGAATTTATATGTGTCGGGTTCACCAACCCGCTAACCCGTATCCCGTCAACCCGACACGATTGACACCCCTAATGAGAACACCACTATGTAAAAAAATAAGTAAAAAAATAAATAAATGTTTTGACAACGTGCGTACAAAAGTTATTTTTACACCCTGATCGCCGATCCGAGCTCCTCTAAACGTCATGCGTAAATCTAATTTTCACATGTATGTAAAAACGGAAGGCATAAAATAGTTTTTACGTACGTTTGAAAAATGTTTTTACGTAAGTTGTCGAATGTAAAATATTTTTTTTTGCGCACGATGTCGAATGAAAAAAAAATGTTTTTTTATTCCCATGATCGTCGGTCCGAGCTCCTCTAAACGTCACGCGTAAATCTATTTTTCAAACGTATGTAAAAACGCATGCGTAAATGTTTAATTTTTAGATACGTTTGAAAAATTGTTTCTCGTACGTTGTCGAATGTAAAAAAAAATTCACGCACGGTGTCGAATGTAAAAAAAATTCGCGCACGGTGTCGAGTGTAAAAAATGTTTTTTTATTACAAATGATAAAAAAATGTTTTTTACGCCCTTGATCGCCGGCCTAGCTCCTTATAGCGTTTGTGGAATGTAAACACTTTTTTTTCGTAGGTGTTGGGGCTTTTACGTTCAAATGACGAGGACAACGAACAAAAAATGAAGATCAAGATCAGAGATTGAAGACGTTTTCTTTTTATACATGTAGTGTAATTTTTTTGTATACAAATCATGTGCTATAATTAATTCTTTTTTTTTAAATAGATAAACATAATTAATGTTGACATGAAGAGTGATGTAGTTTATAATGTTTTATTGTCAATTTGACAAGTTGACATAAACAGTACACAAGTCAAATTTTCCAAAATACTCTTCTTGTACTATTTATTCCTTTTTAATCAATAAAATCATTACAAGACAAATCAAACTTAAACAATTCAATCTCAACCACTCATACATGAGAGATCTAGGCTGGATAATGGTTCCTACGATTCTCGCATCTAAAAGTGGTTCCGATTTTACCTCATCCATATATATATATATATATATATATACACACACACTATTAAATCTATATAAGTAGAAGCCTCCTTTTAAGTTCATGAGCATAATCAAGCTGTGTGAAATATGAAGTTTAGACTGAAGTTTGACTCGAGTTTATTTAAGTTCGGCTTAATTTGAGTTATTAACGAGCATATATTAAATAGACTGTGCACTTGTAGACGATACCCATAGTCTAGGCCCGCTCAATAGAGTCAGGTTCATTGTTGGTCGATGCATTAGGATTTGGTTCATCCTCTAACGTACAGACATTTAACCCTCATTTTCAAGGGTCCGGATCTTCTCTTATCGCCCTCTGACCTTCAAGTAGATATATGTTTCCTACAATGCGCACTTATATGTCTAGTTTCATCATATGTACATAATAATGTTCATTTTACTACACCATATACTAACTTAACCGTCTGAGTGTGTGTTTGCCTTTGATCCAGTGGACCTTCTATTAGGTTGCTTACGGTGTTCACAACTTGCTTATGACATAGGAAGTCGAGAATGAGGCAACAACACACCAAGATGCATCTGAACATCAAAGATCTCACAGTATGCACTAGTACTCTAGTACTGACTCAGCCTCCCTCGGTTTTATAGTAACAATTCAAGAGAGACTCAACTCGTTCTTAGCTTTACATCCACCATGTATAGTTAAAAAAAAGAACTTTTACTAAAAAAATAGCATACGTAATGACAAAAGTATGTCAAATTATATTATGTATTATAACTTATATCAAAGAACTTGTAGCTTAGCAATATCGAGGTGTGTTGAAAATGTGTCTATTCTCGTTAGATTGAAAGTTTAACTCCGGTAATTAAGAAAGTTATAAATATAAAATTAAGATTTAGAGGATTTGTGTTATCTCGGCTAAAAAGCTATTGTCAAGGAAGGAAGCCACTAATAATGTAGATATTAAATAATAGTGTTGTTGGTTATAAAGAAAGAAATAGGCGTTTGACATTATTGCATTCACCCACACTACCATTTATGCCACGGAAAGTACACCATCTACATTCACTCATCATCATCTCCTACAAATCCCCGTTCACATCACATGCAATCTAACCCACAAACCTTAACAACAATCCACCATGTTCCTTCACACCCTTCTCTTCTTCCTCCTCACCGGACTTCACTTTTCCCATGTAAGTCTTCTTCACAATTTCATTTCATTACATTACATATCAAATTAAATTCAAATTCATTTGGTTGTGGTTGTGTTCACCAATTAATTAATTGTTCTAGCGTCTTACCAGTGTCTATGTTAATATGTTGGGGTGTAGAATCAATGTTAATGTGTTTTGTTCACAAATTAATTAATTAATTGTTCAAGCGTTTTACCGGTGTCTATGTTAATGTGTTGTGTTCACTAATTAATTGTTCAAGCGCTTTATCGGTGTGTGGTATTATGTTCCCGTAGTATCGGGCGGGCACCCTACTTGAGTTTGTCTTTCACTATAATTCAAAACGTCACCGTATTAATTTATTTCTTCAGGCGAGTGAACCATCACCGGCGGCGGCGGAGACAATGATGGTCCCATTGATAGAGCCCGGAAAAGGGGGAATAATGATGGGTTTGGTGTTAAATGACAGTCGCCGGAAACTTGGGAGTTTCAAGATTTGTTCACTGTGTACTTGCTGCTCCGGCGGTGGCGGTGGCGGTAAAGGGTATTGTTTGCCTTCACCTTGTTGTTATGCTATCAATTGCAATATTCCAAATAGGCCTTTTGGCTTTTGCTCTTTTACTCCAAAGACTTGTAATTGCTTTGGGTGTCATCTTTGATATGGTTAGACCCTAAAATCTTGTGATTTTTTTAAGTTTGATTTTGAGGGGTTTTTGATTGGGTTTCAATGTTTGATGAATGTGGTGGTAGTGGTGGATTGGTGGCTACTTCACATTGTTAGGATTTTATCATATTATATTATAATTTATTTATTATATAATGGAAATCTAGTTTGTAATTTATGTTTTGGATGATTGATTAGTGTAACGACATTGTGTTTTGAAATAGATTATGTGATAATTAACAAAGAGTTAAAACTCGCAAGTGTGGAAAAACTATTTCCATATGATGTTTGCTTAGAACTCGTCCAAGTGTGATGTTCGACTAGAATGTAGCTCAAAAGCCAATGTCGATGCTTTTACTTTTTAAGGGTCGTGAAGTCTCTCGTGTATAAGGGGTCGTGAGACGTTATTGGCATGAGAATATTAAATTAGACTTGTGGATTAGTTGATACGACTTAATGTTGAAAACGATGTCGTTTTGAGTTAAAGATAAACACTAGTAGCGTATTTTTAGTAAAATTTAATGGATAGGTCCAAGTGATATGGGTTGTTTTTGTGTCTTTTCTTTTTCATTGTTATAATATTAGGTAACGCATGTGGGTTGCCTATAAATTTCTATTATTAATGTAGGTATATTGATTAGGTTAGGTAAGGGTTGTTATTAGTATCCTTGAAGGCTGCCTTTGGTTTAGTATATCTAATAATCTAAAGGATCTTTGGGTCATAGATTTGTCAATCTTGATATAGAATTATAATATAATGATATTTTTATGAGGATTTACTAATTAATATATGTGGGATTTTTAAATACTCAGAAATCATCTGGGTTTCATTTTTTATATCGTTATCACAATACCATGTAAAGACTAGTGTACTGTTGTGCTCAAGATCGCGTCATACAAGATTTATTAACTTAATATCCTATCAGAACGCTTAGTATCAAGTGCGTAGAAATGTATTCAGTTTTACAGATTGTTATTATACGAATTGTAACTTAAACGTATCTTTTGATGCAGTTCATTCAAGTATTCAGTTTTACAGATTGTTATTATATGAATTGTAAAAACTTATCTTTTAGTTCACTCACGTTATTGTGGGAAGTTTAATATAACATTATAACTATATTCCTTCAAGATATACCATAAGAAGTTTAATATAGCACCACTAAATATATGAAATTTATAACTGAAGATTGATAATACCTACCAAATAAAGCCTAATGCATTTTTTTTTATGTTTATTTCTAGTTGTTAGTAGCACATATCTCTACCCCAACAACATTAATATGGTGCCTTAAATTTGAAGTCGGGAAGGACCATGGCCAATTAAACCCACCTACCATATGCAACAATTATTGTGTAGACTCATTTATTTATATTTTTGGTCAATTTTGCAATCCTTGAACCAAAGTTACATTTTCTAACATGTTTTTCTATATATCTCTCAAGAATAACATGGTTTTATGGAAGACAACCGATCATATGTTGCTTATATATATATCAACAAAAAGGAAAATGTTCGGTTAAAATGTTAGAAACTCATAAATTTTGGATAAAAGATTAACTATACCATAATGTACCGACTTAATATGTGTTATAATCATATGTATCGAACTAAAATCCTTAAATTCTTTTTAAGCAGTGTGTCACATCACCATTACGATATTAATTTTAAAGTTCGATGTATTAAAAGATTAGAATTTTAATATGATACACATAATCACAATAAAGTGTGGGACTCGATATATATTAATAGTATTTAACCTTTTAAATAATTATGAAGATGTATTATGGCTAAAGTAAATTTCATTTAAGACCATAAATAGGGGTTGTTTTCGGATGCTTCAAGTCTGAACAGTATGCATTGTCATTGATGTTGACATCGATCACAACCCATGTGATTTTTGATTGAGACAATTTTACAAATAGGTTTTTTTTAACGACATCAATCTATATGTATATATAAAAGCAGTAAGAAATTGGAAAAGCATACAACGGAACTAGAAAGAAAAACAATTACAGATCATATTGATATCGAAATAAATCCAGTTATTCCATCCCAAAGAGACTCTTTTCGCTCTATTTTTCATCCAAGTAAACGAGTCCTCCTTTATTAACTTGACGATTTTCTGAAATGGAAGCATGATGTCGTTGAACTCTTTATCGACTCGACGATTTTACAAATAGGTGGTAGGCATGTCCACAATTGCTTCATGACTATATGTATGCTTATTATAATAGTGAAGTTTATTGAAATAACATTAGTTATTAGCATTATTCTTATTATAGTTTTATAAATTATTAGTCAATAATAATACATAATAGTTAATATGAATTTAAGTTTTCTTATGACCTTTCAATTCTATCAATTAAAAACTTCTGATTAACACATATATCTAAATTTCAATTATTCCATATATAACTTTGCAACTTTTTTTATGCATTATTACTTGTACATTATGCTTTGTGTGTTTTCCAAAAAAAAAAGTTGATTTTTTTATTTTCAACCCAAAGGTTTTTACTTTTTACAATTTTAACCCTACATAATTTGTTGTTTTAATTTTAACCCAAAACTTTTCATTATTTGCAATTTAACTTCACAACTTTTGTCACTTATAATTTTCATCTTTCGCAAATTTTCGTTTTACATATAGTTCTAAATTTTTCGAGTTAATACGACGCAACGTGCATGTGTGGTTCAACGTTTTTACCTCTATTTTTCCATGTTTGACAGGTTCGTCGCAACACACATATCCTAGGTCGAGTCAGTGTTGGTGGTCGATTACGGTTGTGTGACATTAGTACTATTTGACACCATTTTACGCACCGCCACAACGCGGGGTGTGCTTTGTGGGGTTTTCAAAGAAAAAATTGTTATGCATATGGTTTTCGTAACGTTGGCTTTGGGGGTTTTCCAAAAAAAAAATTGATTTTTTTTTACTTTTCACCAAAAAGTATTTCATAAATTGCTTTTAACTCAAAACTATTTGTTTTTTTTACTTTTAACCCAAAACTTTTTATCTTTTGCAATCTATTCTCATAACTTTTTTTACTTTCAACTTTGGTCCTTTATAGTTTTCATATTCCGCAAATTTTTCGCTTTATGCTTGGTCCTAAATTTTGTGACTTAACACATCGCAACGTGCGTCTTTGGTTTAACGTTTTTACGTTTCGTTCTAAATTTTGCGAGTTAACACGACGCAACGTGCGTGTGTGGGTGAACGGTTTTACATCGTCTATTTTTTCCCCGTTTGACAGGTTTAACATAACGTACGGGTCCTAGATTGACTTAGTTATAACTAAAGAATCCCCGCCGCATTGCGGCGGGTCGCAATCCTAATTTTTTTTAAAACGAAGTTACACTTATGATATAACGTAATATTTAACATAAAACATGCAAAGCTTTTTAAACCCTTAATTAAATACTAATGATTTAATATTATTTTTAATTTACATATCAAATGTCACTTCTTCCTTGCCTTTTCTATATACAGTTTTCAACTTTTCATATTATAAAAGAAACAAAAAAACAAAAAACCATTTGACGTCTACATTGAATCATATAATAAAAAAACAAAAAAACATGTGACGTCTACATTGAATTGATTGTTTAATTTAGAAAAGAATTAGAAGGATTGAAGTTTTGAATAGGAGTAAATTGTCATTTTGGTCCCTGTGGTTTGGGCATTTTTGCCATTTTAGTCCAAATTTCAAACTTTTTAAATCTGGGTCCCTGTGGTTTCATCTTTATTGCCATTTTAGTCCAAAATTCAAAATCCTCCTTTTTTTACTGTTCCAAAAAGTTTGAGATTTGGACTAAAATGGCAATAAAAGTGAAACCACAGGGACCAAAATGGCAGTTTACTCTTAATTTTGGACTAAAATGGCAATAAAAGTGAAACCACAGGGACCCAGATTTAAAAAGTTTGAGATTTGGACTAAAATGGCAAAAGTGCCCAAACCACAGGGACCAAAATGACAGTTTACTCTTTGAATAGTTTCGTACTAATTTATAACTAATAACGACTTAAATAATTAAAAATGATTACTTCATATTTTTAACGAACCAAATTCTTTTTTGAACGACAAATTTGGATTACTAACGGATCACTAGAGTATCTTGTGGTACTACGAAACCACCCGATTATATCCATCTCTACTAGACAATAATATCATCGTGCCACTAGCGAAACCACCCGATCATATCCATCTTCACTAGGCAATAATGACCACATGAATAATATCCATCTCCACTAAGCAATAATGACTATACACAATTTCAGGAGGAAACCCAATAAATTTGAAAAAACCCCCTTGTGGGAATCGAACCCATAATCTAATGGTCATAAGCCTTATACCGCTACCAAAATGCCAGCAGGCTATAATGCCATGGGCTTTTGACGAACCAAAATTAAATAACTTTTCAGTTGTTTTCAAATTGCTGATCAATTACAAGA
The DNA here is from genome assembly GCA_030545235.1 of Helianthus tuberosus. Lineage (NCBI taxonomy): Eukaryota > Viridiplantae > Streptophyta > Magnoliopsida > Asterales > Asteraceae > Helianthus > Helianthus tuberosus. Next base: position 116,565,586 of record CM060443.1, read on the forward strand.
TCACAGATTTTTTTTGAAACTTGAACTTCATTAAAACACGCACCTCCTCAAGCCGAAGAAGCCGCAAACAAAATTACAACATATACAATGGGTTATCATACCAATCTTTCCACAATAAATTCTTAAAACTCGACCTACTTCTCAACCACAAGAACGTTAGGGACTTAACGTTCCCAACCACCTCTATAGCTTTAATGTCTTTATCATTGAACCGCTTGTCGTTTCTCACCTTCCAAATCGCCCAACATGCCACCAAAATGACTCCGTGAATCGCAATTAATTTTCATATGTATCTTTGCATTATGAATTAATGATAAAATATAATAAGAATTAAACTAATATTCACTTCCAATTTATGATATCTGAGTCCGTAAATAAATAACTGACACAGACATATTTTGTTTTTGTTTGTTCATTTAACTTTGCTAGTTTAGTTTAACAGACAAATTAACGCGAACAACTAAACAAACATCTTTTTTGGTTGTGTTCGTTGATTAAGAAAATGAACGAGTTCGTGTTTGTTGATATTCTAACCGAGCACAAAGAAAATAAACCACACATTAACAAATACAATATAGGAATGAATATGAGGAGTGAGGACAGTTGGAAACGAATCTAACTAGTATTTCTAATGGCCTATAATTATAATAAACTTAAATCAAAATGTAAAAGAACATAAACAAACAAATATGAGTTAATTACCAAAATCGTCCCTGAGGTTTGGGCAATTTTGTCATTTTCGTCCAAAATGACATTTTTATACCAAATTGCCTCCAACGTTTGTAACTTTTTGCCATTTTCATCCAAACCACTAACTTAGTTTATTTTTTCTGTTAAGTTGAAGATATTTGGATGAAACTGGCAAATATAAAATCACAGGGACGATTTTGGCAATTTACTCAAACTCTTTTAAATTTCTTTTATTTAATTAATTTTGTTACATATATAATAAAAAAGAATATACATGCAATTTTTATATGAAAAAAATAATAGCTTTGTCACATAATTTTTATAAATTTTCATCCAACCCCTAACTAAGTTAATTTTTCTATTAAGGCGAAGGATGTTTATAAACTAAGACATAAATTAATTTCTAATTTTTTATATAGATCAGTTTTATAAAATTAAAATCTACCTAAACCTCTAAATTTTATAAAACTAAAATGCTGGTGACCTTATTGAAAAATGTCAAATAAAAAAAATCTTATAATATGTACCAAGTTTGTAATTCATCTTCTACTCTTTTAAATTCGCTCCTAAGGAAAAACAGAAGCAAGTGCCTCCTCCCCCCTTCTATCAAACAACGTATCGTTACCAAACCTTAAAATTACCCACCAAATTGTAATTGTAATGCTATGAACCAAAAGTTTCTTTACTCAAGCCACTCAGAATAAGTATTAGTTAGTTACCCTCATAATCTTAATTAAATAAATATTTTATTTCTACCAACATATTTCCGAGGTGCTCAACACATTTAAAAAATATGTAACGTTTTACAATTTTTTTCTATCTCTACAACTGATAAATACTAAAAGTTGTAATCGATTGTTATGTGTTGCACACCAATGACGTTTTCTATTTATAAAATGATTTATATAAAGAAGCTGTAAATTAATTTCTGTCTTAATTTATAAAATTTAAAACATCCTTCACCTTAACAGAAAAAATAATCTGAGTTAGTGATTTGGATGAAAATTTATAAAAATTATGTGACAAAACTATTAATTTTTTTTCTAAAAACTCCATGTATATTCTTTTTTATTATATATGTAACAAAAATAATTAAATAAAAGAAATTAAAAAAAGTTTGAGTAAATTGCCAAAATCGTCCCTGTGGTTTTATATTTGCCAGTTTCATCCAAATATCCTCAACTTAACAGAAAAAATAAACTAAGTTAGTGGTTTGGATGAAAATGGCAAAAAGTTACAAACGTTGGGGGCAATTTAGTACAAAAGTGTCATTTTGGACGAAAATGGCAAACGTGCACAAACCTCAGGGACGATTTTGGCAATTAACTCAACAAATATAATATAGGAGAACCGATAGTAAGATGGCGTAAATAAAAACACTTTAAAAACTAACAATATCGAAAAGGAAATGAACTGGATTACAACAAAAAATGAAACAAAGTACAAGAACAAAATGATCAATACAAAGTTGCGGTTGAGGATTCGTGTTTAACACGAGTTCCTTAAAACAAAACAAATAGTGAGTGTCTCAAATGAGCTCATTTGTTTTCCAATATACAACAACCAAAGCAGTGTGTGTTGTCCGGGAAGACTCAAACACCCACAAATTTACCTTTAATCAAAACTAAGAATGAACTTTGATTGTTTGGAAGCTTTTTTTTGTGCGTTAGATTTCTATGAGTATTGAGGCGTACAAGATCGACTAGCATATGGTGCATTATAGCTCGGCTTTATGCAAATTATGTGGTGAACATGAAGAGGATGCAAACCATCTTTATACATCTTGCTACGTGGCGACGGTAACTTGGTATAAGGTTAACATATGGTGCAAAGTTCCGCAGATTTTTGATTTTCTATGAAAGATTTGGTGGAAACACATGACGGTCTCAGGACTAGGGCTGTAAACGAACCAAACGTTCGGTTAACAGTTCGTGAACCGTTCGGCGGGAAGTTCGTTTGTGTTCGTTCGTTTATTAAACAAACGAACACGAACAAGAAATTTCGTTCGTTTAGTTAAATGAACAAACATGAACATAGGTCGTGTTCGTTCGTTTATGTTCGTGAACGTTCGGTAACATGTTCGTTTGTGTTCGATAGTTCATTAGTGTTTTTAGTTTTTATATTTATTTAAATACTTCAAAATTCCGACAAATTAAATATCTAATAAGTGTTAGTGTATTATATATTATGTTCATGAATGATTGTTTGTGTTCGTTTATTTCCATTTGTGTTCATAACATTAGTTTGTGCTCATTTGTGTTCGTCAACATTCGTTGCCTAAAATTAACAAACAAACACAAACGAACACGAACAAGTTCATTTCCTTAACAAACGAACACGAACATAAAATCTCGTTCGATAAGTGTTCGTGAACGGTTCGCGAACACATATATTTCTTAACAAACGAACACGAACAAGGTCTTGTTCGTGTTCGTTCGGTTCGTTTACAGCCCTACTCAGGACATAAAAGAGGATTAATACAATCATATTGGGTTATATGGAAAGCTAGAAACAAACTCTTTTTCAACGCCAAATGAGTAAACATTGACAAGATTTTTGGGGAAGTGCAAGAAGTGACCTTATGGGCCATAAATAGGGGCAAACGTATTTCTTTTGTAAAGGGGATGGGCCATATGTTTGGGGTCTAGTATCTTGACAGGTTTTGTACATATTGGTGATGAATAAAAATGTTGTTTGTCACAAACCAAGGCAAGATCTTGGTTTTGTACTCAAAAGTCAAAACAACCTAATCATTATTAAATGAAAGCTACATCATACCAAATGTCTAAGTTCAATTTATTTGTTTTAGTTAGTTCTCTTAAGATTAAAACTGGAATGTTTCTTATTCAAAAGCTTAGTAGTAACTAATCTCAGTAACATCTAACATACCAGCGGAAAGTAACTCTTAATTTATTTGTTTTAGTTCACTAAAATAAAACTAGAATTTTTCTGATTCAAAAGCTTAGTAGGAAGTAATTAATCTCAATAGCAACTCGTAATTCAATGGGAACAACTGCTTAGTATTAATTAAGTTCGACACTTATTCGAACCTTAGTACTAACTGGTCCATCACTTACGCAAACCTCGGTACTAATCGGCTTCAGTACCCAAGCTATGTGAGGTGTCAAGTGCGCTCATCTTCATGCACAACGAGTTAGAGTGCAAAGCACTCTTAGGGGCCTCACAACTTCTTTTATGTAAAGAAAGAATATCTAAGATGGGGTTCCATGAATTAACTTGCAACACTGTTTTTCCCAGATCCTATATGAGACAAGTTCTCACATGGTCCACTATTTTTCCTTCTAATTTTCACAGTTTTGTCTACTCCACACACAACTTGGAGCATCGATATCAGGGTCGGCCCAAGGCCCAAACTCACCCGGGGCCCGAAAGTTTTTTTAGTATATATATACACACACACACACACTTGAAGGAACTTGAATTGTTGAAGAAGAAGGAAACACTGGAACAAAAAAGGGAGGTCTGATCTTCTCGATTTAGAGAGAGAATGTTGTAATATTATTTATGAATCATTAATTTGAATTTCTAAAATGCAGGAATTGGTTACAATATTATGGTAACTGATTAGGATAAATCTTAATTATAATTGGTTTAAAATTAAATAAGAATTAAATCTAATTAGTTAATGACAATCCTATCCTTTTAAAATCAAGGGCCAAGATGAGTTTACACATTTCACAAATGAGGGGGTTGTTCACTCTTGAACCTAACCCTATATATATATATATATATATATATATGGGACCGCTAAAATAAGAACCACCTCGAGTTGTAAGAACCGTGAGAACTACACCGTACGGGGCGAGGTGGACCAATTTTTTTTTTCATAAATGTAGATGTGTGTATTATAAACACATTTGTAAAAAAAAAATTCAAAAAAAAAAAAGTCGTGTGTGTAGTTTTGAGCACCACAAGTTTGTGTTTACGGGTACCGTAAATTAAACCGGAAAATTTACGGTACCCGTAAACACAAACTTGTGATGCTCAAAACTACACACACGATATTTTTTTTTTACAAATGTGTTTATAATACACGCATCTACGTTTATGAAAAAAAAATTTGGTCCACCTCGCCCCGGATCAAAAAGTTCTCACGGTTCTTACAACTCGAGGTGGTTCTCATTTTAGCGGTCACTTTTATATATATATATATATATATATATGTATTTATATAGAGGAAGTGTAGGATACAAATCCCCTAATCGTACATTATATACGCGAGTTTATTGGTCGTACACGTGTCCTGATTCGTTTTTCACTCATAGGGTTAAATCAGACAATTCATTCAATCATCTGAGGGCAAAATCGTCTGATCATTCAATCAGCGAGAAGTTCGTTACACTAATATCCCGGTAATTATTATTCGAATCAGTTTTAAATTTTTCATAATTCTCAAATTGCAGTTTTCGTTCTTCTGCGTTAGGGTTTGATTCAATTGTTTTTTTCAATGGATCCACAGAGCAGCACCGGGCGAAACACAGATGTTGATTTTGAAGAAGCTCGATTGATCGGTGATCATGTTCAATTATCTGTGTATCAGAGAGTTACGATTGACGATGTTTTAAATCTGGAACCTGCAAATCCAAATCCAAATCGAAATGCAAATACAAGTGGTGTAAATGGGTGTTCGAATGGTAATTATGTTAATTCAGATCTTTAAATTGTTCGTAGACTTGTTTTGTTTAATCGTAGCAATGATTTTGCATTGTTGTAACTGTTTTGAAGTTTGAATGTTGAGCATAATTGATATGAAAGCAATCTGTATAAGTTCGCATGTTATGAGTCTGGCAATTCGCATGTGATGTTTATTCTAAATGTTGATTTCGCATGTTATGATATTATAAATCGCATGTGTAAAACATATTTATCAAAATGATCATTTTCGCATGTTATGAGTCATACAATTCGCACGTGTTGTTGTTCTTATGATGTAATTATGGAGTTTTTAATATATCGCATGTTACGAGTCCGATAAATCGCATGTGTTTTCCTTTTTTGATTTGATTTATGTAGATGAAAGGGTTTACACTCCGGAGGTTGAACCATCAGCTACACTTGTGGTTGGAATGCAATTTACGTCTATCGAACAAGCATATGTGTTTTACAAAACATATGCTAAGTTAGCTGGTTTTTCTACTCGGAAAGGTGGTGAAGTACACAGTGGTGGTATAACCAAAACTAAGTATTTTGTTTGTTCTAAAGAGGGACATAAGCCATTGTGTATTGACGATGCTTATTCGAAGTCAAAAAATCCATTCAAATCAAGGAACAGGGGGACCATTAGAACTGGGTGCAAAGCTCAACTTATGATTTGCACGGTGGATGGTAGATTATATACAGTAAAGAGATTTGTTGATGGCCATAATCATAAGTTTGTATATCCACACGATATTCATATGCTGCCAGCGTACAGAAAATTGTCAGATGTCTAGGAGGAGATGATATGGGAACTAGGCACTTTAAATCTTGGCCCTGTCAAAGCTTTCCATATAATGAGTAAACGTTACGGTGGTTTCGAGAATGTTGGCGCCACGGTCGATGATTGCAAAAATTTTAGGAATCGAATTAACAGCTATATAGGAGAATATGACGCTGACATGGTGATTAATAGGTTGACCGACAAAAAATAGTATTTAGTTGATTTTTCGTTTGAATATTCTGTTGATGATGACAAACGGTTAACTGGTTTGTTCTGGGCCGATGGGTTATGCAAGCGTAACTTTATGGAGTTCGGGGATGTGATATTGTTCGATGCAACTTTCAAGACAAACAGGTAAGTGCTACATAAAATGGTTTTTAATTTTTTTCGCATGTTATATGATTTCCTAAACTTGCAATATCGCATGTTAATATACATTGAAGATTAGGTGTTGAATATATCTCATGTTATACTGTATATTTCGCATGTGATATTTTGTCTATTTCGCATGTTACAATGTGTATATCGTATGTGTTTGTTCAGGTACAAGATGGTGTTTGTTCCATTCACTGGGATTTACAACCATTGTCAAAATGTAACCCTTGGAGCTGGGTTGTTGGCATTGGAGAGCATCGACTCTTATAAATGGCTTCTCAATTCATTCGTAAAGTCATTTGGACGACAGCCAAAGGTTGTAGTGACGGACCAAGACCATGCGATGAAACAGGCTATCGAGGATGTTTTTACTACTAGCAGACACAGATTGTGCATGTGGCACATAATGAAAAAAAGTGGCAGATAAGGTATACTATGCTATATTGTCTTTCGTTAGTATTTTTTATACTATAGATTCGTTATAGGCTGACATGAAAACCATTTATCGTTATAGGTTAGACACGAGTTGTGCAACAATGATGCTTTTAAAAGGAAGATGTGTGATATTGTATAGACTGATTCCATTGAGCCAGAAGAATTTGAGAGACAGTGGAAGTTGGTAATGATTGAGTATGGTCTTACACAAAATAAATGGATTGATGATATGTTTGCGATGAGATCCATGTGGATTCCGGCTTTTTACCGGCACGAGCCAATGTCTGGACTTATGAGAACAACATCGAGATCAGAGAGTGAGAACCATTTTTTTGCCAGGTGGCTAATTCACAGCTCACTCTTGTAGAGTTTATGAATCATTTTGATGGTGCAATGGATGTCCAAAGGTTCAATCATAGAAAGAATGATCACATTTCAAGATATACTGAGCCTAATGATTGGAGCCAAACTACTTTGGAAAAAGATGCTGCTAAGATATACACCAGGTCTATATTCTTTGATCAGCAAATAGAGATATATGGAACTATTAGTGAATGTATGTCGATGGACACCAAAATCGAGGGTCCACGGATAAGGATATCGTTGAAAGACTTTAAAGCTCATGGATGTGACACCTGTGTCACTTCAACCATCAAACAAATACCAAACCAATAAAATATTATATTTCATACTTGGGATTTGTATAAATATATGTATCATTTGCACATATCAATTCTTGTTCAATTTCAAGCCTTAAATCGCTTTCTGGAAGGTTATACGCGCACTGATGCGTAAATATAACCAGTTTAATGCAACAAACACTCTGGAATAGTGACACAGGATTAACATACCTTAAATAACCTTTACATAACTTAGAAATAAGTTTTGAAGGCTTTGGTATGGCAAAATCATGTTTATTCGCTTATAGGGACTTAATTCGACAAACTGCGAAAGTATGATGATTCGTACTAGAACAGACATTCCGGAACATGACCATAAGTTAAACATACCATAAATATCCTTTACGTAGCTTAGAAATAGGCTTTGAGGGGTTCGGTATGCTAAAATAAACTTTTGGGTCATTCAGGGACTAAAAGCGTCAAAAAGTGCATAAGTTTGCATTTTCGCGCATAACTTACATTCTGAATACATCCGGACATCCAAAAAGTTATGTAAGCATTAAAATATTTTATGTTAGTGTTTGGCATGAGAAAAATCCATTCGTCGCACAATTTGGATCTTTTTTCGCGCTTATGCGCATTCCGTCGTAATTAAGCGAACATCGCGATCGTACGACCAAACGAACCAACATCCGGAATATTTTTGAGCATGTTTCATGTCCACAATGTTTAGCCATCATTTTAGGGCCTTGAAGATGGCTTAACGGGCCTTAAACGTGTCGAAATGAGCCTTAAACACCAACAGGGACTGAAACTGTCATTTTGGAAAACTTGTTTTCTGATCAGGATGCCCAGGCGGGGCCCGTAAGGATTAACCATCCTTTACGCGGGCCGCGAGGCCCTCTCAGATCAGATTTATTCAGTTTAACCGCTGTTAACAGCTGTTAACCACTCAAAACTCACCCACACTTATCATTTCCTGCTAATGGGGCGCCAATGTGATGCACATGAGGTTACCAACAAGTGTAGGGATGAGATTATATCACGCTATTCGAGGAACGATCCTAACGGTCCTAGAAATCCTATAAATACCCCTTTGATTCACAACTCAAAACCCACTTGATTTCTGAAAGTTTCTCTAAGTTGAGGTGTAAAAACGCTTCATACCTGAGAAATATTTGGAAATCAAAGCTTGCGGGGACCCGTTGTAAGTGTTCCTTCGTTCTTTTATTCTTTTAATGTTAAAGTCAAACTTTGTTTGACTTTCAGCATTGACCAGTTTATGGTCAATGCGAAGTTCGTTTGAACTTCATAACGTGAGCGTAATCACGATGGTTATAGTCCCTAGTGACTATACCTACTGATTACCACGTTATCCAGGCTCAGTGACGAGTCGTAGTTTCGGCCAAAATGCGCATTCTTGCGTATTTTGTAACCAAACTACTCTTAGGTATCAAAACCGTTTGTTTTGATACCAAACCTGTTTTCTAAACTTAGTTAAGCATGTTTTAACATGCTTAGCTCGTCACTTTTAGTTTAGTCCTTATATAGGGTCGTAAGGTAAGCGATCTAAACAATGACTTATACTTTCGAACCCGACCCATTTGGTCGATCATTAGGATCCGATCAAACATATTAGGTGACCATAGTTGTATAGGGAATAACCTTCCGAGATTATACCTTATGGTCACCTAGTTTAAGTAGTTGTATGATAGGTAGTTTATATGCCTTAGGTAAATTACCAAAATACCCTTTTCATGTGTAATTGGTAATTAAGCATATGTAACCTAAACTTTCATCACTTAACTGATTATGTAACATAATTAAACATGTTAGGCATATAATACTTGTCATAGGACTAGTTAGGCGAACGCGTTTCACGGGAACGACACGTTAAAGTAGCTTAAGCTACCTAAACAGGTTGTAATGGGTCTTAAGCACTTAGGATAGGTTCCTTTTAGTATGTAGGCCTTGATAAACCATATCATATGAGTTCCCACACTCATTTGGTTTACAAGACCTCATCCTATCCAATCTTCCGAATTAGGTCCGGTTTATTTATGTAGTTACCTATATTAGGTACAGTTTGATTTCCGGGACTCCTCTAGCTTGCTTGGTAGTTGTTCAAGACTTCTAAGCACTCTCAAGTGAGTACATAGTCCCTTCTTTTACTGTTTTCAACTGTTTTAGGGTGAAGCATGTGTACCTATATGTTATTTTCATAATTTCAAAGTATAATTGATTATACATGTTATTACTTATCATTTGACAAACTAAATGACTATCTATGGTTTAAACACTGATTTCTCAAAGAACATAAAATAAAATATTGAATTGTACTTATTTTATGTTCACCAGACCGATTGGTAGTATGATATAGCGCTATAGGATTAGACACCCCATTCCTGTTGTCATGGAATGTCTGAAACCAATTTGTTTCTCCATCAAAATAGGGATTGCCTTTGTGGTATCCCTATAGTCTCAAAGGTGTATTTTGATGCACTAGGTCTGAATGAATTCTTAAATCACATTATTTTTTGTATATTTAGTTATACTCCCAAAAGTATAGTTTGATATGCTCCCATATGTGATCTTGTACAAAACCAACAAACATTTTTGTTAATCATTAAAGCATAGTTTGATATGTTATCTTCAAAATCCAAAACATAGTTTAATATGTTATTCATAAATTCAAAGTATACTTTTAATATGCTACTATAAGGTTATTTGATTAACCTTACATTATTTTACAAAGCATAACTTTTGATCTATTCAAACACCTTGTTTTGTACATTTTTACTTGTGGTTTAAGTAATCTCATTTTACTTACCATACATAACTTTTGTTTACACATTACATGGTTTACATTTAACTTGGGTTATACAATAACATTGGACTATTGGTTTAAACATGAACATTCTATATTGGTGGTTTGGTTTGAGTAAGTGACTTAAGTAACGAGGCGTGTGCAATATGATACAAGCATGGTGGATACGCCGCTGGTACTTCCTATATATAAGTGTTGTATGGTATTACATATCGTAGCGTTATTTGAATCATTTCAATTTAAGACATATAACATTTTATACAAATAACATACTTTTCACAAATTGTTTTACAAACAACTTATCTTATACAAACTCATTTTTACTTGGTTATTAATTTAACCTTACATTACTCTTTTACGTATCATCTACTTTATCATCACTTTTCGAATGATTTATAAAACAAAACATTTTACAAGGATCATGACTGACTTTTGTTAAACAACCTTTTTTTCTAAACTTATAAGTCATGAATCCTATATTCACAAAACCTATGTATCTCACAGGCATTTTTATGCTGACGTGCCTATTTTTACATATGTTTCAAGTGCTGTCTTGAGATGATTGTTGATACATGCTACATTTAGGATGGACTCGTGCCTTAGCAACTTTAAAACTTGGAAGATCATAGTTGTACTTATTTGATTGTATTAAAACAATGAGTTCATTTATTCAATAAAACAAAATTATTTATTCCATGGTTATGAAACAATGATTCTGTTACAACACTCCCCGACGTTTCCACCACGTCTAGTTGTTTTATGTGGTCGGGGTGTGACAGAAAAGTTGGTATCAGAGCCAATGGTTATAGGGAATTAGGTTATTAGTAATGCTTTGACCTAGACTATAACCTTCCTAGGACCCTAACACAAGTTTTCTTGTGTTTAGTTTTAAAACAATACCGTCACTTAATTCTTAGGTGACAACCACAATAAGAACATAAATTCTATCCCGCTTTGAAAACTAATCATCAGTTCTAGGATGATTTATTATATGGTTTTGAACCCTTTAAGTTTTCAAAATCCCGTCAAAGTTAGTCTAAATAATGTGAACACGTGCAAACTGGAAGGGTGGGTGCCTGTACCCTGAGCTTTCTGTCTAAGGCTAGAGTGTTCGTACAAATCCGCTATATCGGACCAGTCACTCTTACCTGGGAACTCTTGGGGTGAGTGTCCACCTATAGGCGAGCATGTCTTCGCGATACATTATTTTTGACCTATTTACTTTGATTAATCACCAGGGTCGTTTGTTGCTTTGTAGTAACAAACAAATGACCACCATCCTTGCTTTCATCAGATTTGTTTCATCTCATTCTTTTCGTCTAATTCTCTCACTCGTTTCCTTTCATGTTCCTCTTTTAGAATGCCTCCTCGACGCGACAATCAGATGGCGAATGCCGAACTGGCGGAAATCATCGCACAGCAAATGGCTGCTGCCTTCCCAAATCTTTTTGCTCAAATGAATCAAGCCATCAACAACCATAATGCTCCATGCAATTTCAAGAGTTTCAATTTGGCTAAGCCACTCAAGTTTAGTGGTTCTGAAGGAGCAACTGGGCTCCTACAATGGTTCGAGAGCACTGAGAGTACGTTTCGTCACGTTCAGTGTCCTGAAAATCGCAAGGTCGAGTTTGCTTCCAGTGTGTTTCAGAAAAGGGCTCTTACATGGTGGAACAGGGTTATGAGAGACCGCGGTGCTGAGGTTGCATTAGCACAGACTTGGGCTGAACTTAGGGCTCTTATGATGAAGGAGTTTTGTCCTCGTCATGAATTGAGAGCTTTAGAAAGGGAATTCGATGACCTGAAGCAAGACAGTGGAGAACATCGAGCCTATACTGACCGCTATGAGGAATTGAGCCTGTTATGCCCTACTATGGTTACGCCTCTGGATAAGGCGATTGAGAAATACATTGATGGTCTTCCTGACGTAGTTCAGGATATCGTTACTGGCAGCAACCCTACTACTGTCAGACAAGCCATTGAATTGTCTGCCACTCTGACTGAATCCCTTATCAGGAAGGGTAAGCTGTTTCGGAAGGGCGACCCAAGACCATCTGACAAAACTACTCAAGTTGAACCAAGGGAAAAACAGGCTGAGGTATCCAAGAAGAAGAAGCGCAAAGCCTCTCAAAATTACGCTGTAACTGCTCAAGACAAACAGGTTGCACCAAGCCAGCCAGCACAACCTCGCAAAAGGCAAAACTATGTTGGTATCGCACCTTTGTGCAACAAATGCAACCGTCATCATCTAGAGCAAGAGCAGTGTCACAAATGTACCCACTGTGGGTGGTTGGGACATTTGATCAAAGTTTGTCGTTATGCAAATCAAGCTGCTGCAAACCCTGCTGCTGTTCAAGCACGGTTCCCTCCAGGGTCATGTTATAACTGTGGTGACCTTACCCACTACAGGAACAATTGCCCAAGACTTGTGAACATACCTCCAGCGTGTGGACGAGTGTTTAACATCAATGAGGCAAACATGAACAATGATGCAGCAGTGAACAATTAGTGTTTTGTATTTCCTTGGTTGTTATCTTTTGACACTTCAAGACAATTCGGTTGTTACATAAATAAAGATTTTTTGTTTTTATTCCTGTAAAATTTATGCGTTTGTGTGAATGCTTGATGCTACCTTATGATGTCAACCCAAAGACAAACTACTCGTGTGGTTCTGTCATTTTATGATCACTTGTGATCTCCCCAAGAACCTTAAACACTAGTTTCTTTTAAGAAACAAAGCCAAACTCTTATTGAAAATCCTTCTATCTTTATAGATAGATCCTTGAAAATGATTAAAGTGCCAAATGAAATCCATGGATTGGATTCCTAGTGTGCTTTAAATATCCATGCCCTAAGATAACAAATTAAAGAATCAAGTTAACTAATTTTGTGCTTATGTGTTTTCTTACTTGTTTTGTGGTTGTATGTGATCCATCCAAATCCTTGTAGAATCTTTCATATCTCGTATGAGGGATTCATAGTAGGATATCCAAAGTTACTATCTTAAATCCTTAATGGACTTCTACGTTGTAGTCAAGTCCCTTGGGTTTTAAAGTACTATTCTAAAATTGGGGCCCTTGAGTGGTCTAGATAAACAGATTGATTTGAAAATCTAATTAGAAATATCATGTGATGATATAATTAAAAAGATCCCTTAAGTGGTCTATTTAAGGAGATCGTACGACGGTCTAGTTAAAAAGATCATGTGTTGATCTAGTTAAAAAGATCGTTCGTTGATCCAGTTGAAAAGATCCTTTGGTGGTCTAGTCAAGTCGCTTCATGTTTATTCAATTGATTTTTCCTCTACGCATTATGAAATGAACTGTGCGGATTGTGCAAGGAATTACGTAATTATGGAGGCCTACATAATTGTTAGGGGTCATTTTCTTAACGTATATATCCTGACCAATATCCTGCCTATGTTTGTTCATTTGTGACCAGGATGCTGGAAGAGGATATTGCTAACATCTTGGGCGATATCCTGAGGCTTATTGAATTAACCACGTGCAGGTTAAGGGCTGAGACTTGCTAACGGTCAAGAGGACTTCTTCTCCTCAAGACTCGGACGAATTTGTTGAGGAAGAGACGTTGAGCCCGAAAGACCAGGTCTACAACGTTCGAAGAAGGAATATTCGGTGGATCCCGCAAGTTTAGGCTAGTTTGTTATTTTATCTTTACTATAAATAGATGGGGGCGGATCAGCTTAGAACACACGATTTTTCACTAACACTCTCATACACTTACACTCTCTAGCTCATCGCAAACACCACACTTGTATTCAAGTTTCGTTGTAACACTTAGTCGATCCGTTCCACATCTTGCACTGTATCCTGATTTTTGAAGCAATAGAAGAACTAGGCAGCTGCGATTGTCAGCTCCCGAGGTTTTATGCCGGCGATCTAGATTGATCAAGGGCTTTCCTCGTACATCCCGTGTCGTTTACTTTACTTTTGCTCATTGTTTGATCATAGATACAGCTCTATATCCTGAGCCGTATCCTGAAACTGTTTTTACAAATTAACTTGATTAACATATTTTCGACACTCATTTCTAGCACACTACCTCACTTAACTAATTTGATCACTTAATTACTTCGGTAATTTTTGACCAAAACAATTTGGCGCCCACCGTGGGGCAAGTGGTGCTCTCTTTACTAAAACTTTTTGTCAAATCGCTAATCGGTTTTCTATTTTCAAAACTTTTTGCCACATTGTCCATAATGGCCTCAAGATCAAACATGAGTTCCTCTACTGTGTCTGCTATGACTTCTGCTACTACCGGTTCGGTGCTTCCACCACCTCCTCCTCCAAGGATGCCAGCCTCTACACAATCTCAAGATGTTATCCCAACTCGGAGTGTCCAGGGATCTGCTCCCGTTTTAGCTTCTAATGATGAAATTTTAACCTTATTTGGAAGTGTGCAGGAACAAATGAGGCAGCAACAGGAAACAAACCAAATGCTTTTGAGGGAAATACAACTCCTGAAGGCTGGCTCGAGCAGATCTGCTGAGGACAATGTCACTCCGTTACACCCCAGAGCGTTGAACTTTAGTTCAGCTGTATATACCGAGGATAATAGGGGGAATATCGTGTCCAGTCTTCCTCAGAATCATACTCCTGAAATACCCTCCTCGATTAGGATGTCAACCATGAGGAGCTCAGGATATGCTTCAGGATATGGGCAAAATCTTACAACGGGTAACGTGTCGAATAATAACAATACTCATGCTACTAACAGTGGTGGATCTTTGCAGGATACAGGTGTAACATCAGCACTTACCAGGGAACTTCAGAAGTTGAAGGACATGATATCTAGTGTACCTAGGGTGGTCCAGCCGATCCCGGAAGTATCTCAAGACAGCCACAAGATATCTCGTTTTGCATATCCTATCTGTGATGCTGAGATCCCAAAGAGATTCCAAACTCCCAACATGAAGCTTTATGATGGGAGTACGGATCCTGAGGAGCATATTGCTCAGTATAGGGAAAGAATGGAGATTAACCCTATCCCTCCGGAGCTCAAGGAAGCGTGCTTATGCAAGGGATTTGGTTCTACTCTAACAGGATCGGCCTTAAAATGGCTATTAAACGTTCCTCCTCACTCAATTACTTCATTTGCTCATTTGGTTAATTTATTTAACAGTCAATTTTCTTGTAGTCGGAGTTTTGAGAAACTAACCAGTGATCTTTACAGGATAACTCAAGGGCCTCAGGAATCCTTGAGGGATTATGTGAACAAATTCAGTCGAGAATCCTTGGATATCCCACATCTTGATGTTGCAACAGCTGTGCAAGCTTTCAAGATGGGATTACAAAAGGATTCTCAGTTTTATCAGGATCTCGTAATGAATCCCTGCAGGAATCTCGACGAAGCTCGTAACAGGGCTTTGAGATATATCCGTCTGGAAGATGACAAAAAGATGCAAGAAAGGATGAACTCATCCAACACTTATGAGTCAACTAATAGGAAGTCAGAATCCTCGTTCAAGTCATATCGGCCTAAGCCGTATAATAGAAATGAAAACAAAAGAGTGAACGCTGTTGAAGATGAGGATCCTGAAGAGTATCCTGAGTTGTCCGAATAATGCTTTTCTGTTAATATTCCTGAATTGATGTATGCTATGCAGGGTCTAGGAGACAAGGCTAGGTGGCCTCGAAAGAATCAACAAAAGGCTGACTGGAAAGATAAGTCAAAATGGTGTGCTTTCCACGAAGATTTCGGACATATGACTGAGGATTGCATTGCTCTAAGGAAAGAAATAAGCTATCTTCTAAGCAAGGGATATCTGAAAGATCTCTTAGGAAGAAAGAAGAATAAGGGTCAGGATACCGAGAAGGATCCTGAACGAGCAGCATCACCTCCCGCGGATGCCAAGATAATCAACTTCATTTCGGGAGGATCCGACATTTGTGGAACATCGTATTCGGCGGCAAAGAGACATGCAAAGGAATCCAAGGCCGAAAGGGGAGACAAACCTGTCAGGATGACTACCCTCACAACTGATAAAGTGATCACTTTTGATGCTGATGACAGGGATACTGTCCAAGATCCTCACCATGATGCTCTGGTAATAACATTATATGTGGCTAACCATTTTGTACGCAGGATACTGGTTGATAATGGCAGCTCCGTCAACATAATCCAACTAGAAACTCTGAAGAGAATGAACGTATCTCCAATGGATATCACTTCAAAGTCTACCGTGCTTGTTGGATTCAGTGGGGAGGCTAGAAACACAGTGGGAGAGATAAAGTTGCCAGTATACGTTGAAGGAGTCAATTCGATACAACGTTTCTATGTGATGGATTCTCTATCCTGCTATAACATCATACTGGGAAGACCGTGGATTCACGATATGAAGGCCGTACCATCAACATATCACCAATGCATCAAGATACCTACCCCTTGGGGAGTGGTCAAAGTTGATAGTGATCAGCAGGAGGCGAAAGAATGCTACTCATCCTCAATGAAATCCTCAACCAAACCTAATGCAGCATAGCAATTAAAGACACGGGACCAGGATATCGTGGAGGATCCGGAGCAGGATGTGAAGAAAATTATCCTGGACCAGGATAATCCCGATATTTCGGTGCTCGTAGGGACCAATATCCCTCAGGATATTGAAGAACAATTAATTAACTTTTTGAAATGCAGGATGTCTACGTTTGCATGGAAGCATGAGGATATGACAGGCATATCCAAAGATATTATCACTCACAAGCTTGGAATTGATAAATCATTCAAGCCTGTGCAACAAAAAAGAAGGAAGTTTGCTCCTGAGCGGAACGCGATTATCCAGGAGGAAGTTGAAAGATTATTAAAGTCCAGAATGATCAGAGAGGTTAAGTTCCCAAGGTGGCTAGCAAACGTGGTTGTAGTACAGAAGAAGAATGGGAAATGGAGAGTTTGTGTAGACTACACAGACTTGAACAAAGCTTGTTCTAAAGACCCATTTCCTCTTCCACACATTGATGCAATGGTAGATGCCACTGCTGGGCATGAAATGCTGACCTTCATGGACGCATCTTCAGGATTTCAACAGATCCAAATGGAACCTTCTGACCAGGAGGATACCGCCTTCATGACACCAACAGGTATTTATTGTTATACAGCTATGCCTTTTGGTTTGAAAAATGCAGGTGCAACATACCAAAGATTGGTAAACATGATGTTTAAAGACAAACTGGGGGACACTATGGAGGTGTACATCGACGATATGGTAGTAAAGTCAAAGAAAGCTCAGGATCACCTCCAGGATATTAAAGGAGCGTTTGATATCCTGGATCAGTATAACATGAAGCTGAATCCTGCTAAGTGCCATTTTGGAGTAGGAGCAGGAAAATTCCTAGGATATATGGTGACCAAAAGAGGAATGGAGCAGATTAAAGCTATCTTGGATATTAAATCACCCTCGAATATGAAGGACGTACAAAGATTAACAGGCCGAGTAGCAGCTCTAAACAGATTTATCTCAAGATCCTCAGAGAAGTGCAAAGACTTCTATGATATCCTAAAGAAGAACAAAAGATTCGAATGGGGGGAAAAGCATGAAGCAGCCCTGCAGGATTTGAAACGGTATCTCTCAACCGCACCTCTATTGATGAAGCCGGAAAATGGTGAACCACTATCCCTGTACCTTGCTGTGTCAGGGAATGCTGTAAGTGCCGTTCTTATAAAAGACCATGAAGGTCAGCAGTATCCTGTTTATTATGTTAGTAAAAGTTTGTTAGATGCTGAAACTAGGTATTCTCATTTAGAAAAATTGATACTAGCATTAATTATGGCATCAACGAAACTTAGGCATTATTTCGAGACACATAGGATACATGTTAAAACAAATTATCCTATCAAAAATGTGCTTAGGAAACCAGAAATGTCAGGCAGGATGGCCAAGTGGTCAGTAAAGTTGAGTGCTTATGATTTAGTATACGAACCTAGGAATGCCATAAAGTCTCAGGCTTTAGCTGACTTTGTGGCTGATTTTAGTAGTGACATTCAGGACGAGGTAGATCTAGAAGTTCAACAGCTAGGAGAATCCTCAGGATCCTGGACATTATATACTGATGGTGCATCTAATGTAAGAGGAGTAGGATTAGGAATACTACTAAAATCGCCACAGGGGGACATATTACCCCAGGCTATTAGGTGTGAATTTCCTGCTACTAATAATGAAGCAGAGTATGAGGCTTTAATTACAGGATTAGAGTTGGCTAAGAGCATGAGTATCAAAAATTTGCAAGTATATGTTGACTCTTTGTTAATTACTAACCATTTTAATGGATCCTATGCAGTTAAGGGTGAGAAATTAATCGAATATCTCGATATTCTCAAAAAATTAGCAGGATATTTCGATGTTTTTGTACTTAAACAGGTACCAAGGGAGGATAATGCTGAAGCGGATGCCTTAGCAAATTTGGGATCATCGATCAAGATACCTGAAGGGACGCAAATACCAATATTACATGTCCTATATCCTGCAACGAATCCTCAGGATAAAGAGGTAGCTGGTATTTAGGATCCTGGAGTAGAATATCTTGAAGAGGATCCTAAATCCTGGACGGCTCCAATCATGAAATATCTCAAAGAAGGACACATCCCTGGAAATGAAAATCCTAAGGCATTTAGGATGAAGGTATCACGATTCGCTATTATAGATAATATTTTATACAAAAAATCTCTTGCAGGACCGTATTTGAGGTGCTTGGAGGATCCTGAAGCCAAGGAAGTACTTCAGGATATACACGAAGTGGATTGTGGTAACCATGCTGGGGGCAGGTCGTTATTCTCAAAAGTATTAAGAACAGGATATTATTGGCCAACAATGAGAAAAGATGCCGCAGAATATGCTCGAAGATGTGACTCATGTCAAAGACATAGTAACATACTGCATCAACCTGCTGAACCATTGTATCCTATTGTTTCCCCTTGGCCATTTATGAAGTGGGGTATGGATATAGTGGGAAAGCTACCGAAAGCTCCGGGAGGAAAAGTCTTCATGCTAGCAATGACGGATTATTTCTCTAAGTGGGTTGAAGCTGAAGCATTCGTTCAAGTTAGAGACCAAGAAGTAGTATCCTTCATAAAGAGGAATATCCTGACCAGATTCGGAGTACCAGCTGAGATAATCTGTGACAATGGTTCTCAGTTCATAAGTAAGAGGACTACTGACTTTTGCAAGAGTTGGAGAATCAAAATGATCACATCTACTCCGGTACATCCTCAAGCAAATGGACAAGCAGAATCCTCAAACAAGATAATTGTCAATAACTTAAAGAAAAGGCTTGGAGCCAGAAAAGGAAGATGGGCAGAAGAATTACCCTTTGTTTTATGGGCTGATAGGACAACGGTAAAGAATGCAACAGGCCAAACCCCATTTTCCTTGGTGTTTGGAGCAGAAGCAATGATTCCAACGGAAATGACGATACCTACTGCAAGATCTGTCTTAAGTGATCCTGAGAAGAATCCTGAAGCCTTGAGTCAGGATTTAGACACTATAGATGAAAAGAGAGATGCGGCAAGGCTAAGGATGGCAGCATATCAACAGAGAATATCCAGGGCATATAACAAGAATATTAGAACCAGAAGATTTAAGGTTGGAGATTGGGTGTTAAGAAAGGCTTTTCAAAATACTACTAATCCTGCCGATGGCAAGTTAGCTCCAAAATGGGAAGGACCATATGAAGTTGAATCAGAAGCAGGGAAAGGAGCATACAGACTCAAGAATATGGAGGGGGATATGCTACCGAGATCTTGGAATGCTATACACCTTAAGCTCTATTTCAAGTGAGTTTAGAATTCAATTTCTAACTCAGAATGGTATGAATTCTATCTTTTTTAAATACGTTTTGGTTTAATTTATTTTTTGAAACTCAATACTGACTTAAGCATCGGAGGGGTGTTAGCCAAGCTAACACCCACCTTAGTTTACAGTTGTTTTGCAAGATATGTTCCAGGATATAGCTCCAGGATATGCACTCAGGATAACTCAGAAGATTAGAGGATTGGCCCCCTCTCTTACGTTTAAGGGATACTGATTCCTTCACAGGTTTAAAGGTATTCACCTTTCTTCGGAATTGGGTTTAAACACCCCGCCTGGAGCGCAAGTTATTCAGGGATAGTTCAAGGTGGCGGGACCAGTCCATGTAAAAGTGGCTGACAATTTCGTTACTGTTGGCTATATCCTGAATCCTAAAGGTATATGAGGATTGATCACCCTCTCTCACGAAAGGGTATTTTCATACTCTCTAAGGTTTAAAGGTTTTCACCTTTCTAAGTCTTGGAGTTTATACACTCCCGCCTGTAGCGCATGAAAAATTGGGATTTTCCCCAGGATACAAGGGATTTATCTCCAGTACATCCTTGGGTTTTACCCTTGGGACGTAAAAAATCTCTTATGCAATGGAAACTGACATTAAGTAGATTTCTAAGATACTTGAAGGCATTGTATACAGGGGACATTCCCTCCAAGGTGGTGGTGTAAAGCTAAAAGGATGAAGTTTGCGACTAATGCACTAAGTACCTTGCACAGGGGACATCTTCACTGGAAGAGTTGCAAAGGGATTGAAGTTTGGTAATAGGTTTATGTCCTATTTCTGGTATGATCTTTCCTTTATAAGCCTCGTTTAGGTTTTTGGTGACATTATGTTAAGTATCCTGATATATATCCTCAAAGTCCTTTTAAGGATATTTGATTAGGATGTTTGAAACTAGTATTGGTTTGGAACTTTGATCATTTAAATATTATCAAAACTTGGTTTTGAAAAGATAAACTATTTTTTACTTTCTAAAGAAATTTTTACAAACTTGAAGGAACGTTTGGAAGATCTATCTAATAAAAGGCTTTTGCAGTATGTTGCTGAGCATACTGATCAGGATATTTTATACAAAATCTTTACAAAAATAAGACTAAATAATGCAAAGTAATGCAAGGTAACAGAAAATAAGTCAAAAGATGAAATTATTCTTAAAGCGATCAATACTGGTTGATAACCGAAGGTTTCATCCTGAAACCCAGGACCCATCCGCCTTCGGTTATCAAATTGTTTAGAGACAGAAATGAAAATTGTTCATAGAGACATAAAATTGTTCGAATGAAAATAAGCTCTAGGGGGTAGTGCTTTCTTGGTCCATAGCGGTTTCAGCAACATCCATCTTGGGATCCGCCTCAGCATCCTTGTCAGCATCGATTGCCTTTTCAACTGCTTTAGAAGGTTCATCGACAGTTGATTTGGAAGAGGTACCGCCAAGATTCTTCAGCTTGGTCTCCCAAGCACCAACGTCCCAAGAAGGGCATTCGAAGCCTAATGTTTTGGCTTCGTGAGCCATCTTCAACCTAGCCTGGAGAAGAGAAATGACGACGGAACTTTTGAGGCTTTCTCGGTAACTGACCATATCCCGTTCGTACTGCACATGGGCAGCTTCCAGATCGGCCTGGGCTTGAAGAGTAGCTTTGTTGAGAGCAACTTGGTGTTCCTGGGTCATAGCTTTGTATTTCTCCTCGTAATGACGAGACTTGGCGGCCGCGATCATACCTTGGTCAGAGATTGTGATTTCTGCTTCCTTTAGCTTAGATTCAAGTGTTTTGTTAAGCTTGCAGGATTCTTGATATAAGTGAACCAAACGCTCAAGACCCTACAAAGGTAAGAGGACAGGGATTAATATTATTAAATCTTTGAAAATAGTCTAAATTGCAGGATATGATATGAAGATACTAACCTGGTTAAGAAAAGAAGTCATAAAACCACTGGCTTCAATGAACCCGTGCTTTTCATAAGGAAAGGTGTCAGAAATGACAGGGGAATCGGGTTCTTTCCTTTTGCGGGAACTTGAACTCCGGGGCTTGGTAGCCGGTGAAGGTTTAGGAATGATGATGGCTTTGGAGCTGCTGGGTTTGGATGTAGCAGTGGTCTTGGAGCCAGGTTCTTTCTTGACCTGGATCTGGTCAGAATAGCTATCCAGTTCGTCAAGATCAAAGACTTCAGGGATCTTAGCTGGTGCTGCGTAAAGGGAAAAGTTTTACTCTTTATCATTATATTGTTTTGACTAATTATTTTGAAAGGAATTCTTACCAGACATCTCGGATGATGAGTACTGACTTGAACTCGGAACGTGTGTGGTAAAAGTCCTGTCTATTGCAGGTAACCGGTAAACGGTATTGATTCTCTCTTCTGACTCAGCGGTAGGAGGAGCAACTTCCTTGAAGTTCACTGCATAAAGGTCAAAAAGAAGAGTATTAATAGAGGATAACAATCAAATCGTCTATGAGGATATTTATGATCCTACCGGTGGTTAACCACTCCACCGGAAGGTTGGCACCCTCAGCAATGGAATCTCGTTTGACAAAGAAGAATTTGCGTTGCCATCCGTCTTCATTTTTGGTGGCTTTGAGAATCAGGGGTTTGCTAGAGGTTGAAAAAAGCAAGAACCGGCTAGAGCCGTGGGATCGGAGGCGATAAGCAATAGGTAAATCCTCGATGCAGAGGTCAGAGCAATGGAGGTTTTTGATTTGGTTGAGTACAATCAAAACTCTCCAAACCATGGGCATGGTTTGAGCAAAAGAGATGCCAGTAATACGAAAGAATTGCATCATGAATTCAGGAAAAGGGTATCGAAGACCTAGTGAAAAAGGATATGCTGGAAAACAGATCCATTCGGTAGAAGAAACATCCGATCGGATTGACCGATCGAATGGCCTAAAGACTGTGCTGTCGGGGAAAGCGCCGGAGGCTCTTAAAGCTGCAATGTCTGCGTTGTCAAAAGCGCAGATCTCCTTCTCGGGATTTTTAAGAAGATTCTGCTGGGTGAAGGTCTCGGCGGCCATTGCTAGAAAGATGAAGTAAATCGACAGGAAGAAAATCAGAAATGGAGAATTACCTGAAGGGTCTGTTGAAGATATCTACTTTTCAAACAAGAAAAGAGAAGATATAGGGGCATCGTGGATCTCCATTGAGTAAAAAACGCGTTGGAAGTTATGATGTGATCTTGACCGTCGCTTCGTTTTAAATGCCTTGAGTTGTGGGATAAGATTTTTGAAATATATCCGTTAGATTGGTATACCAACCGATATATTTGGGGACAATTGTTAGGGGTCATTTTCTTAATGTATATATCCTGACCAATATCCTGCCTATGTTTGTTCATTTGTGACCAGGATGCTGGAAGAGGATATTGCTAACATCTTGGGCGATATCCTGAGGCTTATTGAATTAACCACGTGCAGGTTAAGGGCTGAGACTTGCTAACGGTCAAGAGGACTTCTTCTCCTCAAGACTCGGACGAATTTGTTGAGGAAGAGACGTTAAGCCCGAAAGACCAGGTCTACAACGTTCGAAGAAGGAATATTCGGTGGATCCCGCAAGTTTAGGCTAGTTTGTTATTTTATCTTTACTATAAATAGATGGGGGCGGATTAGCTTAGAACACACGATTTTTCACTAACACTCTCATACACTTACACTCTCTAGCTCATCGCAAACACCACACTTGTATTTAAGTTTCGTTGTAACACTTAGTCGATCCGTTCCACATCTTGCACTGTATCCTGATTTTTGAAGCAATAGAAGAACTAGGCAGCTGCGATTGTCAGCTCCCGAGGTTTTATGCCGGCGATCTAGATTGATCAAGGGCTTTCCTCGTACATCCCGTGTCGTTTACTTTACTTTTGCTCATTGTTTGATCATAGATACAGCTCTATATCCTGAGCCGTATCCTGAAAGTGTTTTTACAAATTAACTTGATTAACATATTTTCGACACTCATTTCTAGCACACTACCTCACTTAACTAATTTGATCACTTAATTACTTCGGTAATTTTTGACCAAAACAATAATTATGGAAATTCAGTGCACAGAAACCACAAGAAGCTTTGTCATGTGTTAAGACCTATAGTGACAAGAATAATGATACGGGAGAAGTCTTAGACCTTGACCGATGTCATTTTATCTTACACTCCCCAATTTTGATTTCAAGCACACACTAGTTTCCTATGATAAGTCTTCATAAGAAACGTTCTTCTGTCCATAGTTCAAAATTCCATGTTTTGCTACTACAAGGACTTCACTTTGAGGGTTAACAAATTCACTAAGAATCCTAACATGGCCCAGAGTTTTACTTAAGGGTTCAATGGATCTATTTGAAGGTGAAACCGTCACAACTGTCTTCACAAGTTTCCTCTAGAATTAAATTTCGGGACGAAATTTCCTAAAGTAGGGGAGACTGTGACACCTGTGTCACTTCAACCATCAAACAAAGACCAAACCAATAAAATATTATATTTCATACTTGGGATTTGTATAAATATATGTATCATTTGCACATATCAATTCTTGTTCAATTTCAAGCCTTAAATCGCTTTCTGGAAGGTTATACGCGCACTGATGCGTAAATATAACCAGTTTAATGCAACAAATACTCCGGAATAGTGACATAGGCTTAACATACCTCAAATAACCTTTACATAACTTAGAAATAACCAGTTTATTCGCTTACAGGGACTTAATTCGACAAACTGCGAAAGTATGATGATTCGTACTAGAGCAGACATTCCGAAACATGACCATAATTTAAACATACCATAAATATCCTTTACGTAGCTTAGAAATAGGCTTTGAGGGGTTCGGTATGCTAAAATAAACTTTTGGGTCATTTAGGGACTAAAAGCGTCAAAAATTGCATAAGTTTGCATTTTCGCTCATAACTTACATTCTGAATACATCCGGACATCCAAAAATATATGTAAGCATTAAAATATTTTATTTTAGTGTTTGTCATGAGAAAAATCCATTCGTCGCGCAATTTGGATTGTTTTTCGCGCTTATGCGCATTCCGTCGTAATTAAGCGAACATCGCGATCGTACGACCAAACGAACCAACATCCGGAATATTTTTGAGCATGTTTCATGTCCACAATGTTTAGGCATCATTTTAGGGCCTTGAAGTTGGCTTAACGGGCCTTAAACGTGTCGAAATGAGCCTTAAACACCAACAGGGACTGAAACTGTCATTTTGGAAAACTTGTTTTCTGATCAGGATGCCCAGGCGGGGCGCGTGAGGATTAACCATCCCTTACGCGGGCCGCGAGGCCCTCTCAGATCAGATTTATTCAGTTTAACCGCTGTTAACAGCTGTTAACCACTCAAAACTCACCCACACTTGTCATTTCCTGCTAATGTGGGGCCAATGTGATGCACATGAGGTTACCAACAAGTGTAGGGATGAGATTATATCACGCTATTCGAGGAACGATCCTAACGGTCCTAGAAATCCTATAAATACCCCTTTGATTCACAACTCAAAACCCACTTGATTTCTGAAAGTTTCTCTAAGTTGAGGTGTAAAAACGCTTCATACCTGAGAAATATTTGGAAGTCAAAGCTTGCGGGGACCCGTTGTAAGTGTTCCTTCGTTCTTTTATTCTTTTAACGTTAAAGTCAAACTTTGTTTGACTTTCTGCATTGACCAGTTTATGGTCAATGCGAAGTTCATTTGAACTTCATAACGTGAGCGTAATCACGATGGTTATAGTCCCTAGTGACTATACCTACTGATTACCACGTTATATTGGCTCAGTGACGAGTCGTAGTTTCGGCCAAAATGCGCATTCTTGCGTATTTTGTAACCAAACTACTCTTAGGTATCAAAACCGCTTGTTTTGATACCAAACCTGTTTTCTAAACTTAGTTAAGCATGTTTTAACATGCTTAGCTCATTACTTTTAGTTTAGTGCTTATATAGGGTCGTAAGGTAAGCGATCTAAACAATCGCTTATACTTTCGAACCCGACCCATTTGGTCGATCATTAGGATCCGATCAAACATATTAGGTGACCATAGTTGTATAGGGAATAACCTTTCGAGGTTATACCTTATGGTCACCTAGTTTAAGTAGTTGTATGATAGGTAGTTTATATGCCTTAGGTAAATTACCAAAATAACCTTTTCATGTGTAATTGGTAATTAAGCATATGTAACCTAAACTTTCGTCACTTAACTGATTATGTAACATAATTAAACATGTTAGGCATATAATACTTGTCATAGGACTAGTTAGGCGAACGCGTTTCACGGGAACGATACGTTAAAGTAGCTTAAGCTACCTAAACAGGTTGTAATGGGTCTTAAGCACTTAGGATAGGTTCCTTTTAGTATGTAGGCCTTGATAAACCATATCATATGAGTTCCCACACTCATTTGGTTTACAAGACCTCATCCTATACAATCTTCCGAATTAGGTCCGGTTTATTTATGTAGTTACCTATATTAGGTACCATTTGATTTCCGGGACTCCTCTAGCTTGCTTGCTAGTTGTTCAAGACTTCTAAGCACTCTCAAGTGAGTACATAGTCCCCTCTTTTACTGTTTTCAACTATTTTGGGGTGAAGCATGTATAGCTATATGTTATTTTCATAATTTCAAAGTATAATTGATTATACATGTTATTACTTATCATTTGACAAACTAAATGACTATCTATGGTTTAAACACTGATTTCTCAAAGAACATAAAATAAAATGTTGAATTGTACTTATTTTATGTTCACCAGACCGATTGGTAGTATGATATAGCGCTATAGGATTAGACACCCCATTCCTGTTGTCATGGAATGTCTGAAACCAATTTGTTTCTCCATCCAAATAGGGATTGCCTTTGTGGTATCCCTATAGTCTCAAAGGTGTATTTTGATGCACTAGGTCTGAATGAATTCTTAAATCACATTATTTTTTGTATATTTAGTTATACTCCCAAAAGTATAGTTTGATATGCTCCCATATGTGATCTTGTACAAAACCAACAAACATTTTTGTTAATCATTAAAGCATAGTTTGATATGTTATCTTCAAAATCCAAAACATAGTTTAATATGTTATTCATAAATCCAAAGTATACTTTTAAGATGCTACTATAAGGTTATTCGATTAACCTTACATTATTTTACAAAGCATAACTTTTGATCTATTCAAACACCTTGTTTTGTACATTTTTACTTGTGGTTTAAGTAGTCTCATTTTACTTACCATACATAACTTTTGTTTACACATTACATGGTTTACATTTAACTTGGGTTATACAATAACATTGGACTATTGGTTTAAACATGAACATTCTATATTGGTGGTTTGGTTTGAGTAAGTGACTTAAGTAACGAGGCGTGTGTAATATGATACAAGCATGGTGGATACGCCGCTGGTACTTCCTATATATAAGTGTTTGTATGGTATTACATATCGTAGCGTTATTTGAATCATTTCAATTTAAGACATATAACATTTTATACAAATAACATACTTTTCACAAATTGTTTTACAAACAACTTATCTTATACAAACTCATTTTTACTTGGTTATTAATTTAACCTTACATTACTCTTTTACGTATCATCTACTTTATCATCACTTTTCGAATGAATTATAAAACAAAACATTTTACAAGGATCATGACTGACTTTTGTTAAACAACCTTTTTTTCTAAACTTATAAGTCATGAATCTTATATTCACAAAACCTATGTATCTCACAGGCATTTTTATGCTGACGTACCTATTTTTACATATGTTTCAGGTGCTGTCTTGAGATGATTGTTGATACATGCTACATTTAGGATGGACTCGTGCCTTAGCAACTTTAAAACTTGGAAGATCATGGTTGTACTTATTTGATTGTATTAAAACAATGAGTTCATTTATTCAATAAAACAAAATTATTTATTCTATGGTTATGAAACAATGATTCTGTTACAACACTCCCCGACGTTTGCGCCATGTCTAGTTGTTTTACGTGGTCGGGGTGTGACAATGGAGATGGGTTATTAGAGGTATTATAGCATACATATTTAAAACATGCGATTTTGAAAACCTACATGCGAATTTCATACAAAACATGATTTTGCAATATGCGATTTTGATGTACGCATGCGATTTTAAATTAATTCAATAAAATGATTTTTTAGACATGCGAAATTGTTCATGTACACATGCGATTTTAATTTTAATTTTTTTTTTTGGTTTTCTTAGGTGTGTTTCAAGAATCTTGAAAATGATGTAACTGTACAGTGTAGCTGTTTGCGTTTTGAACAGTATGGGCTGCTATGTAAACACATCTATTTTCTTTTCAAGATGTTTGGTGTTAAAGAAATACCAAACAAATATGTTATGAAGAGATGGACAAAGGATGTGGTTCTGAATGAATTAAACACCACATTCGATGTAAAGGTGAATGATAAGGATGAGCATCAGAAGGCTAAACAGATTGCTCGTGAAATCATCTACACAGGGGATTATTTGGTTAGCAATTTGATTTCCGACCTTGATCAACTTGTTTTAGTCAGGGATCAAATGAAGCAGATTAAAGAAAAAGTTGACCAGAGTCGTATAACCAAGCAGCTTGATCCAAAGTTTGACCGGTTTTCAAAGTTGATTGGTTACCAACAACCAGTAACTAATGCACCTCCTACTATCCGTGTGCCGGCTGGTATAAGAAACAAAGGACGTGGCTCGCATAAAAGGATTAAGTCAAAGAAGGAACAAATGATCAGCCGCAAAGGGAAAAGGCCAAGGACATGTAGTGTGTGCAACGAAAAAGGTCATGATATTCGGACTTATGAGATACTGAAAGGCAAACAACAAAAGAAGATGAAGGGAGTCCAGATTGAAAAAGATCCCAGGCACAAAGCCAAATAGGTCGAAGACGATGAAGGGGAAGATGAGTTTGAAGATTACAGTGGAGGTAGTGATGATGGCACTGAAGAAGAAGATCAGTGGGAGGAGGATTCAGATGAGGAAGATTAATTTTTTTTACCGTACATGCGATTTTACAAGACAAACATGCGATTTAGTATGTAAACTTGCGATTTCATATGCATCAGTATATAAGTAGTTTAACATGCGATTTCATTTTATTACATGCGATTGAGTTATCTTGTTTTTTTTAAAAGATGTCTAAATCATTCATGCGATTTATATAATAATGAAGCATAATATGTTTTCAAAACTTGTACAAAAAACATAAATATAAAGTAGTTTTTATTGTCTAACACAACTAAAACGATAAAACGATTAAACAGAAATCTAGTTACTTGAAGCAAAGATTTTTTCACGTTCAGCCGAGCTGAAGTCCATCTTCTCTTTCACAGTGTTTAGAGCATCTTTCAGGAAAGAGAAGGCTAAGTCATCAGCTCGAGACTGTTCCTTTATGTGATCCAAAGCTGCGTCTCTGAAGCTTGATGGTGGCTCTTCAAGCAGTTTCTCCCACATCGCTTGATTTTTCTTGATTTCTGCAAGAATCTTCCCCTGCACATCAATAATCAAATGAGAAGAGGTGACATCGGTGCTTATTTCTGTCAACGTGCGAGTTGACAATAGTTCCTTTATTGCAATGTTTTTTTATCTATTGTGAATCTTCAGATGACATTTTGTGTGTGTTTTTGTATGTTTTTGTGTTCAGTGTCTTAATATGGAAGGTAGTTATCCTTGGGTGTTTCATATTAAAATAGTTAATTTATTATGTAGGTAGGGTGGTAAGTTCAGTAGTATTTATGGTAAAATTGATCATTACAAGTCACACTACAGTCACATCGGTAATAAATTCATTTTTTATATATAAAATAGTTAATTTTTATTTTTTAGTTATCAATTCATAATTTTTTGTTTTTGCATTTTAGGACAAAGTTTCATGAAATCATCAACTGCATTTTTTTCAAAATCGCATATGATTCGAAAACGAATTCGCACACTTTAAGAAACCACATACAACTTCACTTTCTAAATCGCATGTGTGTGAAAATAGAATTCGCACACTATAAGAAATCTCAAACATTATTAACTTTTTTTAGAATCGCATGTGTAAAAACTAGAATTCGCACACGATAAGAAATCTTAAACATTATTTCCTTTTTTTAAAATCACATGTTATAAAAAATGATTTCGCACACTATAAAAAAACAACACCTTTCTTTTTGTATGGAATGGTTTTTCGCACGTTCAATATGTATTTCGCATATTTATAATTTTCATCCCGCATCATCTTCTTCGATAGACGGTCTATCGATTTGTTTCAGTTCTGAACTTTCAAAATCATCATATATGAAATCGCAGAAGGAGGTTGGTGAATAAGAATCTTACATTGTTGTATTTGATTTTATGGATCGAATTTTGATTAATGGTTGGATTTTCGAATACGATTTTGAAATTAAGACTTAAATCTCCGTCGGTTACAGAGATTAAGATATCATAATGACGATTTTAAACTTTTTTTTTCAATATTTGAATACATTAATTTGACTAATTTAATGACTTAAATTGGTTTGATGGATTGAAGATCCAACGGCTGAGAATATCGCGTACGTTATGTAGGATAAGTGGTATTGTACGTTAACAGGCCTATATATATATATTAAGTCTATATATAGATAAGGCTAACTAGGATCTCTTAATCCTAAAGCCAAAACCATAAAACTAAACAATAAGGCTAAAACATAAAGCTAAACCATAAAATTTAAACTATAAACCCTAAAAGCTAAGACCTAAATACTAATGATTAACCCTAAAACTAAACTCTAATATAAGACCAAAAAAGCCAAACCCTAATATATTTAGGGTTTAGGGGTTAGGATTTAGGGTTAAGAGATCCTAGTTAAGGTTCGACGAGCCGTTTCCAACGCCTCTGGAATAAGTCCAATCGAAGTTTGTTTGAGTCGGTTCCCCAGTTTTTTAGTGTTCCCCCATGAACCTCACACTATATATATATTGAAGGGATATTGTCACGACCCCCGACCCGGTTTTACCCGTTTCAGAAGCCGCGGGACAGAAAACCCGTGGTAACTAATATGATGGCAGCGGAATTTTAACAGGATCTTTTAAAACTTGAAAATGCCCAATTTATTTTATTTCACAATTTGGGGATAACACCCATAATTTGCAATAAAGGTGATTTCACTGGGAAATCCCTGTTTTTACAAAAACATGTTTCTTTATTTTATTGAGCCACTTCCTCAAGCTTGTAGTGCTACACGGCACTTTTTCCTGGATCAAAGCAGATTACCTGAAACATGTTTTAAAAAGGTTTTATCAGCAGGGAAATACTGGCGAGTCACTCAAGTTGCACAAAACGACACATTGTTATAATATACAGTATTAAGGGTGATTATATTGTTTCTATCTACCAATTACCCCAAATCGGTATTTGTCACTCGACTGTATCTGTGACTATGGTCAGATCACCCATTGGCTAACCCGTTGTCCAATGGTGACGGGTATCAAGTAATGTATACAAAACCCCACATACCGACAGTAATTGAAGATTACAAAGACTTAATCCCTGTAATTATAACTAGAAAACATTTAGGGTTTTGTAAAGCACTTTGATAAAAAGAGAATGACTCACATTGCAAGTTTAGACGGGCAGAGTTTAGCCTACTGATTTAGCTGTGTAACCTAGTTTAAATAACAATGCATACGAAACTAGGTCAGTAACTTAATACAACATTTACGATAAGCTCACAAAATCAAAACCCTCACGACGAATGACAAAGTATAGCCCTGATTTGGGCAACACTTAAACATCCATCAGATCAGTTTCAATCAATCGGACATTGTATCGTTGCAGTGATCGAGTTATTACCATGTTATCGTAGCAGAGGTTCGGGACAATGTGTGTTTTTGAAGGAAACATCGTATAACTTAACGTACGTAAAGAAACTTTTCGTCGAAACATGCAAACAGATCATGTCCCAAGCCCCTGGATTTATAGCCAAAATTTGGACCTCCCGCGTGTCGCGACAGGATCACCCATCCCTGTCGCGTGTCGCGGGGGAACCCAAAGTAGGCTAGGCCTGCTTTGTCACCTACTTAGCCCTGCTGAGTCGACGAAATTCGAAATTACGTGTTTTAGAATCGTTTTGAGCGGATAAACATAATTAGGGGATACCCCCCCCCCCCTTGAGTTTTAGGGGGCCCTGATCCTAGTTCCAACTATTCTGAAAATTTTATGGGTCATGCTATACTACTTGGGGTCTCGATTAGGGTTTCCTATTGGACATAATATAATAAGAAATAGTAATTTTGCGAGAGTTGTTACATCCTCCCCACCTTATTAGAATCTCGTCCTCGAGATTTACTGGAACAAGTAGGGATATTTTCGCTTCATTTCTGTTTCCAGCTCCCAAGTGTACTCCGGTCCTCTCTTTGAATCCCACTTGACTTTGACCAGTACTAGTCTTTTGTGTTTGAGAAACTTGATCTTTCTGTCTTCTATCTGAAGTGGTTTCTCCACAAATTTTAACTTTTCATTTACCTCTATATCTTGAAGAGGTACTATCAGGGATTCGTCAGATAGACATTTCTTGAGGTTGGATACATGAAATACATCATGTACCCCGTCTAATTCTTCTGGTAGTTGTAAGCGATAGGCAACTGGTCCTATTTGCTGGATTACTGGAAATGGTCCTATGTACTTTGGACTTAGCTTTCCTTTCTTACCAAAGCGGACTACCCCTTTCCAAGGAGAAACTTTTAGGAGTACCTTGTCTCCAACTTGAAATTCCAGTGGGTTGCGCCGATTATCTGCATAACTTTTCTGGCGATCTCGAGCTGTTTTCAGTCTTTCCTTGATTTGAGTGATCTTGTCGGTGGTTTCTTACACTATTTCAGGACCTGATAATTGGCTTTCTCCTATTTCTTCCCAACAAACTGGAGTTCTGCACTTTCATCCATATAGTGCTTCGAATGGGGCAGCTTCAATGCTTACATGATAACTATTGTTATAGGAGAATTCAATTAAGGGTAGGTGGTCATCCCAGTTTCCACCAAAATCTATTACACATACCCTAAGCATGTCTTCCAGGGTTTGGATCGTCCTTTCACTTTGTCCATCTGTTTGAGGATGGTATGCAGTACTTAAATTTAGTCGGGTTCCCATTGCTTCCTGGAAACTAGTCCAGAAATGCGAAGTGAAACGACTATCCCTATCTGATACAATGGAGAGTGGAACTCCATGTAAGGATACTACTTCGTCTACGTATAGCTTGGCTAATCTTTCCATGCTGAAAGTTTTCTTCATGGGTAGAAAATGAGCTGATTTGGTTAATCGATCCACAATTACCCAAATCGCGTCATTACTCTTTCTGGTTTTGGGAAACTTAGTAACAAAGTCCTTTGTTATTAGTTCCCATTTCCATACAGGCATTTCTAATTGTTGGAGTAACCCTGAAGGTTTCTGGTGTTCTGCCTTAACTTGCGAACAAGTTAGACACTTAGATACATATCTCACTATGTCCTTTTTCATTACTATCCACCAGAAATTATTTCTTAAATCTTGGTACATTTTATTATTTCCAGGGTGCATGGTATATCTAGATTTATGGGCTTCTTCTAAAATCTTATTTCTTAATTCTCCTTGCTTAGGTACCCAAATCCTTCTTTTGTGGAATCTCCAAATTCCATCAGCTTTTGCTCTAATTCCTTTATTCTTCCTTTCATTCCTTCAGCATCATCCTTAATTGTTATGGCTTGAACATTCTTCAGTTGTTCCATTAAGTCTAATTGTAAACTTAACCTAAGAGCACGAACTCGCTTTTGCTTTTCATGATACTTACGACTTAGGGCATCTGCAACGACATTCGCTTTTCCTTCGTGATATTGAATATCACAGTCGTACTCACTTAGAATTTCCATCCATCTCCGTTGTCTCATGTTCAATTCTTTTTGCCCAAATATGTACCTTAAGCTTTTATGATCTGTATAAACAGTAAACTTACTTCCATACAGATAATGTCTCCAAATCTTAAGGGCAAAAATTATTGCTCCTAATTCTAAGTCATGAGTCGTATAATTCTCCTCGTGCATTTTCAATTGCCTTGAGGCATACGCAATTACCTTTTTGCGTTGCATTAGCACACATCCTAATCCTAACTTAGAAGCATCACAGTAAACTTCAAAATCTTATGTTCCTTCAGGTAATGCTAGAATTGGGGCGTTTGTTAACTTTTGTTTTAAAATCTTAAAAGCCTCTTCCTGTCTAGGTCCCCATTCAAACTTAACTGTTTTACAGGTTAGCTTAGTTAATGGTACTGCTATCTTAGAGAAATCTTTAATGAAATGCCTATAGTATCCAGCTAATCCTAGAAAACTTCTAACTTCCGTAGCTGATTGCGGGACCTTCCATTTGGTGATCGCTTCTATCTTGGAAGGATCTACATAAATACCTTCATGATTCACCATGTGACCTAAAAATTGCACCTCCTGTAGCCAAAATTCACACTTCGAGAATTTGGCGTAAAGCTTTTCCTTTCTTAATAAAGTTAAGAGTGCATGCAGGTGCTCACAATGCTCTTCCTGGCTTTTGGAATAAATAAGTATACCATCAATGAAGACAATTACAAATTTATCCAAGTACGGTTTAAAGATTCTATTCATCATATCCATAAATGCTGCCGGAGCATTTGTTAGTCCAAAGGGCATGACTGTAAACTCGTAGTGACCATACCTAGTTCTGAAAGCGGTTTTAGGTATGTCTTCTTCTTGTACCTTCAGTTGATGATATCCGGAGCGTAAATCTATCTTAGAAAAATATCTAGCCCCCTGAAGTTGATCGAAGAGATCATCAATCCTAGGCAATGGGTATCGATTCTTAATTGTAACCTTATTTAATTCCCTATAATCGATACACATTCGCATCAAACCATCTTTCTTCTTTACGAACAACACTGGTGCTCCCCACGGGGATGAACTGGGTTGTATGAATCCCTTACTGAGTAATTCATCTAATTGCTTTTTCAGTTCTAGCATTTCGGTGGGTGCTAATCGGTAGGGTGCTTTAGCTATGGGTGTAGTTCCAGGAATCAAATGAATTCTAAATTCTACCTCCCTATCTGGTGGTAATCTTGGTAACTCCTCTGGGAATACATCCGAGTATTCTGATACTACAGAAATTTCCTTGAGTTCCTTACCCTTAGTGCTAATGATTACCGAAATCATATACACTATTCCTTGCTTTCGTTCATAACTAGCAACTTTCATTACTGAAATGAACTTCATGGGTTTACGCGGCTTATCCCCAGTAATCATAATTACTTCTCCTGTGGGTGCATGAATTTCTATGGAATTCTTATCACAAAGGATTCGAGCATGGTTGGCTACTAACCAATCCATTCCTAACACGACATCGAATCCAGCTAAATTCATGGGTAATAGGTTTGCAGAAAATTTATGACCTGAAAGTTCTATATTTTCTTTTTGCAAAACCGTATCTATGTTAACAGAGTTCCCGTCTGCCGTTTCTACCGTAAAAACTTGTCTAAGTTTCGTTAAGGGTAACTTAAGTGCTTGGCATAATGAAGTATTTATAAAACTTTGGTTTGCACCAGAGTCGAATAATACTTTTGCATAAATGTTGTGAACTAAGAACGTACCGGCAATTACGTCAGGAATCAGTTCAGCTTCCTGCGTGGTCAGTTGGAAGGCTCTTACGTTCTTTTTATTAGTTCCTTCAGCAGGTTTAGCCTTGTTATCTGCTGGTTTGACCAATTTAGGGCATTCTGGTCTTAAATGTCTAGCTTCTCCACAATTGTAGCATACCCTTGTTTTCTTCATGCATTCCTCCTCTCGGTGCCCTACAGCTTTGCAGAAATTACATACTTCGTTACATTTTCCGAAATGTTTCTTTTTACAGTTTATGCAGAACGGCGGAGTGGAAGATGACCCAGTTCCCTTTCTCTTGAAATTTCTATTATTACCCATACGAAATCCTTGGGTAATTTTCTGAGCCAATTCCTTCTTTCTGTATTCTTCTCGCGTACGCACCAGTCCGTCAGTTAAAGTGTTAGCGAATTCCACCGCATCATCGATTGTGCGGGGTCTCGCAGCTTTGACAATATCACGAATCTCGCTAATTAAACCCCAAATGTAGCGAGAAATAAGTACCGGTTCTGGCGAAGCCATAGTAGGCACAATTCGAGCATATTCGAAAAACTTCAAAGTATACCCTCGACAATCAACATCCACCATTCGGTGGCTCAGGAATTTGTTCGCTATTTGTTCTTTTTCATATTCTGGGCATAATTTTCTTTCCACCAGATGCTTAAATTCTTCCCAACCCATGGCATAAGCCAGGTCGCTTCCCTTGGCTTGCAACACCGTATTCCACCATTCTAATGCTTCTTCCTTGAAAAGATGAGAAGCATACATGACTTTATCCTCCTCGGCACATTTACTTATTTTAATTACTGCTTCGGTTTTCTCCAACCAACGCAGTGCAGCAGTTGCCCCTTCATTGCCTGCGAACTCGATAGGTTTACAAGCAAGAAATTCCTTGTAAGTGCAACCAGGCATTGCAGCTTTCATTCTCTTAAGTATCGAGGCTTGAATCAAGTTGTCGTTATCGCCGCCTCTGTTAACACTATTACTGAAATCATCGTCGTGCATGCGTTTACTAGGGTGAGCTTGTGAAGGCTCAACAGGACATTTAACCACAGCGACGATTGCTGAAATAGCATTGGCTATTCCTTGAGCGACGATGTTTTCTATGTCTTGCCTTTTAAGAAAATGATCTTCATTGTTTTGCTCAGATTGGTTAACCTCGTTAACTGGGTCATTATCAGCATGTTCCATCTGGTAATTAATATATATATAAGTTAAAAATAAATAACGACTAAATGCAAAACAATCACACAAAAATCACGTCACACGTATAACCAAAATTGTCGATTTTTCGACTTCCATATTTTATGCGTCCGTACACACCAGTTATCTTACAAGAGTTTTATTTTAAGTTATTTTACAGGGTTATATTTTTGTTAATATTTATTAATATTTGATTATTATACCACCACAACCACACCGTCACACCATCCTCGTCAGCTGGCATCTCAGAAGCGACGTTCCCTCTCGTCGTACTTCCATGATATCCTTTCTCCCACATCTCGGATTCTATTTCCTGCGTCCACCAGCCCCTCGCCATAGTGGCAAAGTTCAGCTAAGTTCTCAGCGCTCATTGGTGGATGTAGTGGAGGTTCAGGGTCAAATTGAGGGAAAAAGGTATTAGGGTTATTCAAAAGGTTTTGAAATTGCCAGTCAGTTGTCCACCATTCTTCCAGCTCTTCTGGTAGAGGTCGGGGGTGGATAATAGGATCTGGGATAGCAGGCTCTAGATTAACTGGAAGTTGTGCTTCCGCTGGGTAATTGAAAAGGTTTTCATCGGCAGGTCCGATGATGTCACTAAGTGCCAGTTTACGATCCAGCTCTTCCCATGATGGCATTTCCTGGAATTGCCTGGAAATTTCTCCAATCTCTATTCCTTTGCCTTTATCCTTGGGATCCTCAATCTTTTTGACTTTCTGTGCCGCTGGTTTCTTCCTACGCACACACCTCCAGCCTACGAGTCTTCTACTCTTTTTCGGTTTTGGTTTTTCCTGAGGTTGGGCTTGGAATACCATTGGTTCCTCAGTGTCGGCCCAATAACCGGAAAAACCCTCTGAAACTTCCATGTCAGCAGAATGGATAGTGATATTCTGAAGAGCTTCAGATAATTCATTCATGCTGTTAGCATATGAAGAAACATACAAAATTCTAAGTTAAAATTTTGTAAATTAAATTTTCACATAATCACAGAAGGGCAATCAGAAAAATTAAGTATTTCTAAATACTTAATTGGCTTAAATCAGTGGCTCTGATACCACCTTTTTCTGTCATGGCCCCCGACCCGGTTTTACCCGTTTCAGAAGCCGCGGGACAGAAAACCCGTGGTAACTAATATGATGGTAGCGAAATTTTAACAGGATCTTTTAAAACTTGAAAATGCCCAATTTATTTTATTTCAAAATTTGGGGATAACACCCATAATTTACAATAAAGGTGATTTCACTGGGAAATCCCTGTTTTTACAAAAACATGTTTCTTTATTTTATTGAGCCACTTCCTCAAGCTTGTAGTGCTACACGTCACTTTTTCCTGGATCACAGCAGATCACCTGAAACATGTTTTAAAAAGGTTTTATCAGCAGGGAAATACTGGCGAGTCACTCAAGTTGCACAAAACGACACATTGTTATAATATACAGTATTAAGGGTGATTATATTGTTTCTATCTACCAATTACCCCAAATCGGTATTTGTCACTCGACTGTATCTGTGACTATGGTCAGATCACCCATTGGCTAACCCGCTGTCCAATGGTGACGGGTATCAAGTAATGTATACAAAACCCCACATACCGGCAGTAATTGAAGATTACAAAGACTTAATCCCTGTAATTATAACTAGAAAACATTTAGGGTTTTGTAAAGCACTTTGATAAAAAGAGAATGACTCACATTGCAAGTTTAGACGGGCAGAGTTTAGCCTACTGATTTAGCCGTGTAACCTAGTTTAAATAACAATGCATACGAAACTAGGTCAGTAACTTAATACAACATTTACGATAAGCTCACGAAATCAAAACCCTCACGACGAATGACAAAGTATAGCCCTGATTTGGGCAGCACTTAAACATCTATCAGATCGGTTTCAATCAATCGGACATTGTATCGTAGCAGTGATCGAGTTATTACCCTGTTATCGTAGTACAGGTTCGGGACAATGTGTGTTTTTTAAGGAAACAGCGTATAACTTAACGTACGTAAAGAAACTTTTCGTCGAAACATGCAAACAGATCAAATCCCAAGCCCCTGGATTTATAGCCCAAATTTGGACCTCCCGCGTGTCGCGACAGGATCACCCATCCCTGTCGCGTGTCGCGGGGGAACCCAAAGTAGGCTAGGCCTGCTTTGTCACCTACTTAGCCCTGCTGAGTCGACGAAATTCGAAATTACGTGTTTTAGAATCGTTTTGAGCGGATAAACATAATTAGGGGATACCCCCCCCCCCTTGAGTTTTAGGGGGCCCTGATCCTAGTTCCAACTATTCTGAAAATTTTAGGGGTCATGCTATACTACTTGGGGTCTCGATTAGGGTTTCCTATTGGACATAATATAATAAGAAATAGTAATTTTGCGAGAGTTGTTACAGGTATAGTCCCAAAAACCTTGCGCAGGCGCATAGGACCATACCACAACCTTATTCCAAGAACATCTTGGGCAAGACCCTGCTCGGCCGCGCAACGGTCCTAAACAGGATTTGGAAGAAAACAGTTCAATAATGAAGGAATATGGTCCCAAAAACCTTGCGCAGGCGCATAGGACCATACCATAGCTTTAACATCTTGAACAAGACCCTGTACAGCCGCGCAGTGGTCCTAAACAAGAGTTGAAAGAAAACAGTCTTCGATAACCATGCACCGGAGAAAAGGAGAGAAACATTCAACTAACACCCTTGCGCGGGCTCGTACAAGGGTACAGTTAGACTTGAAGATAAAATCCTAAACAGATCCGCAAGCCTGGAATCATGACTTGATCAAAGTACTTTTCCGTTACAACAGAATGGACACGTGGCAAAGGCATAATGTTTACAGCTGTAGATCTTCTAGAAAGCCTTAAATGCTCATCGTGCATGGCCATTCAGTTGCAACCGAAGATGACGTGGCATAATCCTAGACACTCATCTAAATCACGAGGATGGCACTAACTAGAAGAAGGATCTACCCAAAATCACTTTCCACGTGGCAACTCCACAACCGTTGATCAAAACCCACGATCCGTGTGTAAAGATTAACGGAAGGAAAAATAAATAACAAACGGAAAACCACTTTCTGTTACTATCTCCGTCGCACCATTTTCCCGCCAAAAACAGGCTATAAATAAGACACTGCAGGTATGATCTCACAACTTAACTTCACTTACTCTCACTTTTACCATATCTTCTTCATCGAGATCCTTGTACTTATTCTCACGCCGGAGGGTGGTCATAAAGAGAACCCCCATTCTCCCCGTGGCGAGTCTAATGGCTTTCTGTTTTGCAGTGATCACCGGAGAAGGAAACTAGCTAACCAATCGAATCAACGAGAGGATTAACCCTTTTATGCAGAAACTCGACCCCTGATCTGAGTGTCTCCGATCCATTCTGATCACTGTTTCTTCATTGGCGCCCACCGATTCTTCTATTTTCATTTTCATTTTCTCGTTTGATTCATTTCTTCTCATTTGTTTTCAATGGCAGAAGCTCCAACAAATTACCCACCAAGTCCTCGATCTGAGAACAGAGACGGTACGTTTCATGCTTCTCATGTCGACGGAATCATGGGGAAACCATTTAGTAACGACGATATTCATCACGATGTGCACAACCCTGTTACCTCAGAACTCAGAACTCATAGTTCAGATCTACTTCCGGAGGAAACTCCAACTTATTTGTATGTTAAATTTTAAAACACTCCGAACGAAATTTTTACACAACCTTGTAAATCAGTAACTCAAGTAGCCACACAGGAGTCTGCAGCTCAGGTGCAAACGACAATTGCATCTCGAGCGTCCTGTTACGATTTATCATCAATCAAAGTATACTCTCAGTCTAGCACCAGATACGAGTTCACACACCTCAGATCTGGATATAAGGAATCTCGTATCGAACAAAATTCTCAGAAGCAATCCGATCGTACAGAGTTGCGCCCATATCCATTACAGCTGTTGGACACCCAACTCAACGACGAAAAACATCTAAAGACGCTCAGTGACAATATGCAAAACATGGGAGACGTCCACAGCAACCCAAACAGTAGTACAGAGTAAACATACATGGTGCAAGGCGGACCGTCGCGTAAGCATAACAATAAACAAAGCCACAATCAACACTGGCGTGAACAACAAGTAATTTTCCCTGTCGTACCCGGAGGTCTTCAAGAAGAACGACCGGTCATCATACTTGGTATCTTCGGTCATTATCGTACTGATTACATGTTCGTTGATCCGGGTAGTTCAATGGATATAATTTACGAACAATGTTTCAAGCAATTAGACCCAGAGGACAAGGCGCGCTTGAAACCAGTTGATTTTCCTTTAACTGGTTTCTACAATGAAGTCTTCTTTCCGTTGGGACAGATATCCTTTCCTGTAACACTCTCTGATGGTGAGCACTCGCACATCGTTACAGTCAATTTCATGGTTATGCCAGCTACATCCCGCCATGATGTACTGTTGGGAAGACGTTCATAAAGGGAGTTCAGCATGATTACATCTATACCACACGCCGCTTGCGGTTTTCCGATAGAAACCGAAGTGGCAATTCTATATTCAAGCAAAGAAGTGATGTCTGTAGACGACAACCTGCCAGTAATGGTCGCGAAGCCATCTCTATCTAACGAACCAGAAAAATAGGTACTCAACAATGAATACCTTGAACAGACAATTTTTCTAGGACACGCCATTTCATCGACAATCCGCGCAAGATTTAAAAAACTCCTGTTCTAGAATATGGATATTTTCGTGTGGTCCCCAGCGGACATGACCGGCGTACCAAGAGAGGTGACGGAACATTGTTTGAATGTTCGACCTTCAGCGGAACCAGTAACACAGGGAAAGCGCAGCCTAGGCCCGGAAAAGGCTCGCGCCATGAACGAGCAAGTGGCTGAACTACTTCAAGCCAGCATACTGCGCGAAGTTCGATATCAAACCTGGGTGGCTAACTCAGTAATGGTGCAAAAGCACAATGGTGGATGGCGCATGTGCGTTGATTCCAAAGACCTCAACAAAGCCTACCCAAAAGACTGTTATGCTCTCCCAGAGATAGACAAAAAGGTGGATTCCTTGGCATCCTTCCGATGGAAATGATTCCTGGATTGCTACAACGGTTATCACCAAGTACAAATGAAGGAAGAGGATGAAGACAAGACAGCTTTTTGCACGGACAAAGGTATATTTTGTTACACAAAAATGCCTTTCGGTCTCCGCAACGCGGGAGCTACTTACCAACGCCTAATGGATAGAGTCTTCGGGGAGGATATCAGTGTAATAGTAGAAGTCTATATGGACGACCTTGTCATCATGAGTCCCGAAGAAGAATTAATGCCCACAAACATCCAACGCACCTTCGACTCTCTGCGCAGAGTTAACCTAAAACTAAATCCAGTAAAGTGCTCGTTCGGAATGGAGGAGGGCAAATTCTTATGATTCATCGTAACCAAAGACGGTTTCAAAGTCAATCCAGAAAAAGATTGAGGCCATTCAGCTCATGCCGTCACCAGCATCTATCAATGAGATG
The DNA here is from genome assembly GCA_030545235.1 of Helianthus tuberosus. NCBI lineage: Eukaryota > Viridiplantae > Streptophyta > Magnoliopsida > Asterales > Asteraceae > Helianthus > Helianthus tuberosus. The sequence goes on from CM060443.1 coordinate 116,608,081, forward strand.
CAACGTCTCGCTGGTCGACTAGCTGCGCTCAACCGATTTTTGGCAAACCATGCTGCCAAATCATATCCGTTCATCAGCACATTGCGCAACTGCATGAAAAAGAGCCAGTTTCAATGGACTTCGGAGGAAAAAAATGCTTTTCAAGAAATGAAAGAATGCTTGATCCAACTATCTACCTTAACAGCTCCGCGAAAAGAAGAACCATTAATCTTGTACCTCTCTGCATCAGAGGTAGCCGTAGGCGCAATGTTGCTAGTCAAAAGAAATGGAGTCCAAACTCCAATTTATTACATCAGCAAGATGTTGACTGGCCTAGAAACTCGCTATGCAATCATGGAAAAACTTGTTCTCGCGTTAGTCCACGCTTCGAGTAGATTACGAAGGTACTTTTCTGGCTACGTTATAACTGTTCTTACAAATTATCATTTGGGACAAATCTTATCCAAGCCGGACGTTGCGGGCCGATTAGCAAAATGGGCCATTGAACTGGGCGGATACAACATCCTGTATAAGCCGCGCCCAGCAATCAAGGGCAAAGTCCTAGCAGATTTTGTTACTGAAGTCCCTATTGATAAAATCCAAGAATGCGAAGCCATACAGAATCCTACCCCAGTCTTCGACGACAGGGTCTGGATCTTATACACAGACGGTGCTTCCAACGATGACGGCGCAGGGGCTGGTCTTCACCTCAGCCCCGACAACCACGAACTTACCTACGCCATACGACTAGATTTTAAAAGCACCAACAACGAAGCAGAGTATGAAGCATTCCTCGCAGGTCTCCTCCTAGCATTAAACGAGGGCAAAAAATCTAGAAGCACATGTCGATTCTCTGTTGGTGGCGGAGCAAATCAACGGTCGCTACGATGCAAAAGGCGAGACGATGGCCTTATATCTTGATCAATCAAGAACATTAATCAATCAGTTTCAGACTTTCAAAATCATCCATATCAACAGAAGTTAGAACAAGCACGCGGACTCGCTAAGCAAGTTAGCCACCACAAGTTTTAAACACCTGGCAAAAGTGGTCCGCATTGAAATTCTCTCAAACCCATCCGTCCCTCTGAGGTATGTGAATATGATAGAATTCTATATCACAAATCTTATATGGGTCCTCTTCTAAGATGCGTAGACAAACATGATGCGCAATATTTAGTCCGGGAAATCCATGAAGGGCTATGCGGAATCCACGCTGGTCCTCGCATGGTAGTGGCAAAAATCATGAGCGCAAGCTATTACTGGCCCGGCATGCATCTGGATGCCGTCGAGATATTGCGCAAATGCACCTCGTGCCAGCGACACGCTCCAAAGACACTTCGCCCAAAGAACCCCTTGGTCCCGGTAACCGTAACATGGCCTTTCCAACAATGGGGAATTGATCTGGTAGGTCCCTTTCCCGATCCGCCTGGCGCAGTGAAGTTCATCATAGTTGCTGTGGATTACTTCACCAAGTGGGTAAAAGCCAAAGCGCTAGCATCAACTACCGCAATGATAACAAGAAAGTTCATCTAGGAATACATCATATGCCGGTTCGGGTTTCCACTGCGCATTATCACAGACAACAGTACAAATTTTGCGTCTGACGATCTACGGAAATGGTAGAAAGAAATGCGCATCGAACATAGTTTCTCCTCCGTGGTACACCCACAGGCAAACGGTTAAGTCGAAAGCGTCAACAAACAGATTGTAGATGGCATTAAGGCAAGGCTGGGAACCGCAAGAAGAGGATGGGTTGATGAATTCCTAAGCATTCTATGGGCTCACCGCACCATGCCGAAAACTAGCACGGGGGAAACACCATTTAGCCTCGTTTACGGCTCGGAAGTAGTAATTCCGGTGGAAATCGGCCTCCCGTCACCTCGAATGCTAGCCATAGAAAAACAAAACAACGAGCGTGAGCGCAGACTCGACCTGGACCTCCTTGAAGAAAGACGAGTAAACGCAACCATCAATGAGGCCAGGTACAAGTCAAAACTGGAAAAATATTACAATGCTCGAGTACGCGTATGCACTTTCTTACCGGGAGACTTCGTCCTACGAGACAACGAAGCATCAAACGCCAAAAAACCGGGAAAGCTCGCCCCTAAATGTGAAGGACCTTATGTCATTAACAAGGTCCTCGGAAATGGCACATACACCTTACGTCGGCTCGACGGGACGGACGTTCCGCGCACATGGAATGCGTAGCAATTGCGCAGGTGCTACATGTAACCACAGCACCCTTCGTACTTGGACAACACACCACGCTAACCAACGTACAACACAAGGGTCGCTACCTACATACGCATCATAATTATAGTATCTATTAGCGACTTTGTACTACACGACCTCTGCGCCTTATCCGAATCAATACAAAGTTTGTTGCATTACTTCTATGTTTTATTACAAATGCATGCAATTTCTTTTGGTAAGCACAAAAACATTATGGTAACCTAACACAAGTCTCGAACGATCCGTGGTCACAGGTACTGTGCAAGGTCTAGCCCTACGTTCACACATGAGCTTTATACCATCTTTATTTATCTTACCTAAACGAAGTAATTGTACTCATGCAAACATTGTAACTAAAAACATACAGCACATTAATACTTGCGCGACAACGCATCAACAAAGTTACATGTGCGGCAGCACATTAATACTCGTGCGGCAGTGCATTAGCAAAGTTATACGTGCGACAGCACAATAATATAAGTTACTTACGCGAAAGTGCATTTGACCAAACAAAAACGGATTCAATATCCTAAACAAATTTGAAATAAATGCCAACCTTGGGTGACTTCCAAGGCCTCCACCGCATCAGGAGACGGACGTTATTGTTCGTTCTCAACAACAATTAAGGCAACAGGGGTAATTGTGACAACTCGAAATTTAGAACTTTTCTTGTATCTCGATGTTACTTGCTTGAACGTTATGTGATTAGTTAACTTGTGTGATTAATGATAAGTGAACATTCTATGCGATTAAGTGTTATGTTATGTGTAGTGCTTGTAGGTATATGTGTGTTATTATGACCCGAGACACAAGGACCCAACTCGAGACCATGCGGTCTCGAGTGAGCAATGAAACAATGGGCCGGATGGGCCATACACCTCATTTAACCCAACCGAAAGCCCATTAGGGTGCACCACTTGAAGCTAGTATATATCCTTGTTGCTAACCAACACTATCATCTTTTGGACAACACACACACTCCCCTACTCTCCCTCTAGAACCATTAAACCCTAAGTCTCAACATCACCTCTCCTCCCATCCTTCTCTCGGATTCAAACCGACAACCACAAGGACTCTCGGATCGACACACACACACACACCCGTTTGGAAGCTTCATACTCACCTTTGAAACCCATCAACCGGTTAGTGTCTTTATGATGTTTGTTGTTAAATGATAGTATGAATGATATGATTTAACTAGTATAGTTGTATGCTTGATGATGTTTTTGTGAACCGGATGTGTATGATGTTGATAATCGGCTAACATGTTTTGATTTCGGATATGTTGCATAATGAGCTCATGATATCTTGTGTCTAAATATGATTCAAACCATTGATTGTTGATGTTCATGAAAGCCGGCTTGCATATGTGTAGTACCATGATGAATCGGATTAGTGTAGAGTTGATTTTGAGATGTTATGTGATGATTTGAAACCTTTAGATGAGTATGTTCAAGTGTGTTGATTTGTTGTTCATGATTATGTTTGTGATTAATGCTAGAAACCGGAAATATGTTGAACAAGTTTGAATAATCAACATGAACATGACTTGAATATATGAAGAACAACTTGAAGATGATATGAATATGTTATGAACATTTGAAATTGCCATGTTTGATCCGTTTTTGGTAAGTAATAGACAAGGAAACATGTTTGTAAATTGTGGTTGGATAGTACATAGCTTCATGAAATCGGAATGTTATTGGTTAGTACATATGTCAGGAAATCAGCAGATGTCCAGTCGAGACCTTCGGTCCCGACTCGAGACCACCATATGTCAACTCGAGATCACAGTTTCGACACAAAGTTGCGAGTCGAGAACCTATAGTCTCGACTCGAGACCCCACTTGATCAACACCCAAACATCTTGACTCGAGACCATGTTTGCGAGTCCAGTTGCGACTCGAGACCACTACATGCATGACCCGAGACCACCTTAGTTGCGACTCGAAATCTTGTGGACTACAACTCGAGACCGCACAGTCTCGATAAGAGACCGCACAGTCTCGACTCGAGACTACATGCATGTACACGCTGATTTGAACTTGCACACTATTACGGGCCTAAGTAATTGGGCCGAACGTATGGGCCTTATGTGTTACTGTTGAATGTGAATGTTGTTGGGCTGCCATGAATGAAACTTGCATACAATGTGCTAGCATACGTGTAGAAACATACGTGCACTACCTAAATACGAACCTGACTTATATGGTACAACTATGTTAGGGCGTGATTGACCACTAGCATCTAGACTTGACTTTTCTGTGTATCTGCCGAGCAAACCAAGGTGAGTTCACACCCTCTACAAAGCATGGGATTCCCAGGGGTCGGGAATTGGGGTTAAGGAACATGGGTTCCTCGTCCTCCTTGGGTAGGACAACAATGGTTCAGGAATGTAATTCCTCTTCCTCACGGACAGATAACTCGTACTAGACCAAAACTCTATCACGAAGTCCCTCCTTTTTATATCGACTTAATCGCCGGGCCAATGGCGAGCGGGTCATTAGTTAGATAGCGCTATTTAGGTCTGACAAACCTCACACCGTGCCGCAGAGGACGGGCGTGAACTAATGGATCTGGGGCACGTCAATGATGATAGACATTGACAGTTTCAGGGCACATAAACATGACTACAGTCAGCAGTCGATATGGTAACGAGTCTAGTGTATACATGGGGTAGCCCCCACGGCCGAAATGCCAGATAACTAACACGGGGTAGCCCCCACGGCTGGATTGCCAGAGTAACCGGGAGTAAACAAGTCACGTTTTTTTTAACTATGGGGTAACCCCCACGGCAGGATGCCAGATAAAGGAAACTGTTTTCGAAACAACTTAAAACGAACACCCAACCGTGAACTCACTCAACTTGTTGTTGACTCGTTACTACATGCTTTGCAGGACAATAGGTACTCAGCGGGAGCTTGCATGGAAGAGAGTCGTTGGGGGACATGGACGGCTGTGTGCCATGTTAAACTTTGAAACAATTAAACTTATGTTTTGGCTTTAAGACTTATGCTTCCGCTTACAACTTAAACTATGTTTTGTTTGAACACCAATTGTATTGGTTGGATTTTATAACTACTCATATGCTTGTTTAATATGATTGGTGGCTGGATCCTGGTCAGTCACGCCTCCAAGCGGTAGTACTCCGCAGGTGGATTTTGGGGGTGTGACAGATTGGTATCAGAGCCATTGGTTATAGTGAACTTGGTTTTAATAAAGGGGAAAACGTTTTATTAAAACCAGACTATAACCTGTACAGTGCTCTACGGTCCACAACGACGCTTCACTCCACATGCAAGGCTCAACATTCTAGGTGATATGATCTGTGTATATGTTGCCTACTTGTTAGTTACATAGTACATTGCTCGTGGTATGCTTGGTTAGTATAACTATTGTTGCTTGAACACGTGTGTACTTACTCACTTCTGTCATCGCATTTTCGCGAACCCCTCTCACTCACGTTCCTCTTAATATGAAGATCATGTCTGGACGCGTTAACCTGACACAAGCCCAGTTGACGGCTCTGATCAACGAACGAGTTGCCGCAGCACTTGCAGCTGCACACGCAGGAGGTATATCCTGCAGTCCGAACTCATTCTAGGATCTTTAGAATCCTACTCTCGTGAACCAACCTTTGTGTTAAACTCTGTCTTTTCTTTCACCCACGATAGGTCAGCATGCTCAGCCACCCGTGTGCACTTTTAAGACTTTCATGGACTGCCGACCAACTACTTTTAGCGGCACTGAAGGAGCAGTAGGTCTCCTCCACTGGTTTGAGAAACTAGAATCTGTGTTCGAAATGTGTGAATGCCCTGAGGCGCGCAGGGTGAAGTATGCTACCGGTACTCTCGAGGGTTTAGCCCTCACGTGGTGGAACGCTCAGGTTCAAATGCTGGGGTTGGTTGCTGCCAACGCCACCCCATGGGAAACTTTTAAGGAGATGATCAAGGAGGAATACTGCAGTCGGGATGACATTCATAAGCTGGAAGTCGAATTCTTCAACCTCAAGATGACGGGGTCAGAAATTGAGGCGTACACTAAGAGATCAAATGAGCTGGCCTTACTGTGTCCTACTATGGTGGACCCTCCATTTAAGCGTATTGAACTCTTTCTCAAGGGCTTGGTGCCAGAGATCCAAAGCCATGTGACTTCAGCAAACCTCGCCACCATCCAGCAGGTTGTTCAGTTGGCTCACCGTCTTACTGACCAAGCGGTGGAGCAGAACAAGTTACCAAAACGCATAGGTGCTGCAACTACTTCTGGTACCTCTAGTGATAACAAACGGAAATGCGATGGAACTTCAAGTAAGGGGTCGACTTCTGTTCAGTCCCAGTCTCAGCAGAGAAAGACTGATGACTACAAGAGTCCTAGTCAGCAATCATCTGGTGGTCAAAGCCATGGTGGGTACAAAGGGAATCACCCCAAATGCAATCGCTGCAGCCTGCATCACAGCGGGCCATGCACCAGGGGCAATTGTCATCGGTGCAACAAGCCTGGTCACGCTGCAAAGGATTGCAGGAGCTTATACCCCGCCAATCAGAACCGTCAGCAAGCTCAACAGAACCAGCGCCAGCAGCAGCAGCAAGGTGATAACAAAGGGTGCTTTCAATGTGGAGCTGAGGGCCACTTCAAGAGAGATTGTCCCCAGCTGAACAGGAACCAGAACAATAACAACAACAATAACAACAATCAGGGGAATGGTAACAATGGGAACAACAACAACAATGGAGCCAGGGGGCGGGCGTTCGTGATCGGCCAAGGTGAAGCAAGGAATGACCCCAATGTCGTGGCGGGTAAGTTCCTTCTCGACGACTTTTATGTTTCAGTATTATTTGATTCGGGTGCCGATACTAGCTACATGTCACTAGAATTTAGTCGAATGCTTAAGCGTATCCCAACACCTATGAACAACAAGCACACTATAGAGCTAGCGAATGGTAAGAGTTTAGAAGCCACGCACGTAGTCAAGGGTTGTAAACTTATTCTCGCTGACCGGACCTTCTCTATCGACCTTATTCCTATCGTCTTGGGTAGTTTCGACGTTGTCATTGGGATGGATTGGTTATCCCAACACCGAGCAGAGATTCTTTGCAACGAGAAGATTGTTCGTATTCCGGGTTCCGGTAGTGAACCTCTCATGATTCGTGGCGACAAGAGGAGTGCCGTTGAGAACGTCATCTCTCTCCTTAAGGCCCAGAAGTGCTTGCGAAAGGGGCACACTGCCATTTTGGCTCTCGTTACTGACACCTCGGAGAAAGAGAAGAAAATAGAAGATTTCCCGATTGTACGCGACTATCCTGAGGTATTTCCTGAGGAATTACCTGGTCTTCCGCCTCATCGCCAGGTCGAGTTTCAGATTGAACTAGCTCCTGGAGCTGCGCCTATAGCTCGTGCACCTTATCGCTTAGCCCCATCAGAGTTGGAAGAACTCTCTACGCAACTACAAGAACTCTTGGATAAGGGTTTCATTCGTCCTAGCTCATCGCCCTGGGGAGCTCCAGTGCTATTTGTGAAGAAGAAGGACGGTACCTTCAGAATGTGCATCGACTACCGGGAACTCAACAAGGTGACAGTGAAGAACCGCTACCCTCTACCGCGTATTGACGACTTGTTCGACCAGCTGCAAGGGTCGAGCTACTATTCAAAGATTGATTTGAGATCGGGATATCACCAGCTGAGAGTCCGAGAAGAGGACGTCTCCAAAACAGCTTTTAGAACTCGTTATGGACACTATGAGTTTTTGGTTATGCCATTTGGGCTGACGAACGCACCTGCGGTTTTCATGGACTTGATGAACCGAGTGTGCAAGCCTTACCTGGACAAGTTCGTTATAGTCTTCATCGACGACATCCTGATCTATTCTAAGAGTCGGGAAGAGCATGAGCAACATCTACGACTTATTCTGGAACTCCTTCGAACCGAACAGCTTTACGCAAAGTTCTCGAAATGCGACTTCTGGCTTCGTGAAGTCCATTTCCTAGACCACGTGGTAAACAAGGATGGGATTCATGTTGATCCATCCAAGGTAGACTCTATTAAGAACTGGCCTGCACCTCGTACACCAAAGGAAATTCGCCAATTCTTGGGATTGGCAGGTTACTACAGGAGGTTCATTAAGGATTTTTCTAAGATTGCACAGCCTCTCACCTCACTGACGCAGAAAGGCGTTGTTTATCGCTGGGGAAATGCACAGGAATCAGCATTTCAACACTTAAAGGATAGACTGTGCAGCGCACCTATCCTTTCCTTGCCGGAGGGCACAGACGACTTCGTGGTCTACTGCGACGCGTCAATTCATGGTCTCGGTTGTGTATTGATGCAACGAGATAAAGTTATAGCCTACGCCTCACACCAACTTAAAGTTCATGAGAAGAACTACACTACGCACGACTTAGAGCTGGGAGCTGTTGTCTTTGCACTTAAGTTATGGCGGCATTACCTGTACGGTACCAAGTGCGCCATCTACACCGACCACAGGAGCCTCGAACATATCTTCAAGCAGAAGGAACTGAATATGCGACAACAACGATGGGTCGAGCTGCTGAATGACTACGAGTGCTCAATCAGGTATCACCCGGGCTAGGCCAATGTTGTGGCTGACGCCCTCAGTCGAAAGGACACTACGCCTAAGCGCGTGCGAGCTTTACAACTCACGATCCATTCTAGTCTTCCTTCCCAAATACGAGCTGCTCAGATAGAAGCACTGAAACCAGAAAACGTCAGGGCTGAAGCCCTACGCGGATCAAGGCAACGCTTAGAACAGAAGGAAGATGGTGCTTACTACGTAACGGGACGCATTTGGGTCCCACTCTACGGCAACCTACGAGAGCTTGTGATGGATGAAGCACACAAGTCTCGCTACTCAGTACACCCTAGATCAGATAAGATGTATCATGATATCAAAACTACGTACTGGTGGCCTAGCATGAAGGCCCACATAGCGACCTATGTCAGCAAGTGTTTGACTTGTCCGAGAGTCAAGTCTGAATACCAGAAACCCTCAGGCCTACTCCAACAACCAGAGATACCACAATGGAAATGGGAGCAAATTTCCATGGATTTCGTTACTGGCCTGCCTAGATCCCAGCGCGGAAATGATACTATTTGGGTGATCGTGGATCGACTTACAAAATCGGCACACTTCTTGGCTATCAAGGAGACGGATAAGTTCTCCACTCTTGCAGAAATATACCTCAAGGAAGTTGTTTCGAGGCACGGGGTGCCCACCTCCATCATCTCAGATCGAGATGCACGTTTTACTTCAGAGCTGTGGCAAGCAATGCACAAATCCTTTGGCTCACGATTAGACATGAGCACAGCGTATCACCCTCAGACGGACGGGCAGTCCGAGCGCACTATTCAAACCTTAGAAGACATGCTTCGTGCATGTGTAATCGACTTTGGCAACAGCTGGGAAAAGCATCTGCCACTCGTGGAATTCTCATATAATAACAGCTACCACACCAGCATTAAAGCTGCTCCGTTTGAGGCATTGTACGGACGTAAATGCCGGTCACCTCTTTGTTGGGCAGAGGTGGGGGATAGTCAGATCACTGGTCCAGAACATGTGGTAGACACGACCGAACAAATTGCTCAAATATGAAAACGCATGGCGGCAGCTCGTGACCGTCAGAAAGTTTACGCCGATAAGGGCAGGAAACCACTAGAGCTCCAGGTTGGGGAGCGGGTACTACTCAAAGTTTCACCCTGGAAGGTGTGGTTCGTTTTGGTAAACGAGGCAAACTTAACCCACGATACGTTGGACCTTTCGAAATCATTGAGAAAATAGGCAGGGTGGCCTACAGACTAAACTTACCAGCAGAACTCGGTGCAGTTCACAACGTTTTCCACGTGTCGAATCTGAAGAAGTGTCTGTCAGATGAGACCCATGTAGTTCCCCTGAAGGAACTCACTATCGATGAGCAGTTACGATTCGTCGAGGAACCAGTCAAAATCACGGACCGGGATGTTAAGGTCCTCAAGAGCACTAGAATACCTCTCGTTCGAGTTCGTTGGAACTCACGTCGCGGCCCAGAGTTCACCTGGGAACGCGAAGATCGGATGAAACAAAAGTATCCCCAACTGTTCGGAAACGGTACAACCACTACTGAGGCTGAAGCTACGGAATTTCGGGACGAAATTCCAGATCAACGGGGGGTGGATGTGACACCCCAGGAAAACCGGGAAAACCATACAACTTAACTAGCTTCCTCAGTGAGTGCCTACCAAATTTCGGGACGAAATTTCTTTCAACTTGGGGATGATGTGACAACTCGAAATTTAGAACTTTTCTTGTATCTCGATGTTACTTACTTGAACGTTATGTGATTAGTTAACTTGCGTGATTAATGATAAGTGAACATTCTATGCGATTAAGTGTTATGTTATGTGTAGTGCTTGTAGGTATATGTGTGTTATTATGACCCGAGACACAAGGACCCAACTCGAGACCATTCGGTCTCGAGTGAGCAATGAAACAATGGGCCGGATGGGCCATACACCTCATTTAACCCAACCGAAAGCCCATTAGGGTGCACCACTTGAAGCTAGTATATATCCTTGTTGCTAACCAACACTATCATCTTTTGGACAACACACACACTCCCCTACTCTCCCTCTAGAACCATTAAACCCTAAGTCTCAACATCACCTCTCCTCCCATCCTTCTCTCGGATTCAAACCGGCAACCACAAGGACTCTCGGATCGACACACACACACACACCCGTTTGGAAGCTTCATACTCACCTTTGAAACCCATCAACCGGTTAGTGTCTTTATGATGTTTGTTGTTAAATGATAGTATGAATGATATGATTTAACTAGTATAGTTGTATGCTTGATGATGTTTTTGTGAACTGGATGTGTATGATGTTGATAATCGGCTAACATGTTTTGATTTCGGATATGTTGCATAATGAGCTCATGATATCTTGTGTCTAAATATGATTCAAACCATTGATTGTTGATGTTCATGAAAGCCGGCTTGCATATGTGTAGTACCATGATGAATCGGATTAGTGTAGAGTTGATTTTGAGATGTTATGTGATGATTTGAAACCTTTAGATGAGTATGTTCAAGTGTGTTGATTTGTTGTTCATGATTATGTTTGTGATTAATGCTAGAAACCGGAAATATGTTGAACAAGTTTGAATAATCAACATGAACATGACTTGAATATATGAAGAACAACTTGAAGATGATATGAATATGTTATGAACATTTGAAATTGCCATGTTTGATCCGTTTTTGGTAAGTAATAGACAAGGAAACATGTTTGTAAATTGTGGTTGGATAGTACATAGCTTCATGAAATCGGAATGTTATTGGTTAGTACATATGTCAGGAAATCAGCAGATGTCTAGTCGAGACCTTCGGTCCCGACTCGAGACCACCATATGTCAACTCGAGATCACGGTTTCGACACAAAGTTGCGAGTCGAGAACCTATAGTCTCGACTCGAGACCCCACTTGATTAACACCCAAACATCTTGACTCGAGACCATGTTTGCGAGTCCAGTTGCGACTCGAGACCACTACATGCATGACCCGAGACCACCTTAGTTGCGACTCGAAATCTTGTGGACTACAACTCGAGACCGCACAGTCTCGATAAGAGACCGCACAGTCTCGACTCGAGACTACATGCATGTACACGCTGATTTGAACTTGCACACTATTACGGGCCTAAGTAATTGGGCCGAACGTATGGGCCTTATGTGTTACTGTTGAATGTGAATGTTGTTGGGCTGCCATGAATGATACTTGCATACAATGTGCTAGCATACGTGTAGAAACATACGTGCACTACCTAAATACGAACCTGACTTATATGGTACAACTATGTTAGGACGTGATTGACCACTAGCATCTAGACTTGACTTTTCTGTGTATCTGCCGAGCAAACCAAGGTGAGTTCACACCCTCTACAAAGCATGGGATTCCCAGGGGTCGGGAATTGGGGTTAAGGAACATGGGTTCCTCGTCCTCCTTGGGTAGGACAGCAATGGTTCAGGAATGTAATTCCTCGTCCTCACGGACAGATAACTCGTACTAGACCAAAACTCTATCACGAAGTCCCTCCTTTTTATATCGACTTAATCGCCGGGCCAATGGCGAGCGGGTCATTAGTTAGATAGCGCTATTTAGGTCTGACAAACCTTACACCGTGCCGCAGAGGACGGGCGTGAACTAATGGATCTGGGGCACGTCAATGATGATAGACATTGACAGTTTCAGGGCACATAAACATGACTACAGTCAGCAGTCGATATGGTAACGAGTCTAGTGTATACATGGGGTAGCCCCCACGGCCGAAATGCCAGATAACTAACACGGGGTAGCCCCCACGGCTGGATTGCCAGAGTAACCGGGAGTAAACAAGTCACGTTTTTTTTAACTATGGGGTAACCCCCACGGCAGGATGCCATATAAAGGAAACTGTTTTCGAAACAACTTAAAACGAACACCCAACCGTGAACTCACTCAACTTGTTGTTGACTCGTTACTACATGCTTTGCAGGACAATAGGTACTCAGCAGGAGCTTGCATGGAAGAGAGTCGTTGGGGGACATGGACGGCTGTGTGCCATGTTAAACTTTGAAACAATTAAACTTATGTTTTGGCTTTAAGACTTATGCTTCCGCTTACAACTTAAACTATGTTTTGTTTGAACACCAATTGTATTGGTTGGATTTTATAACTACTCATATGCTTGTTCAATATGATTGGTGGCTGGATCCTGGTCAGTCACGCCTCCAAGCGGTAGTACTCCGCAGGTGGATTTTGGGGGTGTGACAGTAATGATCCTCGCCAAAGTCAGGACAACTGATGTCCCAGCTAACCTTTAGCGCGTTACAAACATACAAAAAACAACCCCGCGCGCGCATGGGAACCACATTTGATGACGCCCAATTAATGTTTAACGTTTGACAAGTGACAGCCTGTCATCTAACCGTCACATGTCAACAATCAGCACAGTACCTTTTACCTACTACCTGCCATGAGTCAAATTTTTCAAAATTTGAAATCATGGAAAACTCAGCTTGAAGAAACAAAGAAATATCTTCTATAAGAAGATTCTTCATACTTTGCGCTGAACAAACCAGCTACTTCTTAAAGCAAAAAAGCACACACTTCATTTTATATAGTCCAGTGCTCCACCTACTTGCATAGAAGCAACACTGGACTGGGGGGGACTTGAAGGGGTATGGTCCCAAAAACCTTGCGCAGGCGCATAGGACCATACCACAGCCTTATTCCAAGAACATCTTGGGCAAGACCCTGCACGGCCGCGCAGCGGTCCTAAACAGGATTTGGAAGAAAACAGTTCAATAATGAAGGAATATGGTCCCAAAAACCTTGCGCAGGCGCATAGGACCACACCATAGCTTTAACGTCTTGAACAAGACCCTATGCAGCCGCGCAGTGGTTCTAAACAAGAGTTGAAAGAAAACAGTCTTCGATAACCATGCGCCGGAGAAAAGGAGAGAAACATTCAACTAACACCCTTGCGCGGGCTCGCGCAAAGGTACAGTTAGACTTGAAGATAAAATCTTAAACAGCTCCGCGAGCCTGGATTCATGACTTGAACAAAGGAATCTTTTTCGTTACAATAGAATGGACACGTGGCATAGGCATAATGGTTTATAGCTATAGATCTTCTGGAAAACCTTAAATGCTCATCGTGCATGGCCATTCGGTTGCAACCGAAGATGACGTGACATAATCCTAGACACTCATCTAAATCACGATGATGGCACTAACTTGAAGAAGGATCTACCCAAAATCACTTTCCACATGGCAACTCCCCAACCGTTGATCAAAACCCACGATATGTGTGTAAAGATTAACGAAAGGAAAAATAACTACCAAACGGAAAAGCACTTTCCGTTACTATCTCCGTCGCACCATTTTCCCACCAAAAACAGGCTATGAATAAGACACTACATGTATGATCTCACAAGTTAACTTCACTTACTCTCACTTTTACTACATCTTCTTCATCGAGATAACTGTACTTATTCTTACGCCGGAGGGTTGTCACACCCTCAAATTCCACATGCAGAGTATCACCGCGAGGCGTGTGACTGGCCAGGATATTAGCCACTAATTATTTTGAACGGATTAGTTATTGTTGTAAACATTAGTATAATTAATGACCTAACTTAAAATTTTCAAAACATAGTTTAAGTTCACAGCGGGAAGGGGGTGAATACGCATCAAAATTGAAAACCACTAGTTTTTTATTATGATACTTACGAACCACGCACTCCATCGGATTGCAACGTCCGTCCAGAGCTGTATCGAGCAACCTGCAAAGCATGCAGTAAAGTGTTAACATAACGTTGGCGAGTTCACGTGTTTAAAGTTTTCCAGTTTTAATTTCCAAAAACATGTTTCAACAGTTAATTTACTCATTTATACCATGCCATGGGGAGCTACCCCATAAGTAAGCTACTAAACTGTACAATATCGAACACTAGTGACCGTACGTTTCCGTAGAGTGCCCCGTTTGTCAATGTCTATCGTCATTGACGGTTTCCCAGAGTCTATTAGTTCACTCCCGATCCCATTCGCGGGCACGGTGTGAGGCTGGTGAGACCTAAATAGCGCTATTGACTAATAACCCGTTCGCCAGGCCCTGGCGACTAATCGGTATTAAGAAGTAGGGAATTGAGTGGTAGAGTTTCGTTTAGTATTGCTTGTTGCATCTAGTATAAATGGTAGTTAACTAAGGGTCCCTCGCAAGGGGAGAAAAGTTATTTTGTATCCCTCACAAGGGGATACCGTTGTTACCCGTATCCCATACAAGGAGATAGAAATACCGTATCCCGCACAAGAAGATAGAAAGCAATCCCAAACCAGGAGAAGTATTTCGTTCCGTTTCCCAACCACCGGGAACGCATGCTTTAAGTAAAAAGTAGTGAACTCACCTTTGCTTTGCTCGGTAGTCAATTTACTTGTGTTATGTTGGTCAACCATACCCTATTATGGTTATTAATATTCATTAGGTTCGTATGCAAGTAATGTCACGTATAAAGTACACGTATCTAACACATAGCACACATGTTACACCGGTACCCTATACGTTATTGGGCCTGTCCTATCATACGAGCAGTTAAACAGTTAACAATAACACACAGTCCAAAACATGATATCACATTGTGCGGCCCAATAACTAAGTAGAGTGGTCCAGTCGAAACCAGGTGGTCTCGACTCAAGACTATGAGATCTCGAGTCGCAACCCAGCGATTTCGAGTTGCAGCCGAAGATCTCGAGTAGTGCATATTTGAGTCGCAACCGTAGAGGTCTCGAGTCCCATCTCGAGTCGCAACTGTGCTGGTCTCGACTCCTGGAGCGCCTTGTCTGGTTTCGAGTTGATGATTGATGGTCTCGAGTCGCAACACTAAGGTCTCGACTCATTCCATGCTGATGCTTCTAGAATTTTCAGAATATTACTATCCAATCAAAATTCATAAGCATGTACTATCCAATCAACTTTCACTAACATGCTTCCAATTTTTATACTACCAAATCAGATCAAATGCATGTATTTCAAATATTTTGGCACCATTTAACACTTCATCATCAGGCTTCTCAATATTCATCAAAACAGATTCCACTTATGATAACACCACATTATCTATCACGGTTTTACCAACACAATAGCAATATTCATTTTAAACATAAAAATCCCTAAACAATCATCACTTGTCAAGAACAATCTTATCAAAAGGAATCATATTTTCAATCCTGGATACATGCTCCTATTCCATCAATAGATCAGCAAATAACATTCATTATTACTTTTAACCCCTTTCATAATGTCTAAGGAATAGTCAAATCTTTGATTTTAATACTAACCCCACTCATGTCATCGCAAGGTATATCAGCACACATACCATCAGACATTTCATTGCTACATTAAATTACATTAGAACTCTAAATCTAATAAATCAATAGATCAGATTCAACCAATAGTTTGTCACAAGGATAAATTCAAACACTTTATCTTCATTTAAGCATGTATCATAGAAAATCACAAGAATGCAAAGCATACATGAACTGACCAAGGGTTATGGAGAATCGAGGGGGTGTATATCACTGTTCCTTTCCGTTATCTCAGCCGCAAGACACAGCTGTGTCACTTCGAAGCTCTGTCGGAGGAACTCCCCTGCCGCTACCACCCACTGCGCCGCCGTCGTTTGACACCGATGTCCTCATCTCCAGCGGCTACAGCCGTCGTCGACCACCACCATCGTCATACATCATCATCATCAAACTTTCAGAAAGAATAAATAGAAGGAAATGAATGAGAGGAACAGGGGTTACCGATGAAACTCGTCGGAGCAACCGACATTGCCGTTGCCTGAATCCCTACTATCGCCGTCGTGAGCGGTGTTTGTCGTCGGTGACATCGCCAGAGACCTGAACGAGGGAGAGAGAGGGGTTGTGCAGCTGAGGCGTGCGTAGGATGGAGGGGCTTCGCTGATGTGGGTGTGTCATCATTGGTTAGAATGTGGTGTCGGAGAACCAAGGCGTCGGAAATTGCTCTGGTTGCATGAAATCGCTTGGTCGGACAAGAGAAGGCAGTGGGGGTGTGTCCAGGTGTTGTGTGGCTGAATAGTTAGGGGATTAGGGTTTATAAGGGTGCTTAAATAGTAGGGTTTAGGTTAGTTAGCTTGGGCTTAGCCCAAGTGCGTGAGCCCGTTGAACAATTAGGAGTCTTGCTCAACCAACTGGCCCGGTTTTAATAATAATATAACAGCAATCCCAATTATTTTAGTAAATAATAATCACGATAAAAATGATAATGATAATAATAATAATAGTAATAAAATAATAATAATAATAATAACAGGCTCGTCTATCAGGATCAAGGGTTCGAGTTGTCACATTCTCCCCATGTTACAAGAATTTCGTCCTCGAAATTTAAGAAACAGTCATACACTACGCTCTATATGCATACATAGACTCCATTACCATACGTAGATATAAGCAGTTTCATGAAAGTCCACAGATTGAACATGCAAGCCACATAGTCACATAGTATAAGATTCACAGAGTTTGTACGTATCTCATAGAGTATAGAATTTAACAAATTTAATTATAGCATCCAAGAAACGTACAGGAAAACCCGAAGTGTCACATTATCTCCACGTTTAAGAAATTTCATCCCGAAATTTAAGTGCGCAGCCACTGACAAGCTAGTGTTAACATGTTTGCGTGGGGCGTTACATCATCCCCTTGTTGGTTTGAAATTTCTTCCCGAAATTCAGTTGTAGCCTCAGTGCTGGGAGTATTTTTTTGCAAACAACTAGGGATACATGCGCACCATCTGGTTTTCCCGTTCCCAGGTAAACTCTGGGCCACGGCGTGAGTTCCAACGAACTCGGTCTGTTGGCATTATACAATGCTTGAGGGTTTTGATTTCTTGATCCCTGATCTCAACTGGTTCCTCAACGAAGCGTAGTTGGTTGTTGATCATGAGTTCCTAAGAGAACGATGAACGTTTCATCTGACAGACACTTCTTCAGATTAGGCACGTGAAAGACGTTGTGTACTGCATTAAGCTCTTTAGGCTGGTTTAGTCAGTATGCTACGTTACCGATCCTTTTGGTAACTTCGAATGGTCCAACGTATCACGTATTAAGCTTGCCATATGTGACAAAAACGTACCACACCCTTCCAGGGTGAAACTTTAAGTAGAACCCAGTCCCCGACTAGGAATTCTAGAGGTTTCCTATGCTTATCCGTGTAGCCTTTCTGACGGTCTAGAGCTGCCGCCATGCGTTATCTGTTCTGGGCAATCCTACCTATTGTGTCAAGTATAAGTTATGGGCCGGTAATTTGGCTTCTGCCAACTCCCGCCCAACACAGAGGTGACGGGCATCTGCGTTCGTTCAATGTCTCAAATGGTGCTGCCTGAATGCTAGTGTGGTAATCATAGTGGAAGAGATTTCCAAAGTTGATAACACATGCTCTCAGCATGCCTCCAAGGGTTTCGGAGAGTGCGTTCAATTTAACTGTCCATCAGCGGGTGATAAACGGTGCTCATGCCTAACAGTGAGCCAAAGGTTTTTGTGTACGGCCTGCGAAGAATCGGTTGCATAATGTGGGTTTCGATCAAAAGTGATAGATATTGGAAACTCCGTGCCCAACATCTACTTCTATCAAGTAGATGGTTGCAAGTTCGAAATCTTGTCGGTTTCTTTGGTCGCGTGCCGTTACTAGCAGATATTTCATCAATGCCTTGGATAGGATAGAATAAGATAGAAGCACCTCATAGATTATCTTCCAATTACTAGAGTTGCGGATCACTAGCATCTCTCTAATGTTAGGTGATACTCTTTCGAGTCTAAATCGTGAGGGGTCACGTATACGGTCAAAAAATGCGGGCTTTGCAACACTAAAAGTCGTGCGTTGAAAACTTAGCGCAAGGCGGTTTGCGTCGTAGAAGTACCAGGGTAAAGCATAGGAGTCGTCCTGATTCCCACTAGTTTTCGGAATAGGTTCGGACGTCGTCGAAAGAAACAAGTGTTGAATTTTGACAAGATGGAATAAATTCGAGTGTCGTAACTAGGCGCTGATCATATCGAGTTCGAAGAACAGTGCTTGAGATACCCTTTTTACCCCCCGGGGTATCCTTGGCTCGTTGCTCTAGCGAGTAACATTCGTAGGAAGTAATTCATCCAAACGGAGATTTGTGCAGAGTAGAGTAGGATAAGGATCATGGAATCCGTGAAACATAACACGGGTAGCGAGATAATGCAAGAAGGGTAGTCAAAATCGATGCGTTCAACTTGAGACAAAACATAAAGGCTTTGGGGATCGGCAATAGGGATTTATCTGATGTCGATGAGGTAGTTGGTCAAACACAAGCTATGCGCGTTTAGAATAAAGAACGTTGCTTGCTGATAAGGGGTGTTACGTCGATGTGGTTAGCGCAAAGTGAAGTAGTTAGAGAGGGATGGTCGTCGTGAGGGTCTGTAGGTTTCAGGGTCTACTGAGACGTCTGGCAGGATGTGATTTCTCAGGTCGGTAGGAAATCAAGTTCGAGTGGGTTGTTCTAAGTCATGCGAATGAGTTTGAAGTAGCGCTTGCGTCGTCGGGGGGGGGGGGGCTTTGATGTGAAAATGCGGAAACAGGTTCTCGAAAAAGTAGGATTGAAGTAACTCGCCGCCACATTACAGGGGTCTATGAAGTTTTGTTGGTTAAAGGTCGAGTTGACTGAATTCACTAAACTGGATAGAAATTTGGTCAAGGTCTCCATACGAAGAGACGTGGATGTCGTGATAAAGTAATGATAGAAGCGAGGATTACCGCCTTAAGCAGTGAATGATGATTCGTACGAAAGCTAGCGAAAGGGTTCACAGAATTAGAATAGTCATCAAAGGATATCGGCTCTGGAAATGAAGGGTAAGGTATACATCTAAGTCACCGTACTCGTCGGTGGGTTGACTGGCTCGTGTCTTCGTCTTGCCACGCCTTCAAAATACACCGGTTTGTAAGAAAGATATCACTTTGCTGGGTTTTTGGGGTGTGCTAAGGTATAAGGTTCAACTTGATTAAGGATTAACCATGTAACGAGAAATTAGGGGGAATTAACTTCGTGGTCGATGGAAAGGTGATACGATTGCTGGCACTACAATGAGAAGCATACACCACGCATGCTTTTCGTGTTCGAGACGTGCAAACAGAAACCCGAAAAGTGTAGAGTTACTAGAATGCTTCAAGAATCCAGGTGATCAGTCGGGTGGGGGAACAAGCCTCACCACTTAAGCCGGGAAAAGAAATACGTAGGTAAAAAGGATGCGAATGGCATCGTCGTTCCTTCCAGTATCCCGTGATATAGGGGTGGTTGCCCTTCGTTGATTCGTTCATGTAACTTTTCTACGTGGTCCGTAGCAGACCTTTCCTGAGCAGGTCTATCGAGTAAACATCCTTCGCGTCGATTCGCAATTCAGGGATGATGTTAGGAAATACGTGGATGAGGGCTCGAAATAACTGGTTCCTTGCTCTTAGTGCTTCGTGGTTTCGAATCAGGTTCAGGAGGACTCGCTCCTGTTTAACACGTAACACGCTAGCCTAGCCTTCGTATGATCCACTGTTTTAAATACTAAATATACGCATACATACTAACACATATATGCTAATTATACACATACACACATGCGTGTTCACACACATAAGTTATGCACAAGTAAATGCCGTTAGCCTACAATTACCAGGTGAGCATCTGAGGTTGACGAACCTTGCAATCCGGAGTGTGGTGTTGTTGTGGTTTCCATTAAAGAACGGTTATAGTCTAGTTTTCATATATAAATATTTTATTTCCTAAACCCAAAATATTTTATATTTAAAACCTAGTTCGCTATAACCAATGGCTCTGATACCAATCTGTCACAACCTCAAAATCCACACGGGGAGTATCACCGCGAGGCGTGTGACTGGCCAGGATCTTAGCCACTAATTATTTTGAACGGATTAGTTATTGTTGTAAACATTAGTATAATTAATGACCTAATTTATTTTTTTCAAAACATAGTTTAAGTTCACAACGGGAAGGGGGAGAATACGCATCGAAATTGAAAACCACTAGTTTGTTATCATGAAACTTACAAACCACGCACTCCATTCGATTGCAACGTCCGTCCAGAGCTGTATCGAGCAACCTGCAAAGCATGCAGTAAAGTGTCAACATAACGTTGGCGAGTTCACGTGTTTACAGTTTTCCATTTTTAATTTCCAAAAACTTGTTTCAACAGTTAATTTACTCATTTATACCATGCCATGGGGAGCTACCCCATAAGTAAGCTACTAAACTGTACAATACCGAACACTAAGCGACCGTACGTTTCCGTAGAGTGCCCCGTTTGTCAATGTCTATCGTCATTTACGGTTTGCCATAGTCTATTAGTTCACTCCCGATCCCATACGCGGGCACGGTGTGAGGCTGGTGAGACCTAAATAGCGCTATTAACTAATAACCCGTTCGCCAGGCCCCAGCGACTAATCGGTATTAAGAAGTAGGGACTTGAGTGATAGAGTTTCGTTTAGTATTGCTTGTTGCATCTAGTATAAATAGTAGTTAACTAAGGGTCCCTCGCAAGGGGAGAAAAGTAGTTTTGTATCCCTCACAAGGGGATAGCGTTGTTACCCGTATCCCACACAAGGAGATAGAAATACCGTATTCCACACAAGAAGATAGAAAGCAATCCCAAACCAGGAAAAGTATTTTGTTCCGTTTCCCAACCACCGGGAACGCATGCTTTAAGTAAAAAGTAGTGAACTCACCTTTGCTTTGCTCGGTAGTCAATTTACTTGTGTTATGTTGGTCAACCATACCCTATTATGGTTATTAATATTCATTAGGTTCGTATGCAAGTAATGTCACGTATAAAGTACACGTATCTAACATATAGCACGCATGTTACACCGGTACCCTATAGGTTATTGGGCCTGTCCTATCATACGAGCAGTTAAACAGTTAACCGTAACACACAGTCCAAAACATGATATCACATTGTGCGGCCTAATAACTAAGTAGAGTGGTCCAGTCGAAACCAGGTGGTCTCGACTCGAGACTATGAGGTCTCGAGTCGCAACCCAGCGATTTCGAGTTGCAGCCAAAGATCTTGAGTAGTGCATATTTGAGTCGCAACCGTAGAGGTCTCGAGTCCCGTCTCGAGTCGAGATCAGGAGATCTCGAGTCGCAACTGTGCTGGTCTTGACTCCTGGAGCGCCTTGTCTGGTTTCGAGTTGATGATTGATGGTCTCGAGTCGCAACACTAAGGTGTCGACTCGTTCCATGCTGATGCTTCTTGAATTTTCAGAATATTACTATCCAATCAAAATTCATAAGCATGTACTGTCCAATCAACTTTCACTAACATGCTTCCAATTTCTTATACTACCAAATCAGATCAAATGCATGTATTTCAAATATTTTGGCACCATTTAACAGTTCATCACCAGGCTTCTCAATATTCATCAAAACAGATTCAACTTATGATAACACCACATTATCTATCACGGTTTTACCAACGCAATAGCAATATTCATAAAAATCCCTAAACATGCATTTTACACATAAAAATCACTTGTCAAGAACAATCTTATCAAAAGGAATCATATTTTCAATCCTGGATACATGCTCCTATTCCATCAATAGATCAGCAAATAACATTCATTATTACGTTTAACCCCTTTCATAATGTCTAAAGAATATTCAAATCTTTGATTTTAATACTAACCCCAATCATGTCATCGCAAGGTATATCAGCACACATACCATCGGACATTTCATCACTACCTTAAATTACATTAGAACTCTAAATCTAATAAATCAATAGATCAGATTCAACCAATAGTTTGTCACAAGGATAAATTCAAACACTTTATCTTCATTTAAACATGTATCATAGAAAATCAGAAGAATGCAAAGCATACATGAACTGACCAAGGGTTATGGAGAATCGAGGGGGGGTGTATGTCACTGTTCCTTTCCATTATCTCAGCCGCAAGACACAGCCGCGTCACCTCGAAGCTCTGTCGGAGGAACTCCCCTGCCGCTACCACCCACTGCGCCGCCGTCGTCTGACACTGCTGTCCTCATCTCCAGCGGCTATAGCCGTCATCGGCCACCACCATCGTCATACATCATCATCATCAATCTTTCAGAAAGAATAAATAGAAGGAAACGAATGAGAGGAACATGGGTTACCGATGAAACTCGTCGGAGCAACCAACATTGCCGTCGCCTGAATCCCTACTGTCGCCGTCGTGAGCGGTGTTTGTCGCCGGTGACGTCGCCGGAGACCTGAACGAGGGAGAGAGAGGGGTTGTGCGGCTGAGGCATGCGTATGATGGAGGGGCTTCGCTGATGTGGGTGTGTCATCGTCGGTCAGAATGTGGTGTCGGAGAACCAGGGCGTCGAAAATTGCTCCGGATGCCGGAAATCGCTTGGTCGGACAAGAGAAGGCAGTGGGGGTGTGTCCAGGTGTTGTGTGGCTGAATAGTTAGGGGATTAGGGTTTATAAGGGTGCTTAAATAGTAGGGTTTAGGTTAGTTAGCTTGGGCCTAGCCCAAGTGCGTGAGCCCGTTGAACAATTAGGAGTCTTGCTCAACCAACTGGCCCGGTTTTAATAATAATATAACGGCAATCCCAATTATTTTAGTAAATAATAATCACGATAAAAATGATAATATAATAATAATAATAATAGTAATAAAATAATAATAATAATAACAGGCTCGTCTCACGGCGATCAGGATCAAGGGTTCGAGTTGTCACAAGGGTGGTCACGGAGAGAACCCCCATTCTCCTCGTGACGAGTCTAACGGTTTTCTGTTTTGCAGTGATCACCGGAGAAGGAAACTAGCTAACCAATCGAATCAACGAGAGGATTAACCCTTTTATGTAGAAACTCGACCCTGGATCTGAGTGACTCCGGTCCATTCTGTTCACTGTTTCTTCATATATATATATATATATAGACAATAGATCAAATACAAATACCCTTATCATACAAAACATACGAATAGGGTGAAAAGGTTAAAAAAATGCGTTTGCATTTTCGTAATTATTTACTTGTATAGTAATTATCAAAATTACCCTACAACTGATCTTATAGGGTAATGTTGATCTTGTAGGGTAATTTTGATCTTATATATTAATTTTGTAGAGTATTATAATTACTCTACAAATGATCTTGTATGATAATTTTGATCTTGTCGGGTAATTTTGTAGAGTATCATAATTACTCTATAAATGATCTTGTAGAATAATTTTGAATTGTATGTTGTTTGATAAACTTGCAGAGTAATTTTGATACGATTGTAGAGTAATTTTGATAATTACACTACAAGATTATTTTACAAAATTACCCTATAAGATCATTTGTAGAGTAATTTTGATAATTACCCTACGAGCAAATAATCACGAAAATGGCACCATGTTTTTTTTTCATGTATTTCGTACGTTTTGTACGATAAGACTCTTTTTACATGAACTTAACTCTATATATTAACATATGAAATAAAATATGATTAAATATACTTAAATGATATTTGTATATATAAAATGCAAAAGTATATGATAGCCGGAGGATAATTTGAATGTAATAGCCATTGGTGACAACCCGAATACGGAAGTGGACGGATCGGGTACTTGGATTAATATGATCAGCGCTTACTTCACGACCAAACCTGCCTGAGATGAAAACCCGACTTTCATGCATACCGACTTTTTTTTGAACGGCCAACAAACTCAATCCCGAGCACTCTCGGGGCACCCACTGGACAAACGGAGTACTCCGAGAGTAACCCGAGTCCACAACCAATTCCGGGGAAAACCCGGTAACCCACCCGCCCGTAGGCACGACGGTGAAATTACCGGTAAAACCCGTTTAGCTCAAGGATCCAACCCAGGTTTCCCTGGGTCTCCTAACGCTTATTTTATATTAAGCACTTGTTTTCTTTATTTTAGCACTTTTAATTGTTCTCTTTGTTGCCCATGGCATTATAACCTAGTGGCATTTTGGGAATGAGATAAGGCTTAGGGACCATTAGGTTCTGGGTTCAATTCCTACAAGGGGGTTTTCACAGGTTTATTGGGTTTCCTCCTGAATTAGTGTATTGGCATTATTGCTTATTGGGTTTTGCTGGTGGCTAGGGGTGCAAACGAGCCGAGCCGAGCCCGAGCTCGACCAGGCTCGAGCTCGTTTAACATATGAAAGCTCGAGCTCGAGCTCGGCTCGATTCGAGCTTTATTTCTAAAGCTCGAGCTCGGCTCGAATATAATTTTTCAAGCTCGAGCTCGTTTAGTATTTATTAATTAATTTATATTAATTATAATTATTATTATACATATAATTTAGTTATTTTTTATATTTATATAAATGGTAATTATTATTATATAAATATATGTTTAATATATTAATAAAAAATATATAAACAGAAAGCTCGATTAGGCTCGCGAGCCGGCTCGAGCTCGATAAGCGAAGCTCGAGCTCGTTTACTAAACGAGCTTGTTTTTAGGGTCGGGCTCGAGCTCGTTTAAGCTCGGCTCGTTTGCACCCCTACTGGTGGCACAATAATACTCTAGTGATCTAAATTTGATGTTAAAAAAAAATTGTTCTCTTGTCAGTTATTTATTTTCCTTAAGTGTAGTAATGGGTATCCCATGATCTACACCCAAGTTTGGCAGAGTGAAATTATTTAGAATTTGTTTGTATCTTGTTCTTGAGATTTACTTTCCAATGCTATTTCTTGGCCTATTACGAGATCCCAACTTGAATTACATGGTGTGTTTTTTGTATCTTAATTCAACTTTGGAGTGCCCGACGGATAGATAGAGTGGTGATTTCTGTATCTCGAATCTATTCGTTGCCTACCGTACAATCAAATCCCGTCCGAACTTCGAAACAACAACTCTCGTGCTATCAATATGTAAAATGCAAAACTAAATAATCGAAGAAACAAACAAGAAACACAAGTTTAAAAAGAAGCAAAAAGAATGTTGAGTCGATTTATATAAATTGGGTAAAGATCAAATACAATTGGATCTTAACATACTAAACATGAGAAACATGATAAGTAAAGATATCTTTTTTTCTTTTTTTGAATTTTTTTCAATCTACTTAAGCATGATATTTAGTTGCAAAATGAAATTTTTTTTTTTCATGTATTTACTCTAGTGGAGTAACTATGTGCAATTACACTAGAGTGATTACATAATTACTCTTGTAAATACATAATTTTTCTCAGATTCTGAGACTAAATTACGTGTTTGACAAGACGGGTCACGTTTAACGTTTAATATATTAAGCCTGTTAGTACAAACACTTTACCCTATATAAATAAAGTAAAAACAATGTTTAAAGTTTGAATATAGTTTGTTCCGGCTGAATGAAATGTATTGGGAGATTTATTCTCACCACCAAAGATCAAAAGGAGTTTATGAATGTATCGATTGAATTTAAAAATAAAGCCCACTTCATATATAGACTTTTCATTATTTCATAAATAAGGCCCACTTCATATATAGACTTTTCAGTATTTCATAAATAAGGCCCACTTCATATATAGACTTTTCAGCAGTATTTCATAAATAAGGCCCACTTCATATATAGACTTTTCAGTATTTCATAAATAAGGCCCACTTCATATATAGACTTTCAATATTTCATGGAAACATGGTTAGTATTAAGCTGCTTTGTTTCAGTTTCATAGATTTCAAATTCTTCTTTTGAGTTTCAGATATTAAACTTAAAACTTGGATGCTTTAGGGGCTGTTTGGCAATTTTTGAATGATTAAGTGTTGAACCAGTAAAAGGTCTGAACCATTAAGTACTGAACCAGTAAGAGGTCTGAACCATTAAGTGCCAGTATAATGCTTAACCGTTCAGAGGCAAATGTCTGACCAATTCAGATTAGAGGTCTTAATCATTCAGACTCAATATAATGTTTAACCATTCAGAGGCAAATGCTTGAACCATTCAGACATCGGCTCGCGAAACAAACAGTCTAAACTATTAAGTGTTGAAACAATAAGAGTCTCATTAAGGGCTACACAAACAACCCCTTAGTCTTTTTTCTTGTCAGGAAAATTTGTCTAGATTGATGGATTCAGTTTTGAGAATAATTTTTATGCTGGTTTTGATAAGTTTGTAAAATATAAAATCATATTGTCTTATTTCTTGATAATGGGTTGGTTGATATATCTAGATGTAAAACTTTAGCAATTTTAGTTGTTCTTGATTGGACTTTAGTGATAAAAACCTAACCTGGTCTGAAAATTCTAACGTGGAGTTGATAATACTCGGTTGAAAAAAAAAGTGACACCATGAGAAAAATGTGCTTGCTCTGCTGCTGCAAAGACCTCTAGTGTCATACGTACTATATAGTGTAGCTGAGGTTGTAAGTTGTAGTATTAGTTGTATAAAAGTATTCGGTAAAAGTAGTACATGTAGTTGAGAAATATGAGATGACAAAATACATATGTACATTCAGTAAATAATAGTAAGTGAAGTGTGAGAACTAAACACTTGCATCTAATGATTTAATATGTACTATACCCACTATTGACTTATGAAATTATAGGAAACACATATATGAAGAAGATGTCATAAAGCGGGTGGGTAAAATAACGGGTTATTTTTGTGAACTTAGTGCAAAATTTCTAATAAGTTAATTTTGTGAACCTCTTGACAATAATAATATATATACACTTATCTTTTAAGAATATTTATCCTTTGTGTTTATATAATTTAGCTATAAAATTTATTCCCTTGTTTTATTTCTAGAAAAAAGAAAAAACTTAGACTAGCATTGTTTAAGACAACATAGCTATTACGTATATTTTATCGGTTTAAAATACTTAGCTGTGTAAGTTTACTTTAATTTTTACTAAAAATTAACTATTACATGCATTTGTTGTTTAAGAAACCCTAGATTAAGTTTATTTTACTTTCTAAGAAAAATTAGCCACCAAGTGTACCGGTCACACCCTCAATTTCTACATGTAAAGTATATCACCGCGAGACGTGTGATTGATCAGGATCAAACCACCAATCATATTGAACAAAAAGTATAATAAAAAAGTTTTCATTATTACCAATACGATTAGTGACTAATAGTATCTAAAGTCCAAAGTTTAAAGTTCCAAAACAATGTTTAAAAGATACCAGCGGAAGCATAAGTTAAATGATTCAAACAAGTGTTAAAAGTTCATAATAATTATTAGGAAACCCAACATGGGTTAACGCGACCACTACACTCCCCGATGCCAACTCTCAAGCCATCACTGAGTCCCTAGAAAGCATGCAGTAGGGTGTCAACATAAAGTTTGCGAGTTCACGGTTTATCTAGTTTTAATTCCAAAAACTTGTGTTTGTTAAGTTACGCATTTATATCATGCCATTGGGAGCTACCCCATATGTAAGCTACTAGACTCCGAATGCCGAATACTTTTGTGACCTGTTACATCGTTGTTGCCCTGTTTGTCAATGTCTATCATCATTGACGGTTTGCCAATGCCTATTAGTTCATGACTGATCCACTCCAGGCACGGTGTGAGGTTGGTGAAACCTAAATATCGCTATCAACTAATATCACGTTCTCCTGGCACCGGTGACTAATTGGTATAGAAAGTGGGGACTTCATGATAGGGTTTCATTTAGTACACTTGTTCATGAAATATAAATAACAATTAACAGTATTCCAAACCAGGAATAGTAAGCAATCCCAAACCTGGGAAAGTGTTGTTCGTTCTGTTCCCAACCACCGGGAATACATGCTTTTAGTAAAGTGTGTGAACTCACCTTTGGTTTGCTCGACATGTTATTTACTTGTTCATAAAGTTTGGTCAACCACGTCCTATTATGGTTACCAATATAAATCAGTTTCGTATGCAAATATTCCACGTATTTATACACGTATTCTAGCAAGTAGTACACAAGCAATCATGTTTCACATACGGATCACATACGGTATCATATTCCCAAAAGATGGACAACAACTCAGGTAATCCAAAAAACATAACACATTAGTGTGCGGTCCATTTATATACAGCCCAACTGGGTTCAAATGTGTGGTCCAAAACAAGGTGTGCGGTCCAATAAGTCATATGACCCAGATAATAAGTGTGCGGCCCAAACAGTTTATCGGCCCAATGGAAATGTGCGGCCCACCAGCAAGTGTGCGGCACGTCTGTGAGTGTGCGGCCACACGCTGGTGTGCGGTCATGCAATAAACAGTTGTACAATATGCATCAGAGGTTGCATTTCGGGAGTGTGCGGTGCCCCAGTGTGCGACCGTGCATCACCCTGTACATGGTGCACTCGTGGTCGTACCATTGTGGGTGTGCGGTCTATGTGGCGCTCAACATGTGCGGTGTGTTGTGCCGGGGTGCACGGTACGCAGATCGAGTTGTACATCTCCCGAGTGTGCGACATCTTTATTTAAACACTAAACATCCACGTTTTATTGGATCCAAACAATCAAAACACAGACTTTTAGGAAATTCTGAATTCATGTTTTGTATATCATTCTATCTGATATCAGAACAATCCTATTTATCTATAAATGAACAGATTTAATCATTTTCATTTCACATAATCATCCACACACAAAACCCCTAAACAATCACCAGCAAAACTGCCTTAGCAATCATTAAACGCCCATCATCATTCTGTTAAGAACAAGTCTTTATTTCATGAATAATAATCATCAAAAATACCTTCTTGTATCTAACACCTTTTAATCCTACCGACTTTGTTTGTGCATTCATATTCAACAAAGTTATTGTTGGTTCTTGTTTCTAACATGAACACTAGACCATTACCAAGCTTATTAGCCTCAATCTGATTCATGATTTTCACATCAATCTATCAACTTACACAAATCATAATATGTTATTCTAAGCTGGTTATCATGTTACAAAAATATCATGCATACTTTCAAATAATCACTAACCCGGAATCTTGAATGGAATTTATTGTACGGGATTAAGAAGAAGAGATGAAGCTTTTCAAGAGTGGAAGAAGGTTGCCATCAAGTTCCAAGAAAAGGGGAATATTTTAGGGTTTTTAGAAAGGGAATGTTGGAGAAAAAGAGGCAATGTGAGAGAATGTTTACTGATGATGGTGACTGTCGTCCAAATGATTGGAAAGTGACCTAGGGTTTTGCTTCAAGGGGTATTTATAAACAGGTAAGGGGCCGTCTTTGAGGTGTGCGGTACAAGCAATGCCCATTTGGGCCCAGCAGACAATGTCCAAATAGATGCGTGGCTTAGTGTGCAGGGTTGTCGCACACATATGTGTCGCTTGTGTGGTTAAAGATGAATCAAGGTGTGCAACTTAATTCAAATGTGCGGTCCAGAATTGTTTTAATAATAATAGTTAATTCAATATTCAAACAAAGAGGCCGGTTATCATACAAATGCCCTTATCGTACATTACGTACGCTACAATCTCAGCCGTCAGATCATCTTCCGCATTTTAAAATCGCATGTTGTTTTTTTTATAACAATTTCGCATGTGATATTTTTTTATGAATTCGCATGTTGTTTTTTTATACCAATTTCGCATGTGATAATTTTGATGAAATAGCATGTTGTTTTTTTTTTATAACAATTTCGCATGTGATAATTTTTATGAATTCGCATGTTGTTTTTTGTACCAATTTCGCATGTGTTAATTTTGATGAAATAGCATATTGTTTTTTTTAACAATTTCGCATGTGGTACAAAAAACAACATGCGAATTCAATGCGGGAAGATGATCGGGCGGCTGAGATTGTAGCGTACGTAATGTACGATAAGGAGATTTGTACAGTACTCTTTACCTATATATATATAGGACAAAGATCCGTTAGGAACCACCCTTTATTGCGAGAACCGCGAGAACCAGTGTGAACACAAACAGTAATACCTAAAAAAATCTAAAAAACACCCAAAATTTTTTTTACTATTTTTTTTTTTTTGTAAAAATCGCTATATTTATTTTATAATAAAAAAATTCAAAAAAAAAAAAATTTAGAGTCACAGTTGTCCATGCACATGTGCATTTGTGTCATTTCTTTGACAAATTCCGTAAGTCATTACAAATATTAGACAATTGCACTTTCATTTACATTACCACGTGTAATACACTACTTTTTACGTTACCAGTATTAGAAATGCACATGTGCATCTATATGTATCAACATGAAATAAGGTGTGTTGGTACACTACTTTCTCTTTCATCTATCATTCCATCCATAATACACAAGCATGCACATGTGCATTTTTGTTACTTCTTTGACAAATTCCGTAATTCATTACACATATTAGACAATTGCACTTTCATTTACTCTACCATATATAATACACTACTTTTTACATTACCAATATTAGAAATGCACATGTGCATTTATATGTATCAACATGAAATAAGGTGTTTTGGTACACTACTTTGAATACATTTTCCCTTCATCTATCATACCATTCATAATACACTACCATTACCTCCTACCATCCATAATACAATACCATTACCTTCTACCATCCATAATACAATACCATTACCAATATTTTCACTTTATTACATGTATGTGAACACCATTTATACCATCCAATCAACATATTACATCATAAATTGACAACTATAACCAAACCATCAACCACTAGATATAACTAACAAAAAAAACATGTATATGGGCCTACTTCTCCATTCAAAATCACAAACTTTTTGTACCAAAACACGTTATATCATGGTTATACCTAATGATGCACATGTGCATTTTGAATAGTGGTAATGTAAAAAGTAGTGTATTATGAATAGTATTGTAAATTAAAGTGCAATTGTCTATTCCTGATAACGTATTACCGAATTTGTCGAAGTAATGATACATATGCACATGTGCATGGATATCTGTTACTCGAAAAAAAAGTTTTTTTATGGTAACGAAATATATAGCGATTTAAAAAAAATATTAAAAAAAAAATTGAGTGCTTTTTTGATTTTTTTAGATATTATTTTGTGTTCACATTGGTTCTCGCGGTTCTCGCAATAAGGGTGGTTCTCGCATGAACCTTACCTTATATATATATATATATATATATGTTATGGGTGAAATTCTGAGCCCATATCCTGGATTATATTTTTGGATTATATCTTGATTACATAATAGCTGTCAATTACCAGGATACTAGACTAGGATATTGGTAACATCCTGATGCTATATCCTGGTGTTTGCTAACAGTTTTGCTTGCAGGCCGCGAGTGCAGGATAGTAACGTTCACCAAGACTTGTTCTCCTGAAGACTCGTTCTATATGGTTAGAAGAAAGACGTTGAAGCCGCAATACTTGGTCTATAACGTTCACTAAGGAATATTCTAAGGCATCCCACCATTTTAGGAGAATTTGTTATTTCTGTTTACTATAAATAGGGATGTACGGATCATTAGAGACACACAATTCAGCTCATTTTTACACTCTCTTGATAGTTACAATCGTTTCCAATCACATTCACTAACACTCACACTCGAAAAATTCATTGTAACACTTAGCTGATCCGTACATTATCCTGCACTGTATCCTGGTTATTCAAGCAATAAAAAAAACAAGGCAGCCGACGATTGTCAGCTCCTGAGATTTTATGCCGGAGATCTAGATTGATCAAGGGCTTTCCTCGTACATCTCGTGTCAACCTTTACTTTTTTGCTTATTGTTTGATTATTAATATAGCTCGGTATCCTGAGCTATATCCTGAAAATTGTTTTTACAAACAACCAAATCAGCATATTTTTACAAACACTGCTAGCACACTACCTCACAAAACTAATTTGATCACTTAATTGCCTCGGTTATTTTTGACAAAAACAATTTGGCGCCCACCGTGGGGCAAGTGGTGCTATTCTTACTAAATACCTTGCTAAAATCTTTACTGGGTTTTCTTTTTCGAAACTTTTTGCACAACTGTTTTCAATGGCCTCAAAATCAAACATGAGCTCTTCATCCGTGTCTGCTACAACCTCTGCCACAATTGGTCCGGTGCTTCCACCACCTCCAAGGACGCAAGCTTCATCGCAACCTCAAGCTCCTCCAAGGAGGGTTGAGACTCACACATCTCGAGGTATTGTTCCTGCTCAAAATGTCCATGGATCTGCTGCCTCAGGGAGAACTCCTATAATGGCTTCTAATGATGAAATTCTAACTTTGTTTGGTAGTATACAGGACCAGATGAGGCAGCAGTAGGAGACTAAACAAATGCTGATAAGAGATACAACTCTTGAAGTCTAACACTAATAGGCATGTTGAGGATATTGTCACTCCCTTGCAGCCCAGAGCACTGAACTTTAGCTCGGCAGTATATACTGGGGATAATCAGGGCAATGTTGTACCAAGTCACTCCCAGGGTCATGCTCCTGAGATACCCTCAACAATTAGGGTATCAACTGTGAGGGGCTCAGGATATGCTCCAGGATATGGCCAGAATCCTCAAGCTGGTAACGTGTCTAATAATATTAATACTCCTGCTACTAACAGTTTCGGATCTTTGCAGGATACAGGTGTGACGTCGGCACTCTCTAGGGAGCTTCAGAAGCTGAAGGATATGATATGCAGTGTACCTGGGGTTGTTCAGCCTATCCCGGAAGTATACCTAGACAGCCACAGGATATCCCGGTTTGCATATCCTATATGTGATGCTGAAATTCCAAAAAGATTTCAAACTCCCAATATGAAGCTTTATGACAGGACCACGGATCCTGAAGAGCATAATGCTCAGTATAGGGAGAGGATGGAGATTAACCCTATTTCCCCAGATCTCAAGGAAGCAAGCCTCTGCAAGGGTTTCGGCTCTACCCTAATAGGATCAGCCTTGAAATGGCTCTTAAACGTTCCACCACATTCAATTAAATCATTTGCGCATTTGGTTAATTTATTTAATAGTCAATTTTCTTGCAGTAGAAGTTTTGAAAAACTAACCAGTGACCTCTACAGGATAACTCAGGGTCCTCAAGAATCCTTAAGGGATTATCTGAACAAGTTTAGCAGGGAATCCTTGGATATCCCACACCTTGATGTTGCCACAGCTGTACAGGCATTCAAAATGGGGTTGCAAAAGGATTCCCAATTTTATTAGGATCTTGTGATGAATCCTTGCAGGAACCTGGATGAAGCTCGAAACAGGGCTTTGAGATATATCAGGCTTGAAGACGACAAGAAAATGCAAGAGAGGATGAATTCATCCTCAACATACGAATCAACTAACAGGAAGTCAGAATCCTCATATAAGCCATATCGCTCTAAGCCATATGGCAGGAATGACAGCAAGAAAGTAAATGCTGTTGAGGATGAGGATCCTGAGGAGTATCCTGAATTGTCAGAATATTGTTTTTCTGTTAATATACCCGAACTAATGTATGCTATGCAGGGCTTGGGAGATAAAGAAAGGTGGCCAAGAAAGAACCAGCAAAAGGCCAATTGGAAAGATAAATCCAAATGGTGTGCCTTCCATGAGGATTTTGGACACGTGACAGAAGATTGCATAGCCCTAAGAAGGGAAATAAGCTACCTATTAAGCAAGGGGTATTTGAAAGATCTTCTGGGCAGAAAGAAGAATAAGGGTCAGGATACTGATAAGGATCCTGAGCGTGCAACATCACCTCCTCCAGACGCCAAGATAATTAACTTTATTTCAGGAGGATCCGACATATGTGGAACCTCTTACTCCGCAGCAAAAAGACATGCCAAGGAGGCTAAGGCAGAACGGGGAGACAAGCCGACCAGGATGACAACTCTTACAACTGATAAAGTGATAACGTTTGATAGTGATGACCAGGATAGCGTCCAGGATCCTCATCATGATGGTTTGGTAATCACTTTATATATTGCTAACCATTTTGTGCGCATGATACTGGAGGACAACGACAGTTCTGTCAACATTATCCAGCTGGAAACACTAAAGAGAATGAACACTCCCCAGATGGAGATCACTTCAAAATCCACTGTGCTTGTAGGATTCAGTGGAGAGGCAAAGAATATTGTAGGAGAAATAAGCTGCCAGTATATGTTGAAGGAATAAATTCAATGCAATGAATCTGTGTTATGGATTCCTTATCCTGTTACAATATTATATTGGGCAGACCATAGATCCACGATATGAAGGCTGTCCCTTCAACCTATCATCAGTTCATCAAGATCCCTTCCCCTTGGGGGTAGTTAAAGTGGAAAGCGATCAACAGGGGGCAAAATAATGTTATTCCTCCTCAGTGAAAGCTTCAACGAAGCCCAAAGCAGGATAGCAATTAAAGATACGATCCAAGGATATCATGGAAGCCTCAGAGCACGATGTTAAGAAAATTATCCTGGATCAGGATAATCCAAATATCTCGGTGCTCGTAGGAGCTAATATCCCTCAGGATATTGAAAATCAACTAACTAATTTTTTGAAATGCAGGATGTCCACATTTGCATGGAAACATGAGGATATGACATGTATCTCTAAAGATATTATAACTCATAAGCTTGGGATTGACAGGTCTTTCAAGCCCGTTCAACAAAAGAGAAGGAAGTTTGCTCCTGAAAGAAATGCAATCATACAGGAGGAGGTTGAAAGATTATTGAAGTCCAAGATGATTAGGGAAGTCAAATTCCCCAAGTGGATAGAAAATGTGGTCGTGGTTCAAAAGAAGAATGGGAAATGGAGAGTTTGTGTAGATTACACAGACCTGAACAAAGCATGCCCGTAAAATTAATTATCCTGTTAAAAATGTGCTTAGGAAACCTGAGATGTCGGGTAGAATGGCTAAATGGCCCGTAAAATTAAGTGCATATGATCTAGTATATGAACCTAGAAATGCTATAAAGTCTCAGGCTCTAGCAGACTTTGTGGCTGATTTCAGTAGTGACATTTAAAATGAGGTAGACCTAGAAGTACAACAACTAGGAGAAACTTCAGGATCCTGGACATTGTATACCGATGGTGCATCCAATGTAAGAGGTGTAGGATTAGGTATACTACTAAAATCGCCACAAGGGGACATATTACCCCAGGCTATTAGGTGTAAATTTCCTGCCACTAATAATGAAGCAAAGTATGAAGCTCTGATTGCAGGATTATAACTGGCTAGGAATATGAATATTAAAAGTTTGCAAGTATATGTTGATTCCTTGTTAATCACTAACCATTTCAATGGATCCTATGCAATCAAAGGTGAAAGGTTAATTGAATATCTTGAAATTGTTAAAAAATTAGCAGGATATTTCAAAGTTTTTACACTTGAACAAGTGCCAAGAGAGGATAATGCTGAGGCAGGTGCTCTGGCAAATTTAGGATCCGCAGTCAGGATACCGGAAGGAACTCAGATACCAATACTACATATCCTGTATCCTGCGATGGAACACTTCAAGTCTCAGGATAAGGAAGTAGCAAGTATCCAAGATCCCGATGATGAATATCCTGAGAAGAATCCTGAATCCTGGATGGCTCCAATTATAAAATACCTCAAAGAAGGAAACATCCCAAAGGATGAGAATCCTAAGGCTTTCAGGATAAACGTATCTTGTTTCACTATTATAAATAATGTTTTGTATAAGAAGTCTCTTGCAGGTCCAAACCAAAGGTGCTTGGAGGATTCTGAGACCAAAGAGGTACCTTAGGATATACATGAAGGGGACTGTGGCAACCATACTGGGGGTAGATCATTATTCTCAAAGGTGCTAAGAACAGGGTACTATTGGCCGACTATGAGAAAGGATGCTGCAGAATATGCTCGAAGATGTGATGCATGTCAGAGGCACAACAATATACTGCATCAGCCTGCGGAGCCATTATATCCTATTGCATCCCATTGGCCATTCATGAAATGAGGTATGGATATAGTGGGGAAACTCCCAAAAGCTCCAGGAGGAAAGGTTTTTATGCTGGCAATGACAGATTATTTCTCCAAGTGGGTTGAAGCTGAGGCCTTTGTTCAAGTCAGGGATCAAGAAGTGGTATCCTTCATAAAGAGGAATATCCTGACCTGATTTGGGGTACCTGCTGAGATAATTTGTGATAATGGCTCTCAGTTCATCAGCAAGAGAAGTACTGATTTTTGCAAAAGTTGGGGAATCAAGATGATTACATCAACTCCAGCACATCCTCAAGCGAATGGACAGGCAGAATCCTCAAACAAGATAATTGTCAACAATTTGAAGAAAAGACTAGGTGCTAAAAAAGGAAGATGGGAAGAGGAACTACCATTTTTCCTACGGGCTGATAGGACGACAGTGAAGAGTGCAACTGGTCAGACCCTGTTTTCTTTAGTATTTGGGGCAGAAACCATCATCCCAACGGAAATGGTGATACCTACAGCCAGATTAAGCCTCAGGGATCCTGAGTCAAATCCTGAAGCCTTGTGTCAAGAGTTGGATATTGTTGATGAGACAAGAGATGCAACAAAGCTAAGGATGGAAACATATCAACAGAGGATATCCAGAGCATATAACAAGAATCTAAGGACTAGAAGGTTTCAAGTTGGAGATTGGGTGTTAAGGAAGGCTTTTCAGAATACTACTAATCCTGCTGATGGGAAGCTTGCCCCAAAATGGGAAGGACCTTATGAAGTTGAATCAGAATCTGGGAAATGAGCATACCGACTCAAGAATATGGAAGGGGATATGTTACCAAGATCCTGGAATGCCATACACCTTAAGCTCTATTTTAAGTGAGTTTAGAATTTAATTTCTAATTGAGGATGGTATGAATTCTATCTCTTTTAAATATGTTTGAATTTATTTATTCTCTTGAACCCAATACTGACTTAAGCATCGGAGGGGTGTTAGCCAAGCTAACACCCACCTTAGTTTAAGGGTGTTTTGTAGGATATGCTTCAGGATGTAACTCCATGATATACACTCAAGATGAACCGAAAGATTAGAGGATTGGCCCCCTCTCTCACATTTAAGGGATTCACCTTTCTCTCGAAATGGGTTTAAACACCCCGCTTGGAGCGCAAGTTATCCAGGAATAGTTCAAGATAGCAGGATCAGTTCATGTAAAAGTGGCTGTCAATTTCGTTATTATTGGCTATATCCTGGATCCTTAAGGTACATGAGGATTGATCACACTCTCTCACGAAAGGGTATTTTCATACTCTCTAAGGTTTAAAGGTTTTCACCTTTCTAAGTCTTGGAGTTTATACACTCCCGCCTGTAGCGCATGGAAAACAAGGGTTTATCCCCAGGATATTAAGGGTTTATCCCTATGATATTAAGGGATTATCCCCAGGATATTAATGGATTATCCCCATGAAACTAAGGGTTTATCCCCAAGATATTAAGGGTTTGTCCCCAGTAAAACTAAAGTTCTTGGACAAGTCCTAAACAAACTATGATTGTGTTACACTCATTCTTTTGTGGATAAAATTTTACAAAGTTTAAAGTGAAGGAATACTATGCAATATCCTGCACAGACAGGGGACATCTATGTTGGGGACATTGCAAAGAATTCAAAGGTTGGAGTTGGAAATTACTGCTTAAGTGTTCCTTGTATGATTTTTATTTTCCTAAGTTCAAAAGCCTTGTCTAAATGAACTAAGCTTTTACCAACTCGTATTTAATTAAGTTTTTATCTAACATTTTTGAATAAAAGTAGCAAAAATGTTGAGAATGATATCAGTATCCTGGCTAGGATATATGATCAGGATATTCAGAATGAATTTTATCAAACATAAACATAACAACAAAGATAAGGCATAAAGGTTAGTTATTTATTATTAACGGACCAAAAGGATGTACTCTTGACTTCGTCTCAAAATGAGACCCATCCACCAAAAGTACAACCTGTTCAAAAGCATATTTACATAAACAGTTGAAGGCTTCGTCCTGAAAACACAGGATCCCTCCACCTTCAATTGTTGATTGTTCAAAAGCATATTAAAGTTGATGACCAAGGGCTTCATCCTGAAACTCAGGATCCCTCCACCTTTGGCCATCATATTGTATCTAAGTGTAGGAAAAGTAAATTGTTTGGAGTTACAGACTATTCGAATTTAAAAAAGTGGGCTCTGACCTAAGCAATAATATCCATCATTGCCCACTTAAATGCCCTCACACAGCGGCATCACCACCATCCTTCTTCACCTCCTCAGCACCAGCATCCTGACCAGCATCGCCACTAGCATCCTTCTTTTCTCCAGCCTCATCCACCACCTCAGCTGCCTTTGAAGTCTCTCCAGCCCCAGCTTTAGCAGGATACGGCACAGGATTACCTCTAAGATCCTTTAGCTTTGCCACCCAGGAATCAACCGGCCAGGCTGGACATTTTAAGCCTGTCTCCCTGGCCTCATAGGCCATTTTGATCCTAGCCTGCAAGAGGGAGACGACATCAGAGTTCTTGACCCCCTCTCGGAAGGCGAGCATAGCCTGTTCATGGTCAAGCTGGGCAGCAGCTAGCTTCACTTCAACATCCTGAGTGACCTTCTTCATCTTGTCTTCGTAATGCCGGTCTTGGCTTCAACAATGGTCCCCTGGTCAGCCACGGTGGTCTCAAGTTGCTTGATCCTGACCTCCTGAAGCTTTACTGTCTCACAGGCGTCAGTGTAGAGGTGTAGCAGATGCTGGAGACCCTACAGAGGAAAACACAGGTGTTTTGGTCAAAAATTACCGAAGCAATTAAGTGATCAAATTAGTTAAGTGAGGTAGTGTGCTAGAAACGAGTGTCGAAAATATGTTAATCAAATTAATTGTAAAAACAGTTTCAGGATACGGCTCAGGATATAAAGCTGTATCTATGATCAAACAATGAGCGAAAAAGTAAAGGTTGACACGTGATGTACGAGGAAAGACCTTGATCAATCTTGATCTCCGGCACAAAACCTCGGGAGCTGACAATCGCAGCTGCCTTGTTCTTCTATTACTTCAAATATCAGGATACAGTGCAGGATGTGGTGCGGATCAACTAGGTGTTACAATGTAATTCGAATACAACTGTTTGTGTGTAGTGTTTGCAGTGAGCTAGAGAGAAAAAGTGTTCGAAAGTGTGTGTATAAGTTGCGTGCCTTAATCTGATCCTAACAAACTATCCTAATAAACCGGGATCCGGCGAATATTCCCCACTCGAACGTTGTAGACCTGGTCTTTCGGGTTCAACGTCTCTCACATAACAGATACGCCCGAGTCTTGAGGAGAAGAAGTCCATCTGACCGTTAGTAACCCACAGCCTCTAACCTGCACGTGGTTAATTTAGTTAACACCAGGATATCGCCCAGGATGTTAGCAATATCCTAATCCAGTATCCTGATCACAAGCAAACAACCAAAAGTAGGATATTAGTCAGGATATGTATGCTCAGAAAATGACCCATAACAATTGTCCCCAAATATATCTGTTGGTATACCAATCCAACGGATATATTTTAAAAACTCTATCTCGTAATTCAAGGCAATTAAAACGAAATGATGGTTGAGGTGACATTGTGCCATTTTCAATGCAATATTTACTCTTTACCCCCTATATTCAGCCTATAATTAGCTGAGATATCTCTCATTATTATCATTACTCTTCCAGCGATTTCCAGGTAATGATTCTTTTCTTCATCCCCTGTTTTCTTTTCAGAGTTTCTTTTAATTTGCTTTAACACTCTCCATGGCATCACGGACAATATCTCGTTCGGATGAACCAGTCCCAACCCTCATGAGTCAAAACCTCATACGAGAACCAGAAAAAGAAATCTGCTGCTTCAAAATGCCGATACCGCTGCCCTCAAGAATTCCGGCGCCTTTCCTGTTGGAACAGTCATTCGTCCTTTTGATCGGGAGATCCGATCAGACGTGTCATCAGACGAGTGGGTCTGTTTTTTCGCCTACCCCTTTTCTTTGGGACTCCGGTACCCATTTCCACCCTTTATCTCTCGTTTCTTTGACCTCACCGGCCTTAGTTATGCTCAAATTATGCCAATGGTCTGGCGAGTTTTGATGGTGCTAGATCAAATTAGATCTCGCCATTGCCCTGACCTGTGTATTGAAGACCTCCCTATAGCATACCGGTTGAGGTCCCATGGCGACAGCCGTTTTCTTTTGTTTTCCACCTCCAAAAGTCCTTTAGTTCTTAAGGCCACCAAGAACGAACACCGATGGCGGCGAAAGTTCTTTTTCGTGAAAAGTGACTCTATTGACAAGGGTTTCGATCTGCCGATTAGATGGTTAACCAAGGGTAGGATCTAGGGTTTAGGAATATCCCCAATTGTATCCTTAAACTATATCCTAAACTTATATCCTGATGTTTTATGCAGCAAACTTCAGAGATTTAGCACCCCCAAGTGCGGAATCTAAGTCCAGGATCAAAGGAATCTACCAACTTCCTGCCAGTGAAAGAACTTTCTCCCTCTCCCGGTTATCAACCTTGAAGGCTTCCAACTTGACGAGTTGGATAGTTACTCCAGCCTTGTACCTGTCAAACAAGAATCTAAGCCGAAGTCGTCTGCCACAGCGAAGCCTACCACTTCAAAGGCTACTACCGCTCCTAAAGCTCCTCCGGCATCCAGGACTCGGGCCTCTAGCTCCCGGAAGAGGAAAGAAATGGATTCTCCAACCGCCTCCGAGACATTCTCTCTCGAGAATCATGGATTTAATGAAGCTACTTCATTCCTCAAGCAGGTAAAAACTCCCTTCCAATATCCTGAACATGCATGTTAGTCATTATCCTGCTCATTTTTCACTGATACCTGTATCTTTAACCGCAGGGCTTGGAACGTCTCATGCACTTGTATGAAGACGCCTGTGGGCTTAATAAGATGCTGGAGATTAAGCTCGAAAAAGCTGAAGCCACTATAGCTGATCAAGGAACAATTGCAGCTGCCAAGTCCCAGCACTATGAAGACAAATACAAGGCAATGACCCAGGAACACCAAGCTGCCCTCCATAAAGCCAATGAGGATGCCCAAGCCAAACTAGATGCCGCCCTTCTCCAATACCAGCAGGATATGAGTTCATATCGGGACAGTCTCGAAGCATCCGTTGTTATCTCCCTTCTCCAAGCCAGGTTAAGGATGGCTTATGAGGCCAAGAGCCTGGGCTTCGAATGCCCCTCCTGGAATATAAAGGCTTGGGAAGCGAAACTACAGGATCTTGGGGGCCATCCCGTCGCTCATCCTGCAAAGCATGCTGGTGAAGAGCCTTCTAAGGCTGCAGAGGAAGTGACCAATGCTGGTGTTGATGCCGAGAGAAATCCTGAGGGGGATGCCGGTGCA
The DNA here is from genome assembly GCA_030545235.1 of Helianthus tuberosus. NCBI lineage: Eukaryota > Viridiplantae > Streptophyta > Magnoliopsida > Asterales > Asteraceae > Helianthus > Helianthus tuberosus. The sequence continues at coordinate 116,650,017 of CM060443.1, forward strand.
GATGCTGGGAATGAAGTTGTTGATCAAGAAGGTGCTGCCCCTTAGGCGGCGAAGTGGGCGATGATGGATATACGTGCCAAGGCCGGAGCCCATTTTTTTTAAATTTCATGGTTGTGGTTTGTACAAACAATTTACTTTTCCCGTCGTTGAACAATTTATATTTCCTGCAGTAGAACAATACGATGACCAAAGGTGGATGGGTCCTGGGTTTCAGGATGAAGCCCTTGGTCATCGGTTAGTATAACCTGTTTTGAATTTCGTAACGGTTGAAGGTGGATAGGTCCCGTTTTGAGATAGAACCTTTAACCGTTACACAAGTATGGTAAAGACTAATTGTGCTTTTGGTGGATGGGCCTCGGTTTGAGGTGAATCCAAAAGCACAACTTTTGACATGTTAATAATATATCTTCCTTTTGACTTATTTGTTGTTGCCTTTTAATATCTGTCATGCATTCCTTAATGTAGATTTTAGCTTTGCAAAATTTTGTACAACTATCTTTTGAAAATATCCTGATCAATATACTCAGTGATATATTATGAAAGCTTCAATTAAATAAAACTTCTAAAAATTCAATCAACTTTAGAGAAAACTTTTTAAAGAATAAAAGGAAGTCCAATTTCTAAAACCTGTTTTGACAATACTTGTTTGATCAAGGTTTTAATTTCAAACTAGTATTACTTCCGAATATTTTAATCAAATATCCTGAGAAGCATACATTTTAAGAATATGTCCCAAAAATTTATCCTAATTAGGATTCCTAAGCTTCCGTCAAACATGGTTTCAAAAACTCATATAATGTTTACAAAGGAAAGATCATACCAGGAATAGAGTGTAACCCTATTCTCAAACTTCAATCCTTTTGCAACTTTTCCAATGAAGATGTCCCCTGTCTGAGACACTTAGTGTACTAGGTCCGAGCTTTATCCTTTGAGCTTTACACAATTGCCTCAGTAGGAATGTCCCCTGTGCACAATGTCTTCGAATACTTAGAAATTTTCTGGACATCAGTTCCAATTGTATAGACAATTTTTCGTGTTACAGGGGTAAAACCCAAAAATGTACTGGAGATAAATCCCTCGTATCCTGGGGGAAATCCCAAATTTTCATGCGCTACAGGCGGGATTGTATAAACTCCAAGACTTAGAAAGGTGAAAACCTTTAAACCTTAGAGAGTATGAAAATACCCTTTCGTGAGAGAGGGTGATCAATCCTCATATACCTTTAGGATTCAGGATATAGCCAATAGTAACGAAATTGTCAGCCACTTTTACATGAACTGGTCCCGCCACCTTGAACTATTCCCGAATAACTTGCGCTCTAGGCGGGGTGTTTAAACCCAATTCGGAAGAAAGGTGAATACCTTTTGTTTTGGTCAAAAATCAAGCAATGACAATGTAACCAAACTTTCTGTTGTGAGGTATGATGCTTGAATTGATGAACAACAATAAGGATCACTCAGAAATGAAATGAACAAGTGACACAAAGATTTATACGAGGAAAAAGCCCTTGATCAATGAATGATCTCCGGCATAAAAAACCTCGGGTGATGGTAACTACCGATCACCAACTCAAATTAAACAAGAAATGTATTACAACTTCGGATGATAGCGAGCTAAGTACAAGGATCACTATAGTGTATTGTGTATGAAAGTGTGTAATCACCAAGTGAGTTAAAGAGAGCAGGTGAGAGCAGTTGTACGAGTGTGTGTGTAGCCAAAAATAGCCAAGTGTTTTCTAATTAGCTCGCTACCCCTTTAAAAATGGAAAATATCTACTCTAACTAACATTCCGCAAATGGTGCAAGTCCTCCACGACTCCATAACGTCCACTTTTAGCTATGCACGTGCTGAATAAACGTGGAATATGCTCCAGGAATGTCGCCAAGACCAAGTCCAAGCTGGTACTCCTGCAAAACAACTTCGAATTCAAAGTAGACAACCATTAGTACGAGGATCCTCATGATGATCCATGATCCTGATCCTGAAATACTTCTGAGGATCACCAATTCAAACAGAAGTAAGGATCACTAAGCTCAACAGCGATTGAGGATCACTAATCATTTAGAAATCCACCCCTAACAATTGCCCCCAAAATATAAGGAGTAATTATGTAAATAAACGAGTTGTATTTTGTTCTTATCCGCAATCAATCAACGGATAACTAGCCGTTGTAATCGGACTAGCCGTTACGAACATGACGTCACTGAAGTGACTATCCTGCAAAATCATCATTATAAATAGGAGTTAGAGATAGGGATCAATCTGCATTTAAATTCAAGAGAAACTCCCTTTAAATTCATATCCGAAGATCAATCAGGTATCTCTCTTCTTCTTCTTCCTTTACGCTTTCTTTCTCTGCTCCTTCTTTCTTCACCTTCTTCATAATCAAGATGATGCTAAGATCCTCTCCTGCTAAGGATCACAAGAAGGACAGTCCTCTCAAGAGCCAGGGGATCATCAAAGATTCGGCGAATGAAAGGTGCTGCTTCACTAATCCACAAATAGACAGAATCCGGCATTGCTTTCCGGCGAACACCTATTTCAAACCGTTTGATCCTACCGTTCTAAGTGATTACGTTTCTGAAACTTGGGTAGCTTTCCCGGTCACTCCTTTCACAATAGGATACTCGTATCCTTTCCCTGAATTCACTCAGTCTTTCTTCTCCCTCACCGGCATCTCCAATATTCAAGCTATGCCAATGATCTGGAGGGTTTTATATACCCTTGAGAGGATCATTAAGCAGGAAGAAATTGCTCTAGGAATGTCGGAATTGGCAGAGATGTATGACCTCACAACATTTGGATCCCACCGATATCTATTCAACCGTAAACCCGGTGAAGAACATCCCATCTTCAAAGCCACTAAGAATGATACAAACTGGAAACGGCGATTCTTCTTCGTCAGAAGGGATTCTATCCCGGATGGAAAGAATCTGCCAAGGAAGTGGAGCACCCATAGTAGGATAGAGGATCCTGAGAAGGATCACCAGATAACCTTGTTTTTGTATAAGGATCACTAACACCCTTTTGTTTCTGTTGTACAGCTATCTCTGTTTCGCACCTTATACCATCACCTGCCACCAAGGAAAGGCTCGCTGCTTTCAGAATACTTGATCCTGCAACAAGGTCATTCAAAACAAACACCCAGGACTCACAAGAAGTATCCTCAGGTTCTGTCACTATGTCAAGTAAGTATCCTGTTTTTAATACAGTTAAATAGAAATAGAATAAGGATACTTATCTGTTTTGAATGTGTAGGCGCGGGTAAATCCTCAAAATCTGCCTCCAAGTTCAGTGTCACTGATCTTGACAATGTCCGATCCTCCAAGAAAAAGTCTGCTGCTAGCCCCTCCGTCGTGATCCCCAAGGCTACCACTTCAAAGGGAAGAGGTGGAAAGAAAAGAAAGACCTCTGAAGCTGACAACCTTCAAGGCTTACCACTGATCCGACACCAATTCCTCGAGTACTTTAATGATGTAAGGATCACTGATTCAGTTTAGTTATCCTATCCACTTGAGGATCACCTAACTCTAATCTTTGCATTGTCTTCTTTGTAGAAATTTACTGAGATCGAAGACTATGTTGGGAATGTTGAGGAGCTTGAGGAGAAATACTCTGATCTCCAAAAGGTGGCGGTGCTCAAGGATCACAAGATTGCTTCCCTTGAAAAGGATCTCAATGATGCCAAAGCTCAGATAGTCGCGACTCAGATCAACGCTGATTATGAGAAGCACGAAATCACACAGGATGCTAAAGTCTCCGCTGCTATTGCCATGTACAAGACCAAGCTACAGATGGCTCAAGAAGCTCAGGATCCTGCCTTTGATAGGAGCAGCTGGGACACGGAGGGCTGGAAGGCTAGGCTGGCTGAGTTGGAGGATGATGAAGATGAGGCTTACGAGGTTCTGGCAATCGAAGCTGGTGGCAGTGGCAAGGATCAGGTGAAGGATACTGGAGCAAGAGGGGATGATGATGCAGCGAAGGTGTAGGCTGTATGAATGGGCGATGAAGGACATTTCTAGACGTAGCCGGAGCCCATTTTTTAAAGTTTGGTTATGGTTTTTGTTTTGATGATGTTTTTGTTGAACAATGATGGGTTGTATTCAAACAATAGTAATTAGGGCTAAGGATCATGGATCCTTCGAACAATAGGTAGGATTACAAATGGTGGAGGGATCCTCTGTTTGGGGGATGAAGCCATTGTGATCCTGCCGTCTTTTGATTCCTGCACTACCAAGACCCTTAGACAATGGACACCCTTTGCCAACCCATGTGGACGGGCCACGTTTTGCTGGTAGAAACGTGGGTTGGCAATTTTGACAACCTTAAAGGGTTTAATCTTATGTGAATAAAATAACTTTAACTTTTTGGCTTATCCTGTGTTGATATCCTTGTTAATATTTTACTTTCCAACTGTTGTAATGTTCATTTTGTTTAAGCTTATCAAGCCTTGAAAAAATTTAAAAAATATCCCCAAAAAGTTTAGGATATGATCAAGGATCACATATCCCATAATCGATAAGTTCTGAAAAGTAATATAGTTTAAGGATCATAAGTTCAGTTGTCAAAGGATAAGGGTTATTCAAATAAATAATGAATAAAATCAAAATAGTTAAGGATCATACCTGAGAATCCAAGTTAGGATCCTACCTTTTAACACTTATTATCAGGATAAACCAAAAGACAAACCTTAGTAGAAGGTAAGGATCAAGGATCCTTGGTCGTTTAGCTTTAAAAACCTGAAATAAGATTCAACTTGGGACTAAGCCAATATAAGATAAAAGTTAGCAACTGGGGACAAGCCCAACAATTTTGGGGACAAGCCCAAAGGATAACTGGGGACAAGCCCAAAGGATAACTGGGGACAAGCCCAAAGGATGACTGGGGACAAGCCCAAAGGATCGTATGTAAACTGGAGTATGGCCCTTACTGGCGACTATCCAAACTTAGTGACATGAAAATGCCAAAACCTTAGCTAACGTGAAAACGTTAGAAACCTTAGGAACGGATGTATGGTACGTCTACCATTATACGTAGGATCCTGAATATAGCCAGTACAATGAAATTGTCAGCCCCTAAAGCGGGTACTGGTCCCATTGCCATGAACTATACCAGGATCATCGTGCGCTACTGGCGAAACTAGGGACAGGCCCAAACTGGGGACTAGCCCAAATAACTGGGGTCAAGCCCAAATAACTGGATACTTCTATGGATACTCAATCCTCAGTTAAGGATACCTGAACCTTCAAAACTCAGAATCAAGTGAAAGGAGGATAAAGGATGCAGGATCCTTACCATTGTATAGGATAATTAAAAAATGAAATAGTTTGAGATTAGATCATTACCAAAATGAGGATCCTCTGCCCTGTAAGGATCCTTCAAAGATACTCGTCTGTTAAGGATCATGGATCCCGATCACATGAAATATTTCTTCAAATGGACAGCGTTCCAAGCTCTTGGTAGCAAATCACCTTCCATTGTTAGCAATCGATATGCCCCCTTTCCTGCTTCAGCTTCAATCAAATAGGGGCCTTCCCATTTTGGTGCCAACTTGCCATCAGCAGGATTGGTGGTATTCGGAAATGCTTTCCTTAATACCATATCACCAACTTGGAATTTCCTGATCCTGACATTTTTGTTGTAAGCTCCAGCCATCCTTTGTTGATAACTGGCCATCCTTATCCTTGCCAAGTCCATGATTTCCTCTATAGTATCCAAGTCTTGAACCAAGTTTTCAGCATTTTCTTCAGGATCACGAATGCTTGTTCTTGCAGTTGGAACTACCATCTCTGTAGGGATCACCGATTCTGCCCCAAATACCAAAGAAAATGAAGTTTGGCCTGTAGCATTCTTGGGAGTTGTCCTATCAGACCAAAGCACATAGGGTAGTTCTTCTGCCCATTTTCCTTTCTTGGATCCAAGCTTCTTCTTCAAATTGTTGATGATGATCTTGTTGGATGATTCTGCCTGACCATTAGCTTGTGGGTGGACTGGTGTTGATGTTATCATCTTAATCCCCCAGCTGTCACAAAAGTTAGTGGTTCTATTCCCAATAAACTGGAGATTTGATTATCACAAATAATCTCAGAAGGGATACCAAATCTAGTAATAATATTTCTTTTAATAAAGGATATAACTTCCTTTTCTTTGACTTAAGCAAAGGCTTCAGCCTCTATCCACTTAGAGAAGTAATCAGTCATAGCAAGCATGAATACTTTTCCACCAGGTGCCTTAGGAAGCTTTCCAACTATATCCATTCCCCATCTCATGAATGGCCAGGAAGAGGATATAGGATGCAAGAGTTCTGCTGGTTGGTGAAGGATATTACTATGCCTCTGACAAGGATCACACTTCTTGGTATACTCCACAGCATCCCTCTTCATAGTGGGCCAATAGTATCCTGTCCTTAGGATCCTTGACAATCTCCTTCATGGAAATCCATTAGGACTTCTTGGATTTCAGGATCCTCAATGCATCTTAGATATGGTCCTGCAAGAGATCGTTTATACAACATATTATTTAATATTGTAAATTGAGATACCTTAATTTTGAAAGCCCTTGGGTTTTCTCCTGTAGGAATCTCTCCATGTTGTATGTATCTCATGATTGGGAGGATCCATGATCCTGAATGAGATTGAGTATCATCACTAGGGATGATTGCAGAATCCTCTCCTATCTCTATAGCTACATGATCCTCGATGGCAGGGGTCAGGATATGGGTAATAGGGATCCTTGTATCCTTCGGGATCTTCAAGGATGATCCTAGATTAGCTAATGCATCAGTTTCTGCATTCTCTTCCCTTGGTACCTGTGTCAAACTAAAGGATACGAAAAAGAGTGCCAATTCTTTGACTATCTCTAAATATTTGATTAGCTTCTCACCTTTAACAACATAGGATCCATTAAAGTGATTAGTGATTAATAAAGAATCTACGTGTACCTCAAGATACCTTATCCTCATATGCTTAGCGATTTGCAAACCAGCTATCAAGGCTTCATATTCAGCCTCATTGTTGGTAGTTTGAAATTCACAAGCTATGGAGTGGGGTATTATATCCCCCTGTGGCGATTTTAGTAGTATTCCAAGCCCTGTTCTGTTTACATTGGAGGATCCATCAGTGAACAGTATCCAATGATCCTTGGTTTCTTCAAGCTGTTGGACTTCTAATTCAGCCTCCTTTTGCAAATCACTACTAAAATCTACCACAAAGTCAGCTAAGGCTTGGGATTTGATGGCAGTCCTTGGTTCATATCGTATATCATATGCACTCAGCTTCACTGCCCACTTAGCCATCCTTCCTGACATTTCAGGTTTCCTGAGAACATTCTTAATCGGAAAATTAGTCTTAACAATAATGACATGAGTCTCAAAATAATGTCTTAATTTAGTAGATGCCATAATTAATGCAAGGATAAGTTTTTCTAAGTGTGAATACCTGGATTCAGCATCAAGTAAACTCTTACTTACATAATAGACAGGATGTTGTGTACCTTGGTGATCCTTAACAAGGACCGCACTTACTACTTTTGAGGATACTGCTAGGTACAAGGATAATACATCCCCTTTTTCTGGTTTCATCAAGGCAGGGGCTGAGGATAGGTAATCCTTAAGAGCTTTGAGGGCACTTTCATGCTTCTCAGTCCATTCAAATTTCTTGTTCTTCCTCAGGATGTCATAGAATTCCTTGCACTTTTCTGAGGATTTGGATATGAATCTGTTCAAGGCCGCGATCCTGCCTGTCAATCTTTGCACATCTTTAGCATTGGCAGGAGATTTGATATTCACAATAGCCTTGATTTGTTCTGGACTTGCTTCAATGCCCCTCTTTGTCACCATATAGCCTAGGAATTTACCTGCCTTAACACCAAAATGACACTTGGAAGGATTTAGTTTCATATTAAATTTATCAAGGATATTGAATGCTTCCTCCAAGTCTTTAAGGTGATCCTCAGCTTTCTTGGACTTGACCACCATGTCATCTATATAGACTTCCATAGTGTGTCCAATTTGCTCCTTGAACATCATATTGACAAGCCTTTGATAAGTAGCACCTGCATTCCTTAATCCAAATGGCATAGCGATATAACAGTATATACCTGTTGGGGTCATAAAGGCTGTATCCTCTTGATCAGATGGTTCCATCTGAATTTGTTGAAATCCAGACGAAGCATCCATAAAAGTTAACAACTCATGACCCGCGGTAGCATCCACCATGGAGTCAATGTGGGGTAATGGGAAAGGATCCTTGGGACATGCCTTGTTTAAGTCAGTAAAATCGACACATACCCTCCACTTTCCATTTTTCTTTTGAATAACAACCACATTGGCTAACCATCTTGGATACTTAACCTCTCTTATCATACCTGCCCGAAGTAGTTTGTCTACCTCTTCCTGGATAATAGCATTCCTTTCAGGTGCAAACTTCCTCCTCTTTTGATGAATTGGCTTGAATGACCTGTCAATGCCAAGTTTGTGAGTAATTATATCCTTAGATATACCTGTCATGTCTTCATGTTTCCAGGCAAAGGTTGATTTCCTTCTACTAAGGAAGGATACTAGCTCCTGTTCGATGTCGCTAAGGATCCCTGATCCTATAAAGATCTTGGATTTAGGATCCTCAGGATCCATGAGGATTTCTTTCAAATCCTGCTCTCTTGCCTCCAAGACATCTCTTGAAGGATACTTTAATTGCTATTGCTCCCTTGGTCTTAAGGCTGGCTTCATTGAGGATGTATAACAATTCTTAGCCTCTTGTTGATCACTCTCAATTTTCACCACTCCCCATGGACTTGGAAGCTTTACACACTGATGATAGGTGGATGGGACTTGTGATGAATCCTTGCAGGAACCTGGATGAAGCTCGAAACAGGGCTTTGAGATATATCAGGCTTGAAGACGACAAGAAAATGCAAGAGAGGATGAATTCATCCTCAACATACGAATCAACTAACAGGAAGTCAGAATCCTCATATAAGCCATATCGCTCTAAGCCATATGGCAGGAATGACAGCAAGAAAGTAAATGATGTTGAGGATGAGGATCCTGAGGAGTATCCGGAATTGTCAGAATATTGTTTTTCTGTTAATATACCCGAACTAATGTATGCTATGCAGGGCTTGGGAGATAAAGAAAGGTGGCAAAGAAAGAACCAGCAAAAGGCCAGTTGGAAAGATAAATCCAAATGGTGTGCCTTCCATGAGGATTTTGGACACGTGACAGAAGATTGCATAGCCCTAAGAAAGGAAATAAGCTACCTATTAAGCAAGGGGTATTTGAAAGATCTTTTGGGCAGAAAGAAGAATAAGGGTCAGGATACTGATAAGGATCCTGAGCGTGCAACATCACCTCCTCCAGACACCAAGATAATTAACTTTATTTCAGGAGCATCCGACATATGTGGAACCTCTTACTCCGCAGCAAAAAGACATGCCGAGGAGGCTAAGGCAGAACGGGGAGACAAGCCGACCAGGATGACAACTCTTACAACTGATAAAGTGATAACGTTTGATAGTGATGACCGGGATAGCGTCCAGGATCCTCATCATGATGGTTTGGTAATCACTTTATATATTGCTAACCATTTTGTGCGCATGATACTGGTGGACAACGGCAGTTCTGTCAACATTATCCAGCTGGAAACACTAAAGAGAATGAACACTCCCCAGATGGAGATCACTTCAAAATCCACTGTGCTTGTAGGATTCAGTGGAGAGGCAAAGAATATTGTAGGAGAAATAAGTGGCCAGTATATGTTGAAGGAATAAATTCAATGCAATGAATCTGTGTTATGGATTCCTTATCCTGTTACAATATTATATTGGGCAGACCATGGATCCACGATATGAAGGCTGTCCCTTCAACCTATCATCAGTTCATCAAGATCTCTACCCCTTGGCGGTAGTTAAAGTGGAAAGCGATCAACAGGGGGCAAAATAATGTTATTCCTCCTCAATGAAAGCTTCAACGAAGCCCAAAGCAGGATAGCAATTAAAGATACGATCCCAGGATATCATGGAAGCCTCAGAGCACGATGTTAAGAAAATTATCCTGGATCAGGATAATCCAGATATCTCGGTGCTCGTAGGAGCTAATATCCCTCAGGATATTGAAAATCAACTAACTAATTTTTTGAAATGCAGGATGTCCACATTTGCATGGAAACATGAGGATATGACAGGTATCTCTAAAGATATTATAACTCATAAGCTTGGGATTGACAGGTCTTTCAAGCCCGTTCAACAAAAGAGAAGGAAGTTTGCTCCTGAAAGAAATGCAATCATACAGGAGGAGGTTGAAAGATTATTGAAGTCCAAGATGATTAGGGAAGTCAAATTCCCCAAGTGGCTAGAAAATGTGGTCGTGGTTCAAAAGAAGAATGGGAAATGGAGAGTTTGTGTAGATTACACAGACCTGAACAAAGCATGCCCGTAAAACTAATTATCCTGTTAAAAATGTGCTTAGGAAACCTGAGATGTCGGGTAGAATGGCTAAATGGCCCGTAAAATTAAGTGCATATGATCTAGTATATGAACCTAGAAATGCTATAAAGTCTCAGGCTCTAGCAGACTTTGTGGCTGATTTCAGTAGTGACATTTAAAATGAGGTAGACCTAGAAGTACAACAACTAGGAGAAACTTCAGGATCCTGGACATTGTATACCGATGGTGCATCCAATGTAAGAGGTGTAGGATTAGGTATACTACTAAAATCGCCACAAGGGGACATATTACCCCAGGCTATTAGGTGTAAATTTCCTGCCACTAATAATGAAGCAAAGTATGAAGCTCTGATTGCAGGATTATAACTGGCTAGGAATATGAATATTAAAAGTTTGCAAGTATATGTTGATTCCTTGTTAATCACTAACCATTTCATTGGATCCTATGCAATCAAAGGTGAAAGGTTAATTGAATATCTTGAAATTGTTAAAAAATTAGCAGGATATTTCGAAGTTTTTACACTTGAACAAGTACCAAGAGAGGATAATGCTGAGGCAGGTGCTCTGGCAAATTTAGGATCCGCAGTCAGGATACCGGAAGGAACTCAGATACCAATACTACATATCCTGTATCCTGCGATGGAACACTTCAAGTCTCAGGATAAGGAAGTAGCAAATATCCAGGATCCCGATGATGAATATCATGAGAAGAATCCTGAATCCTGGATGGATCCAATTATAAAATACCTCAAAGAAGGAAACATCCCAAAGGATGAGAATCCTAAGGCTTTCAGGATAAACGTATCTTGTTTCACTATTATAAATAATGTTTTGTATAAGAAGTCTCCTGCAGGTCCAAACCTAAGGTGCTTGGAGGATTCTGAGACCAAAGAGGTACTTCAGGATATACATGAAGGGGACTGTGGCAACCATACTAGGGGTAGATCATTATTCTCAAAGGTGCTAAGAACAGGGTACTATTGGCCGACTATGAGAAAGGATGCTGCAGAATATGCTCGAAGATGTGATGCATGTCAGAGGCACAACAATATACTGCATCAGCCTGTGGAGCCATTATATCCTATTGCATCCCCTTGGCCATTCATGAAATGAGGTATGGATATAGTGGGGAAACTCCCAAAAGCTGCAGGAGGAAAAGTTTTTATGCTGGCAATGACATATTATTTCTCCAAGTGGGTTGAAGCTGAGGCCTTTGTTCAAGTCAGGGATCAAGAAGTGGTATCCTTCATAAAGAGGAATATCCTGACCAGATTTGGGGTACCAGCTGAGATAATTTGTGATAATGGCTCTCAGTTCATCAGCAAGAGAAGTACTGATTTTTGCAAAAGTTGGGGAATCAAGATGATCACATCAACTCCAGCACATCCTCAAGCGAATGGACAGGCAGAATCCTCAAACAAGATAATTGTCAACAATTTGAAGAAAAGACTAGGTGCTAAAAAAGGAAGATGGGCAGAGGAACTACCATTTTTCCTACGGGCTGATAGGACGACAGTGAAGAGTGCAACTGGTCAGACCCCGTTTTCTTTAGTATTTGGGGCAGAAACCATCATCCCAACGGAAATGGTGATACCTACAGCCAGATTAAGCCTCAGGGATCCTGAGTCAAATCCTGAAGCCTTGTATCAAGAGTTGGATATTGTTGATGAGACAAGAGATGCAACAAAGCTAAGGATGGAAACATATCAACAGAGGATATCCAGAGCATATAACAAGAATCTAAGGACTAGAAGGTTTCAAGTTGGAGATTGGGTGTTAAGGAAGGCTTTTCAGAATACTACTAATCCTGCTGATGGGAAGCTTGCCCCAAAATGGGAAGGACCTTATGAAGTTGAATCAGAATCTGGGAAAGGAGCATACCGACTCAAGAATATGGAAGGGGATATGTTACCAAGATCCTGGAATGCCGTACACCTTAAGCTCTATTTTAAGTGAGTTTAGAATTTAATTTCTAACTGAGGATGGTATGAATTCTATCTCTTTTAAATATGTTTGAATTTATTTATTCTTTTGAACCCAATACTGACTTAAGCATCGGAGGGGTGTTAGCCAAGCTAACACCCACCTTAGTTTAAGGGTGTTTTGTAGGATATGCTCCAGGATGTAACTCCATGATATACACTCAAGATGAACCGAAATATTAGAGGATTGGCCCCCTCTCTCACATTTAAGGGATTCACCTTTCTCTCGAAATGGGTTTAAACACCCCGCTTGGAGCGCAAGTTATCCAGGAATAGTTCAAGATAGCAGGATCAGTTCATGTAAAAGTGGCTGTCAATTTTGTTATTATTGGCTATATCCTGGATCCTTAAGGTACATGAGGATTGATCACACTCTCTCACGAAAGGGTATTTTCATACTCTCTATGGTTTAAAGGTTTTCACCTTTCTAAGTCTTGGAGTTTATACACTCCCGCCTGTAGCGCATGGAAAACAAGGGTTTATCCCCAGGATATTAAGGGTTTATCCCTATGATATTAAGGGATTATCCCCAGGATATTAATGGATTATCCCCATGATACTAAGGGTTTATCCCCAAGATATTAAGGGTTTGTCCCCAGTAAAACTAAAGTTCTTGGACAAGTCCCAAACAAACTAAGATTGTGTTACACTCATTCTTTTGTGGATAAAATTTTACAAAGTTTAAAGTGAAGGAATACTATGCAATATCCTGCACAGACAGGGGACATCTATGTTGGGGACATTGCAAAGAATTCAAAGGTTGGAGTTGGAAATTACTGCTTAAGTGTTCCTTGTATGATTTTTATTTTCCTAAGTTCAAAAGCCTTGTCTAAATGAACTAAGCTTTTACCAACTCGTATTTAATTAAGTTTTTATCTAACATTTTTGAATAAAAGTAGCAAAAATGTTGAGAATGATATCAGTATCCTGGCTAGGATATATGATCAGGATATTCAGAATGAATTTTATCAAACATAAACATAACAACAAAGATAAGGCATAAAGGTTAGTTATTTATTATTAACGGACCAAAAGGATGTACTCTTGACTTCGTCTCAAAATGAGACCCATCCACCAAAAGTACAACCTGTTCAAAAGCATATCTACATAAACAGTTGAAGGCTTCGTCCTGAAAACACAGGATCCCTCCACCTTCAACTGTTGATTGTTCAAAAGAATATTAAAGTTGATGACCAAGGGCTTCGTCCTGAAACTCAGGATCCCTCCACCTTTGGCCATCATATTGTATCTAACTGCAGGAAAAGTAAATTGTTTGGACTTACAGACTATTCGAATTTAAAAAAGTGGGCTCTGACCTAAGCAATAATATCCATCATTGCCCACTTAAATGCCCTCACACAGCGGCATCACCACCATCCTTCTTCACCTCCTCAGCACCAGCATCCTGACCAGCATCCTGACCAGCATCGCCACCAGCATCCTTCTTTTCTCCAGCCTCATCCACCGCCTCAGCTGCCTTTGAAGTCTCTCCAGCCCCAGCTTTAGCAGGATACGGCACAGGATTACCTCCAAGATCCTTTAGCTTTCCCACCCAGGAATCAACCGGCCAGGCTGGACATTTTAAGCCTGTCTCCCTGGCCTCATAGGCCATTTTGATCCTGGCCTGCAAGAGGGAGACGACATCCTGAGTGACCTTCTTCATCTTGTCTTCGTAATGCCGGTCTTGGCTTCAACAATGGTCCCCTGGTCAGCCACGGTGGTCTCAAGTTGCTTGATCCTGACCTCCTGAAGCTTTACTGTCTCACAGGCATCAGTGTAGAGGTGTAGCAGATGCTGGAGACCCTACAGAGGAAAACACAGGTGTTTTGGTCAAAAATTACCGAAGCAATTAAGTGATCAAATTAGTTAAGTGAGGTAGTGTGCTAGAAACGAGTGTCGAAAATATGTTAATCAAATTAATTGTAAAAACAGTTTCAGGATACGGCTCAGGATATAAAGCTGTATCTATGATCAAACAATGAGCGAAAAAGTAAAGGTTGCCACGTGATGTACGAGGAAAGCCCTTGATCAATCTAGATCTCCGGCACAAAACCTCGGGAGCTGACAATCGCAGCTGCCTTGTTCTTCTATTACTTCAAATATCAGGATACAGTGCAGGATGTGGTGTGGATCAACTAGGTGTTACAATGTAATTCGAATACAACTGTTTGTGTGTAGTGTTTGCAGTGAGCCAGAGAACAAAAGTGTTCGAAAGTGTGTGTATAAGTTGCGTGCCTTAATCTGATCCGCCCCCATCTAATTATAGTAAAAGAAGTGTAACAAACTATCCTAATAAACCGGGATCCGGCGAATATTCCCCACTCGAACGTTGTAGACCTGGTCTTTCGGGTTCCACGTCTCTCACATAACAGATACGCCCGAGTCTTGAGGAGAAGAAGTCCATCTGACCGTTAGTAACCCACAGCCTCTAACCTGCACGTGGTTAATTTAGTTAACACCAGGATATCGCCCAGGATGTTAGCAATATCCTAATCCAGTATCCTGATCACAAGCAAACAACCAAAAGTAGGATATTAGTCAGGATATGTACGCTCAGAAAATGACCCATAACAATTGTCCCCAAATATATCTGTTGGTATACCAATCCAACGGATATATTTTAAAAATTCTATCTCTTAATTCAAGGCAATTAAAACGAAATGATGGTTGAGGTGACATTGTGCCATATTCAATGCAATATTTACTCTTTACCCCCTATATTCAGCCTATAATTAGCTGAGATATCTCCCATTATTATCATTACTCTTCCAGTGATTTCCAGGTAATGATTCTTTTCTTCATCCCCTGTTTTCTTTCCAGAGTTTCTTTTAATTTGCTTTAACACTCTCCATGGCATCACGGACAAGATCTCGTTCGGATGAACCAGTCCCAACCCTCGTGAGTCAAAACCTCATACGAGAACCAGAAAAAGAAATCTGCTGCTTCAATAATGCTGATATCGCTGCCCTCAAGAATTCTGGCGCCTTTCCTGCTGGAACAGTCATTCGTCCTTTTGATCGGGAGATCCGATCAGACGTGTCATCAGATGAGTGGGTCTGTTTTTTCGCCTACCCCTTTTCTTTGGGACTCCAGTACCCATTTCCACCCTTTATCTCTCGTTTCTTCGGCCACCAAGAACGAACATCGATGGCGGCGAAAGTTCTTTTTCGTGAAAAGAGACTCTATTGACAAGGGTTTCGATCTGCCGATTAGATGGTTAACCAAGGGTAGGATCTAGGGTTTTAGGAATATCCCCAAGTGTATCCTTAAACTATATCCTAAACCTATATCCTGATGTTTTATGCAGCAAACTTCATAGATTTAGCACCCCCAAGTGCGGAATCTAAGTCCAGGATCAAAGGAATCTACCAACTTCCTGCCAGTGAAAGAACTTTCTCCCTCTCCCGGTTGTCAACCTTGAAGGCTTCCAACTTGACGAGTTGGATAGTTACTCCAGCCTTGTACCTGTCAAACAAGAATCTAAGCCGAAGTCGTCTGCCACAGCGAAGCCTACCACTTCAAAGGCTACTACCGCTCCTAAAGCTCCTCCGGCATCCAGGACCCGGGCCTCTAGCTCCCGGAAGAGGAAAGAAATGGATTCTCCAACCACCTCCGAGACATTCTCTCTCGAGAATCATGGATTTAATGAAGCTACTTCATTCCTCAAGCAGGTAAAAACTCCCTTCCAATATCCTGAACATGCATGTTAGTCATTATCCTGCTCATTTTTCACTGATACCTGTATCTTTAACCGTAGGGCTTGGAACGTCTCATGCACTTGTATGAAGACGCCTGTGGGCTTAATAAGATGCTGGAGATTAAGCTCGAAAAAGCTGAAACCACTATAGCAGATCAATGAACAATTGCAGCTGCCAAGTCCCAGCACTATGAAGACAAATACAAGGCAATGACCCAGGAACACCAAGCTGCCCTCCATAAAGCCAATGAGGATGCCCAAGCCAAACTAGATGCCGCCCTTCTCCAATACCAGCAGGATATGAGTTCATATCGGGACAGTCTCGAAGCATCCATTGTTATCTCCCTTCTCCAAGCCAGGTTAAGGATGGCTTATGAGGCCAAGAGCTTGGGCTTTGAATGCCCCTCCTGGAATATAAAGGCTTGGGAAGCGAAACTACAGGATCTTGGAGGCCATCCCGTCGCTCATCCTGCAAAGCATGCTGGTGAAGAGCCTTCTAAGGCTGCATAGGAAGTGGCCAATGCTGGTGATGATGCCGAGAGAAATCCTGAGGGGGATGCCGGTGCAGATGCTGGGAATGAAGTTGTTGATCAAGAAGGTGCTGCCCCTTAGGCGGCGAAGTGGGCGATGATGGATATACGTGCCAAGGCCGGAGCCCATTTTTTTTAAATTTCATGGTTGTGGTTTGTACAAACAATTTACTTTTCCCGTTGTTGAACAATTTATATTTCCTGCACTAGAACAATACGATGACCAAAGGTGGATGGGTCCCGGGTTTCAGGATGAAGCCCTTGGTCATCGGTTAGTATAACCTGTTTTGAATGTCGTAACGGTTGAAGGTGGACAAGTCCCGTTTTGAGATAGAACCTTTAACCGTTACACAAGTATGGTAAAGACTAATTGTGCTTTTGGTGGATGGGCCTCGGTTTGAAGTGAATCCA
Source organism: Helianthus tuberosus (assembly GCA_030545235.1). Taxonomy (NCBI): domain Eukaryota; kingdom Viridiplantae; phylum Streptophyta; class Magnoliopsida; order Asterales; family Asteraceae; genus Helianthus; species Helianthus tuberosus. The sequence continues at coordinate 116,667,076 of CM060443.1, forward strand.
AAAGCACAAATTTTGACATGTTAATAATATAACTTCCTTTTGACTTATTTGTTGTTGCCTTTTAATTTCTGTCATGCATTCCTTAATGTAGATTTTAGCTTTGCAAAATTTTGTACAACTATCTTTTGAAAATATCCTGATCAATATACTCAGTGATATATTATGAAAGCTTTCATTAAATAAAACTTCTAAAAATTCAATCAACTTTAGAGAAAACTTTTTAAAGAATAAAAGGAAGTCCAATTTCTAAAACCTGTTTTGACAATACTTGTTTGATCAAGGTTTTAATTTCAAACTAGTATTACTTCCGAATATTTTAATCAAATATCCTGAGAAGCGTATATTTTAAGAATATGTCCCGAAAATTTATCCTAATCAGGATTCCTAAGCTTCCGTCAAACATGGTTTCAAAAACTCATATAATGTTTACAAAGGAAAGATCATACCAGGAATAGAGTGTAACCCTATTCTCAAACTTCAATCATTTTGCAACTTTTCCAATGAAGATGTCCCCTGTCTGAGACACTTAGTGTACTAGGTCTGAGCTTTATCCTTTGAGCTTTACACAATTGCCTCAGTAGGAATGTCCCCTGTGCACAATGTCTTCGAATACTTAGAAATCTTCTGGACACCAGTTCCAATTGTATAGACAACTTTTCGTGTTACAGGGGTAAAACCCAAAAATGTACTGGAGATAAATCCCTCGTATCCTGGGGGAAATCCCAAATTTTCGTGCGCTACAGGCGGTAGTGTATAAACTCCAAGACTTAGAAAGGTGAAAACCTTTAAACCTTAGAGAGTATGAAAATACCCTTTCGTGAGAGAGGGTGATCAATCCTCATATACCTTTAGGATTCAGGATATAGCCAATAGTAACGAAATTGTCAGCCACTTTTACATGAACTGGTCCCGCCACCTTGAACTATTCCCGAATAACTTGCGCTCCAGGCGGGGTGTTTAAACCCAATTCGGAAGAAAGGTGAATACCTTTTGTTTTGGTCAAAAATCAAGCAATGACAATGTAACCAAACTTTCTGTTGTGAGGTATGATGCTTGAATTGATGAACAACAATAAGGATCACTCAGAAATGAAATGAACAAGTGACACAAAGATTTATACGAGGAAAAAGCCCTTGATCAATGAATGATCTCCGGCATAAAAAACCTCGGGTGATGGAAACTACCGATCACCAACTCAAATTAAACAAGAAATGTATTACAACTTCGGATGATAGCGAGCTAAGTACAAGGATCACTATAGTGTATTGTGTATGAAAGTGTGTAATTGCCAAGTGAGTTAACGAGAGCAGGTGAGAGCAGTTGTACGAGTGTGTGTGTAGCCAAAAATAGCCAAGTGTTTTCTAATTAGCTCGCTACCCCTTTAAAAATGGAAAATATCTACTCTAACTAACATTCCGCAAATGGTGCAAGTCCTCCACGACTCCATAAAGTCCACTTTTAGCTATGCACGTGCTGAATAAACGTGGAATATGCTCCAGGAATGTCGCCAAGACCAAGTCCAAGCTGGTACTCCTGCAAAACAACTTTGAATTCAAAGTAGACAACCGTTAGTACGAGGATCCTCATGATGATCCATGATCCTGATCCTGAAATACTTCTGAGGATCACCAATTCAAACAGAAGTAAGGATCACTAAGCCCAACAGCGATTGAGGATCACTGATCATTTAGAAATCCACCCCTAACAATTGCCCCCAAAATATAAGGAGTAATTATGTAAATAAACGAGTTGTATTTTGTTCTTATCCGCAATCAATCAACGGATAACTAGCCGTTGTAATCGGACTAGCCGTTACGAACATGACGTCACTGAAGTGACTATCCTGCAAAATCATCATTATAAATAGGAGTTAGAGATAGGGATCAATCTGCATTTAAATTCAAGAGAAACTCCCTTTAAATTCATATCCGAAGATCAATCAGGTATCTCTCTTCTTCTTCTTCCTTTACGCTTTCTTTCTCTGCTCCTTCTTTCTTCACCTTCTTCATAATCAAGATGATGCTAAGATCCTCTCCTGCTAAGGATCACAAGAAGGACAGTCCTCTCAAGAGCCAGGGGATCATCAAAGATTCGGCGAATGAAAGGTGCTGCTTCACTGATCCACAAATAGACCGAATCCGGCATTGCTTTCCGGCGAACACCTATTTCAAACCGTTTGATCCTACCGTTCTAAGTGATTACGTTTCTAAAACTTGGGTAGCTTTCCCGGTCACTCCTTTCACAATAGGATACTCGTATCCTTTCCCTGAATTCACTCAGTCTTTCTTTTCCCTCACCGGCATCTCCTATATTCAAGCTATGCCAATGATCTGGAGGGTTTTATATACCCTTGAGAGGATCATTGAGCAGGAAGAAATTGCTCTAGGAATGTCGGAATTGGCAGAGATGTATGACCTCACAACATTTGGATCCCACCGATATCTATTCAAGCGTAAACCCGGTGAAGAACATCCCATCTTCAAAGCCACTAAGAACGATACAAACTGGAAACGGCGATTCTTCTTCGTCAGAAGGGATTCTATCCCGGATGGAAAGAATCTGCCAAGGAAGTGGAGCACCCATAGTAGGATAGAGGATCCTGAGAAGGATCACCAGATAACCTTGTTTTTGTATAAGGATCACTAACACCCTTTTGTTTCTGTTGTACAGCTATCTCTGTTTCGCACCTTATACCATCACCTGCCACCAAGGAAAGGCTCGCTGCTTTCAGAATACTTGATCCTGCAACAAGGTCATTCAAAACAAACACCCAGGACTCACAAGAAGTATCCTCAGGTTCTGTCACTATGTCAAGTAAGTATCCTGTTTTTAATACAGTTAAATAGAAATAGAATAAGGATACTTATCTGTTTTGAATGTGTAGGCGCGGGTAAATCCTCAAAATCTGCCTCCAAGTTCAGTGTCACTGATCTTGACAATGTCCGATCCTCCAAGAAAAAGTCTGCTGCTAGCCCCTCCGTCGTGATCCCCAAGGCTACCACTTCAAAGGGAAGAGGTGGAAAGAAAAGAAAGACCTCTGAAGCTGACAACCTTCAAGGCTTACCACTGATCCGACACCAATTCCTCGAGTACTTTAATGATGTAAGGATCACTGATTCAGTTTAGTTATCCTATCCACTTGAGGATCACCTAACTCTAATCTTTGCATTGTCTTCTTTGTAGAAATTTGAGATCGAAGACTATGTTGGGAATGTTGAGGAGCTTGAGGAGAAATACTCTGATCTCCAAAAGGTGGCGGTGCTCAAGGATCACAAGATTGCTTCCCTTGAAAAGGATCTCAATGATGCCAAAGCTCAGATAGTCGCGACTCAGATCAACGCTGATTATGAGAAGCACGAGATCACACAGGATGCTAAAGTCTCCGCTGCCATTGCTGTTAGGGGAGGATTTTCTAACAATTAGTGATCCTTACTTGTTATCCTAATTAATGATCCTTACTTCTGTGACAGATAGTGATCCTCAGAAGAGCTTCAGGATCCGGATCATGGATCACCTTAAGGATCCTCATACTAACGATTGTTTGTTTGTGTTTCGTATTTTTTTGCAGGAGTAACAAGCTTGACTTGGTCTTGGCAACGTTACTATGGAATATTCCACGGGTATTTCGCACACGTTTGACTGGAAATGGACGTTGTGGAGAACGTGGGAGCATGGCACAAAAGTCGGATAGTTTGTTAGCGTAGTTAACTTCTATTTTTAAAAGGGGTGACGAGCTAGTAATTAGAACATTTAGCCATTTTCAGCTACACGCACTCTCGTACAATTGCACTCTTAAAGCTTTCGGCAAACACTTAACAGTTTTCGCTCACTTTTACACATTTCACCATAGTGATCCTTGTACCTAGCTCGTTACTATCCGAAGTTGTAAACATTTACTGATTTATTTGAGCTTGGTGATCGGTAGTTTCCATCACCCGGGGTTTTTTGTGCCGGAGATCAACTCTTGATCAAGGGCTTTTTCCCCGTATAAATCCTTGTGTCATTTGTGCAATTTACATTGAAGTGATTCTTATCATTGTTCCACATTTCAAGCATCATTCCCCATAACTAAGAGTTTGGTTGCATTATCCTCATCAGATTTTTTGACCAAAACAGTTTGGCGCCCACCGTGGGGTAATTGGTGCTTCATTCCTAAGAAGTTTTTCTGTTGGTGATCATTCCGGTTCATTGCATACAAATACACGGCATCATCATTGAAGAATACCTCTGCTGCAATGTCTACGGTCAATTCATCTCAGGGCATTCCACCTTTGCCTCCACCACCTTCTAGACCTCAGAAAAATGCCGAGAAGAAACCAACTCCCATTTTCTCCAAACCTCCAACTTCTTCTGCTTTTTACACTCCCACTACTTGTGACATGTTTACTTTGATTTTGCAGATGAAGGATCATATACAGCAACAGGATAAGACCAATGAAAGGATTCTCAAAGAAATCGGAGATCTCAAGAAACAAAAGAAAACGGCAGAGGATCATTCCCCACTGGTGCCCAGATCTTTGAATTTTGATACTCCGGTGATTACTTCTCAGCCATCAGTGGTTCCAGATGTTCAATATGTGGGTGGACCAAAAGGAGTGCACTACGGAGCAACAACAGTGACCCAGGCATCAGGTTTATGTTTCCAGCCAGCAGGATCCTATCCTCAGCATATGGGATCCTTCATGAATTCAGGAGGATACTCAGGAGCGCAGCAGATTCAAGGATCTTCCTTTGTTCCAGGATCATTCCAGGTTCAAGGATCCTCCTTTGTTCCAGGATTATCCCAGGTTCAAGGATCCTCCTTTGTTCCAGGATCATCCCAGGTTCAAGGATCCTCTTTTGTTCCAGGATCACCCCAGGTTCAAGGATCCTCCTTTATTCCAGGATCATCCCAGGTTCAAGGATCCTCCTTTGTTCCAGGATCGTCCCAGTTTTAGGGATCCTTCCAGATGCCAGGATCCTTGAGGAGTTTGCAAACAGGAAGTTCAGATGTCCATCAGGGAGATTTTATTCCGATGCAGACCATTGCTTCTACTGGTCCTTTGATCATTCCAGAGCCCCAACAATACGGATTAACATCCATTCTTCCTAATTTGAGTCCAATGGGAGGTAACACTTTTAATAATTCTTATACTACTAACCATGGCCTTATGCAGGATCCAGGTATCAACCACGCCATGGCCAGAGAGTTGCAAAAGTTGAAGGATATGATATCAAGTGTTCCAGGAGTGGTCAAACCTATCCCAGAGATTGCAGATGGGAGCCACAAGATATCTCATTTTGCACCACCAATCTGTGATGCTGAGATACCCAAAAGGTTCCATGTGCCAACCATGAAGCTGTATGATGGTTCGACGGATCCTGAAGAACACATAGCACAATACATGGAGAGGATGGAGATCAATCCAATCCCAGAAAGGTTAAAGGAAGCATGCCTGTGCAAGGGATTCGGATCCACTCTTACTGGATCAGCTCTCAAATGGCTGCTAAGTCTTCCCCCTACTCTATTACCTCATTTGCTAATCTAGTTAACCTATTTAATAATCAGTTTTCTTGTAGTAGAAAATTTGAACGATTAACTAGTGATCTATATAGGATAACCCAGGGTCATAATGAATCATTAAGGGATTACATTACCAAATTCAGTAAAGAATCCTTAGACATTCCCAACTTGGATATAGCCACGGCTGTTGAGGCCTTCAAAATGGGATTGCTTAGGGATTCATTGTTCTATGATGATCTTGTTATGACACCATGCAGGAACCTAGATGAGGTAAGAACCCGGGCACTCAGGTTCATCCGGCTAGAGGACGATAAGAGGATCCAGGAAAGATTAGCAGGATCCTCAAAACAAGAGAAGCAAGGATCCTCGTTCAAGAATAACAAGTTCAGATCCTATAACAGATCTGATAACCAGAACGTGCATGTTGTTGATCAGGAAGAGGATGATGAGGATTATCCTCCAATCTCTGAATATTGTTTTTCTGTTGATAACAATGAACTAATCCTTGTGATGCAGAATCTAGGTGATAAAGCCAGGTGGCCCAGAAAAAATGACAGACCAGCTGCAACCAAAGATAAATCAAAGTGGTGTGCATACCATGAAGATTTTGGCATCTCACAGAAGAATGCATTGCACTAAGAAAGGAAATTGGATACTTGTTAAGCAAGGGGCATCTAAAAGAATTGTTGGGTAGAAAAAAGTCAAGGACTCAGGATCCTGAAAGGATCCCTGAGAAAGCTCCGGCCCCTCCAGCAGATGCACAAGTAATAAACTTTATTTCCGGAGGATCAGACATTTGTGGCACATCCTTCTCAGCAGCTAAAAGGCATGCAAAGGAAACTAAAATGGATAATGGAGAAAGACCCGTTCGAACATCAAGTGTCTCCGAAGGAAAAGTCATAACCTTTGATGAGGATGATCGTGTTGATATCCAGGATCCTCATCACGATGTCTTAGTTATTACTCTTTTCATTTCTAACCATTTTGTCCGCAGGATCCTTATAGACGGAGGAAGCTCAGTAAACATCATCCAGCTCGATGTTCTAAAGAAGATGGGTATCCCTGAATCAGATATCATACCAAGATCCTCCGTGCTCGTGGGATTTAGTGGCGAAACTAAGAATACCCTGGGGGACATTAAGCTCCCAATATACATCGAAGGCCTACACTCTTATAAAAAATTTTGTGTTATTGACTGTTTATCTTGTTGTAATGTTATCCTTGGCAGGCCCTGGATACACGATATGAAGGCAGTCCCGTCTACTTACCATCAATGTGTGAAGCTCCCTAGTCCTTAGGGAATAGTCAAGATTGATAGTGATCAGCAGGAGGCTAAGAATTGCTATACTTCATCGATGAAACTAGCCTCGAAGTCAAGGGAGCAATAGCAATCAAAGTATCCTCCAAGGGATGTCTTGGAGGCAAGAGAGCAGGATGTGGTAGAAATCCTCATGGATCCTCATGATCCTAAATCCAAAATCTATATCGGATCAGGGATCCTTGGCAAAATGAAAGAAGACCTCGTATCCTTCCTCAAAAGGAGAAAGACTACCTTTGCATGGAAACACGAAGACATGACAGGTATATCTAAAGATGTAATCACTCACAAACTTGGCATTGATAGGTCCTTCAAACCAATCCATCAAAGGAGAAGAAAGTTTGCACCGGAAAGAAATGCCATTATCCAGGAAGAGGTAGAGAAATTGCTCCGGGAAGGTATGATTAGAGAGGTCAAGTATCCAAGATGGTTGGCCAATGTGGTTGTTGTTCAAAAGAAAAATGGAAAGTGGAGGGTATGTGTCGATTTCACAGATTTAAATAAGGCATGTCCCAAGGATCCTTTCCCATTACCCCACATTGACTCCATGGTGGATGCAACTGCGGGTCATGAACTGTTAACTTTTATGGATGCTACATCTGGATTTTAACAAATCCAAATGGAACCATCCGATCAAGAGGATACAGCCTTCATGACTCCAACTGGTATATACTGCTATATTGCTATGCCGTTCGGACTAAGAAATGCAGGTGTAACTTATCAAAGGCTAGTGAATATGATGTTCAAGGATCAGATTGGACAAACTATGGAGGTTTACATAGACGATATGGTGGTAAAATCAATAAAGGCTGAGGATCACCTGAGAGACTTGGAGGAAGCATTCGATATCCTTGACAAATATAACATGAAACTTAATCCTTCAAAATGTCACTTTGGTGATAAAGCAGGCAAATTCTTAGGATACATGGTGACCAAGAGAGGCATTGAAGCTAGCCCGGAACAAATCAAAGCCATAGTGAACATCAAATCTCCGGTCAATGCTAAGGATGTCCAAAGGCTAACAGGCAGGATAGCAGCTTTGAACAGATTTATATCCAAATCCTCAGAGAAGTGCAAAGAATTCTATGATATCCTAAGGAAGAACAAGAAATTTGAGTGGACTGAGAAGCATGAAAATGCATTAAGAGCTCTCAAAGATTACCTATCCTCAGCCCTGGCCTTGATGAAACCAGAAAAAGGCGATGTGCTATCCTTGTATCTTGCAGTATCCTCAAAAGCAGTAAGTGCGGTCCTTGTTAAGGATCATGAAGGTACACAACATCCTGTCTATTATGTAAGTAAAAGTTTACTTGATGCCGAATCCAGGTATTCACACCTTGAAAAGCTTATTCTTGCATTAATTATGGCATCTACTAAGTTGAGACATTATTTTGAAACTCATGTTATTGTTGTTAAAATTAATTTTCCAATTAAGAATGTCCTCAGGAAACCAGAGATGTCAGGAAGGATGGCTAAGTGGGCAGTGAAGCTTAGTGCCTATGATATAAGATATGAGCCTAGGACAGCCATCAAATTCCAAGCATTAGCTAACTTTGTGGCTGATTTCAGTAGCGATTTACAAAAAGAAGCTGAGTTAGAAGTCCAGCAGCTAGAGGAGACCAAGGATCCTTGGATACTCTATACTGATGGATCCTCAAATGTCAAAGGCACAGGGCTTGGAATACTACTAAAATCGCCACAGGGGGACATAATACCCCACTCTATAGCTTGTGAGTTCCAAACCACTAACAATGAGGCTGAATATGAAGCCTTAATTGCTGGTTTGCAAATTGCTAAGCATTTGGGGATCAGGTATCTTGAGGTACATGTAGATTCATTGTTAATTACAAACCACTTTAATGGATCCTATGCTGTTAAAGGTGAAAAGCTAACCAAATATTTAGAGATAGTCAAAGAATTGGCATTCTCTTTTGTTTCCTTTAATTTGACACAGGTACCAAGGAAAGAAAATACAGAAGCTGATGCATTGGCTAACTTAGGATCATCTTTGAAGATCCCGGAGGATATCAAGATCCCTATTATCCATATCCTGACCCCGGCTATCGAGGATCATGTGGCTATGGAGATAGGAAAGAATTCTGCAATTATCCCTAGTGAGGATACTCAATCCCATTCAGGATCAGGATCATGGATCTCACCAATCATGAGATACTTACAACATGGAGAGATTCCTACAGGAGAAAACCCTAGGGCTTTCAAAATTAAGGTATCTCAATTCACAATTTTAAATAATATGTTGTATAGACGATCTCTTGCAGGACCATACTTAAGATGCATTGAGGATCCTGAAATCCAAGAAGTTTTAAAAGACTTCCATGAAGGAGATTGTGGAAACCACACTAGGGGCAGGGCATTATTCTCAAGGATCCTGAGGACAGGATACTACTGGCCCACCATGAAGAGAGATGCTGTGGAGTATGCTAAGAGATGTGATCCTTGTCAGAGACACAGCAATATCCTTCATCAACCAGCTGAATTTTTGCATCCTATATCCTCCTCTTGGCCATTTATGAGATGGGGTATGGATATAGTTGGTAAGCTCCCTAAGGCACCTGGTGGAAAAGTATTCATGCTTGCTATGACTGATTACTTCTCCAAGTGGATAGAGGCTGAAGCTTTTGCCCAAGTCAGAGAAAAGGAAGTTATATCCTTCATTAAAAGAAATATTATAACTAGATTTGGTATTCCTTCTGAAATTATATGTGATAATGGTTCCCAATTCATTGGGGGCAGAACCACTAACTTTTGTGACAGCTGGGGGATTAAGATGATAACATCAACACCAGTCCACCCACAAGCTAATGGTCAAGCAGAATCATCCAACAAGATCATCATCAATAATTTGAAGAAGAAGCTTGGATCCAAGAAAGGGAAATGGGCAGAAGAACTACCTTATGTGCTTTGGGCTGATAGGACAACCCCTAAGAATGCTACTGGTCAAACGCCATTCTCTTTGGTATTTGGGGCAGAATCAGTGATCCCAACAGAAATGGTGGTTCCAACTGCTAGAACAAGTACCCGTGATCCTGAGGAAAATGATGAGAACTTGGCTCAAGACCTGGATACTATTGAAGAAATCAGGGATCTGGCTAGGATAAGGATGGCCAGTTATCAACAAAGAATGGCTGGTGCTTACAACAAAAATGTCAGGATCAGGAAGTTTCAAGTTGGAGATATGGTATTAAGGAAAGCATTTCAGAATACCACCAATCCTGCTGATGGAAAATTGGCTCCAAAATGGGAAGGCCCTTATTTGATTGAAGCTGAAGCAGGAAAGGGGGCATATAGATTGCTAACCATGGAAGGTGATTTGCTACCAAGAGCTTGGAATGCTGTCCACTTGAAGAAATATTTCATGTGAGCAGGATCCTCATGGCACAGATGATCCTTACGTTAGGGGTATCCTTGAGGGATCCTTAAAGTATCGGTGATCCTTACTTTGGTAATGTCCTAACCTTGAACTATTTCATTTCCTTATTTTCTCATATAAGGATAAGGATCATGTGTCCTTTATCCATCTCTCACGTGATTTTAAGTTTTGAAAGTTCAGGTATCCTTAGCAAAGTATTGGTTATCTGCAGAAGCAATCCGTTCCTTGGGTTTAACCCCAGTTATTTGGGCTTGACCCCAGTTCCGCCTGTAGCGCATGATGATCCTGGTATAGTTCAAGGCAGTGGGACCAGTACTCGCTTTAGGGGCTGATAATTCCATTGTACTGGCTATACCTAGGATCCTACGTATAATGGTAGACGTACCATACATCCGTTCCTAAGGTTTCTAACGTTTTCACGTTAGCTAAGGTTTTGACATTTTCATGTCACTAAGTTTGGATAGTCGCCAGTTAGGGCCATACTCCAGTTTACATACGATCCTTGGGCTTGTCCCCAGTTATCCTTGGGCTTGTCCCCAGTTATCCTTGGGCTTGTCCCCAGTTGTCCTTGGGCTTGTCCCCAGTTGCTAACTCTTATCTTATATTGGCTTAGTCCCAAGTTATGCTCTATTTCAGGTCCTTGATGATAGGCAACTAGGGATCCTTGATCCTTACTTCTCTTTAAGGTTTATCTTATAGTTATCCTGATTATGGTTAGGATCCTAACTTGGATCCTCATGTATGATCCTTAACTATTTTTAATTCTATTCATTGTTTATTTGAATAACCCTTAAAATTTGACAACTAAACTTGTGATCCTTAAAATATATTACTTTTTGGGATTCTTTAACTATAGGATATTTGATCATGGATCATATCCTAAATATTTTCAATCTGACTTATTCAAAATTGCTTATTCAATAAGTGTACATCAAAACAATTGAGAATTAAAGAGACAAAAAGGATAACAATACAAGATAAGCGACAAAAGATTAAGGTTTTATTTATTAACAAAAGATTAACCCTTAAAAGGTTGTCAAAATTACCTACCTCGAGCATCTACCAGCAATACGTGGCCCGTCCGCTGGGGTAGGTAAAGGGTGTCCGTCATAATAGGTTCAAAGTAGTGCAGGAATATAAAGGCGGCAGGATCACAATGGCTTCATTCCCCAAACAGAGGATCCCTCCACCATTTGCAATCCTACCTATTGTCCAAAGGATCATACATGATCCTTAATCCTAAAAACTATTGTTCAGTACAAACCATCAAATTGTTCAACAAAACAACCATCAAACTAAAAAATTGGGCTCCGGCTATGTCTAGAAATTTCCATCATCGCCCAATCATGCAGCCTAAACCTTCTCTGCATCACCACCTCCGGCTCCACTTGCTTCACCACCTTCACCCTTGCCTCCAGCCTCGATCGCCAAAACCTCCTCAGCCTCTTCATCATCTTCAAGATCAGCCAACCTTGCTTTCCAGCCCTCAACATCCCAGCTGCTTCTGTCGAAGTTAGGATCTTGAGCTTCCTGGGCCATATTTAGTTTTGTCTGATACATTGTGATGGCAGCAGAGACCTTTGCACCTTCTATGAGATCATGCTTTTCATAGTCAATGTCGATCAGAATTTTAGCCGTCTTAGTCTTGGCATCTTGGAGTTCCTTCTGAAGATCAGCAATTTTGAGGTCCTTTAGCAATGCAACCTGCTGGAGGTTGGCAATCTTCCTATCCTGATCCTCAACGTGGCCAACATAGTCCTCGATCTCAGTGAATTTCTGCAAAGGGGATAAAAGATGAGGTCAGGACCAAGTGATCCTCAAATCAGTAGGATATGTCAGCAGGATATACGAGCAGAGACAGTGATCCTTACATCATTGAAGTACTCGAGGAATTGGTGGCGGATCAAAGGCAGACCCTGCAGATCCTCAGCCTTAGAGGCCTTTCTCTTCTTGATTCCCTTTCCTTTTAGGGGTGCCTTGGGGACTGAAGCTGTCGGGCTGGTAGGAGCCTTTCTTTTGGAGGATCTGACGGTGGTGAGATCGGTGACACTGAACTTTGAAGCAGACTTGGTGGATTTTCCAGCACCTACACAACCAAAACAAGATAAGTATCTTTACTTCACTTATATTTCACTATTTATTTAAATTTTGAAACAAAGATACTTACTTGACATCGTGACAGAGCCTGAGGATACCTCCTGAGAATCCTGGGTGGTTGTCTTGAAAGTTCTTGTTTCAGGATCAAGTCTCTTGAAAGCGGCGAGTCTCTCTTTGGCAACAGGAGACAGTCTGAGGTGTGAAACGGTGATAGCTGCATAACAAGAAAGCAAAAGTATATAAGTGATCCTTATATCAAAAGAAGGTTCTCTGATGATCCTTCTCAGGATCCTCCATCCTACGATGGGTAGCCCATTTCTTGGGTAGATCCTTCCCGTCAGAGATAGAATCTCTCTTGACGAAAAAGAAACGTCGCTTCCAGTCAGTATCATTCTTGGTAGCTTTGAAGATCGGGTGTTCCTTACCAGGTTTACGTTTGAACAAATAACGATGAGAACCAAAGGTAGTAAGATCATACAGCTCTCCCAGCTCTGACATTCCTAGGTCTATCCCTTCCTGCTCGATGATCCTTTCAAGGGTATACAAAACCCTCCATATCATCGGCATGGCTTGGATATAAGAGATGCCGGTTAGGGAAAAGAAAGATTGAGTGAAGGCTGGAAAAGGATATGTATAGCCTATGGTGAATGGAGTGACAGGAAAAGCAACCCAGTTGTCAGAAATATGATCACTCAGGGCATTGGGATCAAAAGATTTAAACACGGTGTTCGCCGGGAAACAGTGGCGGATCCTATCAATCTGCGGATCGGTGAAACAGCAGCGTTCTTTTATGGAATCTTCGATGATCCCCTGGCTCTTCAGTGGGCTGTTTTTCGGGTGATCCTTAGCTGGGGAGTTCCGGAGTAACATTTTTGACAGAATGATGGAAAGAGACGGAAAACAGAGCAAAAGAAGGAAGAAGATGAAGAGAGAATACCTGTTTATCTTCGGATGCAGTTATAAAGGGAGTATCTCTGAAATTTAAATGCAAACGATCCTATCTATATCTCCTATTTATAATCATGATTGTGCAGGGTTGTCACTTCTGTGACGTCATAATTGCAACGGATAGTTCTACATCAACGGCTATATTTACGATAGTTAGTTGCGGATAAGATCAAGAAAATATAATTCGTTCATTTTACATATCACTCCTTATACTTTGGGGGCAATTGTTAGGGGAGGATTTTCTAACAATTAGTGATCCTTACTTGTTATCCTAATTAATGATCCTTACTTCTGTGACAGATAGTGATCCTCAGAAGAGCTTCAGGATCAGGATCATGGATCACCTTAAGGATCCTCATACTAACGATTGTTTGTTTGTGTTTCGTATTATTTTGCAGGAGTAACAAGCTTGACTTGGTCTTGGCAACGTTACTATGGAATATTCCACGGGTATTTCGCACACGTTTGACTAGAAATGGACGTTGTGGAGAACGTGGGAGCATGGCACAAAAGTCGGATAGTTTGTTAGCGTAGTTAACTTCTATTTTTAAAAGGGGTGACGAGCTAGTAATTAGAACATTTAGCCATTTTCAGCTACACGCACTCTTGTATAATTGCACTCTTGAAGCTTTCGGCAAACACTTAACAGTTTTCGCTCACTTTTACACATTTCACCATAGTGATCCTTGTACCTAGCTCGTTACTATCCGAAGTTGTAAACATTTACTGATTTATTTGAGCTTGGTGATCGGTAGTTTCCATCACCCGGGGTTTTTTGTGCCGGAGATCAACTCTTGATCAAGGGCTTTTTCCCCGTATAAATCCTTGTGTCGTTTGTGCAATTTACATTGAAGTGATTCTTATCATTGTTCCACATTTCAAGCATCATTCCCCATAACTAAGAGTTTGGTTGCATTATCCTCATCAGATTTTTTGACCAAAACAATTGCCATGTACAAGACCAAGCTACAGATGGCTCAAGAAGCTCAGGATCCTGCCTTTGATAGGAGCAGCTGGGACACGGAGGGCTGGAAGGCTAGGCTGGCTGAGTTGGAGGATGATGAAGATGAGGCTGACGAGGTTCTGGTAATCGAAGCTGGTGGCAGTGGCAAGGATCAGGTGAAGGATACTGGAGCTGGAGGGGATGATGATGCAGCGAAGGTGTAGGCTGCATGAATGGGCGGTGAAGGACATTTCTAGACGTAACCGGAGACCATTTTTTTAAGTTTGGTTATGGTTTTTGCTTTGATGATGTTTTTGTTGAACAATGATGGGTTGTATTCAAACAATAGTAATTAGGGCTAAGGATCATGGATCCTTCGAACAATAGGTAGGATTACAAATAGTGGAGGGATCCTCTGTTTGGGGGATGAAGCCATTGTGATCCTGCCGTCTTTTGATTCCTGCACTACCAAGACCCTTAGACAATGGACACCCTTTGCCAACCCATGTGGACGGGCCACGTTTTGCTGGTAGAAACGTGGGTTTGCAATTTTGACAACCTTAAAGGGTTTAATCTTATGTGAATAAAATAACTTTAACTTTTTGGCTTATCCTGTGTTGATATCCTTGTTAATATTTTACTTTCCAACTGTTGTAATGTTCATTTTGTTTAAGCTTATCAATCCTTGAAAAAATTTAAAAAATATCCCCCAAAAAGTTTAGGATATGATCAAGGATTACATATCCCATAATCGATAAGTTCTGAAAATTAATATAGTTTAAGGATCATAAGTTCAGTTGTCAAAGGATAAGGGTTATTCAAATAAATAATGAATAAAATCAAAATAGTTAAGGATCATACCTGAGAATCCAAGTTAGGATCCTACCTTTTAACACTTATTATCAGGATAACCCAAAAGACAAACCTTAGTAGAAGGTAAGGATCAAGGATCCTTGGTCGTTTAGCTTCAAAAACCTGAAATAAGATTCAACTTGGGACTAAGCCAATATAAGATAAAAGTTAGCAACTGGAGACAAGCCCAACAATTCTGGAGACAAGCCCAATGTACTAGGGACAAGCCCAAAGGATAACTGGGGACAAGCCCAAAGGATAACTGGGGACAAGCCCAAAGGATAACTGGGGATAAGCCCAAAGGATGACTGGGGACAAGCCCAAAGGATCGTATGTAAACTGGAGTATGGCCCTTACTGGCGACTATCCAAACTTAGTGACATGAAAATGCCAAAACCTTAGCTAACGTGAAAACGTTAGAAACCTTAGGAACGGATGTATGGTACGTCTACCATTATACGTAGGATCCTGAATATAGCTAGTACAATGAAATTGTTAGCCCCTAAAGCGGGTACTGGTCCCATTGCCATGAACTATACCAGGATCATCGTGCGCTACTGGCGAAACTGGGGACAGGCCCAAACTGGGGAGTAGCCCAAATAACTGGGGTCAAGCCCAAATAACTGGATACTTCTGTGGATACTCAATCCTCAGTTAAGGATACCTGAACCTTCAAAACTCAGAATCAAGTGAAAGGAGGATAAAGGATGCAGGATCCTTACCCTTGTATAGGATAATTAAAAAATGAAATAGTTTGAGATTAGATCATTACCAAAATGAGGATCCTCTGCCCTGTAAGGATCCTTCAAAGATACTCGTCTGTTAAGGATCATGGATCCCGATCACATGAAATATTTCTTCAAATGGACAGCGTTCCAAGCTCTTGGTAGCAAATCACCTTCCATTGTTAGCAATCGATATGCCCCCTTTCTTGCTTCAGCTTCAATCAAATAGGGGCCTTCCCATTTTGGTGCCAACTTTCCATCAGCAGGATTGGTGGTATTCTGAAATGCTTTCCTTAATACCATAGCACCAACTTGGAATTTCCTGATCCTGACATTTTTGTTGTAAGCTCCAGCCATCCTTTGTTGATAACTGGCCATCCTTATCCTTGCCAAGTCCCTGATTTCCTCTATAGTATCCAAGTCTTGAACCAAGTTTTCAGCATTTTCTTCAGGATCACGAATGCTTGTTCTTGCAGTTGGAACAACCATCTCTGTAGGGATCACCGATTCTGCCCCAAATACCAAAGAAAATGGAGTTTGGCCTGTAGCATTCTTGGGAGTTGTCCTATCAGCCCAAAGCACATAGGGTAGTTCTTCTGCCCATTTTCCTTTCTTGGATCCAAGCTTCTTCTTCAAATTGTTGATGATGATCTTGTTGGATGATTCTGCCTGACCATTAGCTTGTGGGTGGACTGGTGTTGATGTTATCATCTTAATCCCCCAGCTGTCACAAAAGTTAGTGGTTCTATTCCCAATAAATTGGAGATTTGATTATCACAAATAATCTCAGAAGGGATACCAAATCTAGTAATAATATTTCTTTTAATAAAGGATATAACTTCCTTTTCTCTGACTTGAGCAAAGGCTTCAGCCTCTATCCACTTAGAGAAGTAATCAGTCATAGCAAGCATGAATACTTTTCCACCAGGTGCCTTAGGAAGCTTTCCAACTATATCCATTCCCCATCTCATGAATGGCCAGGAAGAGGATATAGGATGCAAGAGTTCTGCTGGTTGGTGAAGGATATTACTATGCCTCTGACAAGGATCACACTTCTTGGCATATCCACAGCATCCCTCTTCATAGTGGGCCAATAGTATCCTGTCCTCAGGATCCTTGAGAATAATGCCCTGCCCCTAGTGTGGTTTCCACAATCTCGTTCATGGAAATCCTTTAGGACTTCTTGGATTTCAGGATCCTCAATGCATCTTAGATATGGTCCTGCAAGAGATCGTTTATACAACATATTATTTAATATTGTAAGTTGAGATACCTTAATTTTGAAAGCCCTTGGGTTTTCTCCTGTAGGAATCTCTCCATGTTGTATGTATCTCATGATTGGGAGGATCCATGATCCTGAATGAGATTGAGTATCATCACTAGGGATGATTGCAGAATCCTCTCCTATCTCCATAGCTACATGATCCTCGATGGCAGGGGTCAGGATATGGGTAATAGGGATCCTTATATCCTTCGGGATCTTCAAGGATGATCCTAGATTAGCTAATGCATCAGCTTCTGCATTCTCTTCCCTTGGTACCTGTGTCAAACTAAAGGATACGAAAGAGAGTGCCAATTCTTTGACTATCTCTAAATATTTGATTAGCTTCTCACCTTTAACAGCATAGGATCCATTAAAGTGATTAGTGATTAATAAAGAATCTACGTGTACCTCAAGATACCTTATCCTCATATGCTTAGCGATTTGCAAACCAGCTATCAAGGCTTCATATTCAGCCTCATTGTTGGTAGTTTGAAATTCACAAGCTATGGAGTGGGGTATTATGTCCCCCTGTGGCGATTTTAGTAGTATTCCAAGCCCTATTCCGTTTACATTGGAGGATCCATCAGTGAACAGTATCCAATGATCCTTGGTTTCTTCAAGCTGTTGGACTTCTAATTCAGCCTCCTTTTGCAAATCACTACTAAAATCTGCCACAAAGTCAGCTAAGGCTTGGGATTTGATGGCAGTCCTTGGTTCATATCGTATATCATATGCACTCAGCTTCACTGCCCACTTAGCCATCCTTCCTGACATTTCAGGTTTCCTGAGAACATTCTTAATCGGAAAATTAGTCTTAACAATAATGACATGAGTCTCAAAATAATGTCTTGATTTAGTAGATGCCATAATTAATGCAAGGATAAGTTTTTCTAAGTGTGAATACCTGGATTCAGCATCAAGTAAACTCTTACTTACATAATAGACAGGATGTTGTGTACCTTGGTGATCCTTAACAAGGACCGCACTTACTGCTTTTGAGGATACTGCTAGGTACAAGGATAATACATCCCCTTTTTCTGGTTTCATCAAGGCAGGGGCTGAGGATAGGTAATCCTTAAGAGCTTTGAGGGTACTTTCATGCTTCTCAGTCCATTCAAATTTCTTGTTCTTCCTCAGGATGTCATAGAATTCCTTGCACTTTTCTGAGGATTTGGATATGAATCTGTTCAAGGCCGCGATCCTGCCTGTCAATCTTTGCACATCTTTAGTATTGGCAGGAGATTTGATATTCACAATAGCCTTGATTTGTTCTGGACTTGCTTCAATGCCCCTCTTTGTCACCATATAGCCTAGGAATTTACCTGCCTTAACACCAAAATGACACTTGGAAGGATTTAGTTTCATATTAAATTTATCAAGGATATTGAATGCTTCCTCCAAGTCTTTAAGGTGATCCTCATCTTTCTTGGACTTGACCACCATGTCGTCTATATAGACTTCCATAGTGTGTCCAATTTGCTCCTTGAACATCATATTGACAAGCCTTTGATAAGTAGCACCTGCATTCCTTAATCCAAATGGCATAGCGATATAACAGTATATACCTGTTGGGGTCATAAAGGCTGTATCCTCTTGATCAGATGGTTCCATCTGAATTTTTTGAAATCCAGACGAAGCATCCATAAAAGTTAACAACTCATGACCCGCGGTAGCATCCACCATGGAGTCAATGTGGGGTAATGGGAAAGGATCCTTGGGACATGCCTTGTTTAAGTCAGTAAAATCGACACATACCCTCCACTTTCCATTTTTCTTTTGAATAACAACCACATTGGCTAACCATCTTGGATACTTAACCTCTCTTATCATACCTGCCCGAAGTAGTTTGTCTACCTCTTCCTGGATAATAGCATTCCTTTCAGGTGCAAACTTCCTCCTCTTTTGATGAATTGGCTTGAATGACCTGTCAATACCAAGTTTATGAGTAATTATATCCTTAGATATACCTGTCATGTCTTCATGTTTCCAGGCAAAGGTTGATTTCCTTCTCCTAAGGAAGGATACTAGCTCCTGTTCGATGTCGCTAAGGATCCCTGATCCTATAAAGATCTTGGATTCAGGATCCTCAGGATCCATGAGGATTTCTTTCAAATCCTGCTCTCTTGCCTCCTAGACATCTCTTGAAGGATACTTTAATTGCTATTGCTCCCTTGGTCTTGAGGCTGGCTTCATTGAGGATGTATAACAATTCTTAGCCTCTTGTTGATCACTCTCAATTTTCACCACTCCCCATGGACTTGGAAGCTTTACACACTGATGATAGGTGGATGGGACTGCCTTCATGTCATGTATCCACGGCCTGCCAAGGATAACATTACAACATGATAAACAATCTATAACACAAAACTTTTGATAAGAATGCAATCCTTCAATATAGATTGGGAGTTTGATGTCCCCCAATGTATTCTTAGTTTCTCCACTGAATCCCACAAGTACTGAGGATCTTGGGATAATGTCAGACTCCGGGATATTCATCTTCTTGAGGACATCAAGCTGAATGATGTTCACAGAGCTTCCTCCATCTATAAGGATCCTGCGAACAAAGTGGTTAGAAATAAATAATGTAATTACAAGACCATCATGATGAGGATCCTGAACATCAAGACGATCGTCCTCATCAAAAGTTATGATCTTATCCTCGGTGACAGTGGACGTCCGGATGGGTCTATCTCCATTATCCATCTTGGTTTCCTTGGCATGTCTCTTGGCTACTGAAAAGGAAGTACCACAAATGTCTGATCCGCCGGATATGAAGTTAATAACTTGTGCGTCTGCTGGAGGAGCAGGAGCCTTTTCTGGGATCCTTTCAGGATCCTGGATCCTGGACTTCTTTCGTCCTAAGAGTTCCTTCAAATGCCCCTTGCTCAACAAGTAACCAATTTCCTTTCTCAGTGCAATACACTCTTCAGTGAGATGCCCAAAATCCTCATGATATGCACACCACTTGGACTTATCCTTTGTAGCAGCTGGTTTATCATTCTTCCTTGGCCACCTAGCTTTCTCACCTAAATTCTGCATTGCAAGGATTAGTTCATTGTTATCAATAGAAAAACAGTATTCAGAAATAGGAGGATAATCCTCATCATCCTCTTCTTGTATTGAGCCACGTGCTCCTCTGGATCCGTCGAACCATCATACAGCTTCATGGATGGTATCTGGAATCTTTTAGGTATCTCAGCATCACATAAGGGTGGTGCAAAACGAGATATCCTATGGCTACCATCTGCAATTTCAGGAATGGGTTTAACCACTCCCGGTACACTGGATATCATATGCTTAAGCTTCTGTAGCTCTCTAGCCATAGCCTGATTAATACCTGTATCCTGCATTAAGCCATGGTTAGCGTTATATGAATTATTAAAAACGTTACCTCCCACAGTATTCGTGTTCGAAATTGCGGATGTGAATCCATATTGACGAGACTCTGCCATGATTGAAGGACCAGAGGGAGCAATGGTCTGCATTGGTATAAAGTCCCCTTGATGAACGTCCGAGCTCTAAGGCTGCATACTTCTCAAGAATCCTTGATCCCGAAGGACGTTGGATCCTTGAAGTTGAGATGATCCTTGAACCTGAAAGGATCCTGGAACCAGAGAGGATCCTGGGACCAGAGAGGATCCTGGGACCAGAGAGGGTCCTGGAACAAGGGAGGATCCTTGGACCAGAAAGGAT
This sequence comes from Helianthus tuberosus, assembly GCA_030545235.1. NCBI lineage: Eukaryota > Viridiplantae > Streptophyta > Magnoliopsida > Asterales > Asteraceae > Helianthus > Helianthus tuberosus. The sequence continues at coordinate 116,687,810 of CM060443.1, forward strand.
CCTTGGATCTGGGAAGATCCTTGAACTTGGGAGGATCCTTGGACCTGGGAGGATCCTTGGACCTGGGAGGATCCTTGGACCTGGGAGGATCCTTGGGCCTGGGAGGATCCTTGGACTGCATGCATTCCCATATATCCTCCTGACGTGAAGTATCCCTGATGCTGAGAAGAGGATCCTTGAGGCTGGAAGTGAGAGCCAAATGCCTGACTCATGGATGTTGTTCCATAACGCCTTCCTGGTAATTCACCCAAGTATTGCACATCCGGAACTGCTGAGTGTTGGGAAGTTATGACTGGAGTGTCGAAGTTCAGCGATCTTGGCATCAGAGGAGAGTGATCATCCACTGATTTCTTCTGTTTCTTGATCTCATCGATCTCCCGGAGGATCCTTTCGTTGGTTTTGTCATGCTCTTGTGCATGATTCCTCATCTGCAAAATCAGAGCATAAAGATTATTAGTAGTAGGATTAGTTGAAACAGAAGAAGTTGGTGGTTTTGTGAAAATGGGGGTTTGTTTCTTCGCAGCATTCTCAGCATTCTTCTGGGATCCAGAAGGTGGTGGAGGCAAAGGAGGAACGCCTTGTGAAGAACTGAATGAGGGCATCAAACTTGAAGTATTCTTCGCTGAGGAAGCCATCTGCTTGGTTGTAACGAACCGAAATGACCACGAAAATACAAATCTTTTTAGGAATGAAGCACCAATTGCCCCACGGTGGGCGCCAAACTGTTTTGGTCAAAAATCAAGCAATGACAATGTAACCAAACTTTCTGTTGTGAGGTATGATGCTTGAATTGATGAACAACAATAAGGATCACTCAGAAATGAAATGAACAAGTGACACAAAGATTTATACGAGGAAAAAGCCCTTGATCAATGAATGATCTCCGGCATAAAAAACCTCGGGTGATGGAAACTACCGATCACCAACTCAAATTAAACAAGAAATGTATTACAACTTCGGATGATAGCGAGCTAAGTATAAGGATCACTATAGTGTATTGTGTATGAAAGTGTGTAATCGCCAAGTGAGTTAACGAGAGCAGGTGAGAGCAGTTGTACGAGTGTGTGTGTAGCCAAAAATAGCCAAGTGTTTTCTAATTAGCTCGCTACCCCTTTAAAAATGGAAAATATCTACTCTAACTAACATTCCGCAAATGGTGCAAGTCCTCCACGACTCCATAACGTCCACTTTTAGCTATGCACGTGCTGAATAAACGTGGAATATGCTCCAAGAATGTCGCCAAGACCAAGTCCAAGCTGGTACTCCTGCAAAACAACTTCGAATTCAAAGTAGACAACCGTTAGTACGAGGATCCTCATGATGATCCATGATCCTGATCCTGAAATACTTCCGAGGATCACCGATTCAAACAGAAGTAAGGATCACTAAGCCCAACAGCGATTGAGGATCACTGATCATTTAGAAATCCACCCCTAACACCTTTAAACCTGTGAAGGGATCAGGATCCCTTATACGTGAGAGAGGGGGCCAATCCTCTAATCTTCCGAAGTATCCTGAGTGTGTATCCTGGTGCTATATCCCGAAGCATATAATGCAAAATATCTTCAAACTAAGGTGGGTGTTAGCTTGGCTAACACCCCTCCGATGCTTAAGTCAGTATTGGGTCTCAATAAATCAAATCAAACATATTTAAAAGAGATAGAATTCATACCATCCTGAGTTAGAAATTAAATTCTAAACTCACTTGAAATAAAGCTTAAGGTGTATAGCATTCCAAGATCTCGGTAGCATATCCCCCTCCATATTCTTGAGTCGGTATGCACCTTTTTCCTGATTCTGATTCAACCTCATATGGTCCTTCCCACTTTGGGGCCAGCTTTCCATCAGCAGGATTAGTAGTATTTTGAAAAGCCTTTCTTAACACCCAATCTCCAACTTTGAACCTTCTAGTCCTTATATTCTTGTTATATGCTCTGGATATCCTTTGTTGATATGCTGCCATTCTTAGCCGTGCCGCATCTCTTGTCTCATCAATAGTATCCAGCTCCTGGCATAGGACTTTAGGATTCTGCTCAGGATTCCTGAGGTTGGATCTTGCTGTGGGTATCACCATTTCCGTCGGGATCACCGCTTCTGCTCCAAACACTAAGGAAAATGGGGTTTGACCAGTTGCATTTTTTACCGTCGTTCTATCAGCCCAAAAAACAAAGGGTAGTTCTTCTGCCCATCTTCCTTTCTTGGCCCCTAATCTCTTCTTCAAGTTGTTGACAATTATCTTATTTGAGGATTCAGCTTGTCCATTTGCTTGAGGATGTACCGGGGTAGACGTAATCATTTTGATTCCCCAACTCTTGCAGAAGTCAGTAGTCCTTTTACTTATAAATTGAGATCCGTTGTCACAAATTATCTCAGCTGGTATTCCAAACCTAGTCAGGATATTCCTTTTTATGAAGGATACCACTTCCTGATCTCTAACTTGAACAAATGCTTCTGCTTCAACCCACTTGGAGGAATAATCCGTCATTGCCAACATGAAAACCTTTCCTCCTGGAGCCTTTGGAAGCTTTCCCACTATATCCATACCCCACTTCATAAACGGCCAAGGGGAAACAATAGGATACAGCGATTCAGCAGGCTGATGTAATATGTTACTATGTCTTTGACATGCGTCACATTGTCGAGCATATTCCGTGGCATCTTTCCTCATCGTCGGCCAATAATATCCTGTCCTTAATATTTTTGATAATAAGGACCTACCCCCAGTATGGTTGCCACAATCCCCTTCATGTATATCCTAAAGTACTTCTTTGGTTTCAGGGTTCTCCAAGTGTTATGGGCCATTTTCTGAGTATGCATGCTGACTAATATCCTGCTTTTTATTGTTTATCTATGATCAGGATACTGCACGGGGATATTGCTAACATCCTGGGTGATATCCTGAGGTATATCGAATTAATCACATGCAGGTTAAAGACTGGGACTTGCTAACGGTCAAGTGGACTCCATCTCCTCAAGACTCGGGCGTATTTGTTAAAGGAGAGACGTTGAGCCTGAAAGACCAGGTCTCCAACGTTCAACTAAAGAATATTCGTTGGATCCCGGTTATGTAGGATAGTTAGTTAGATTTGTTTTACTATAAATAGATGGGGGCGGATCAGATTAAGGCACTCAACTTACACATTTTTGAACACTTTCTCTCTAGCTCATCGCAAACACTACACACAACACTTGTACTTGAATTTCATTGTAACACATAGTCGATCCGCACCACATCCTGCACTGTATCCTGATATTTGAAGCAATAGAAGAACAAGGCAGCTGCGATTGTCAGCTCCCGAGGTTTTATGCCGGCGATCTAGATTGATCAAGGGCTTTCCTCGTACATCACGTGTCCACCTTTACATTTTCGCTCATTGTTTGATCATAGATACAGCTCTATATCCTGAGCCGTATCCTTAAACTGTTTTCATATCTAATTTGGTTAATACATTTTTCACACATATTTCTAGCACACTACCTCACTTAACTAATTTGATCATTTAATTGCTTCGGTAATTTTTTACCAAAACAATTTGGCGCCCACCGTGGGGCAAGTGGTGCTACTTTTACTAAAAATCTTTGTAAAATCGTTAATCGGTTTTCTATTTCCAAAATGTTTTGCCACATTGTTTACAATGGCCTCAAGATCAAACATGAGCTCCTCTACTATGTCTGCTGCAACCTCTGCTACTACCGGTTCGGTGCTTCCACCACCTCCTCCAAGGATGCCGTTTTCTTCACAATCTCAAGATGTTATCCCTACTCGGAGTGTCCAGGGATCTGCTCCCGTTTTAGCCTCTAATGATGAAATTTTGACTTTATTTGGAAGTGTGCAGGAACAAATGAGGCAGCAACAGGAGACTAACCAAATGCTGTTAAGAGAAATACAACTCTTAAAAGCTAGCTCGAGCAGACCTGTTGAAGAAACTGTCACTCCTATACAGCTCAGGGCTTTGAACTTCAGTTCCGCAGTTTACACTGAGGATAATAGGGGGAATATCGTCCCAAGCCATTCTCAGAATCATACCCCTGAGATACCCTATTCGGTCAGGATATCGACTGTGAGAAGTTCAGGATATGCTTCAGGATATGGCCAAAATCCTCAGAACGGTAATGTGTCAAATAATAATATTCTTGCTACTAACAACAATGGCTCTTTGCAGGATGCAGGTATGACGTCAACATTTACCAGGGAGCTCCAGAAATTGAAGGACATGATATCCAGTGTACCTGGAGTGGTCCAGCCAATTCCGGAAGTATCCCAAGACAGCCACAGGATATCCCGCTTTGCATATCCTATCTGTGATGTTGAAATCCCAAAAAGATTTCAGACTCCCAACATGAAGCTGTATGATGGGACTACGGATCCTGAAGAGCATATTGCCCAGTATAGGGAAAGAATGGAGATTAACCCTATCCCTCCGGAGCTCAAGGAAGCATGCTTATGCAAGGGATTTGGTTCTACTCTGACAGGATCAGCCTTAAAATGGCTGTTAAACGTTCCTCCTCACTCAATTACTTCGTTTGCTCATTTGGTTAATTTATTTAACAGTCAATTTTCTTGTAGTCGGAGTTTTGAGAAACTAACCAGTGATCTTTACAGGATAACTCAAGGGCCTCAGGAATCCTTGAGGGATTATGTGAACAAATTCAGTCTAGAATCCTTGGATATCCCACATCTTGATGTTGCAACAGCTGTGCAAGCTTTTAAGATGGGGTTACAAAAGGATTCTCAGTTTTATCAGGATCTTGTAATGAATCCCTGTAGGAATCTCGACGAAGCTCGTAACAGGGCTTTGAGATATATCCGTTTGGAAGATGACAAGAAGATGCAGGAGAGGATGAATTCTACCTCAACCTATGAATCAACTAACAGGAAATCAGAAACCTCATATAAGCCATATCGCTCCAGGCCATATGGCAGAAATGATAACAAGAAAGTGAATGTTGTTGAAGACGAGGATCCTGAAGAATATCCTGACTTATCTGAATACTGCTTTTCTGTTAATATACCTGAATTAATGTATGCTATGCAGGGCTTAGGGGACAAAGCTAGGTGGCCTCGAAAGAACCAGCAGAAAGTTGATTGGAAGGATAAATCCAAATGGTGTGCCTTCCACGAAGACTTCGGACATATGACCGAGGATTGCATTGCTTTAAGGAAAGAGATAAGTTACCTGTTAAGCAAGGGGTATCTGAAGGACTTGCTGGGAAAAAAGAAGAATAAAGGGCAGGATCCCGAGAAGGATCCTTAACGAGCAGCATCACCCCCAGCAGATGCCAAGATAATTAACTTTATTTCAGGAGGATCCGACATTTGTGGGACTTCGTATTCGGCGGCTAAGAGACATGCAAAGGAAGCTAAGAGTGAAAGGGGAGACAAACCAGTCAAGATGACTACCCTCACAACTGATAAAGTGATCACTTTCGATAGTGATGACAGGGATACTGTTCAGGATCCTCACCGTGATGCTTTGGTAATAACATTATATGTGGCTAACCATTTTGTACGCAGGATACTGGTAAACAACGGTAGTTCTGTCAATATAATTCAGCTGGAAACATTGAAGAGGATGAATGTATCTCCGATGGACATTACTTCGAAGTCCACTGTGCTCGTTGGTTTCAGTGGAGAAGCTAGAAATACTGTAGGAGAGATAAAGTTACCGGTATATGTTGAAGGGGTTAACTCGATACAACGCTTCTGTGTGATGGACTCCTTATCCTGCTATAACATCATACTGGGAAGACCATGGATTCACGATATGAAGGCTGTGCCGTCAACATATCACCAATGCATCAAGATTCCAACCCCTTGGGGAGTTGTCAAGGTTGAAAGTGATCAACAGGAAGCGAAAGAATGCTACTCATCCTCAATGAAATCCTCAACTAAGCCTAGTACAGCATAGCAATTAAAGATGCGGGCCCAGGATATCATGGAGGATTCGGAGCAAGATGTGAAGAAAATTATCCTGGATCAGGATAATCCTGATATCTCAGTGCTCGTAGGAACCAATATCCCTTAGGATATTGAAGAGCAGTTAACTAACTTTTTGAAATGCAGGATGTCAACGTTTGCATGGAAGCATGAGGATATGACAGGCATATCCAAAGACGTTATCACTCACAAGCTTGGAATTAACAAATCATTCAAGCCTGTTCAGCAAAAAAGAAGAAAATTCGCTCCTGAACGGAATGCGATTATCCAAGAGGAAGTTGAAAGATTGTTGAAGTCCAGGATGATCAGAGAAGTCAAGTTTCCAAGATGGCTAGCAAACGTAGTTGTGGTACAGAAGAAAAACGGGAAATGGAGAGTCTGTGTAGACTACACGGACTTGAACAAGGCTTGTCCTAAAGATCCATTTCCTCTCCCTCATATCGATGCAATGGTAGATGCTGCTGCTGGACATGAAATGTTAACATTCATGGACGCATCCTCAGGATTTCAGCAGATTCAAATGGAGCCTTCGGATCAGGAGGATACTGCTTTCATGACACCAACAGGTATATATTGCTATACTGCTATGCCTTTCGGTTTGAAAAATGCAGGTGCAACGTACCAGAGATTGGTAAACATGATGTTCAAAGATAAGCTGGGGGACACCATGGAGGTATATATTGACGATATGGTGGTAAAATCTAAAAAAGCTGAGGATCACCTCCAGGATATCAAGGGAGCATTTGATATCCTGGATCAATACAACATGAAACTGAATCCTGCTAAGTGCAATTTCGGAGTGGGGGCAGGAAAGTTTCTAGGATATATGGTGACAAAAAGGGGGATAGAGGCAAGCCCGGAGCAGGTTAAAGCTATCCTGGATAAAAAATCACCCTCTAATATGAAGGACGTACAAAGGTTAACAGGCCGAGTAGCAGCTTTGAATAGATTTATTTCTAGATCCTCGGAAAAATGCAGGGAATTCTATGATATCCTCAAGAAGAATAAGAAATTTGAATGGGGAGCAAAGAATGAAGCAGCCTTGTAGGATTTGAAGCGATATCTCTCAACCGCACCTCTATTGATGAAGCCTGAAAATGGTGAACCACTATCCCTATACCTTGCTGTATCAGGGAATGCTGTAAGTGCCGTTCTTATAAAAGACCATGAAGGTCAGCAATATCATGTATATTATGTTAGTAAAAGTTTGTTAGATGCTGAAACTAGGTATTCTCATTTAGAAAAATTGATATTAGCTCTAGTCATGGCATCGACAAAGCTTAGACATTATTTTGAGACACATAGGATCCATGTTAAAACGAATTATCCTGTCAAAAATGTGCTTAGGAAACCAGAGATGTCAGGCAGGATGGCCAAGTGGTCAGTAAAGTTAAGTGCTTATGATTTAGTATATGAACCTAGAAATGCCATAAAGTCTCAGGCTTTAGCTGACTTTGTGGCTGATTTCAGTAGTGATATTCAGGATGAGGTAGACCTAGAAGTTCAACAGTTAGGAGAATCTTCAGGATCCTGGACATTATATACTGACGGTGCATCCAATATAAGAGGTGTAGGTTTAGGTATACTACTAAAATCGCCACAGGGGGACATATTACCCCAGGCTATTAGGTGTGAATTTCCTGCTACTAATAATGAGGCAGAATATGAAGCTTTAATTGCAGGATTAGAATTGGCTAAGAGTATGAGTATCAAGAATTTGCGAGTATATGTTGACTCCTTGTTAATTACTAAGCATTTTAATGGATCCTATGCAGTTAAGGGTGAGAAATTAATCGAATACCTCGATATTCTCAAAAAATTAGCAGGATATTTCGATGTTTTTACACTTGAACAGGTACCAAGAGAGGATAACGCTGAAGCAGATGCCTTAGCAAATCTGGGATCATCAATCAGGATACCAGAAGGAACCCAAATACCAATAATACATGTCTTGTATCCTGCAACGAATCCTCGGGATAAAGAAGTAGCGGGTATTTAGGATCCTGGAGCAGAGTATCCTGAAGAGGATCCTAAATCTTGGACGGCTCCAATCATGAGATATCTCAAGGAAGGACACATCCCCGAAAATGAAAATCCTAAGGCATTTAGGATGAAGGTATCACGATTCACTATTATAAATAATGTTTTATACAAGAAATCTCTTGCAGGACCGTATTTGAGGTGTTTGGAGGATCCTGAAGCCAAAGAAGTACTTCAGGATATACATGAAGGGGATTGTGGTAACCATACTGGGGGTAGGTCATTATTCTCAAAAGTATTAAGGACAGGATATTATTGGCCGATAATGAGAAAAGATGCCGCAGAATATGCTCGAAGATGTGACGCATGTCAAAGACATAGTAACATATTACATCAGCCTGCTGAACCGCTGTATCCTATTGTTTCCCCTTGGCCGTTTATGAAGTGGGGTATGGATATAGTGGGAAAGCTTCCAAAAGCTCCAGGAGGAAAGGTTTTCATGTTGGCATTGACGGATTATTTCTCCAAGTGGGTTGAAGCAGAAGCATTTGTTCAAGTTAGAGATCAAGAAGTAGTATCCTTCATAAAGAGAAATATCCTGACCAGATTTGGAGTACCAGCCGAGATAATCTGTGACAAGGGTTCTCAGTTTATAAGCAAGAGAACTACTGAATTTTGCAAAAGTTGGGGAATCAAAATGATAACATCTACTCCGGTACATCCTCAAGCGAATGGACAAGCAGAATCCTCAAACAAGATAATTGTCAATAACTTAAAGAAGAGGCTTGGAGCCAAAAAAGGAAGATGGGCAGAAGAATTACCCTTTGTTTTGTGGGCTGATAGGACAACGGTAAAGAATGCAACAGGCCAAACCCCATTTTCCTTGGTATTTGGAGCAGAAGCAATGATTCCAACGGAAATGACAATACCTACTGCAAGATCTACCCTAAGTGATCCTGAACAGAATCCTGAAGCCTTGAGTCAGGATTTGGATACTATAGATGAAAAGAGAGATGCAGCAAGGCTAAGGATGGCAGCATATCAACAAAGAATATCCAGAGCATATAACAAGAATATTAGGACCAGAAGATTTAAGGTTGGAGATTGGGTGTTAAGAAAGGCTTTTCAGAATACTACTAATCCTGCCGATGGCAAGCTAGCTCCAAAATGGGAAGGACCATATGAAGTTGAATCAGAAGCAGGGAAAGGAGCATATAGACTCAAGAATATGGAAGGGGATATGCTACCGAGATCTTGGAATGCTATACACCTTAAGCTTTATTTCAAGTGAGTTTAGAATTTAATTTCTAACTCAGGATGGTATGAATTCTATCTTTTTTAATATGTTTGGTTTAATTTATTCTTTGAAACCCAATACTAACTTAAGCATCGGAGGGGTGTTAGCCAAGCTAACACCCACCTTAGTGTAAGGATGTTTTGCAGTATATGCTTCGGGATATAGCTCCAGGATGCTCACTCAGGATACTTCAGAAGATTAGAGGATTGGCCCCCTCTCTCACGTACAAGGGATCCTGATCCCTTCACAGGTTTAAAGGTATTCACCTTTCTTCCGAATTGGGTTTAAACACTCCGCCTGGAGCCCAAGTTATTCAAGGATAGTTCAAGGTGGCGGGACCAGTCCATGTAAAAGTGGCTGACAATTTCGTTACTGTTGGCTATATCCTGAATCCTAAAGGTATATGAGGATTGATCACCCTCTCTCACGAAAGCGTATTTTCATACTCTCTAAGGTTTAAAGGTTTTCACCTTTCTAAGTCTTGGAGTTTATACACTCCCGCCTGTAGCGCACGAAAATTTGGGATTTTCCCCAGGATACAAGGAATTTATCTCCAGTACATTCTTGGGTTTTACCCCTGTAACATGAAAAATTGTCTATACAATGGGAATTGATATCCAGAATATTTCTAAGTATTTGAAGACATTGTACACAGGGGACATTCCCACTAAAGTAATAATGTAAAGCTCAAAGGATAAGGCTCGGAACTAATGCACAAAGTGTCTCAGACAGGGGACATCTTCATTGGAAAAGTTGCAAAGGGATTGAGGTTTGATGATAGGGTTATACCCTATTCCTGGTATGATCTTTCCTTTATAAACAATGTTTAAATTTTTGATAATACTGTGTTTGGTAAAAGGTTAAATATCCTGATATATTCTCAAAATATGTTTTTAAATACTTCTCAGAATATTTGATTAAAATATTTGAAATTAATACTAGTTTGAAACTTTGATCATCCAGGTATTATCAAAACAGGTTTTGGAAAGTGGACTGTTTTTCAATCTTTAAAAAGCTTTCTACAAAGTTGAAGGAATGTTTAGAAGTCATATCTAATAACAGTTTTTATAATAATATATCGCTGAGCATATTGATCAGGATATTTTCATAAGATAACAATACAAAATTTTTGCAAAGTTAAAAGGTACATTAAGTAATGCAAGGCAATAACAAATAAGTTAAGAGATAGTTATATTATTAACATGTCAAAAGTTATGCTTTTGGATTCACCTCAAACCGAGGCCCATCCACCAAAAGCACAATTAGTTTCTACCATACTTGTGTAACGGTTGGAGGATCTATCTCAAAACAGGACCTATCCACCTACAACCGTTACCACATTCAAAACAGATTATACTAACCGATGACCAAGGGCTTCATCCTAAAACCTAGAACCCATCCACCTTTGGTCATCGTATTGTTCTAATGCAGGAAATATAAATTGTTCAAAGACAGGAAATGTAAATTGTTTTTCACAACCACAACCATGAAATTTAAAAATGGGCTCCGGCCTCAGCACGTATATCCATCATCGCCCACTCCACTGCCTAAGGGGCAGCACCTTCTTGAACAGCAACCTCTTTCCCGGCGTCCATACCAGCATCATCCTCGGGATTCTTCTCAGCATCTGCAGCAGCATCCTCTTCACCAGCATTCTTTCCAGCATTTGCCCCAGCATTCTCAGAAACATCCTTTGAAGCGCTAGCATCCATTGTCTTGGTGGATTCTTCCACAGCAGATTTGGCGGGAGGATTCACAGGATTTCCCCCAAGATCTTTTAACTTCGCCTCCCAGGCCTTGGTGTTCCAAGAAGGGCATTGTAAACCCAAAGCCATCGCCTCGTAAGCCATTTTCAGCCTGTCCTGAAGAAGGGAGATCACGACGGAATTCTTGAGGCTCTCTCGGTATGAAGCCATGGCCTGCTCGTGTTGAACCTGGGCCGCGTCAAATTTAGCTTGAGCCTCCTGAGTGATCTTCTGGATGATGGACTGGTGATCTTGAGTTATAGCCTTATACTTAGCTTCGTAGTGTTCTGATTTAGCGGTGGCAATTGCTGCTTGATCTGCAATGGTGGCCTTGGCCTTTTTTAGCTGGCTTTCAAGCATGACGTTGGAGCCGCATGCGTCTTCATAAAGGAAAATCAGGCGTTCAAGGCCCTGCAAGGTAAAGAAACAGGCATTATTCTAAATGAACATTTTTATTTAGTATACGGTGCAGGATATAGGTCAGGATACTAACCTGGTTAAGGAAGCCGGTCATAAATGTGCTGGATTCTGTGAACCCGTGGTTCTCAAATGGGAACACGTGGGGTGGAGCAGAGGGCTCAACTTCCTTTCTTTTCCGGGAGCTGGAGGCTCGGGTCCTGGATGCTGGGGGAGCTTTGGGAGCAGTGGCGGTCTTTGAACTGGTAGGTTTTGGTGTAACGGATGACTTCGGGTTAGAATCTTGCTTGACAGGTTCAAGGCTGGAATAACTGTCCAGCTCATCGAGTTGGAAGCCTTCGAGGTTAATAACTGGCACTGCCCATGGGAAGATGTTTTAAGCTTATTATAATAATCAATTTGATATAAAAGTAATTCCTGAAATTATGCTTACCAGACATGTTGGAACTTGATCTTTGACTTGAGCTTGTGAGTAACAGGTTAAAGGTTCTCTCACCCTCTGGAAGCTTGTAGATCTCTTTTATCCTCCCCTCCGATTCAGCACTGGGAGGAGCTAGTTCTTTAAAGTTTGCTGCAAGAAGAGAAATAAACATATCAGGATGTTGGTTCAGGATGGAGGTTTGGGATATGATTGGGGATACTCCTAAAACCCTAAGTCCTACCAGAAGTCAACCATCTTTTAGGGAGGTCAAAACCCTTATCAATGGAGTCTCTTTTCACAAAGAAGAATTTTCTTGTCCATTTATCCTCATTCTTGGTGGCCTTAAGAACGAGGGGGTCGCTGGAAATAGAAAAAAGAAGAAACCGGCTGGAACCATGTGACCTTAGATGGTAGGCCATCGGAAGGTCTTCGATGCATAGATCAGGCATATGACGAGCCTTAATCTGCTCCAGAGTGATTAACACACGCCAAACCATAGGCATGATTTGGGCGAAACTAAGACCGGTAAGCTCAAAGAAGCGAGATATGAAGGGAGAAAATGGATATTGAAGCCCTAATGAAAAAGGATATGCAAAGAAGCAAACCCATTCGTCGGAACAAAAATCCGATCGGACCTCTCGGTCGAATGGACGGAAGATTGTCCCGGCGGGAAAGGCACCAGAAGCTCGTAGGGCTGCGATGTCGGAATTATCGAAAGAACACACCTCTTTTGAAGGATTCTGAAGCAAATTTTGTTTGTAGAAGGGGGAAACAGAGTCCGCCATTTGCGATCTGGTACGGGTCGCCATGGAAGAACACAATCGGAGAAAAGAAGATATAAACAAGGAAAATAGAAAGGGTAGAGAGTAAAGTACCTGATATCCGGTTGAAGATAAGGATAACCATAATGAGGAGTCCCTCGGTTAATATAGGCTGAATATAGGGGGGTAAAGAGTAAATATTGCATTGAAAATGGCACAATGTCACTTCAACCATCGTTTCATTTTAATTGCCTCGGTCGACGAGATAAAGTTCTTTAAATATATCCGTTGGATTGGTATACCAACCGATATATTTGGGGACAATTGTTATGGGCCATTTTCTGAGTATGCATGCTGACTAATATCCTGCTTTTTATTGTTTATCTATGATCAGGATACTGGATGGGGATATTGCTAACATCATGGGTGATATCCTGAGGTATATCGAATTAATCACGTGCAGGTTAAAGACTGGGACTTGCTAACGGTCAAGTGGACTCCATCTCCTCAAGACTCGGGCGTATTTGTTAAAGGAGAGACGTTGAGCCCGAAAGACCAGGTCTCCAACGTTCAACTAAAGAATATACGTTGGATCCCGGTTATGTAGGATAGTTAGTTAGATTTGTTTTACTATAAATAGATGGGGGCGGATCAGATTAAGGCACTCAACTTACACATTTTCGAACACTTTCTCTCTAGCTCATCGCAAACACTACACACAACACTTGTACTTGAATTTCATTGTAACACATAGTCGATCCGCACCACATCCTGCACTATATCCTGATATTTGAAGCAATAGAAGAACAAGACAGCTGCGATTGTCAGCTCCCGAGGTTTTATGCCGGCGATCTAGATTGATCAAGGGCTTTCCTCGTACATCACGTGTCCACCTTTACATTTTCGCTCATTGTTTGATCATAGATACAGCTCTATATCCTGAGCCGTATCCTTAAACTGTTTTCATATCTAATTTGGTTAATACATTTTTCACACATATTTCTAGCACACTACCTCACTTAACTAATTTGATCACTTAATTGCTTCGGTAATTTTTGACCAAAACACCAAGCACCTCAGATATGGTCCTGCAAGAGATTTCTTTTACAAAACATCATTTATAATAGTGAATCGTGATACCTTCATTCTAAAGGCTTTAGGATTCTCATTCTTTAGGATGTGTCCTTCCTTGAGATATCTTATGATTGGAGCCGTCCAGGACTTAGGATCCTCCTCAGGATACTCCTCATCGGGATTCTGAATATTTATTACTTCCTTATCCTGAGGATTCGTCGCAGGATATAAGATATGTAATATTGGTATTCAGGCCCCTTCCGGTATCCTGACCGATGATCCCAGATTTGCTAAGGCATCAGCTTCAGCGTTATCCTCTCTTGGTACCTGTTCAAGTGTAAAAATGTCGAAATATCCCGCTAATTTTTTGAGAATTTCGAGATACTCTATTAACTTCTCTCCTTTAACTGCATAGGTTCCATTAAAATGATTAGTGATTAACAAAGAGTCAACATATACTTGCAAATTCTTAATATTCATATTTTTAGCCAACTCTAATCCTGCAATTAAAGCCTCATATTCTGCCTCATTATTAGTAGCAGGAAACTCACACCTAATAACCTGGGGTAGTATGTCCCTCTATGGCGATTTTAGTAGTATACCTAAACCTACACCTCTTACGTTAGATGCACCATCAGTATACAATGTCCAACATTCTAAGTTTTCTCCTAGCTGTTGTACTTCTAAATCCACTTCGTTTTGAATGTCACTACTGAAATCAGCCACAAAGTCAGCTAAAGCCTGAGACTTTATGGCATTTCTAGGCTCATATACTAAATCATAAGCACTCAAATTTACTGACCACTTAGCCAACCTACCTGACATCTCGGGTTTCCTAAGCACGTTTTTAACAGGATAATTGGTTTTAACATGAATCCTATGCGTCTCAAAATAATGTATAAGTTTTGTTGATGACATAACTAGGGCTAATATCAATTTCTCTAGATGAGAATATCTAGTTTCAGCATCTAGTAAACTTTTACTACCATAATAGACAGGATATTGCTGACCTTCATGGTCCTTTATAAGAATGGCACTTACAGCATTCCCTGATACAGCGAGGTATAGGGACAGTGGTTCACCATTCGAACTTCTTATTCTTCTTGAGGATATCATAAAATTCCTTGCATTTTTCCGAGTATCTCGAAATAAATCTGTTCAATGCTGCTACTCGGCCTGTCAACCATTGAACATCCTTCATATTTTAAGGTGATTTGATATCCAAGATGGCTTTGATCTGTTCCGGGCTTGCCTCTATTCCTCTTTTGGTCACCATATATCCTAGAAACTTTCCTGCCCCCACTCCGAAATGGCACTTAGCAGGATTCAGCTTCATGTTATACTGATCCAGGATATCAAATGCTCCCTTAATATCCTGGAGGTGATCCTCAGCCTTTTTAGATTTCACCACCATATCATCGATGTATACCTCTATTGTGTCCCCCAGCTTATCTTTGAACATCATGTTCACCAATCTCTGGTATGTTGCACCTGCATTTTTCAAACCGAAAGGCATAGCAGTATAGCAATAAATACTTGTTGGTGTCATGAAGGTAGTATCCTCCTGGTCTGAAGGCTCCATTTGAATCTGCTGAAATCCTGAGGATGCGTCCATGAATGTTAACATCTCATGCCCAGCAGTAGCATCCACCATTGCATCGATATGAGGAAGAGGAAATGGGTCTTTAGGACAAGCCTTATTTAAGTCTGTGTAATCTACACAGACTCTCCATTTCTCGTACTACGACCACATTTGCCAGCCATCTTGGAAACTTGACTTCTCTGATCATTTTGGACTTCAACAACCTTTCAACTTCCTCTTGTATGATTTCATTTCTTTCAGGAGCAAACTTCCTTCTTTTTTGCTGAACAGGCTTGAACGACCTGTCAATTCCAAGCTTGTGAGTAATAATGTCTTTGGATATACCTGTCATATCCTCATGCTTCCATGCAAATGTTGACATCCTGCACTTCAAAAAGTTAGTTAATTATTCTTTAATATCCTGAGGGATATTGGTTCCTACGAGCACCGAGATATCAGGATTATCCTGATCCAGGATAACTTTCTTCACATCCTGCTCTGAAGCCTCCACGATATCCCGGGCCCGCATCTTTAATTGCTATGCTGGATTAGGCTTGGTTGAGAATTTCATTGAGGATGAGTAGCATTCCTTTGCCTCCTGCTGATCACTATCAACTTTGACGACCCCCCAAGGGGTAGGGATCTTGATGCACTGGTGATAAGTCGAAGGCACAGCCTTCATGTCATGGATCCATGGCCTGCCTAGTATGATGTTATAGCAGGATAAGGAGTCCATCACACAGAAGCGTTGTATCGAGTTGACCCCTTCAACATATACTGGTAACTTTATCTCTCCTACGGTATTCCTAGCTTCTCCACTGAAGCCAACGAGCACAGTGGATTTTGAAGTAATGTCCATTAGAGATACATTCATCCTCTTCAATGTTTCCAGCTGGATTATGTTGACAGAGCTACCATTGTCCACCAATATCCTGCGTACAAAATGGTTAGCAACATATAATGTTATCACGAGAGCATCATGGTGAGGATCCTGGACAGTATCCCTGTCATCACTATCAAAAGTGATCACTTTATCGGTTGTAAGGGTAGTCATTCTGGCTGGTTTGTCCCCCCTTTCAGTCTTAGCTTCCTTCGCATGTCTCTTGGCCGCAGAATACGAGGTCCCACAAATGTCGGATCCTCCTGAAATAAAGTTAATTATTTTGGCATCTGCTGGGGGTGATGTTGCTCGTTCAGGATCCTTCTCAGGATCCTGACCTTTATTCTTCTTTCTTCCCAGCAAATCCTTCAGGTACCCCTTGCTTAACAGGTAACTTATTTCTTTCCTTAGAGCAATGCAATTCTCGGTCACATGTCCGAAATCTTCATGGAAGGCACACCATTTGGATTTATCCTTCCAATCAGCTTTCTGCTGGTTCTTACGAGGCCACCTAGCTTTGTCTCCTAAACCCTGCATAGCATACATTAACTCAGGTATATTAACAGAAAAGCAATATTCAGATAATTTAGGATATTCTTCAGGATCCTCGTCTTCAACAACATTCACTTTCTTGTTATCATTTCTGCCATATGGCTTAGAGCGATATGGTTTGTACGAGGATTCGGATTTCCTGTTGACTGATTCATAGGTTGAGGTAGAATTCATCCTCTCTTGCATCTTTTTGTCATCTTCCAAGCGGATATATCTCAAAGCCCTGTTACGAGCTTCGTCGAGATTCCTGCAGGGATTCATTACAAGATCCTGATAAAACTGAGAATCCTTTTGTAGCCCCATCTTGAAATCCTGCACAGCTGTTGCAACATCAAGATGAGGGATATCCAAGGATTCCTGACTAAACTTGTTCACATAATCCCTCAAGGATTCCTGAGGTCCTTGAGTTATCCTGTAAAGATCACTGGTTAGTTTCTCAAAGCTCCGACTGCATGAAAACTGACTGTTAAATTAATTAACCAAATGAGCAAACGAAGTAATTGAGTGAGGAGGAACATTTAACAGCCATTTTAAGGCTGATCCTGTCAATGTAGAACCGAAACCCTTGCACAAGCATGCTTCCTTGAGCTCCGGATGAATGGGGTTAATCTCCATTCTTTCTCTATATTGGGCAACATGCTCCTCAGGATCCGTAGTCCCATCATACAATTTCATGTTGGGGGTCTGAAATCTTTTTGGGATTTCAGCATCACAGATAGGATATGCAAAGCGGGATATCCTGTGGCTGTCCTGGGATACTTCCAGAATTGGCTGGACCACTCCAGGCACACTGGATATCATGTCCTTCAATTTCTGAAGTTCCCTAGTAAATGTTGACGTCATACCTGCATCCTGCAAAGATCCATTATTGTTAGTAGCATGAATATTATTATTTGACACGTTACCAGTCTGAGGATTCTGGCCATATCCTGAAACATATCCTAAGCTCCTCACCGTTGACATCCTGATCGAGGAGGGTATTTCAGGAGTATGATTCTGGGAATGACTGGGCACAATATTCCCCCTATTATCCTCAGTATACACAGCCGAACTGAAGTACAAAGTTCTGGGTTGTAAAGCAGTAACAATATCCTCAGTGGATCTGCTCGAGCTAGCTTTTAAGAGTTGTATTTCTCTTAACTGCATTTGGTTAGTGTTTTGGTCAAAAAATCTGAAGAGGATAATGCAACCAAACTCTTAGTTATGGGGAATGATGCTTGAAATGTGGAACAATGATAAGAATCACTTCAATGTAAATTGCACAAACGACACAAGGATTTATACGGGGAAAAATCCCTTGATCAAGAGTTGATCTCCGGCACAAAAAAACCCCGGGTGATGGAAACTACCGATCACCAAGCTCAAATAAATCAGTAAATGTTTACAACTTCGGAAAGTAACGAGCTAGGTACAAGGATCACTATGGTGAAATGTGTAAAAGTGAGCGAAAACTGTTAAGTGTTTGCCGAAAGCTTCAAGAGTGCAATTGTACGAGAGTGCGTGTAGCTGAAAATGGCTAAGTGTTCTAATTACTAGCTCGTCACCCCTTTTAAAAATAGAAGTTAACTACGCTAACAAACTACCCGACTTTTGTGCCATGCTCCCACGTTCTCCACAACGTCCATTTCCAGTCAAACGTGTGCGAAATACCCGTGGAATATTCCATAGTAACATTGCCAAGACCAAGTCAAGCTTGTTACTCCTGCAAAATAATACGAAACACAAACAAACAATCGTTAGTATGAGGATCCTTAAGGTGATCCATGATCCTGATCCTGAAGCTCTTCTGAGGATCACTATCTGTCACAGAAGTAAGGATCATTAATTAGGATAACAAGTAAGGATCACTAATTGTTAGAAAATCCTCCCCTAACAATTGCCCCCAAAATATAAGGAGTGATATGTAAAATGAACGAATTATATTTTCTTGATCTTATCCGCAACTAACTATCGTAAATATAGCCGTTGATGTAGAACTATCCGTTGCAATTATGACGTCACAGAAGTGACAACCCTGCACAATCATGATTATAAATAGGAGATATAGATAGGATCGTTTGCATTTAAATTTCAGAGATACTCCCTTTATAACTGCATCCGAAGATAAACAGGTATTCTCTCTTCATCTTCTTCCTTCTTTTGCTCTGTTTTCCGTCTCTTTCCATCATTCTGTCAAAAATGTTACTCCGGAACTCCCCAGCTAAGGATCACCCGAAAAACAGCCCACTGAAGAGCCAGGGGATCATCGAAGATTCCATAAAAGAACGCTGCTGTTTCACCGATCCGCAGATTGATAGGATCCGCCACTGTTTCCTGGCGAACACCGTGTTTAAATCTTTTGATCCCAATGCCCTGAGTGATCATATTTCCGATAACTGGGTTGCTTTTCCTGTCACTCCGTTCACCATAGGCTATACATATCCTTTTCCAGCCTTCACCCAATCTTTCTTTTCCCTAACCGGCATCTCTTATATCCAAGCCATGCCGATGATATGGAGGGTTTTGTATACCCTTGAAAGGATCATCGAGGGAAGGATCTACCCAGGAAATGGGCTACCCATGGTAGGATGGAGGATCCTGAGAAGGATCACCAGAGAACCTTCTTTTGATATAAGGATCACTTATATACTTTTGCTTTCTTGTTATGCAGCTATCACCGTTTCACACCTCAGACTGTCTCCTGCTGCCAAAGAGAGACTCGCCGCTTTCAAGAGACTTGATCCTGAAACAAGAACTTTCAAGACAACCACCCAGGATTCTCAGGAGGTATCCTCAGGCTCTGTCACGATGTCAAGTAAGTATCTTTGTTTCAAAATTTAAATAAATAGTGAAATATAAGTGAAGTAAAGATACTTATCTTGTTTTGGTTGTGTAGGTGCTGGAAAATCCACCAAGTCTGCTTCAAAGTTCAGTGTCACTGATCTCACCACCGTCAGATCCTCCAAAAGAAAGGCTCCTACCAGCCCGACAGCTTCAGTCCCCAAGGCACCCCTCAAAGGAAAGGGAATCAAGAAGAGAAAGGCCTCCGAGGCTGAGGATCTGCAGGGTCTGCCTCTGATCCGCCACCAATTCCTCGAGTACTTCAATGATGTAAGGATCACTGTCTCTGCTCGTATATCCTGCTGACATATCCTACTGATTTGAGGATCACTTGGTCCTGACCTCATCTTTTATCCCCTTTGCAGAAATTCGCTGAGATCGAGGACTATGTTGGCCACGTTGAGGATCAGGATAGGAAGATTGCCGACCTCCAGCAGGTTGCATTGCTAAAGGACCTCAAAATTGCTGATCTTCAGAAGGAACTCCAAGATGCCAAGACTAAGACGGCTAAAATTCTGATCGACATTGACTATGAAAAACATGATCTCATAGAAGGTGCAAAGGTCTCTACTGCCATCACAATGTATCAGACAAAACTAAAGATGGCCCAGGAAGCTCAAGATCCTAACTTCGACAGAAGCAGCTGGGATGTTGAGGGCTGGAAAGCAAGGTTGGCTGATCTTGAAGATGATGAAGAGGCTGGGGAGGTTTTGGCGATCGAGGCTGGAGGCAAGGGTGAAGGTGGTGAAGCAAGTGGAGCCGGAGGTGGTGATGCAGAGAAGGTTTAGGCTGCATGATTGGGCGATGATGGAAATTTCTAGACATAGCCGGAGCCCAATTTTTTAGTTTGATGGTTGTTTTGTTGAACAATTTGATGGTTTGTACTGAACAATAGTTTTTAGGATTAAGGATCATGTATGATCCTTTGGACAATAGGTAGGATTGCAAATGGTGGAGGGATCCTCTGTTTGGGGAATGAAGTCATTGTGATCCTGCCACCTTTATATTCCTGCACTACTTTGAACCTATTATCACGGACACCCTTTACCTACCCCAGCGGACGGGCCACGTATTGCTGGTAGATGCTCGGGGTAGGTAATTTTGACAACCTTTTAAGGGTTAATCTTTTGTTAATAAATAAAACCTTAATCTTTTGTCGCTTATCTTGTATTATTATCCTTTTTGTCTCTTTAATTCTCAATTGTTTTGATGTACACTTATTGAATAAGCAATTTTGAATAAGTCAGATTGAAAATATTTAGGATATGATCCATGATCAAATATCCTATAGTTAAAGAATCCCAAAAAAGTAATATATTTTAAGGATCACAAGTTTAGTTGTCAAATTTTAAGGGTTATTCAAATAAACAATGAATAGAATTAAAAATAGTTAAGGATCATACTTGAGGATCCAAGTTAGGATCCTAACTATAATCAGGATAACTATAAGATAAACCTTAAAGAGAAGTAAGGATCAAGGATCCCTAGTTGCCTATCTTCAAGGACCTGAAATAGAGCATAACTTGGGACTAAGCCAATATAAGATAAGAGTTAGCAACTGGGGACAAGCCCAAGGACAACTGGGGACAAGCCCAAGGATAACTGGGGACAAGCCCAAGGATAACTGGGGACAAGCCCAAGGATCGTATGTAAACTGGAGTATGGCCCTAACTGGCGACTATCCAAACTTAGTGACATGAAAATGTCAAAACCTTAGCTAACGTGAAAACGTTAGAAACCTTAGGAACGGATGTATGGTACGTATACCATTATACGTAGGATCCTAGGTATAGCCAGTACAATGGAATTATCAGCCCCTAAAGCGAGTACTGGTCCCACTGCCTTGAACTATACCAGGATCATCATGCGCTACAGGCGGAACTGGGGTCAAGCCCAAATAACTGGGGTTAAACCCAAGGAACGGATTGCTTCTGCAGATAACCAATACTTTGCTAAGGATACCTGAACTTTCAAAACTTAAAATCACGTGAGAGATGGATAAAGGACACATGATCCTTATCCTTATATGAGAAAATAAGGAAATGAAATAGTTCAAGGTTAGGACATTACCAAAGTAAGGATCACCGATACTTTAAGGATCCTTCAAGGATACCCCTAACGTAAGGATCATCTGTGCCATGAGGATCCTGCTCACATGAAATATTTCTTCAAGTGGACAGCATTCCAAGCTCTTGGTAGCAAATCACCTTCCATGGTTAGCAATCTATATGCCCCCTTTCCTGCTTCAGCTTCAATCAAATAAGGGCCTTCCCATTTTGGAGCCAATTTTCCATCAGCAGGATTGGTGGTATTTTGAAATGCTTTCCTTAATACCATATCTCCAACTTGAAACTTCCTGATCCTGACATTTTTGTTGTAAGCACCAGCCATTCTTTGTTGATAATTGGCCATCCTTATCCTAGCCAGATCCCTGATTTCTTCAATAGTATCCAGGTCTTGATCCAAGTTCTCATCATTTTCCTCAGGATCACGGGTACTTGTTCTAGCAGTTGGAACCACCATTTCTTTTGGGATCACTGATTCTGCCCCAAATACCAAAGAGAATGGCGTTTGACCAGTAGCATTCTTAGGGGTTGTCCTATCAGCCCAAAGCACATAAGGTAGTTCTTCTGCCCATTTCCCTTTCTTGGATCCAAGCTTCTTCTTCAAATTATTGATGATGATCTTGTTGGATGATTCTGCTTGACCATTAGCTTGTGGGTGGACTGGTGTTGATGTTATCATCTTAATCCCCCAGCTGTCACAAAAGTTAGTGGTTCTGCCCTCAATGAATTGGGAACCATTATCACATATAATTTCAGAAGGAATACCAAATCTAGTTATAATATTTCTTTTAATGAAGGATATAACTTCCTTTTCTCTGACTTGGGCAAAAGCTTCAGCCTCTATCCACTTGGAGAAGTAATCAGTCATAGCAAGCATGAATACTTTTCCACCAGGTGCCTTAGGGAGCTTACCAACTATATCCATACCCCATCTCATAAATGGCCAAGAGGAGGATATAGGATGCAAAAATTCAGCTGGTTGATGAAGGATATTGCTGTGTCTCTGACAAGGATCACATCTCTTAGCATACTCCACAGCATCTCTCTTCATGGTTGGCCAGTAGTATCCTGTCCTCAGGATCCTTGAGAATAATGCCCTGCCCCCAGTGTGGTTTCCACAATCTCCTTCATGGAAGTCTTTTAAAACTTCTTGGATTTCAGGATCCTCAATGCATCTTAAGTATGGTCCTGCAAGAGATCGTCTATACAACATATTATTTAAAATTGTGAATTGAGATACCTTAATTTTGAAAGCCCTAGGGTTTTCTCCTGTAGGAATCTCTCCATGTTGTAAGTATCTCATGATTGGTGAGATCCATGATCCTGATCCTGAATGGGATTGAGTATCCTCACTAGGGATAATTGCAGAATTCTTTCCTATCTCCATAGCCACATGATCCTCGATAGCCGGGGTCAGGATATGGATAATAGGGATCTTGATATCCTCCGGGATCTTCAAAGATGATCCTAAGTTAGCCAATGCATCAGCTTCTGTATTTTCTTCCCTTGGTACCTGTGTCAAATTAAAGGAAACAAAAGAGAGTGCCAATTCTTTGACTATCTCTAAATATTTGGTTAGCTTTTCACCTTTAACAGCATAGGATCCATTAAAGTGGTTTGTAATTAACAATGAATCTACATGTACCTCAAGATACCTGATCCCCATATGCTTAGCAATTTGCAAACCAGCAATTAAGGCTTCATATTCAGCCTCATTGTTAGTGGTTTGGAACTCACAAGCTATAGAGTGGGGTATTATGTCCCCCTGTGGCGATTTTAGTAGTATTCCAAGCCCTGTGCCTTTGACATTTGAGGATCCATCAGTATAGAGTATCCAAGGATCCTTGGTCTCCTCTAGCTGCTGGACTTCTAACTCAGCTACTTTTTGTAAATCGCTACTGAAATCAGCCACAAAGTCAGCTAATGCTTGGGATTTGATGGCTGTCCTAGGCTCATATCTTATATCATAGGCACTAAGCTTCACTGCCCACTTAGCCATCCTTCCTGACATCTCTGGTTTCCTGAGGACATTCTTAATTGGAAAATTAGTTTTAACAACAATAACATGAGTTTCAAAATAATGTCTCAACTTAGTAGATGCCATAATTAATGCAAGAATAAGCTTTTCAAGGTGTGAATACCTGGATTCGGCATCAAGTAAACTTTTACTTACATAATAGACAGGATGTTGTGTACCTTCATGATCCTTAACAAGGACCGCACTTACTACTTTTGAGGATACTGCAAGATACAAGGATAGCACATCGCCTTTTTCTGGTTTCATCAAGGCCGGGGCTGAGGATAGGTAATCTTTGAGAGATCTTAAGGCATTTTCATGCTTCTCAGTCCACTCAAATTTCTTGTTCTTCCTTAGGATATCATAGAATTCTTTGCACTTCTCTGAGGATTTGGATATAAATCTGTTAAAAGCTGCTATCCTGCCTGTTAGCCTTTGGACATCCTTAGCATTGACCGGAGATTTGATGTTCACTATGGCTTTGATTTGTTCCGGGCTAGCTTCAATGCCTCTCTTGGTCACCATGTATCCTAAGAATTTGCCTGCTTTAACACCAAAGTGACATTTTGAAGGATTGAGTTTCATGTTATATTTGTCAAGGATATCGAATGCTTCCTCCAAGTCTCTCAGGTTATCCTCAGCCTTTATTGATTTTACCACCATATCGTCTATGTAAACCTCCATAGTTTGTCCAATCTGATCCTTGAACATCATATTCACTAGCCTTTGATAAGTTGCACCTGCATTTCTTAGTCCGAACGGCATAGCAATATAGCAGTATATACCAGTTGGAGTCATGAAGGCTGTATCCTCTTGATCGGATGGTTCCATTTGGATTTGTTGAAATCCAGATGAAGCATCCATAAAAGTTAACAGTTCATGACCCGCAGTTGCATCCACCATGGAGTCAATGTGGGGTAATGGGAAAGGATCCTTGGGACATGCCTTATTTAAATCTGTGAAATCGACACATACCCTCCACTTTCCATTTTTCTTTTGAACAACAACCACATTGGCCAACCATCTTGGATACTTGACCTCTCTAATCATACCTGCCCGGAGCAATTTCTCTACCTCTTCCTGGATAATGGCATTTCTTTCCGGTGCAAACTTTCTTCTCCTTTGATGGATTGGTTTGAAGGACCTATCAATGCCAAGTTTGTGAGTGATTACATCTTTAGATATACCTGTCATGTCTTCGTGTTTCCATGCAAAGGTAGTCTTTCTCTTTTTGAGGAAGGATACGAGGTCTTCTTTCATTTTGCCAAGGATCCCTGATCCGATATAGATTTTGGATTCAGGATCATGAGGATCCATGAGGATTTCTACCACATCCTGCTCTCTTGCCTCCAAGACATCCCTTGGAGGATACTTTGATTGCTATTGCTCCCTTGACTTCGAGGCTGGTTTCATCGATGAAGTATAGCAATTCTTAGCCTCCTGCTGATCACTATCAATCTTGACTATTCCCCAAGGACTAGGGAGCTTCACACATTGATGGTAAGTAGATGGGACTGCCTTCATATCGTGTATCCAGGGCCTGCCAAGGATAACATTAAAACAACATAAATAGTCAATAACACAAAAATTTTTATAAGAGTGTAGGCCTTCGATGTATATTGGGAGCTTAATGTCCCCCAGGGTATTCTTAGTTTCGCCACTAAATCCCACGAGCACGGAGGATCTTGGTATGATATCTGATTCAGGGATACCCATCTTCTTTAGAACATCGAGCTGGATGATGTTTACTGAGCTTCCTCCGTCTATAAGGATCCTGCGGACAAAATGGTTAGAAATGAAAAGAGTAATAACTAAGCCATCGTGATGAGGATCCTGGATATCAACACGATCATCCTCATCAAAGGTTATGACTTTTCCTTCGGAGACACTTGATGTTCGAACGGGTCTTTCTCCATTATCCATTTTAGTTTCCTTTGCATGCCTTTTAGCTGCTGAGAAGGATGTGCCACAAATGTCTGATCCTCCAGAAATAAAGTTTATTACTTGTGCATCTGCTGGAGGGGCCGGAGCTTTCTCAGGGATCCTTTCAGGATCCTGAGTCCTTGACTTTTTTCTACCCAACAATTCTTTTAGATGCCCCTTGCTTAACAAGTATCCAATTTCCTTTCTTAGTGCAATGCATTCTTCTGTGAGATGCCCAAAATCTTCATGGTATGCACACCACTTTGATTTATCTTTGGTTGCAGCTGGTCTGTCATTTTTTCTGGGCCACCTGGCTTTATCACCTAGATTTTGCATCGCAAGGATTAGTTCATTGTTATCAACAGAAAAACAATATTCAGAGATTGGAGGATAATCCTAATCAATCTCTTCCTG
The DNA here is from genome assembly GCA_030545235.1 of Helianthus tuberosus. Lineage (NCBI taxonomy): Eukaryota > Viridiplantae > Streptophyta > Magnoliopsida > Asterales > Asteraceae > Helianthus > Helianthus tuberosus. The sequence goes on from CM060443.1 coordinate 116,713,697, forward strand.
ATCAACAGCATGCACGTTCTGATTATCAGATCTGTTATAGGATCTGAACTTGTTGTTCTTGAACGAGGATCCTTGCTTCTCTTGTTTTGAGGATCCTGCTAATCTTTACTGGATCCTCTTATCGTCCTCTAGCCGGATGAACCTGAGTGCCCGGGTTCTTACCTCATCTAGGTTCCTGCATGGTGTCATAACAAGATCATCATAGAACAATGAATCCCTAAGCAATCCCATTTTGAAGGCCTCAACAGCCGTGGCTATATCCAAGTTGGGAATGTCTAAGGATTCTTTACTGAATTTGGTAATGTAATCCCTTAATGATTCATTATGACCCTGGGTTATCCTATATAGATCACTAGTTAATCATTCAAATTTTCTACTACAAGAAAACTGATTATTAAATAGGTTAACTAGATTAGCAAATGAGGTAATAGAGTAGGGGGAAGACTTAGCAGCCATTTGAGAGCTAATCCAGTAAGAGTGGATCCGAATCCCTTGCACAGGCATGCTTCCTTTAACCTTTCTGGGATTGGATTGATCTCCATCCTCTCCCTGTATTGTGCTATGTGTTCTTCAGGATCCGTCGAACCATCATACAGCTTCATGGTTGGCACATGGAACCTTTTGGGTATCTCAGCATCACAGATTGGTGGTGCAAAACGAGATATCTTGTGGCTCCCATCTGCAATCTCTGGGATAGGTTTGACCACTCCTGGAACACTTGATATCATATCCTTCAACTTTTGCAACTCTCTGGCCATGGCGTGGTTGATACCTGGATCCTGCATAAGGCCATGGTTAGTAGTATAAGAATTATTAAAAGTGTTACCTCACATTGGACTCAAATTAGGAAGAATGGATGTTAATCCGTATTGTTGGGGCTCTGGAATGATCGAAGGACCAGTAGAAGCAATGGTCTGCATCGGAATAAAATCTCCCTGATGGACATCTGAACTTCCTGTTTGCAAACTCCTCAAGGATCCTGGCATCTGGAAGGATCCCTGAAACTGGGACGATCCTGGAACAAAGGAGGATCCTTGAACCTGGGATGATCCTGGAACAAAGGAGGATCCTTGAACCTGGGATGATCCTAGAACAAAGGAGGATCCTTGAACCTGGGATGATCCTGGAACAAAGGAGGATCCTTAAACCTGGGATGATCCTGGAACAAAGGAGGATCCTTGAACCTGGGATGATCCTGGAACAAAGGAGGATCCTTGAACCTGGAATGATCCTGGAACAAAGGAAGATCCTTGAATCTGCTGCGCTCCTGAGTATCCTCCTGAATTCATGAAGGATCCCATATGCTGAGGATAGGATCCTGCTGGCTGGAAACATGAACCCGATGCCTGGGTCACTGTTGTTGCTCCGTAGTGCACTCCTTTTGGTCCACCCACATATTGAACATCTGGAACCACTGATGGCTGAGAAGTAATCACCGGAGTATCAAAACTCAAAGATCTGGGCACCAGTGGGGAATGATCCTCTGCCGTTTTCTTTTGTTTCTTGAGATCTCCGATTTCTTTGAGAATCCTTTCATTGGTCTTATCCTGTTGCTGTATATGATCCTTCATCTGCAAAATCAAAGTAAACATGTCACTAGTAGTGGGAGTGTAAGAAGTAGAAGAAGTTGGAGGTTTGGAGAAAATGGGAGTTGGTTTCTTCTCGGCATTTTTCTGAGGTCCAGAAGGTGGTGGAGGCAAAGGTGGAATGCCCTGAGATGAATTGACCGCAGACATTGCAGCAGAGGTATTCTTCAATGATGAAGCCGTGTATTTGTATGCAATGAACCGGAATGATCACCAACAGAAAAACTTCTTAGGAATGAAGCACCAATTGCCCCACGGTGGGCGCCAAACTGTTTTGGTCAAAAAATCTGATGAGGATAATGCAACCAAACTCTTAGTTATGGGGAATGATGCTTGAAATGTGGAACAATGATAAGAATCACTTCAATGTAAATTGCACAAACGACACAAGGATTTATACGGGGAAAAAGCCCTTGATCAAGAGTTGATCTCCGGCACAAAAAACCCTGGGTGATGGAAACTACCGATCACCAAGCTCAAATAAATCAGTAAATGTTTACAACTTCGGATAGTAACGAGCTAGGTACAAGGATCACTATGGTGAAATGTGTAAAAGTGAGCGAAAACTGTTAAGTGTTTGCCGAAAGCTTCAAGAGTGCAATTGTACGAGTGTGTGTGTAGCTGAAAATGGCTAAGTGTTCTAATTACTAGCTCGTCACCCCTTTTAAAAATAGAAGTTAACTACGCTAACAAACTATCCGACTTTTGTGCCATGCTCTCACGTTCTCCACAACGTCCATTTCCAGTCAAACGTGTGCGAAATACCCGTGGAATATTCCATAGTAACGTTGCCAAGACCAAGTCAAGCTTGTTACTCCTGCAAAATAATACGAAACACAAACAAATAATCGTTAGTATGAGGATCCTTAAGGTGATCCATGATCCTGATTCTGAAGCTCTTCTGAGGATCACTATCTGTCACAGAAGTAAGGATCATTAATTAGGATAACAAGTAAGGATCACTAATTGTTAGAAAATCCTCCCCTAACAGTTAGTTTCCTGTTGCTGCCTCATTTGTTCCTGCACACTTCCAAATAAAGTTAGAATTTCATCATTAGAGGCTAAAACGGGAGCAGATCCCTGAACACTCCGAGTAGGGATAATATCCTGAGGTTGTGAAGAAGCCTGCATCCTTGGAGGAGGTGGCGGAAGTACCGAACCGGTAGTAGCAGAAGTCATAGCAGACACAGTGGAAGAGCTCATGTTTGATCTTGAGGCGATTGTAAACAATGTGCCAAAAAGTTTTGAAAACAGAAAACCGATTAACGATTTCACAAAGATTTTTAGTAAAGGTAGCACCACTTGCCCCACGGTGGGCGCCAAATTGTTTTGGTCAAAAATTACCGAAGCAATTAAGTGATCAAATTAGTTAAGTGAGGTAGTGTGCTAGAAACGAGTGTCGAAAATATGTTAATCAAATTAATTGAAAAAACAGTTTCAGGATACGGCTCAGGATATAAAGTTGTATCTATGATCAAACAATGAGCGAAAAAGTAAAGGTTGACACGTGATGTACGAGGAAAGCCCTTGATCAATCTAGATCTCCGGCACAAAACCTCGGGAGCTGACAATCGCAGCTGCCTTGTTCTTCTATTACTTCAAATATCAGGATACAGTGCAGGATGTGGTGCGGATCAACTAGGTGTTACAATGTAATTCGAATACAAGTGTTTGTGTGTAGTGTTTGCAGTGAGCTAGAGAGCAAAAGCGTTCGAAAGTGTGTGTATAAGTTGCGTGCCTTAATCTGATCCGCCTCCATCTATTTATAGTAAAAGAAGTGTAACAAACTATCCTAATAAACTGGGATCCGGCGAATATTCCCCACTCGAACGTTGTAGACCTGGTCTTTCGGGTTCAACGTCTCTCACATAACAGATACGCCCGTGTCTTGAGGAGAAGAAGTCCATCTGACCGTTAGTAACCCACAGCCTCTAACCTGCACGTGGTTAATTTAGTTAACACCAGGATATCGCCCAGGATGTTAGCAATATCCTAATCCAGTATCCTGATCACAAGCAAACAACCAAAAGTAGGATATTAGTCAGGATATGTACGCTCAGAAAATGACCCATAACAACAGGTACGGATTAGTGTTTACTAACCAGGATACTTAATCAGTATGTACACACAGGATATACAGCCAGGATATTACCTTATTGAGGAAGGATGTCATAGGTTCCAAGGATTCGATGAAACTGAGCTCCTCGTAGGAGAACCCTTCAGAAGATGGAGCAGTGGTCTCTAAGCCCTTTCTTTTCTTGGACATGGAAGCACGAGTTCTTGGGTTATGCTTTGGAGCTGCAGCTGGTTTGGAGCTGGTAGCAACAGGGGCCTCCTTCTTGACGTGGGTAGGAGTAGGATAGCTGTCAAGTTCATCAAGGTCCAGCAAGATTGGGACTTTCCTAGCGTCTGCATAACAGGGAGTAATCTAAAAACCTTGTTGTATATTAAATGACAAAATGTGTGCAGGATATTAAACAGGATCCTTACCAGATATGTTTGAACTGGAGTGTCGGCTTGAGGATGCTGGGTACGGAATAAAGCTTCTTTCAATCTCGGGAATGAGTCTGATGGCTTGGATCCTTATTTCTGAGTCAGCAAGAGGATGTGCTAGTTTCCTAAAGTCAGCTGCATAAAACAAAATAAAGATCAATTCAGGATACATGATCGGATATACAAGAGGATCATCCTAAAACCCTAAATCCTACCCTTTCTCAACCACTTCACCAGATAATCCGCTCCACCAGGAATCGAATTTCTTTTCACAAAAAAGAATTTGGACTTCCACTCCTCTTCGTTTCTGGTGGCTCGGAGTATTAAAGGGTCATTGGAAGTAGAGTAGAATAGGAATCGGCTAGACCCGTGAGATCTTAGCCGATATTCTAATGGAAGATCATGAACGGAGAGCTCGGGAATGTGAGCATTCTTGATTCGATCAAGAACGAGCAACACTCGCCAGAGCATCGGCATAGTCTGGATAAAACTGAGATTGGCAATACGAAAAAATTCGGTTATGAAATCAGGAAAGGGGAATCGAAGACCCAAAGTGAAAGGAAAGGCATTAAAATAAAGCCATTCGGGGAATGCCATGTCTGACCGGATTTCCCGATCATATGGCCGAAACACTGTTCCCTATGGGAAGATGCCGGATGATTACAGGGCTGAGAGATGAGCACTATCGAAAGTACATATCTCCCTCTCAGGATTTTGGAGAAGGTTCTGCGGTGAGAAATTGGGGGCAGAATCACCAGAGCTTGATCTGGTCTGACTTGTCATCCTTCGCCGGAACTTGAGAAAAAAGAAGAGAAAAGAGATGAAGATGAGAGAGAGGATTTTTACCTTTTTCTTCTTGGTGGAGGATTAAATGGAATCGGATTGAGAAGATATAGGGGGTAATGAGTGAAATAGACTGAGCAGTTACAAGTGGTCAAATCAAGGGTCTTATCTCTTAATTGCCTCGTTTATCATGAAAAATGTAACCATTAGGGCTCAAGATCCTCAAACGGTAACATTTTGGGGGACTATTGTTATGGGTGAAATTCTGAGCCCATATCCTGGATTATATTTTGGATTATATCTTGATTACATAATAGCTGTCTACTACCAGGATACTAGACCAGGATATTGGTAACATTCTGATGCTATATCCTTGTGTTTGCTAACAGTTTTGCTTGCAGGTCGCGAGTGCAGGATGTAACGTTCACCAAGACTTGTTCTCCTGAAGACTCGTTCTATATGGTTAGAAGAAAGACGTTGAAGCCGCAATACTTGGTCTATAACGTTCACTAAGGAATATTCCAAGGCATCCCACCATTTTAGGAGAATTTGTTATTTCTGTTTACTATAAATTGGGATGTACGGATCATTAGAGACACACAATTCAACTCACTTTTACACTCTCTTGATAGTTACAATCGTTTGCAATCACATTCACTAACACTCATACTCGAAAAATTCATTGTAACACTTAGCTGATCTGTACATTATCCTGCACTATATCCTGGTTATTCAAGCAATAAAAAGAACAAGGCAACCGACGATTGTCAGTTCCCGAGGTTTTATGCCGGAGATCTAGATTGATCAAGGGCTTTCCTCATACATCGCATGTCTACCTTTACTTTTTTGCTCATTGTTTGATTATTAATATAGCTCGGTATCCTGAGCTATATCCTGAAAATTGTTTTTACAAACAACCAAATCAGCATATTTTTACAAACACTGCTAGCACACCACCTCACAAAACTAATTTGATCACTTAATTGCCTCGGTAATTTTTGAACGAAAACTATATATATATATATATACATATATATGTGTGTGTGTGTGTATGTATGTGTATATATATAGGGAGAGGATCATGAGAAAACTACATATAAATGAGAAAACTAGAAAACTAACTAAAAAACCTAAAAAAAAAGCTAAAAAACATACCAATTTTTTTTTTACAATTTTTTATAAAATAATCGCTAGTTTTTATATATAAAAAAATTTCAAAAAAAAAAAATTTGTTGTACTGCACATGTGCATTATATGTGTACTACACATGTGCACTATATCCGTAATAGTGCACATGTGCAATACAACAAAAAAATATTTTTTTTTGATAATTTTTTTCCATGCATAAAAAGCTGCGATTTTTTTATAAAAATTTAAAAAAAAATTGGTATGTTTTTTGGCTTTTTTAGTTAGTTTTTTGGTTTTCTCATTTAAACTAGTTTTCTCATGATCCATCCCCTATATATATATGTATATATATGTGTATATATATATGTATGTATATATATATATATATTCACAACATTCACAATCATACATATTCACATATATCTAAGCAACAATTACAATATAAATTTCGTTCATTATATTCACATAATTAACTTCACATCATCACAACATAAAATGGAACGTGCAGGAAAACCCAAAGTGTCACATTGCCACGGACGAGCTAGTTATAGTTAAACGTTTTCGCGGGGTGTCACATCATCCCCCTGTTGGTTTGGAATTTCATCCTGAAATTCAGTAGTAGCCTCAGTGCTGGAAGTATTATTTATAAATAATTGGGGATACTTGCGCATCATATGGTCCTCCCGTTCCCAGATAAACTATGGGCCACGACGTGAGTTCCAACTAACTCTAACTATAGGTATCTTGCTACGCTTGAGGGCTTTGATTTCTCGATCCATGATCTCAACCGGTTCCTCAACAAAGCGTAGTTGATCATCGATCATGAGTTCCTTAAAAGGAACAATGAGAGTTTTATCTGACAGACACTTCTTCAGATTCGATACGTGAAACACATTGTGTACCGCACTGAGCTCTTCAGGCAGGTTCAGTCTATATGCTACCCTACTGATTCTCTCGGTGATTTCGAAAGGTCCAACATACCGCGGATTAATCTTGCCCCTTTTGCCAAAGCGGACCACACCTTTCCCCGACCTTGAACTCCAAAGGTTTCCTACGCTTATCAGCGTAGCTTTTCTAACGGTCGTGAGCTGCCGCCATTCGTTGTCTGATCTGGGTAATATTTTCCATGGTGTCAAGTACAAGTTCAGGGCCAGTGATTTGGCCATCACCAATTTCCACCCAAAAAAGAGGTGATCGGCATTTTGGTCCATACAATGCCTCGAACGGTGTTGACTGAATGCTAGTGTGGTAACTGTTGTTATAGGAGAACTCTACTAAAGGTAAGTGACGTTCCCAACCGTTACCAAAGTCAATGACACATGCTCGCAACATGTCTTCAAGAGTTTGGATGGTACGTTCAGTTTGACCATCTGTCTACGGGTGATAAGCAGTGCTCATATCTAAACGTGAAATGAAGGATTTGTGCATAGCTTGCCACAAATCGGATGCAAAACGTGGGTCACGGTCAGAGATAATAGAAGTTGGCACCCCGTGCCTAGCAACTACTTCCTTCAAGTAGATGGCTGCATGTTTTGAAAACTTATCACTTTCTTTGATTGCAAGGAAATGCGTAGACTTGGTTAAGTGATCTATGATCACCAAAATGGTATCGTTCCCGCTTTGGGACTTTGGTAAACCAGTGACGAAATCCATGGAAATTTGTTCCCATTTCCACGTTGGCAACTCTTGTTGTTGTAGTAATCCCGACGGCTTTTGGTATTCAATCTTGAGCCTAGCACAGGTCAAGCGTTTGCTAACATACTTTGCTATGATTACTTTCATGTTAGGCCACCAGTACAGGGCCTTGAGGTCATGGTACATCTTGTCAGAACCGGGATGTATCGAGTAGCGAGACTTGTGTGCTTCATCCATCACAAGCTCTCGGAGGTTTCCGTAGGATGGAACCCATACACATTCCATGAAATAGTGTAAGTCGTCGCCTTTGAGCTCAAGTTGCTTCTCCATCCCCGCATGGAATCAACTAAAATGTTTTCCTCCTTCAACGCCTCAACCTGAGCACTTCAGATTTGGTTAGGAAGATTTGAATGAATGGTAAGCTGAAGCGCGTGCACACGCTTAGGTTTGGTTTCTTTTCCGCTGAGGGCATCGGCTACAACGTTGGCTTTACCTGGATGGTATTTGATTACGCACTCGTAATCCATTAGGAGTTCGACCCACCGGCGTTGCCGCATGTTCAACTCCTTTTGATACAGTATGTGTTGGAGACATTTGTGATCGGTGTAAATCGTGCACTTGGTATCGTGCAAGTAATGTCTCCATATCTTAAGTGCGAAGACTACAGCTCCCAGTTCCAAATCATGTGTAGTGTAGTTCTTCTCGAGAAATTTGAGGTGTCATGAGGCATAAGCAATAACTTTTTCGTGTTGCATCAACACACAACCGACTCCTTGGATTGACGCATCGCAGTAGACAATAAAATCGTCGGTGCCTTCAGGTAATGAAATAATAGGTGCGCTGCAAAGTTTCTCCTTTAATCGCTGGAACATGGACTCTTAGGCATCACCCCACTTGTAGGTGATCCCCTTTTGAGTTAGGGTTGTGAGGGGTTGAGCGATCTTCAAAAATCCTTCAATAAATCTGCGATAGTAACCTACCAAGCCCAAGAATTGACGGATTTCGGTCGGAGTTTTCAGTGTTGGCCAGTTCTTGATAGAGTCAATCTTAGCTGGATCAACGTGAATCCCAGCTTCATTGACCACGTGTCCAAGGAAATGGACTTCTCGAAGCCAGAAGTCGCATTTCGAAAACTTAGCATAGAGTTGTTCGTTTCGAAGAAGTTCTAGAATAGACGCAGGTGTTGCTGATGTTCCTCTCGATTCCTCGAGTAGATCAAGATATCATCGATGAATACAATTACTAATTTATCAAGGTAAGGTTTGCACACTCAGTTCATGAGGTCCATGAAAACCTCAGGTGCATTTGTCATTCCAAAAGGCATAACAAGGAATTCGTAATGGCCATAACAAGTTCTGAAGGTTGTTTTAGAGATGTCCTCGTCTTGGACTCTCAGTTGATGATAGCCCGATCTCAGATCAATCTTGGAATAGTAACTCGACCCTTGCAGCTGGTCGAATAGATCGTCGATGCGTGGGAGTGGGTAACGGTTTTTTTATAGTTACTTTGTTCAGCTCGCGATAATTGATACACATACAAAAAGTGCCATCCTTTTTCTTGACGAACAGTACATGGGCTCCCTAGGGTGACGAGCTAGGACGAATAAAACCCTTCTCTAATAGCTCCTGTAATGGCATAGATAGTTCCTCTAGTTTGGCTGGGGCTAGTCGGCAAGGTGCATGAGCTATAGGTGCTGCTCCAGAAGTTAGCTCAATTTGAAATTTAACTTGACGGTGAGGTGGAAGACCATGTAATTCTTCAGGGAATACCTCGGGGAAATTACGTATGATAGGGATATCTTCAATCTTCTTTTCTTTCATTTGGTTATTAGTGACGAGAGCTAGAATAGCGGTATGCCCTTTTCGTAAACACTTCTGAGCTTTTAGGAATGAGATGATGCCTACAACAACACCGCCTTTGTCGACTTTAATAACAAGAGGTTCGCCAAGAGAACGAGGAATGCGGACAATTTTCTCTTGACAGAGTATTTCTACTTGATGTTTGGATAACCAATCCATACCGATGACAATGTCGAAACTTCCAAGAATGATGGGAAAGAGATTAATGAGGAAGATTTGACCAAATAGCACAAGTTAACATTTTCTCTTGACGCGTACTCATTTCTCGTTATATTTGGGGACTGATTAGCATATTAAAGCTGCGAGATCTTCTTACTGATTAGTGAATTCTCCTATAACAATAGTTACCATTAGCATATTACTGTCATATTTTTGGCACATTACTAGCATATTAAATGCTGAATTTTTGCTGAAAATGCAGAATTCTGCACTTAAAGTGTGTTTTAGGCACTTCCCGGCACTTTAACTATCACCTAGTGACGCAGTTTTATGGTCCTCACTTCCCTACACTCCCTACTAGTGTAGTATCCTGTCTCTGGCTCATTCTGACCTCAAAAACATTGTCTGTCTATGTACTGGCATTGTCAGCATGTTTTCTGGGTTATCCCCTCACTGTGCTAACTGTGCTTTGTGCATCAAGTTTGTCACTAAAGTTTGTGTGTAATATATGGAGTGACAGTATGAAATGTGATGCATATGTAGGTATGTAACAGAAATCAGAAAGCAGTTTAAATTGTCAGTTTAAATCTTTATTTTACAAAACATGTTTCTTTATTTTATGTTGAGCCACTTCCTTAAGCTTGTAGTGCTTCTTAGCACTTTTCCTGGATCATAACTTACAGTATTAAGAGCGATTACAATGTTTCCTGATATCAACCAACTACCCACGGTGTTTGTCACTCGACCCATTGGCCCTCCCGTTGTCCAATGGTGTCTGTGACTATGGTCATATCACCCATTGGCTAACTCGTTGTCCAATGGTGAAGATTATCAAGTAATGTATACAAAACCCCACATACCGGCTGTAATCTGGTGACTACATAGACTTAATCCCTGTAATTATAACTTTGAAAGTAAACATGCTTTTGAAATCAAATTTGATAGAAAGAGAATGACTCACATTGCAAATTTATTTGAGCAGAGCCTAGCTGATGCGTGTGAAGTGTTATATATTTTAGGTGTATATTTTAAGCCCCTTTAACACTTATTTTTAGCCAAGTTTTAAATTTATAAAACACGATATTTCACTAACACTAAACACACATATGGGCAAGTGCACCCATCGTGAGCGTAGTATAGTGTTGGTAAGATACCGAGGTCGTCCAAGGACACAAGAGCTTTTAGTACCGGTTTATCCTCAACGTCTAATCAAAATAAAAAGGGTTAGAAAAATGTTTTAAACTAAGAAAAGTAAAAACTAACTAAAATGCTGAAAATAAAAATAAAATAAAAACACATAGACAAGATGAATCACTTAGTTCCGACTCGTATCTGGTGTAACCTTTGATTATTTCCGCACTTTTGCACATAATTAAGAGATTATCTTAGTTATTGTAGTAGGCCCCTCTTTTGAAGGTGACGTTACCCTCACCCCAGTAGTTTGAGTCAGCAATGATACAATCCTAAAAGGGTGGATTATTGGAAGATAATTAATTAAGTTATTAATGCAATATTATGGTAGGCCCCTCTTTTGGAGGTGACGTTACCCTCGACTAAGTAGTCTGAGTCAGAAGGGATACAGTCCTAAATAGCCGGGTTATAGTATTAATAGTAGTTAACTTATGAGGGGATCAAAGAGTTTGGACCCCCGCCATCCAATACCGTTAAGTATTGAAGGAGGTCCTACTAAATTTGACCCAGGTCCATTGCAGGACCTCTAAACGCTGAACAATGGCAAGACCTTTACCAAACCGTTCCCTTAACCCCCGACCAGGTAGCCAACATACCTCCATATAGACCGTGGAGATATGAATGGTGAAAATCTTTTATTTTATATAGACAGTAAAATAATGCCAAGACACCACGGACAAACGATAAGGAAAGATCACCTTCAACATAAGCAACTAGTTATTAAAGTCATTAATACAAAACCAAATAAAAAGTGCAAAAGATTAGAAATAAAAAGTATTACACTAGACACTTTGTCTTCACCAAGTGATGTAAGAGACTTAGGCAAACATGGCCTTGATTGTCAAGAACTCTTACGATCAATCTTGGATCCCGAGACGACTCACACACTCTACGATGGACAATGGATGATGGTGGTGGATGATGGTGTTATGGTTGTGGTGGGTGGTGGGTGAAGTGTGAGAGAGGTGGTGTGCCAAGGGATGGTTTGAGCTTGAGCCAAGCACTTCTATTTATAGGCTAAACAGAAGCTCGGGCACGGCCCCGTGTCCACATCCTTCTCTTTCTTCATTTAATGCAGCTTTGTCTTATTAGTTGACCACGCCCCCGTGTCCGCTGAGCACGTCCCCGTGTGCAGAATAATCTTTGTACTATGAAGATTTGCCTGGATTGTGCGAATCTTATAGTTGACCACGGCCCCGTGTCCGCTGAGCACGGCCCCGTGGTGGGCAATAGAAGCTTCTACCACTTTGTCTTTTCTGCTGACACTTGGGCACGCCCCCGTGCTGGCTGAGCACGGGGCGTGTTCAGGCTTCTGATCTCTTGTTTTGCTTGGGAAGATGCTGTCGTGGGGTCGGGCATGTCACATTTTGTTCCTTTTCTTGTATTTATGTTAGATTTTGATGTCTTTTTGCTTCTTTTGTTAATTTGAGCTCATTTAATCCTGAAAATACAAAAGGAAGACAAAAGCACACTTTTTCCAACATTAGTACTAAAAAAGGGTTAGTTTTATGCCTCATATGATGAAATTTATATGTTACATTTTGAACACATCACTAGCCTACTGATTAGCCTTTTAACCTAATTTTAATAACATGCACACGAACTCGGTTAGTAACTAATACAGCATTTACGATAACTCACGAGATTAAAACCTTCACAACGAATGACAAAGTGCGATACTTAAACATCCATCATATTAATGACGAATGACAAAGCATAAACCCTAATGTGGGCAGCACTTAAACATCCATTGGATAGTTTAATCGATCGGACATTGAATCGTAGCAGCGATCGAGTTAATACCCGGTATCAGAGCAGCACCTCGCTAATATTGAAAGTATTTTCGACTTCAGAATACTAAAACTTCGTTTTTGAAAGTTTGTTTCGACACCATCAGACTGTGCATGCAACAAGCTATTTATAGGTAAAATTAGGGTTTCACGCGGCCCGCGTAAACCCTTAGCCTAACCTTACGCGGCCCGCGTGGCCGCCCAGTCTACGACTAGCCTTGACCAGTCACAAGTAGGTTAGCCAGGTGGTCGTTACGTGGATCCGGAACACTTATCCGGTCAACCCAACATTGACGCGGCCCGCGTAAGACATGCCTTGTCTCTTACACGGCCCGCCAGAGAACCAAGATTTTGTTTTTTCTTGATTTTTGATGTAGGGTAAGGTTTCAGGGGTTCGAGTTTATACTTACGGGTATTTTTTAGGACAAATTTTGAGAGTCCTTACATTAGATGTCACTTTCATGGTGACGTCAGCAAAGATGCTTCAGTGGTTTGATCTGTACTATAAATAGAACAGTTTGTACTGTTCTATTTAAGGAGTTTTCTCCTTCAATCCAGTCATATTGTACGATCAACCTTTGAGCTCATGCTGAGGGGGAGTTTTAGTATGTAAACATGTCTTGTAATCATTATGTTTTGTAATCATTCGACTTAATGAAAAGCATATGTTTACTGAAAACTATTTCTCTCTGATTGTGTTGTAAAGTTTGTTTCCATTTCGCTGCATTTGATCCTTCTGTTATTCATCCATTTCTTCATTAATCTCAAACAAACACAATCATGATAACCACAGATCCTAACAATTGGTATCAGAGCGAGGACAGTCAAATTCGATCTAACAATCAATTTGACATAACAGTTCAGCTCAAAATTATTACTAAGGTTGGTCGTATTTGTTGAAAAACAAAAGTAAAGGATAATCACGTTTAAAGTTGGTTATACGAAAAACTTTTGTAAAACAACCAAGATGTCATCTATTGCATAGGATTCACGTAACACTGATAATCTGATATAAACTACCGATGATTGTTAAAGTTGGTAAAATTTAATAATCTCGGATTGGATATAGTCTTTCATAGATTTATGAGTGTTTGTGATGAAAACTATGATTGGTTCCATGATTGATTGCTGCTAAGGGTTTATCTCGAGTCATTAAAGACTTATGTTCAGAAAAATGGCATTTATGCCCTTGGTAACATATGGGAGATGAACAAAACCTTAGGAACAAAATCTTATATGTGAACAACAATTTTGAAAATCTTCAAAAGTTAAAAACAAAATTGTTTAAAATCAAGATGAAAAATCAGTAGTCTCAAAAATTTGCATCAGATATAACCATGGATCAACTCAAAACTATGATAGTGAAATATTAGTGTTGTAAAGAGTTTGAAATTAACCCAAATCTCTTATGAGAAAAAGGGTGAAATCCTACAAAGGTTATATGTTTGATGCTGAGAAAACCAGATCATGAGTAATGTGAAATTTGGCATAAGCATGTGTGAAAATGTCTAAATCTCTCAAAACATCCTTCTCTTTCTTCATTTAATGCAGCTTTGTCTTATTAGTTGACCACGCCCCCGTGTCAGCTGAGCACGACCCCGTGTGCAGAAGAATCTTTGTACTACGAAGATTTGCCTGGATTGTGCGAATCTTATAGTTGACCACGGCCCCGTGTCCGCTGAGCACGGCCCCGTGGTGGGCAATAGAAGCTTCTACCACTTTGTCTTTTCTGCTGACACTTGGGCACGCCCCCGTGCTGGCTGAGCACGGGGCGTGTTCAGGCTTCTGATCTCTTGTTTTGCTTGGGAAGATGCTGTCGTGGGGTCGGGCATGTCACATTTTGTTCCTTTTCTTGTATTTATGTTAGATTTTGATGTCTTTTTGCTTCTTTTGTTAATTTGAGCTCATTTAATCCTGAAAATACAAAAGGAAAACAAAAGCACACTTTTTCCAACATTAGTACTAAAAAAGGGTTAGTTTTATGCCTCATATGATGAAATTTATATGTTACATTTTGAACACATCAAATACCCCCACACTTGAATCTTTTCTTGTCCTCAAGCAAAATTCTTTAATATGTGGCTATTACACTCACAAATGGAATGGGTAGAGAAGAAGGTTTTTGGGCTTGTCGTAGAGTGTCGGGATTTCCAAGATTCTTTATTTAATTTTATTTTTATTTATTTACAATCCTATTCGTCATGATTTATTTAAAACTTTTCATAAGAGAAATTTCTTATTAGGGCATAACATGCCTTTGTAAAATTCTATTTATATACAAGTTCACATACCTCACGGGGATCACTCAACACTCGGCCGAAAATGTATTTTTGTGGATCACTCGAGAGCGGCATGGAACTTACTCCTACCATAGGCTTGCCAAGCAATCAGTCATCCTCCTTTTTAACTTATATACCTTTGTAAATATCAAGAGGACTTTGTGGGTAAAGGGTTAGGCTTGGGTTAAAGGTAGGTGGTTGGGTTGGTGGTTAGTGGTTAGTGGTTAGTAGAAAAAAGCGAAAAGCGTAACAAGTGTCGGTTTTCGTAAGACTTTTTATTTTGAAACTTTTATTTTGATGAAGCTATTTATTCAAACAAAGTTATTTTTGATGAATTTGTTTGTTTATTTTCTTTTGCTTCATCATCAACACAAATTTTTTTTTTTTCAAAAGTCATATGAAGAACTGAACTTGTTACTAAAACAAAGGGTTAAAAATGAAAAAGGGTTTTGGTGGGTAAAAAGGGTGTTTGGTTTGGGTTATGAAATGAAAAGGTTTAGGCTCAAAGGGGCTAACTAGGGGGATTTTGGGTAGGTGGTAAAAAAAAGAAAAATAATGGTGTAGAAATAAAAAAGGGTTAGTCCTAATGCCTCCATCATTTACTTACTCGGGTTTAAGTTGGTAGGGACTGGGAATGTATCGTCATGGCAAGTTCTAGAGTCGTAAGAACCAAGCGGCTATTCACACAAGAAACGAAAGTGAGCATTTAGTCAAATGATATGTAAGTGTTTGCTCAATAAAGGCTCAAAACTCACTTTTGTGGGAATGGGTTTTTATGTGATCAAGTATATATAATCAAATTTTAACTAAGCTTGTCATGCCTTTTCATAACTTTCTTATGTTGGTTCTTTTTATCACGACGCTATCAGTTGTAAATTCGTAAAAATATAACCTTTTTAGAACTTGAATTTCCCGAGTTAAACCTAGACAAGTAAAAAAAAAAAAAATTTTAAATTTTGGGGTGATTAGCGGTTCCAATAGAGTTTTGTGTAAGGCTTGTATTTAGGACTTGCAATATTCAAGGTTTTAGCATCCCCCCCCCCCCCCCCACACTTAAATTACACATTGTCCTCAATGTGTCCCAAAAATAAGTTTTTAGGTTGATTGAATGTGTAAAAAGCAAAAATTTTGTGTTACTGGGCGCTGAACACGGCCCCGTGTTGTCCGGGCACGGCCCCGTGTTCAAGTGCCAGTAACAAAATCAGAGCAAGAGAAACAGAAGTCTGGACACGGGGGCGTGTTGGGTGAACACGGCCCGTGTCCAGTTACCTGAACTGGGTCTTTTTCTGCAGACTGTGCAGCACGGGGCCGTGTTGGGTGAACACGGCCCGTGTCCAGTTACCTGAACTGGGTCTTTTTCTGCAGACTGTGCAGCACGGGGCCGTGTTGGGTGGACACGGCCCGTGCCGAGCTTACTGTAAATGAAGAAATTTGTCGGACGGTTCTGTTTTCCTGCATAGAGTGCTGGTTCAAGTTTCCCTTGCATCCTTTGCCATCTCAAGTGTGTTTTATTCCTAAAAATTAAAACTACTAGAAAACAAGAAAATTAATCTAAACTAAACTAAGGATAGTTCCGCGGAATGCCTCCGTGGTGCGCCACGTTTATGAGGGTCCTTGGCTAGACCCAAAGCCTGGTCATATGTTACTCAAGTGGGATGTATTGCATCCCATGTTACACCGTCGGAGAGCGTCATCCAAGCTTGAGTCTATGACCTTCATGTAGTTGACCGGGTCTTCTTCCTCCACTCACTTTCCACATTCAAATTTTACTTCCTCATCCCCAAACTT
The DNA here is from genome assembly GCA_030545235.1 of Helianthus tuberosus. Taxonomy (NCBI): domain Eukaryota; kingdom Viridiplantae; phylum Streptophyta; class Magnoliopsida; order Asterales; family Asteraceae; genus Helianthus; species Helianthus tuberosus. The sequence continues at coordinate 116,730,388 of CM060443.1, forward strand.
CAATGTTAAAGTTCCGTCATTCATATCCACCACTGCTTGGGCGGTGGCTAGAAATGGCCTCCCAAGGATGAGAGGGACATCGGTGTCTTCTTCCATGTCTAGGATGACAAAGTTGGTTGGAAAGACGAAATTGTCAACCTTGACCAGCAGATTTTCAGCGACACCTTGTGGAAATTTGACGGGCCTGTCGTCGAGTTGTATGCTCATCTTTGTAGGGCTTGTTGTTCCTAGGCCGAGGCGTTTGAACATTGACGTGGGCATGAGGTTAATGCTAGCCCCAAGATCGGCTAAAGCATTACGGACGGGGGACTTCCCAATCGAACAAGGAATTGTGAAGCTCTCGGGATCGATTTTCTTTTGTGGAAGTTTGTTGAGTACTAAAGCGGAGCATTCTTCGCCTAAGTTAACTAATTGCAATGATTCAATTTTCCTTTTGTGAGTGAGGAAATTCCTCATGAATTTTGCATATTTAGGCATTTGGGTTAGGACCTCAATAAAAGGAATATTAACATGCAATTGTTTTAGTAAGCTTTCAAACTTTGCGAATTGCTCATCGGTCTTTTGACGATTTAACCTACCGGGGTACGGAATTGGATGAGTCTTTGTGGGCTCTTGATTTGTTGAGGGAGCCTTTTCTGGTTGAGGTGTGGGTGAAGTAGTGCTTTGGCGTTGACTTCCTTCAACTGGTGGTAATGGCGCATCTTCGGGACCCACGGTTCGGTTTCTTAACGTAATGAGGTGTACTTGCGCCTTTGGGTTGGTTTCGGTATTACTTGGTAACGCGCCTTGTGGTCTCTCGGAGAAATTTTGAGCTAGCTGATTTAATTGTTTTTCAACGTTTTGAATGCTAGCTTGTTGATTTCTAAAATTCGATTCCAATTGTTGAAATCGATCCGAGTTTTTCTTTTCGGTGTCGTAGATGAGGCGAGATATGGTATCTTCAAGCCTTTCTCTTCCACCTTGTTGTTGAGAGAAATTTTGTGGTTGTTGAAAATTAGTTCGTTGGTTTTGTTGGTTACTACTATTGCCGGGATCTCTCCAACCAAGATTTGGGTGGTTACGCCATCCTTGGTTGTAGGTACCCGTTGGAGGACCCGACGGCCTAGGTCTATTATCAATGTAGTTTACCGTTTCTGCTTGTTCGTCTAATTCTTTCATACAACTCCAATTTTCATGTGACCCACCACACCCTTCACAAGCCATAACCGAGGCCATTTTTTTCATTTCTAACTTTTTGATTTTCGAAGAGAGGGCCTCGATTTGGGCTTGTAAAGAGGTGCTTTCATCAACCTTATGGGCACCCGGGGCAATAGATTTATTACCTCGGGGAGTGTGCCATTGAAAATTGGTTTGAGCAATTTCCTCAATTTGATTATATATTTCATTTGGGCGACGATTACCTAAAAGTCCCCCGGAGCTTGAATCAAGTGTCTGTCTTGTGTGTGGCAACAACCCATTGTAGAAAGTGGATACTTGTTGCCACACCGCTAGACCGAGACCGTGATGAGGACACTTTCTTAGAAGCTCCTTGAACCTTTCCCAAGTTTCATATAAGGATTCCCCATCCTCTTGTGAGTATGTATTAATTTCAGTCATTAGTTTAGCCGTTTTAGCAGGAGGGAAATACTTATATAGAAACTTTTGGCCTAGTTCATCCCAGGTGTTTACCGAGCCAACTGGGAGGGTGTTAAGCCAAGCCTTAGCTCGGTCTTTTAGTGAAAATGGAAATATCCTAAGGCGAATGGCGTCGTTTGATGCTCCATTGATCCGAAAAGTATCACATATTTCCAAGAAATTAGTAATATGTAGATGGGGATCCTCGTCCGCAAGCCCGTGAAAGGTTGCGGAGTTTTGGAGCATTTGTATCAAATGTGGCCGAAGTTCGAAGTTGTTGGCTTCGACATTTGGTGCATTGATAGCGGCGCCGAGATTGCCTACGGTGGGCCGTAGGTAATCCATGAGGGTACGTTGGTCCGCCATTGGAAGTGGGTCCCCCGAAATTTCTCTTGATTTTTAGCTTTAAGTCTTTTTCTGAGAAAGCGTTCGGGTTCTTCAAGAGGTTCTTTTATGTCTCTACTAGAACTGGAGCTCATGCACTACGTAGGAGGTTCAAATGTGGCGCCTGGGTTCCAAGTCCTGCAATAAAAACAGAAAAGAACTGTAACACCTGTGCCTCCACGGCCATCAAACAAATACCGAACCAATGAAATATTATATTTCATACTTGGGATTTGTAAAAATATGTGTATCATTTGCACATATCAATTTTTGTTCAATTCCAAACTCTAAATCGCTTTCTGGAAGGTTATACGCGCACCGATGCGTAAATATAACCAGTTTAATGCAACAAACACTCCGGAATAGTGACATAGGCTTAACATACCTTAAATAACCTTTACATAACTTCAAAATAAGTTTTGAAGGCTTTGGTATGGCAAAAACAAGTTAATTCGCTTACAGGGACTAAACTTGACAAACTGCGAAAGTATGCCAATTTGAACTGTAACAGACATTCCGGAACATGACCATAAGTTAAACACACCTTAAATATCCTTTATATAGCTTAGAAATAGGCTTTGAGGGGTTCGGTGTGCTAAAATAAACTTTTGGCTCATTCAGGTACTAAAAGCGTCAAAAAGTGCACAAGTTTGCATTTTCGTGCATAACTTACATTCTGAATACATCCGGACATCCAAAAATTTATGTAAGCACTAAAATATTTTATTTTAGTGTTTGGAATAAGAAAAATCCATTCGTCACGCCATTTGGATCATTTTTCGCGCTTATGCGCATTCCGTCGTAATTAACCGAACAACGTAACCGTACGGCTAAAAGAACCGACACCCGAGATATTTTTGAACACATTTTAAGTTCCCTATACTTTAAATTCATTTTAGAGCTTTGAAATGGGGTTAACAGGGCTTAAACGTGTAAAAAAACGCATCGAAAACCAAGTTTTGAGGTTGCAGGGACTGAAACTGTAAATCTGCCAAACTAGGTCCGTAAACAGGGGCCAGATGCAGCAAAACGTTTTTTTTCATCTTTTAACAGCCCTTAACACTCTCCAAAGGTCAAGTGCCAAGTGTCAAACTCTTATGGTGAGTGGCCTTTTTGGGTACCATAAGGTTCCGACACATGTACGGATGAGATTAAGGCACGTATTTCGACAAACGATCCTAATGGTGGACCATTCACTATAAATACCCCTTGCCATCCAACCTCTAAACTCACTAGAATCTGATCTCAAATGCTCTAAGTTGAAACCTTTGTTTCATACCTAAGCTATTTTGATCTAGATTAGCATTCGGGGACCCTACGTGAGTATTCTTTCGTTCTTTTATTGCTTTTCGTGTCTGAAAGTCAAACTTTGTTTGACTTTCTGCATTGACCAGCTTATGTTCAATGCGAAGTTCGTTTGAACTTCGCAACGTGATTGTAATCACGATGGTTATAGTCCTTTGTGACTATACCTACTGATTTCCACGTTATCTAGGCTCAGTGACGAGCCGTAGTTTCGGTCAGAATACGTATTCTTGCGTATTTTGTAACCAAACTACTTATGGGTATCAAAACCGTTTGTTTTGATACCAAACCTGTTTTCTAAACTTAGTTAAGCATGTTTTAACATGCTTAGCTCGTCACTTTTAGTTTAGTGCTTATATAGGGTCGTAAGGTAAGCGATTTAAACAATCGCTTATACTTTCGAACCCGACCCGTTTGGTCGATCATTAGGATCCGACCAAGCACATTAGGTGACCATAGTATATAGGGAATAACCTTCCGAGGTTATACCTTATGGTCGCTTCGTTTAAGTAGTTGTATGATAGGTAGCTTATATGCCTTAGGTAAATTACCAAAATGCCCTTTTGACGCCAAAATTCATTTTAAGCATATGTAACATAACTTTTGACATCTAAACTGATTTGACAACAATATTAGACATGTTAAGGCATATGTTACTTGTCATAGGACTAGTTAGGGGGTCCGAACGCGTTTTACGCGAACAACGCGTTAAAGTAGCATAAGCTACCTAAACGGGTCGTAATGGGTCGTAAGCACTTAGGTTAGGTTTCATTTAGTATGTAGGCTTTGTTAAACCATACTACATGAGTTTCCATACTCATTTGGTTTACGAGCCCTCATTCTATCCGATCTTCCGATTTAGGTCCGGTTTATTAATGTAGTTACCTATATTAGGTGCCGTTTGATATTCCGAGATCTCTAGCATTGCTTGGTGGTTATCTTAGGACTTCTGAGCAATCTCAAGTGAGTACATAGAACCCCTCTTTTACTGTTTTCCAAACGTTTTGGGGTGGAACACATGTGCCTACTTGTTACTTTCGTGCTTTCCTGTTTTCACATCATATACCTGCTATGTTTGTTAGTACATTATAGTACATGATTTCATTACATTTCATGCTATGTATGTCCATTGTGTGCATACTTAGTACATTGTTTTACATTACATTTCTGCTATGTATGTTAACTGATAGCATGCTAGCACATTGATTTACATGACTTTTCTGCTTTGTATGTTAACTTAGCATACTTAGTTCATTATTTTCATATAACATGTTCACTTTTGCTATGACATTTGGTTTGCACAAACGAGACTATTATGCGTTCATTAACATTAGCTACGCCGCTCGGTAGTAAGTACTGGTACCATAGGACTTGACAAATCCCATTCCTGAAATCTCGGGTTTGTTTGGACGTAAGGAATGACCGAATCCGAATACATATTCTTTTGATAACTCATTTTTACATAGTTATCCGACTGTCGCAAGGCTTGGATGTATGAATTTTTACAATACCGCATAAATGTTCATATTCAGTATAGCATGCGTATATTTTACAAAACATAACTTTGATTTAAACCAAGTTTTACTTCAATACTTTGTTTTGTGCATTTCATCTATGGTTTAGTTGATGCATTTCACTAGCCATACATAAACATTTGTTACACATTACTTGACTACTTTTGGACTATCAACATTTGACATGGTTTATACAAGGACTTTTGACAATTGGTTTAAACATAGACATCTTATATTGGTGGTTTGGTTTGAGTAAGTGATTTAAGTAACGAGGCGTGTGTAATATGATACAAGCATGGTGGATACGCCGCTGGTACTTCCTATATATAAGTGATTGTATGGTATTACATATCGTTGCGTTATTTGAAATCATTTCAATTTAGACATATAACATTTTATACAAATAACATACTTTTCACAATACATTGTTTTACAAACAACTTAACTTATACAAACTCATTTTTACATGGTTATTCATTTAACCATGCATTATTCTCTTATTTATACGTATCATCTGAACTTATTGTTTTTCAAATGATTTACAAAGACAAAGCAAATTACAAGGTTCATGACTAAACATTTTCTTAAACAGATGTCATGAATCTTATTTTCACAAAACCTATGTACTAGCCGGCATTTTTATGCTGACGTACCTATTTTCACATGTGTTTCAGGAAATGAAGCATAGGATTGATCAAGATACACTTAGGCGGACATGGGCCTTAGTGACAATAAAAGATGCAAGACTAGTTATTTTGTTATGTTTCTTTGATTGTCAAGACATTGTAACTCTTTTAATCAATAAAACAATATTTCAAGTTCCATGTGTTATGAAACAATGATTCTGTTACAACACTCCCCGATGTTTCTGCCACGTTTTGTAGGTTCTACGTGGTCGGGGTGTGACAAGAACGTTGGTCAGAATGTTCACCACGGCCCCGTGCTCATTGAACACGGCCCGTGGTCAGAGGTACAGTGATTGTTTTCTGGATCCCTGTTACTGGGAGTTGGACACGACCCCGTGTTGCACCGACACGGCCCCGTGTTCAGCTCTCTGTAATTCAGAAAACAAAAACTGCCAGTGATGATGCTGGGCACGGCCCGTGACCGACCAGGCACGGCCCGTGTCCGACCAGGCACGGCCCGTGCTGAGCTCTGCAGAAGCTGAAAAACTAAAAAAATCCTAAAAAAATGAAAAATAAGAAAAACGATTAGGCCGTTGATTCCTAACTTTCTTAAAATCCTTGTGTCCCCGGCAACGGCGCCAAAAACTTGATGCGTGTGAAGTGTTATATATTTTAGGTGTATATTTTAAGCCCCTTTAACACTTATTTTTAGTCAAGTTTTAAATTTATAAAACACGATATTTCACTAACACTAAACACACATATGGGCAAGTGCACCCATCGTGAGCGTAGTATAGTGTTGGTAAGATACCGAGGTCGTCCAAGGACACAAGAGCTTTTAGTACCGGTTTATCCTCAACGTCTAATCAAAATAAAAAGGGTTAGAAAAATGTTTTAAACTAAGAAAAGTAAAAACTAACTAAAATGCTGAAAATAAAAACAGATAGACAAGATGAATCACTTGGTTCCGACTCGTATCTAGTGTAACCTTTGATTATTTCCGCACTTTTGCACATAATTAAGAGATTATCTTAGTTATTGTAGTAGGCCCCTCTTTTGAAGGTGACGTTACCCTCACCCCAGTAGTTTGAGTCAGCAAGGATACAATCCTAAAAGGGTGGATTATTGGAAGATAATTAATTAAGTTATTAATGCAATATTATGGTAGGCCCCTCTTTTGGAGGTGACGTTACCCTCGACTAAGTAGTCTGAGTCAGCAGGGATACAGTCCTAAATAGCCGGGTTATAGTATTAATAGTAGTTAACTTATGAGGGGATCAAAGAATTTGGACCCCCGCCATCCAATACCGTTAAGTATTGAAGGAGGTCCTACTAAATTTGACCCAGGTCCATTGCAGGACCTCTAAACGCTGAACAATGGCAAGACCTTTACCAAACCGTTCCCTTAACCCCCGACCAGGTAGCCAACATACCTCCATATAGACCGTGGAGATATGAATGGTGAAAATCTTTTATTTTATATAGACAGTAAAATAATGCCAAGACACCACGGACAAACGATAAGGAAAGATCACCTTCAACATAAGCAACTAGTTATTAAAGTCATTAATACAAAACCAAATAAAAAGTGCAAAAGATTAGAAATAAAAAGTATTACACTAGACAATTTGTCTTCACCAAGTGATGTAAGAGACTTAGGCAAACATGACCTTGATTGTCAAGAACTCTTACGATCAATCTTGGATCCCGAGACGACTCACACACTCTACGATGGACAATGGATGATGGTGGTGGATGATGGTGTTATGGTGGTGGTGGTGGGTGGTGGGTGAAGTGTGAGAGAGGTGGTGTGCCAAGGGATGGTTTGAGCTTGAGCCAAGCACTTCTATTTATAGGCTGAACAGAAGCTCGGGCACGGCCCCGTGTCCACATCCTTCTCTTTCTTCATTTAATGCAGCTTTGTCTTATTAGTTGACCACGCCCCCGTGTCCGCTGAGCACGTCCCCGTGTGCAGAATAATCTTTGTACTATGAAGATTTGCCTGGATTGTGCGAATCTTATAGTTGACCACGGCCCCGTGTCCGCTGAGCACGGCCCCGTGGTGGGCAATAGAAGCTTCTACCACTTTGTCTTTTCTGCTGACACTTGGGCACGCCCCCGTGCTGGCTGAGCACGGGGCGTGTTCAGGCTTCTGATCTCCTGTTTTGCTTGGGAAGATGCTGTCGTGAGGTCGGGCATGTCACATTTTGTTCCTTTTCTTGTATTTATGTTAGATTTTGATGTCTTTTTGCTTCTTTTGTTAATTTGAGCTCATTTAATCCTGAAAATACAAAAGGAAGACAAAAACACACTTTTTCCAACATTAGTACTAAAAAAGGGTTAGTTTTTTTCCTCATATGATGAAATTTATATGTTACATTTTGAACACATCACTAGCCTACTGATTAGCCTTTTAACCTAATTTTAATAACATGCACACGAACTCGGTTAGTAACTAATACAGCATTTACGATAACTCACGAGATTAAAACCTTCACAACGAATGACAAAGTGCGATACTTAAACATCTATCATATTAATGACGAATGACGAATGACAAAGCATAAACCCTAATGTGGGCAGCACTTAAACATCCATTGGATAGTTTAATCGATCGGACATTGAATCGTAGCAGCGATCGAGTTAATACCCGGTATCGGAGCAGCACCTCGCTAATATTGAAAGTATTTTCGACTTCAGAATACTAAAACTTCGTTTTTGAAAGTTTGTTTCGACACCATCAGACTGTGCATTCAACAAGCTATTTATAGGTAAAATTAGGGTTTCACACGGCCCGTGTAAACCCTTAGCCTAACCTTACGCGGCCCGCGTGGCCGCCCAGTCTACGACTAGCCTTGACCAGTCACAAGTAGGTTAGCCAGGTGGTCGTTACGTGGATCCGGAACACTTATCCGGTCAACCCAACATTGACGCGGCCCGCGTAAGACATGCCTTGTCTCTTACACGGCCCGCCAGAGAACCAAGATTTTGTTTTTTCTTGATTTTTGATGTAGGGTAAGGTTTCAGGGGTTCGAGTTTATACTTACGGGTATTTTTTAGGACAAATTTTGAGAGTCCTTACATTAGATGTCACTTTCATGGTGACGTCAGCAAAGATGCTTCAGTGGTTTGATCTGTACTATAAATAGAACAGTTTGTACTGTTCTATTTAAGGAGTTTTCTCCTTCAATCCAGTCATATTGTACGATCAACCTTTGAGCTCATGCTGAGGGGGAGTTTTAGTATGTAAACATGTCTTGTAATCATTATGTTTTGTAATCATTCGACTTAATGAAAAGCATATGTTTACTGAAAACTATTTCTCTCTGATTGTGTTGTAAAGTTTGTTTCCATTTCGCTACATTTGATCCTTCTGTTATTCATCCATTTCTTCATTAATCTCAAACAAACACAATCATGATAACCACAGATCCTAACAATTGGTATCAGAGCGAGGACAGTCAAATTCGATCTAACAATCAATTTGACATAACAGTTCAGCTCAAAATTATTGATACTAAGGTTGGTCGTATTTGTTGAAAAACAAAAGTAAAGGATAATCACGTTTAAAGTTTGTTATACGAAAAACTTTTGTAAAACAACCAAGATGTCATCTATTGCATAGGATTCACGTAACACTGATAATCTGATATAAACTACCGATGATTGTTAAAGTTGGTAAAATTTAATAATCTCGGATTGGATATAGTCTTTCATAGATTTATGAGTGTTTGTGATGAAAACTATGATTGGTTCCATGATTGATTGCTGCTAAGGGTTTATCTCGAGTCATTAAAGACTTACGTTCAGAAAAATGGCATTTATGCCCTTGGGAACATATGGGAGATGAACAAAACCTTAGGAACAAAATCTTATATGTGAACAACAATTTTGAAAATCTTCAAAAGTTAAAAACAAAATTGTTTAAAATCAAGATGAAAAATCAGTAGTCTCAAAAATTTGCATCAGATATAACCATGGATCAACTCAAAACTATGATAGTGAAATATTAGTGTTGTAAAGAGTTTGAAATTAACCCAAATCTCTTGTGAGAAAAAGGGTGAAATCCTACAAAGGTTATATGTTTGATGCTGAGAAAACCAGATCATGAGTAATGTGAAATTTGGCATAAGCATGTGTGAAAATGTCTAAATCTCTCAAAACATTGCTGAAAATGATTTTGGAATGAGTATTCCTTCCTTAAAAACCTTCCACTGGAAGTTTCAGAACTTATCTATGGAAAGGGTGAAAAATGAAAAGAATAAAAATTACAAAAACTCAAAAGTGTGTTTATCTCAAAACTTTTGAAATCAAAAGAAAAGAGTATATATCCACAACACTTAAGAGTTCACAGGTGGGTCCTACAAAAGGAAAAACCAAAAATAAACATACATCCTTGGTCGAACATATGTCATCAAACAACCATGTATAATCACTGTATCAGGGAAGTTTCAGGTAACAAAGGTATTATTGGATAATTATTTACAAAAGAGGAATTGGTCAAATTTTCAGAAAATTCTTCACATGGTACAAAAAGTTCACAGAGGACTTTCAAAATCATTGTGAACAGGCTACCTCACTGTCACAATCATTTAATAAGGCAATGGTATCAAACAGTGGTTATGAAATTTATTTCAAACCACTGACCATCTTCCTAAAATTGAGAATGAAGTTATTCTGACCTAATTAAAAGTTACATCGACTTTGAAAATGCACCAAATCTAATTGATGTTGTTTTCAGGAAATCTTTACCTATTTTTTTTGTAAAGATTTAAAAAAACAGGATATATTACTCTTCATTTTTCTTAAAGAATGATATATTTTGCATTTTTACCTGTTTTAGATGGTAAAAATCCAAATACCTGTCAGGATGTAAAACCCTTTTTGTTTTGCCTAGGGTATTATATTCTTTGATAATGGGTCAAGAGGAGTTGGTGTTAAGGGTCTGGATCATTCCATTCATAAACTTAAGTCTAAATCAGTAATAAAGGATGATTGTTAACAAGCTTTAAATATTTGGCTGCACATGTTTTACTCTAAATTCTCAAAAGATTAAAACATAAAATGTGTGGTCAAAGTAAGATGTGGTAATCATCTGGGATACTCAACCACTGTCAAAATCTATAGAATGCTTAAAACATGAACTAGACGAGTAGTAAAATCCTGAATACAAAACCTTTAAATTTTCTGAATTAAAATACCTGTAAACCCTGTTGCTATGTTAATTCTGAGAAATTTGCATCTAAAATGCTTTTGTCAAGGATTTGTTTCTGCAGGTAACTCACAATCACCATTAACAGATGTTGGATATGATGTTGTGATATCACAAGTCAAAATCATATCTTTCATCAGAGCAACAGATGTTCAAAACAGCTGTTAAAGCTCATCCACTGATGAATAAACAGTGTTTGATCAAAGAAGCTTTCTAAGCCTCTTTCACTACAACAACTGCCGTCACTACCTCACCCCTAACCACTGTTGAGAAAAATTCATCAAAATGAATAAAAATCATCAGTGTGTCACACCTATCCTTCAAAACCATATGTCTTCATTTCAAATAGATGTTGGATCATTTAAAGTCACCAACTGTTGTTAGCTCAGATGAATCACATCTGCAGCCTCACCTTTTAAAAACATCAATTTCTTTGACAACTCATCCACTATACCAAACACTTGGCAACATCTATGAAAAGGGATTCTTACAAAAAGCCTATCCTAAAACATATGTCCTCTGATTGACATTATACCAGTTCATCAACAAGTCATGTGCTATGATGCATTAAAAGACAGAAAGTTGGGTATTTGTCATGAAAGAGGGGCTTCAACAGTTCAGTGGCAACAAGCTTGAAAATCTTGTGCCACAGCCAAAGGATGAGAATCTATTTGGCAAAAAGTGGGTCCTCAAAGAACATAGCATATGCTAGGAGCATGGTTGTCAAGATTTATCATACAAAAACAAGTACAGACACCAAGAGTGTGAAAGCTTACATCAGGGGGATATCAACTCCTAGGCAATAAGCTTAGTGTCTTGACTGAGCACAAGCAAGCAGATGTTTCAACAACCACTGATTGAAGAATATTATGATGTTGATGCTGTTGCTGAAAAGTTCAACTGTTTGTAACTTCAAAATATGTTATTGAATTTTGGTATATTTGCTCAAAAGACTTCTTTTATTCAGGACAGTCAAGTAGCTGAAATACATCCTCAAAGATTCAATATCTCATTAATTCACCATCATTCACAATCAGACATCACTCTGTGAGGGATTGCTATGAAAAAGGTTTGATTTCTCTGCACCATGTTTCAACTAAAGATCAGTTGGCAGATGTGCTAACAAAAGCATTAGACACATCCACCTTTGAAAGCTTGATCTCTAGGATTGGCATGCTGAACATGGAATAACAGGCCAAAAATCATGTTTTTCTATGAATAAAAGCATTAAAATGTTTTCGGAAAATCAATATTCCATCCTTAAAAATAGTTAAAAATGAAAATTTTTCATTAATCCTTAAATGTCTGGCATAACCACTGTTTTGGTTCAAACATCTGTTCTGGTGATTATCGTCCACTGCTGAAAGTCAACCACTGTTTCCTCATTTCTTTGTTAATCACTGTTGTTCAAAATCAGTGTTTTAACCCACTGATGGCTATCCACTGATAGTTAAAAATCAGCCACTGTTTTCATTTTACCACTGCAAACCACTGATAATTGATCCATTAGTGGTTTCCTAAACAACTGTCTTCCATTACTCATCAGAGGTTGGCACGTGGACAGTACTTATCCGTCAGATCTTTTGTAACCGCTGCCACGTCAGCATTCACTTTTCCACTTTATAAAACCCTGATCAAACCCCCAAATAGGGTTTTCACTGTCGAATCGAATTCAAAATTCCTTTCTCAAAACAATTACCATCCATTTCTCTCAAATCCTTCATCATTTTCTTCCTCTTGCAATCACACTCAACTCGCCATGACTCTTCCATACAAAACTCCTCACAATTACCTGTGCATACTTGAAAAACCAAGTGACAGCACAACATTCCACTCCGTTATTAACGCACTTTCATCCTCAAGGTACAAAACCTTGTTGACCTGCAATCCACCTATATCTCGATACCCTTCGAGATTTCTGGAAACATGCAGAATTAGAAGTTCAGGACAAAAAGCCCTGGGCTATCACTTCTGAGGTCACGGGAATTAAGGTTGCTGTCACACCCAAAGACATTTATGAGGTGTTCGAATTGAATGACATTACAGGTAAAACTTCTTTCCCAAAAACCGATTATCAAACTGATTTCCTTGAGAGAGGGTATGCATAGGAAATGAAAAAGGATACTTTGCAAAAAGGCAGTTTTCCACCTGCCACAAGGTTTTTGTTTCATACCCTCCTCATGTGTGTTTCAAATAAGACCACAGCCTTTAATGAAATTCCATTAAAAATCCAATACTTGGGATATGCTATCCTGCAAAATGAAACTTTTAATTACTCCCAAGAAATTTTTAATGAAATGGTCAAAAATGTTAATAATATCAAAGATAACAAAAACCATTTCTTTTATTTCCAAAGTTTTTGAGCTTTTATTTGCAAAAGAAGATTCCTAATGATAGTGCTCATGTACTTATCCAAGGGAATCCTATTCAAATCAACAACCTATCTTTTGAAACCTTTACTAGGCTGTCAAAACCTTCGAAAACACAAACAGATGAGCCTAAGCAGAATTTAGCAGCAACAACTGCTCCTCAGGTCCCTGCTGTTGAGCCCACTGCTCAAGGTGATCACAGCAGCAAAACCACTGTTGTGAAACCCACACCTAAAACCACCAAAAGACCAAAACAGAAAAAATCACAAAAGCCCCCCAAACCCACTAAAAAGGTAACTCTGGAAGATGAGATCCCAGAGATTATACTTGTGACAACACAAAAGTCACCAATAACCACTGCTGCTACTTCCTCATAGCAGTTGGATGAAAGATCTCAACCTGAGCCTCAAACTCCTCCTGCTTCTTCTCAAAAAGATCATGTTGTATCAACAGGGACACCACATTATGATGCTTTGGAATCACTTGATTCCATCATCCACAGCCCAGCTCCCGGGGCAAATTCTCTTTCCACACCCATACTCACTGCCCAAATTCCACCATCAATAATACCTTTATTGGATGCACTTGATATAGCTCAGACAGAAATCAGTTCTTCTTAATCACCTATAACTGAGAATAAGCCTCAACAAGTGACTGAGTCTGAGCTCCCTATCTTTGCTAACCCACCAACAACTGAGGAGGTTACACTGCAGGAAGTACAAGTACTCCCTGTCAGTAGTTCAAGTGAAGCAACTACTAAAAGTGTTGAACCCACCGGTTTACACTTGGACAGTAGTTTCATTAATAAGACTTCCTTGAAGGCAATTTCTTCTTTGGGAACCATTGTACCCATTGGTGTGTATCCAATATACACTGGTGCACTTAGAATGGTAACCTCTGCTAAAGAAAGAAGACCCCAGTACCAAGAACAATGGGCATCATGACTTTTGGAAAACTTTTCCTAAGTCAACCACTGATACAACCACCACTGGTGGGAAATCAGATGATCCCATTAAGTTGGGTGATGGTTTAAAATACAAATAATTGACGGAGAGGGTTGACAAGATTGACACATCTGTTGCAGAAATCAAAACTATGCTGCAACAGTTGTTAAAAGCACAAAAGGCACCACCCACTGCTACACCAGCTCAAACATCTGTTCCATCATCTGCTCCAACTCCCATTGAGCTTTGGGAATTATTTCAACCTCTGCTTCACAAACAAAGAGAATATGCTGATCAACAACATGAAATTCAAATCAAAAGATCAGAAATTTGATGGAAGCTAGGTTCAAGGATACACAAGCAGATATCAAGGCAATTAAGGCTCATTTATTACAAACCACTGGCACTGCTCCTCCTACCATTATCTTTGTTGACAATCCTCCTAATGATGCCAAAAAGGGGGAGAAAGTTAAGAAGAAAAAAGGATATGAAGATGGTCTATACATTGAACCAGATGCAAAATCTAAACTAGTTGTGGAAATCCCTAAGCCAGATGGTTTTAAAAAGGTTGATGAGTCTCAAAATGCCCTAGTTGCAGCAAAAGCAAGCATAAAAGAGACTATGGAGATAAAAGGGGCTAAAAGGTTTGAGCAGGAGAAGAAAGTTTTAATGAAGATGGAAGAACATGGTACTTCTGAGCCCAAGGATGAGCAGGAAAATCCTAAGCCAAAAAGAAGACAGCCTACTAGAAAAGTAAGGTAACCCAAAATCACACCTTCCAAAACCATTAAACAAACTCCCCAAATCCCCAAAAATTCCTCTCATCAAACCTCCAAACCAACAAATGTTGAGACACCTGTTGTATCAACAGTTGTTGGTACTTTAGTGGTTTCAACAGATGTTACCCCAACAACTGCCATCAATACTACATCAACTCACCTTCAATCCACTGCCCCACCAAAAACAACCTCATCAACACAAAAGCCACCTGCCAAAAAGCAGAAGACATCAGATGACACATCATCTGATATAATGACAACAGGGGTTGAAACACCAGTTGTTTCAACAACTGTTAGTCAGATACCTACCACCTCAATCACCACCACTCAATCCACAAATCCACCACCAACCTCTCCTAAGCACAAAAGGAGAAGGGTAACCAACATTGTCCTGGAAGATGACACTTCCCCAACTCCAACATCAACACAACCACTGACCCTTGTCACCATTCCAAACCTTGTTCCATTATCCTCAGCTCAAATTCTAAGTTCGAACACTGCTATTGTTCCTGTGGGATTACAATTCCCATTGGATCTTCCGGCAGTCAGGGAGGAAATCAAGTTCTTTTACTCTGAAGATGACCCTGCAAAAAGGACTCTTCCTTCCATTCAAGGTTATCCTTTCCCTAAAAACATAGAAGAGTATCTCAAGATAAAGGCTCAACAAGCAGAAGATATATCAAACAGAGATACAAAGGGAAAGTCTGACAAAGAGATTCAGAGGAATCCGCAATACCTGCTCACCAAGGTTAGAACTTTGGAACAGTTCTCAAAAGATCTTTGCCAAAATTTATCTAAAAGAGATGATGAAAGTATGAGGCAAGACTACCTTGAATATATCATGGCTTACAAGAGGTATAAAGCAGAAAAGCATCAGTATAAAGAATGGACTATCAGTGAATTACAAGAAGAGATAGCCAGAATTCAAAAGATGCTTAAAGAAAAGGTCAAGCAAACTCCTCCAGTATGGGCCAAGTACAAGAAGAATGTACTAGAAAGGACCCTAAGGCTGAAAAGAATGAAAGAAGAACTAATTGCTGTTGATTATGGGTCAAGGAACCAGGTCACAAGGTGGACAGAGGATAAAGTGTTAGCCAACTACAAAAGGTTGGAAGAGTTGAGAAAAAGAGATCCCACTGCTCCTTAAAAGCCTGTTTATCCTAAAGCGGTGGTTCCAGCCAAACCACAAAACTTACCCATCAGAAAACCAACTGTTCCAACTGCTGCCATCTTTTATCAAAGGAAGAAACAAAAGCAGATGGATACAGCACCAATATCAAAAGAAGACCAAGCTTCAGAAGAATATATCATGAAGATGGTTCTTCAGACACTTAGGGCAGAACAACAAGAATTAGCAAAATCTCAAGACCCTGCCCAAGTTGTCATCACCAGGCCTCAATATCCAAACTCATCAACAATAAAGACTCTCCCAAGAAACCCATTGGATTCAAAAATACTAAAGTGGAAATCTGATAAACAGACCCACGTATTGACACTGCTCAAATCCAATGGTGAGGTGAAGCATATATCAAGGGAACAAGCACTTGGCCTGGGTGTTGAAGATCTACAGGATCTACTTGAGCTTCCACTGTGCAGGGATGAGGATGGCACAAGTTCCATGGACTTTGAATTACAATTCAAAGGACAAGTTAGGGAATATTTGATGAGGCAATAAAGATCCTTTATAATGAAGTGTTTTGCCATCATCTGTTCCAGGGGGATATTGTTGGGATTGAAACCTACAGAGGAATAGATGATATATAGCCAAAACTGGTTTAAAGCAGTGGATCATCATAATCAGTGCTTATACAAAGACTTTCCCCTTGACAGTGGATCTAACAACTGATAGTCTCCAAACACTGATCATCTCAACCGCTGATAGGCCAAGCACTGATGAAGATTAAAGAACTGAAGCTCTATCTGCTGGTGTCTCCTAAGTACTGTTGAAGACCAAAGTGCTGCTCATTCAAGGACTAATCACCTTTGAAGAAAGCACTGATGCTCAACATCCGTGCTTAGACTACATCAGTGGAAAGTGAAACATTAGTTTATAGAAACAGTGTCTATGTAATCAGTTGTTTGATAGTCAGTGGTTGTATGTAACAGTCCTTAGAGGTTGTTAGGTTGTTAGATGTCACTTTCATGGTGACGTCAGCAAAGATGCTTCAGTGGTTTGATCTGTACTATAAATAGAACAATTTGTATTGTTCTATTTAAGGAGTTTTCTCCTTCAATCCAGTCATCTTGTACGATCAACCATTGAGATCATGCTGAGGGGGAGTTTTAGTATGTAAGCATGTCTTGTAATCATTATGTTTTGTAATCATTCGACTTAATGAAAAGCATATGTTCACTGAAAACTATTTCTCTCTGATTGTGTTGTAAAGTTTGTTTCCATTTCCGCTGCATTTTATCCTTCTGTTATTCATCCATTTCTTCATTAATCTCAAACAAACACAATCATGATAGCCTCAGATCCTAACAATTCACATAATTATCTTCACATAATCACAACATAAAACGAAACGTGCAGGAAAACCCGAAGTGTCACAGTACTGAGCAATGTTTTAAAAACCGGTTTTAAATCATACTGGGTTAGGCTCTGAAATGGTTCAACTGGTTATATCGAACGGTGACGTGCGTGCGGGTGTCTATATTTTTAGTTATATTTTTTTGCTCTTTTTACTCGCCGATTTCAAGTTTTAAATTTATAAAACGCAATATTCTACTATCACTCTACACACATGCTAAGGCAAGTGCACCCATCATGGACGTAGTATAGTGATGGCAAGATACCAAGGTTGTCCAATGACACAAGAGCTTTTAGTACCGGCTTATCGTCAACGTCTAATCGAACCAACTTTTGAGAAAAGTTTTTTAAACTAAAAAAAAGATAAAAACAGAAAATAAAAATAAAATAAAACTGATAGACAAGAAAGAATCACTTGGATCCAACTTATCTTTTATGTACTGTTTTGATTATTTCCGCACTTTGGGCATTTTAAGAGATTATCTTAGTTATAGTAGTAGGCCCCTCTTTTGGAGGCGACGTTACCCTCAACCTAGTGGTTTGAGTCAGTAAGGATACAATCCCACTAGGTCAGAATTTTGAAAGATAATTAAATAAGTTATTAATGCAAAATGTGGTAGACCCCCCTTACGAGGCGGCGATCACCCTCAACCCGTTGGTCTGAGTCAGTAGGGATACAGTCTTCGCGGGGTTGGTTTAAAGTGTTAATAGTAGTTTATGAATAAGGGGTGTACATATTTCCAAGAAGTTGGTAATATGTAAATGGGGATCTTCATCGGCTAGGCCATGGAAAGTGGCGGAATTTTGGAGCATTTGGATAAGGTGTGGTCGAAACTCAAAGTTATTAGCATCGACATTAGGAGGGTTAATAGCGGCTCCAAGATTGCCGACCGTAGGCCGTGGGTAATCCATTAGAGTGTGTTGATCCACCATAGGGGGATTTTGGATCGAGGCTTTTTGTTTGCTTTTGGCTTTAAGGTGTTTTCTTAAAAAGCGCTCGGGTTCGTCAAGCGGTATTTTTATGTCTTTGTCGGAGGTGGAGGCCATGCACCAAACTGTATTCCTGCGAATTATACAGAATTGTGTGATTTTCTGCGAACAAAAGCAAAAAAGAAAGATTGATCAGAAGGGTAGCACGACCCCGTGCTGTGGCTAGCACGGCCTGTGCTGTCCAGGAAATCCTTATGTTTTCAGGTTCCCAGTAC
This sequence comes from Helianthus tuberosus, assembly GCA_030545235.1. Taxonomy (NCBI): domain Eukaryota; kingdom Viridiplantae; phylum Streptophyta; class Magnoliopsida; order Asterales; family Asteraceae; genus Helianthus; species Helianthus tuberosus. Next base: position 116,748,870 of record CM060443.1, read on the forward strand.
TAGAAATTCAACACGGCCATGTGCTCCTACAACACGGCCCCATGCTCCTGCAACACGGCCCTGTGTCAAATGTTCCAGTAACAAGAAAACAGATTCTTCAAGATATTGCAGATCTAACACGACCCGTGTTGATCCCACACAGCCCCGTGCTAAATCTGCAGAAAGCAGAATTTTAAGGCAAAAAGAAGAAAAATGAAAATAAAAGATGAAAAATGATTAAGCCGTTAATTTGAAGCTTTCTTAAAATTCTTGTGTCCTCGGCAATGGCACCAAAAACTTGACGTGCGTGCGGGTGTCTATATTTTTAGTTATATTTTTTAGCTCTTTTTACTCGCCGATTTCAAGTTTTAAATTTATTAAACACAATATTCTACTATCACTCTACACACACACTAGGGCAAGTGCATCCATCGCAGACGTAGTATAGTGATGGCAAGATACCGAGGTCGTCCAAGAACACAAGAGCTTTTAGTATCGGCTTATCGTCAACGTCTAATCGAAACAACTTTTGAGAAAAGATTTTTATACTAATAAAAAGATAAAAACAGAAAATAAAAATAAAATAAAAATGATAGAAAAGAAAGAATCACTTGGATCCAACTTATCTTTCATGTACCGTTTTGATGATTTCCGCACTTTGGGCATTTTAAGAGATTATCTTAGTTATAGTAGTAGGCCCCTCGATTGGAGGCGACGTTACCCTCAACCTAGTGGTTTGAGTCAGCAAGGATACAATCCCACTAGGTCGGAATTTTGAAAGATAATTAAATAAGTTATTAATGCAAAATGTGGTAGACCCCCTTTACGAGGCGGCGATCACCCTCAACCCGTTGGTCTGAGTCAGCAGGGATACAGTCCTCGTGTGGTTGGTATAAAGTTTTAATAGTAGTTTATGAATAAGGGGTGCAAGCGGTTTCTTACTCTCAGTCGGGACAGTCATTCCCGGCAATCCATGGAGTAGTACTAAACTTACACCAGGTTCTCGCAGGATCTATACACTGAACAAGACATAGAATTACCCAAACCACCCTTCTAACCACCATTTCGGGTTAGTTAACATGCTTTATATAGACCATAAAGACCTGGATATGTGAATAAACGACATATGAAGAATAGTTGAATAAATTCGCCTTCAATATAAAAAACTATTTATTAAATTCGTTAATACATACTCAATTAAAAAGTAGCCAAAGTTTGGAAATCATAAAAGAAATACATAAAAGATATGTCTTCACCAAGTGATGTAAGAATTTAGCCAAGCATGACCTTTGTTTGATAAAGATTCTTATAATCAATCTTGGATCCCGAGACTACACACACAGTCTAAAGATGAAAAAAATGGATGATGGTGGTGGATGATGGTGTTGTAGTGGTGGTGTAGAGGTGGAAAATGAGAGAGAAGTGGTTTGCCAAGGGATGAGTTGAAGTGGAACCAAGCACTTCTATTTATAGTTGTCTTCAGAAGTTTCAGCACGGCCCGTACCTGGCTGGCACGACCCCGTACCCATCTCTCTCTCTTCCTCACTAACTGCTTGTCAAATGTTGTACTAACACGGCCAAGTGTGTCAACGGCACGGACCGTGGCCAAAGTACTTGATGTACTATCACAGATTCTAAAAATCTTTCAATTGACCATGCCTCGTGTTAGTTTAACACGGCCCCGTGTTGGGTGCCATTTTTGTCTTTTGCATTTCTATTACTTATAAACAATATAACATTCGACAAGGTGGATGGCAGTTTCAACAGTCATGGGATATTGGAATAGAAGACACTAGGTTAATTACCGGAAATAAGAAAAACCGGTATGACCTTAAAATCGTATTTTAATAAAATTTAAAAATCAAATTTTAAGATAATGCAAACCGGTTCAATATTCGACGAGGTGGATAACAGTTTCAATAGTAATGGGATATTGGAATAGAAGCCGCTAGGTTAATTACCGGAAATATGGAAGACCGGTATTACCTTAATGCAAACTTTAACACCTCGGAAATTTTAATCGAATCATATGGTGACACGTGTCCAAATAACTCTCAAATGTGCAAATTATTGGACGAGAGGGACTAAATGTGTAAATCTGTGGAAGAATGTTTGTGGAGGGACCATTTATGTCAACATGCCAATTAATTTGGCATCTGAGTGACCCTTACGGACCGTAAGGTGATTGAAATATTGTTGTTGGCAAGGTCTTATGGACCGTAAGCTTCAATTGCTTACGGACCGTAGGCTATTCAAATCTGTGTGCGCGCACTTGGGTTACGGACCGTAAACCATAACCTCTTACGTTCCGTAAGAGGTCTGCAGCTGGCAAATGTTTGCTGCCCAAGGCAGTCTGCTGTGTTTGCCATGTATCACGCAAATTATCGTCTTCTACTCAGTGCTTACTCCTCACTAACGACCTAGAGACATCCAATAACTTCCCTTGACACATGGCTTGATCTTACATCAATTCTTCAACTATAAATAGCACTCATGTACTCCTTATTTACTAGCTCACTTCTAAAAATCTTTCTGTGACAACTCGTTTTTTTTTTTCAAGAGCCTTTTCTTTGTACAGATTTCTTTTTCACGCCTCTTGTGCTTTGATGTAACTTATGTGTATGCTATTTTAATAGTTAATACATTTGATTTTAATTGAGTGGTTACGAGTTTATTTGTGTGCTATGTCAATAGTTAGGTATGCATGTTTTATGTTATTTCGATCACATAACATCTTAGGAGTCACACACCGCCCCCACGACCGAACACTCCCTAGTCGAATGGACTGACCCTCGGCCCAAACCTTTGTCCCTTGTGTGTGATACTCGGCCCAAACCAAAACCCACTCATCCCCAATTCGGCCCAACCCTTGCGGCCCAATAAGCAAACCACCCCCACCCCCTCTTATTTTATAACTTACGTACATGAGTTATGCATGAGAAGGAAAAGAAAATTTAAACCCTAATTGGTTCCTGTGGTGTGCGACGGAAGTAGCAAGCAGCCCCCCCCCCCCCTTCAATCGATCCCACATATATCTTTTTCTCTAGTTCTTCCATCTCTCCTCAAGGTTAGTGTTCTTAGTTGTTTTCGGTTTGCGATGTTTCATGTATACATGGCTGCGTTTTGTTTAGTTCTTTATGTTCTTGATGTTTGTGATGCTACTTGTAGTCTAGGGTTGCTAGAATGCATGATTATTAGTGTTATAATCGAATAAGAGTTCGTATGATTACTAGCGTTTGATGTGGTATGATCTTATTTTGAATATTGTTAGTCACGGTTGATGAATTAGATGATATAATGATGATAACCTTCTGTAAATGATGAATATATGTTGTTCTTGGTTGCTAGGGATGTTATTAAAATCATAAAAGTCGTTTTAGGAAGCTGGGTAACAAAACTAATTCTGTCCAGAAAGTTACAGCCGACTTGTGTTGACAGTAACGGGGTCAAAATTGAACAAAAAACAGTGTTTCTTGATTCTATGATTTAGTTCCAGGAAATATCTTTAAAACCCCGCTAGAATTGCATTTTTTCGACGTCGTTTGATATTTTAATTGAATTATTTCGTAACAAAGGTTCAGGCTGTGTTTTCTCTCAGAATTCGCATCCCATTACGAATGTCATAACTCAATGTAGTAATTGAGTTATTATTTTAAATTTTTACTATAAGTATATCTGGGTGATTCGAAAAATCTCCAACTGGAATTTCGTCAATCGGATAAATGAAGAATTTTAAATGAATTTTTCCGTAAGCTGCAGTCAAAAGTGACGAATCTGATTGCAGTTTCGTAAATGAATTTTTATGAATTAATGGTAAAGGGTTAGACCTTAAAATTTTAACATAAGGCGCCTACCCTCCGAGTAGTACGTCATATAAAAAAATCAAAATTTTTGAAGTCCTGTTAACAGGTTAAACGGGTCACCCAAAACAGCCTATTTTCAGTGATTTTTCTATGCAGTAAAGAATGAATGCATAACGACCAAACTTGCTACTTTTAGTATCCATGCTTGTTTTATAATGGTATAGATATAGCATATTTAGTATTATAGAAAGGTTGTGGACGTGGTTATGGAACCATATGATAGACGTGGTATGGATTGCTTATTTGTGTGCTAGTTGCTAGACATGTGTAGGACTTTTGTGCAATGTCTAAACAACGTCTAATATACCATGGTAACTTTTATAGGACACGGTCGGTCGCTCTAGATTTCATACACTTAATTTAATCTGTCGAGCTAATCTAAGGTGAGTTCACACTTTTTCTAAAAAGCATGTAATTCCTGGTGGTTTGGGAATGGAGCTAACAACAACCATCCCCCTTAGGTGGGATGCAACCTACGTATTCTCCTTTGGTAGAATACGGGCAACCTCGTCCCCTTGTGAGGGATGGAAACCGTTAATTTACTATTTATTTAACATGTCTTAAACGGACTAGACTGAACTCTATCTGAAAGTCCCTACACATTTTATACCAATTAATCGTTGGGCCAATGGCGAACGGGTTATTAGTTAAATAGCACTATTAGGTTTGACAAGCCTCACACCGTGCCGCAGAGGACGGGCTTGGACTAATATACTTGGTCACTTAGTCAATGACGATAGACATTGACTCGGGGCACGAAACATAACTACAGTTAGTAGTCGGTATGGTACGAGTCTAGTAGTTTAAAACAATGGGGTAGCTCCCCATGACATGTTTTCTAAAGAACAGAGTAATTTAGCAACACTTATGTTTTTGAAACAACACTAAACAACTGTGAACTCGCCAACATTTTTGTTGATACGTTACTACATGCTTTGCAGGACACTAGGTACTATGCTGGAGCTTGCACGAAGGAATGGTCGTTGTGGCGGGGAACCATCTATTGGATTCCTATTAAACTTTATAAACTTAAACTAATTATTGGGTTTTTAACTTTATGCTTTCGCTGACACTTGAACACGGTTTTGCTTATTTGTTTTCGTAACACTAATCGTATTGATTGTGGTGGTTTTTACTTTACTTTATTTGCTGTTCAATATGATTGGTGGCATGATCCTGGTCAGTCATACGCCTCGCGGTAATACTCCGCATGTGGATTTTGAGGGTGTGACAAATTGGTATCAGAGCCATTGGTTATAGTGAACTCGGTTTTAAAAAGGGAAAATCTTTTTTTTTTTGAGAAAAAACAGACTATAACATGCTCAGTACTCAACGATCCACAACGACACTTCACTCCTCGTGCAAGGCTCAACACTTTAGGTGGTATGATCTATGTTTTTATTGCCTACTTGATAGTTACTTGGTGTGTTGCTTATGGTATGCTTAGTTCTTAGAGTTTACTTGGAACTTTATATGCTTATGTCAAACCCCCTTATGTTATTCTTTTCCACAGTCCTGCGTCAACGTTCTCACTTGGTGTTTTGTCAATGTGTATTATCTTTGTTTAATTTGTATGTTACGTCACTAACTCGACAGGCATGTCTATCTCATCATCATCCTCTGACCGATCTCGGGTGCCAGGTAAGGCACCTGCCAAACCCCTTTCACCTCTGTATCACATAGAGACGTGTGCTGCTTATCGTAAGAGACTTGCCTTGGGAGAAGAGTCATCTCTTCGGCCCACCCAGGCCATTCTGATTAACCCGACTAGCACTGATATCAACTCCGACCATGTCAAATCACTCATGGAACAGGTCCAAGTGTTACAGGGACAGGTAAGCACATTTCAAGAACGGATGCATGGACAGCAAGCGCAAATAAGAGAGCTGCAGCATGAAGTATTGAAAAAACGCGATATAGGGAGAATATTATTGGAAGGTGGTCTGGCGGATAAGAATAAAATTGATATACTATGGACAGACATGCATAATTTGGGATTTAGGGTCCACGAGTTAGAGACCCAAGGTCCACCCCAAGCACCACCTGCTCCCATACCTGGCCTAGACCCGATAGAAGAACCTGAAGAGGATCCTGAAGAAGAACCTGAAGAGGATCCTGAAGAAGAACCTGAGGAGGAACCTGATGAAGAACCAGAAGAAGAGCCGGAGGAGGCACCGGCGGATGAAGACTCGGACGAGGGAGACAGCGGAGTCGACGACTGGCCCGCTTTCTACTTGTTTATCTATCTATTTCTTTTGTTTTGTGTAGACAGTCGTGATGTTTTAAATGTTTGCAGAAATACATTGTAGCAACTCTTACAGTTTATTTTGATCAGATTTTTTTTAAATGTTTCTTGTGCTGAGTTGTTATCCCGCCCTAAATTGCATGTTTTGAAAACTTGTACAATGACTGTATGATACCTTGTCTCGTATAATCGTGCGTATGTCAAACAAAATGTCTCATCCTAACGATGAACCTCTCACTATTCATGATGACAAGAGTGGTGCTGTTGTGGGCATCATCTCGTTCCTTAAGGCCCAGAAGTGTTTGCGAAAGGGCCACACTGCTATCTTAGCTCTTGTTACCGACTCCCAATCTAAAGAAAAGAAAATTGGAGATATCACTATTGTACGCGACTTTCCTGAGGTATTCCCTGAGGAATTACCTGGTCTCCCACCACATCGGCCAGTCGAATTTCAAATCAAGCTAACTTCTGGTACGGCACTTATAGCTCGTGCCATAGTCCCAGGAAATGCTAAAAGACCCTTGTATCGCGTACCAGATTCGCCGTACCGAATCGCGGTGCAGAGTCGTCCCAATCGCCTCCGATACGCGTACCAGATCGCTAATTTGGACCATTCCCGATTGTGTACCATAATAGTGTTTCAAACGGTGAATACACATTTTCAATTAATAGGAAACGCATTTCCATTTGTAGTGTACCGGTGTTCCAAAAGTCAGATTCCGGTACAACCATGTCCTGAACAGTTTCTCCAGCCATGTCCTGAACAATTTTTCCCTCCATTAACATTTTCCCGCTTTTTTTAGGCAACTGAACAGTTTTTTTCCCACCAATTACTTTTCCCATGTTAACTATAAATACATGTAGTAACAATCAATCTTGCACACAGAAAATATTTCAATTCAATTCAGTCAGTTAAAAGTAAATGGCTTTCGGTAAGAGTGGGTTGACCTCAAGACATGATACTCAAAATTCTGGAGTGCAGCAACAAAATTATGCAAACGATAATGAATTTGAAGAGAACGATTTCATAGAAAACACAAGATCAAAAGCAACAGAGACAGAAACCATGAATGAAAGTTCTGATGTTCGCAGCAAGGTGAAGGAGAACAAATCGTTGTTGCAGGAAGTCAATTTTATAAGTGATGGGAATAGCAAGAATTGTGGGGTTCAAAAGTATGGGGTTGCAAGCATTGCAAACAACAATCTACTATTTCTTATACGCGTATTCATGCTCACTTTTTCGGTCCTCCTGCGGGGAAGAAAGTTGAAATCAAACGATGTCCAGTTCTACTCCAAGACCGCGAGAAGTATGAAAGGTTGTTGAAGAGAGTAAAGGACGCGGAACAGGTTAGTGTATCCCGGTCTTTAAAAAATTCAATTGTTAGTAATAATTTTAAACAAAAGTTTGCTGCATCTTCTAAAAAACCTATTGAACACTCGTTTGGTGTTATGGAGAGAAATCATGTTGATTTAAAAGTTATTAGAGGATTATGCGCTAACGGCATTCCATTCAATGTCTTGCATAATCCTCAATTTTTGGAGATGATAAGTGCAATAAACAAGGCACCAGCGGGTTACAAACCTCCGTCTAGCGAAAAAGCACGAACCAATTTGCTCGATGAGTGTGTTAGGGACATCGAGAAGGACTTGAATCCTGTCAAGGACACATGGTATTCACAAGGTGTTTCCATCGTCTCTGATGGATGGACTAACGTGAAACACAAGCCTTTGATTAACGTTATTGCAGTGAATAGTCGAGGATCGATGTTTATGTATGCTGATGATTTTTTCGGCTTGGTAAAATCTATGGAAGGAATAGCTAACTACTTGCTTACTGCTATTGAAAATATAGGACCAAGCAATGTTCTACAAGTAGTCACCGACAATGTAGCAAATTGCAAGTCGGCTGGAAAAGAGATTGAAAAGGTACACAAACACATCTTTTGGTCTCCTTGTTGTGTTCACACCTTAAGTTTGGTTTTTTAAGATATTGGAAAAGAATTTAATTGGTTGATGAGCACATATAAGAAAGGGAAAGTGATTGTGAAGTATTTTCTTAATCACGGTAAAGCGTTGTCAATTTTTAGAGATAATTCAAAGCTTGAGTTGTTAAAAGTGGCCAAAACAAGGTTTGCATCTCATTATATTTTATTGAAAAGGCTGGTGGATTATAGAGAATCGCTAGCTACAACCATTTCCGTAAATTCTTGGCGGGAATGGGTTAAACAAGGTGACGAAAATACAAGAAACACCGGTTTAACAGTTGTTGATACAATTAGAAGCGATGACTTTTGGGAGGACGTGGAAGAAATTTTGTCTATTACCAAACCTATATTTTTTATGATCAAGTTTTGTGATGGTGAAGGTACAAAGATGGGTGAAGTTTATGAAAGAATGGATAATATGTTAGGGGAAATTGAAGACGTAATGTTGGTAACTAAGTATAAATTTTATTTCGCCCAACTGAAAGCCATTGTGCTAGCTAGGTGGGAGAAGATGAGCATACCATTACATTGTTTGGGCTTTGCATTGTCACCAAGATTCTATGATACAAACTATCTTCGTGTGTTAGCACCAGGTGGAACTGTTAGAAAAGCTCCAAATCTAGACAAAGAAGTGATGCAGGGGGTCATACAAGCTTTCAAAAGAATAGCTGAAACTAAAACTGAAGAAAAATGTTGCGAGAGCAATTCGCAACATTTCATATGAAGAAGGGACTTTATTCTTTGGAAGCGGCTCACGTGGATGCGGTCACCATGGACGCGGTTGATTGGTGGTCCATCTATGGATCAGAAACACCAGAGTTGGCTGATATTGCTAAGAAAGTTCTTTCACAACCTGTCAGTAGCTCCTCGGCTGAACGAAACCGGAGCACTTACTCCTATATACATAGTGTGAAGAGAAACCGTTTAAACTCTAAGCGGGCGGACAAATTGGTTTTTATACATTCAAACATCAGACTTTAGTCTTGTTTCTCAGAAAGTTACAATACTGGGCCAACAAAAAATGGGATATGAATCCAGAAAATGATTACTTGGAAGGGCCTAGTTCGAGGTACGAAGATATGCGATGGGAAAACTTAGAAGGAGAAGAACTAGAGAAAAATGGCGACCCAAGCAGAAAAAAACAAGGGATAGATTGAATTTTATGAAATTTATGTTTTGATTATGAATTTTCTTTTATGAAGTTTCTGTTTTGAATTTTGATTATGTTTTTGAAAATTTAATAAAAGATATATTTTATACTTTTTTATATACATGATGCGTGTACCAAACTACGGTGCTACGCCATAGGATACACCGTACCATGTACCGAATTAGCATTCCCAAATGAACCTACCCCCCAACGTACCGATTTTTAGAAAGGCCCGAATTGCGTACCGGTTTTCGTACCGTGTACCGCGTTCCATGTGACTATGGCTAGTGCAGCATACCGTCTAGCCCCATCTAAATTAGAAGAATTGTCCACACAATTGCAAGAGCTTCTGGACAAAGGTTTCATTCATCCTAGCTCATCGCCCTGGGGGGGGGGGCTCGTATTGTTCGTCAAGAAGAAAGACGGTACCTTTCGTATGTGTATAGACTACTGTGAACTCAACAAGGTGACTGTGATGAACCATTATCCACTCCCGCGTATCGATGATCTATTCGATCAGTTGCAAGGGTTGAACTTCTATTCCAAGATTGATCTGACATTGGGCTATCATCAGCTGAGAGTCCGAGACGAAGACATCTCCCAAAACAGCATTCATGACTCGCTACGGACACTAGTTCCTTGTTATGCCATTCGGGTTGACGAATGCGCCTGCGGTTTTCATGGACCTCATGAACCGAGTGTGCAAACCTTACTTGGATAAATTCGTTATCGTGTTCATCGAAGACATTCTAATTTATTCTAAGAGTCAGGAGGAACACGAGCAGCATCTGCGTCATATTCTTGAACTCCTACGAAACGAGCAACTCTATGCTAAATTCTCAAAATGTGACTTTTGGCTTCGTGAAGTCCATTTCCTCGGCCACGTAGTCAATGAAGATGGGATTCATGTCGATCCACCAAAGATTGACTCTATTAAGAATTTGCATGCACCTCGAACTCCAACCGAAATCTGTCAATTCTTGGGTTTGGTGGGTTACTACTGAAGATTCATCAAAGACTTTTCAAAGATTGTGCAGCCTCTTACCACTCTAACTCAGAAGGGTGTCACCTACCGGTGGGGTGATGCTCAGGAATCTGCGTTTCAACAGTTGAAGGTGAAACTTAGTAGTGCACCTATTCTCTCTTTACCCAAAGGCACAGATGACTTCATTGTCTACTGTGATGCCTTTATACAAGGGCTCGGTTGTGTGTTAACGCAATGCGAGAAAGTCATTGCTTACGCTTCACACCAACTCAAGGTTCACGAAAAAAACTACACTACCCATGATTTGGAGTTGGGAGCAGTAGCGTTCACACTCAAGTTATGGAAACATTACTCGTACGGTACCAAGTGCACCATTTACACCAATCACAAGAGTCTCTAGCATATCTTTGATCAAAAGGAGTTGAACATGCGACATCGTCGATGTGTCGACGATTACGAGTGTGCAATCAAATACCATCCAGGCAAGGCTAACGTTGTAGCCGATGCCTTCAGCCGAAAGGAAACCAAGCCTATGCGTGTACGTGCATTACATCATACTATTCACTCTATTATTCTGACTCAAATCCGAAACGCTCATGTTGAAGCACTGAAGGAAGAGAACCTTCCCGCTGAATCCCTACGAGGCATGGAAAAGCGACTTGAACTCAAGGAAGACGGTACTTACTACTTCATGGAGCATATATGGGTTTCAGTCTATGGAAACCTACGAGAGCTTGTGAGGGACGAGGCACACAAGTCTCACTACTCGGTACATCCTTGCACCGATAAGATGTACCATGACCTCAAAACCATATACTAGTGTCCTAGTATGAAAGCTAGCATTGCCAAGTACGTTAGCAAATGCTTGACCTGTGCTAGGGTTAAAATTGAGTATCAAAAGCCATCAGGGTTGCTGCAACAACCCGAGATACCAACATGGAAATGGGAGCAAATTTCCATGGATTTCGTCACTGGTTTACCTAGATCGCAACGGGGAAACGACACCATTTGGGTCATTGTAGATCGACTAACCAAATCTGCATACTTTCTAGCAGTCAAGGAAAACTTATAAGTTTTCGACACTCGCTAATATCTATTTGAAGGAAGTAGTCGCTAGGCACGGAGTGCCAACTTATATCGTCTCTGATCGTGACCTGTGTTTCGCATCTGAACTGTTGCAAGCAATGCATAAATCCTTTGGCTCACGTCTAGACATGAGCACTGCCTATCACCCGTAGACGGATGGTCAGACCGAGCGTACCATCCAAACCCTTGAAGACCTGCTGCGGGCGTGTGTTATTGACTTTGATAATGGCTGGGAAAGACATCTGCCTTTAGTAGAATTTTCCTACAACAATAGTTACCATACCAGCATTAAGGCTGCTCCGTTCGAGGCTTTGTACGGACGAAAATGCCTTTCACCTCTATGTTGGGCTGAAGTTGGCGACAGCCAAATCACTGGCCCAGAACTTGTTCTTGACACAACGGAAAAGATTGCCCAAATCAGACAGCGAATGGCGGTAGCTCGTGACCCTCAGAAAAGCTACGCTGATAAGCGTAGGAAACCTCTCGAATTCCAAGTTGGGGATCGGGTACTACTCAACGTTTCACCTTGGAAAGGTGTGGTTCGTTTTGGCAAGCGGGGCAAGCTTAATCCGCGTTATGTCAGACCCTTCGAAATCACTGAGAGATTCGGCAAAGTGGCGTATAGACTGAACCTACCAGAAGAACTCAGTGGTATACACATTGTCTTCCACGTGTCGAATCTGAAGAAGTTTCTATCAGATGAGACCCTCATCGTTCCTTTCAAGGAACTCACTATCGACGACCAGTTGCGTTTCATAGAGGAACCAGTGGAAATCATGGATCGGGGAATAAAAACCCTCAAACGAAGTAAGATACCCATCGTTCGAGTTCGTTGGAACTCACGTCGTGGCCCAGAGTTCACCTGGGAACGAAAAGACCAAATGTAATGCAAGCATCCTCAGTTGTTTAAGAAAGATGAGTCCAGTATTGAAGTTACTGCGGAATTTCGGGACGAAATTCCACACCAACGGGGGGATGATGTGATACCCCAAGAAAATGCTCAACACAACTAGCTTCATCGGTAACTACGTGCTAAATTTTAGGACGAAATTTCTTTCAACTTGGGGATGATGTGACAACTTATTTTTTTTCAAGAGTCTTTTCTTTGTACGGAATTCCTTTTCACGCCTTGTGCTTTGATGTAACTTATGTGTACGCTATTTGAATAGTTGATACGTTTGATGTTAATTGAGTGGTTACAAGTTTATTTGTGTGATGTGTGAATAGTTAAGTATACATGTTTTATGTTAATTCGATCACATGACATCTTAGGAGTCACACACCACCCCCACGACCACACACTCCCTCGTCGAATGTACTGGCCTTCGGCCCAAACCTTTGTCCCTTGTGTGTGATACTCGGCCCAAACCAAAACCCACCCATCCCCAATTCGGCCCAACCCTTACGGCTCAATAAGCAAACCTCCCCCCACCCCCTCTTATTTTATAACTTACGTACATGAGTTATGCATGAGAAGGAAAAGAAAATTTAAAACCCTAATTGGTTCTTGTGGTGTGCGACGGCAGTAGCAAGCAACCCCCCCCCCCCTTTAATAGATCCCACATATCTCTCTTCCTCTAGTTCTTCCATCTCTCCTCAAGGTTAATGTTCTTAGTTGTTTTCGGTTTGCAATGTTTCATGTATACATGGCTGCGTTTTGTTTAGTTCTTGATGTTTGTGATGCTACTTGTAGGCTAGGGTTGCTAGAATGCATGATTATTAGTGTTATAATCGCATAAGAGTTCGTATGATTACTAGGGTTTGATGTGGTATGATCTTGTTTTGAATATTGTTAGTCATGGTTGATGAATTAGATGATATAATGGTGATAACCTGCTGTAACTGATGAATATATGTTGTTCTTGGTTGCTAGGGATGTGATTAAAATCATAAAAGTCGTTTTAGGAAGCTGGGTAACGAAACTGATTCTGTCCAGAGAGTTACAGCCGACTTGTGTCGACTGTAACCGGGTAAAAATTGAACAAAAATCAGTGTTTCTTGATTCTATGATGTAGTTCCAGGAAATATCTTTCAAACCCCACTAGAATTGCATTTTTTCGACGCTGTTTGATATTTTAATTGAATTATTTCGTAACAAAGGTCCAGGCTGCGTTTTCTCTCAAAATTTGCAGCCTATTACGAATGTCATAACTCAATGTACGAATTGAGTTATGATCTGAAACTTTTACTAAAGGTACTTCTAGGAGATTCCAAAAATCTCCAACTGGAATTTCGTCAATCGGATAAACGAGGAATTTTAAATGAATTTTTCTGTAAGCTACAGTAAGAAGTGACGAATCTGATTGCAATTTTGTAAATGAATTTTTGTGAATTATTGGTAAAGATTTAGACCTTGAAATTTTAACACAAGGCCTATCCCTCCGAGCAGTGCATCACAGACAAAATCATAATTTTTGAAGACCTTTAAACAGGTTAAACGGGTCACCCAAAACGGCCTATTTTTAGTAATTTTTCTATGCAGTAAAGCATGAATGCATAACGACCAAACTTGCTACTTTTAGTATCCATGCTTGTTTGATAATGGTATAGATAGCATATTTAGTATCATAGAAAGGTTGTGGACGTGGTTATGGAACCATATGATAGACGTGGTATGGATTGCTTGTTTGTGTGCTAGTTGCTAGACATGTGTAGGACTTTTGTGTAATGTCTAAACAACGTCTAATATACCATGGCAACTGTTATAGGACGCGGTCGGTCGCTCTAGATTTCATACACTTAATTTAATTTGCCCGGATAATTTAAGGTGAGTTCACACTTTTCTAAAAAGCATGTAATTCCCGGTGGTTTGGGAATGGAGCAAACAACAACCATCCCCCTTAGGTGGGATGCAACCTACGTATTCTCCTTTGGTAGAATACGGGCAACCTCGTCCCCTTGTGAGGGACGGAAACCAGTAATTTACTATTTATTTAACATGTCTTAAACGGACTAGACGGAACTCTATCTGAAAGTCCCTATACATTTTATACCGATTAATCGTTGGGCCAATGGCGAACGGGTTATTAGTTAAATAGCGCTATTAGGTTTGACAAGCCTCACAACGTGCCGCAGAGGACGGGCGTGGACTAATATACTTGGGCACTAAGTCAATGACGATAGACATTGACTCGGGGCACTAAACATAACTACAGTTAGTAGTCGGTATGGTACGAGTTTAGTAGTTTAAAACAATGGGGTAGCTCTCCATGACATGTTTTCTAAAGAACAGAGTAATTTTGCAAAACTTATGTTTTTGAAACAACACTAAACAACTGTGAACTCGCCAACATTTTTATTGATACGTTACTACATGCTTTGCAGGACGCTAGGTAATATGCTAGAGCTTGCACGAGGGAATGGTCGTTGTGGCGGGGAACTATCTATTGGATTCCTATTAAACTTTATAAACTTAAACTAATTATTGGGTTTTTAACTTTATGCTTCCGCTGACACTCGAACACGGTTTTGCTTATTTGTTTTCGTAACACTAATCGTATTGATTGTGGTGGTTTTTACTTTACTTTATTTGTTGTTCAATATGATTAGTGGCATGGTCCTGGTCAGTCATACGTCTCGCGGTAATACTTCGCATGTGGATTTTGAGGGTGTGACAGATTGGTATCATAGCCATTGGTTATAGTGAACTCGGTTTATCAGAGCCATAAAAACGCCGATTATGCCCTTTTGTACATAAATGAGTTTTAAACTATAATGTACATATAATTTGTAATACCTACTGATATGCTAACTTAATAATGATGTTTTGGCATAATGAACTTGATATTAACTCTTCCGACCACCCAATACCGCATGTGTGCGTACGATTGACTTATGTAACTTAGTTTACGTAAGTTAACCGAATTGGGTCAAAATCCTTCAAATTCTTATAAATTCCAGAATGTATTATTGTTTACCCATATCATACAAGTTTTAGTACTTGTGAGGGTTTAAACTACATTTTATCCGGTCACCGCTTAATCTAGCGTACAGTACCGTTTTCTTTATATATTAGTTAACCGGTCCAAGTCTATGACTTGAATAGGACCCGTTAATATTCTAATTGGTTATTATACTATTCATTACAGACTAGGGCGTCCAGTAAATTGCAACCTTATTTGTCATTTTGTTTGAACAGTTGTGTTTATATATATCTTGGATTGTAAGATTTAAGCCAGGTAAATACTCTTAACCTATTTTTCCTATACGTGTTTGGGATACGGTAACTTATTACCACTTGGTCGGGTATGGATCAGTGACGGATTGTGTCTAAAAATCCACATAACCCGTTTTAATTTGTTTTTCTTGATAACTTAAACATTGGGAGTTAATGCGACCATGTCCTGGATATCATCGGCTCATTTAATTATAAATGGCCACGACTTAAGCACAGGGTGTAGGCATACACCCGACAGATGCTAATGCTACAATAAAATGTTATCTTACCCTTTATGGGGATACCCTTTTACGAGTTAAAGTGGTGTGTCGATTAATCATGTTATCGGTGTTTGGTACCGGGTCCCATATATATTGAAAATCATGTAATACTGATAACAAGAGACATATTTTATCCCAAGTTATTTATGAAAATACATGTGCCATTGTGTACATAAATTGATTTTGAAATATTTTCAAAATGTGTATTTTATTTGTATTTACTAGTGTAAACTGACGTATTTTCAAAAGAGTAAGCGCAGGTTGCAAAGTACGTAAATAGGCTGGAAGCTGGCCAGTAAATGATTAAGTGGAATTTGCAAATCCATTCATGAAGCCTAGTAGCCTGTTTATGTAATCATTTGTTTATCCGATTCGCCTGTGCATCTTTTATATACTTCTGTCTGTATATTATTTTTGAACATTCGGACACTTGTAATTTGTAATAGTATTTTATAATCCCAAGACTTCCGGTGTGTTATTTGTGATTGTCTGTATCAATTTGTCATTTACTCCAAGTCCGGACCCAATGGGAAATCAAGGTGTGACACGGTTCAATAGTTTGAACCGGTAGAACCGGATTTACCACCAGTATATAAGACATACCGTATTTGGGTTTTACCGACTTTATCGTACAAGGTATGCGTCCGGTTTCTAGTTTAACCGGTATAACCAGCCGGTTCATGCCGGCAGTTAAAACATAGGTACCGAGCATCGTTTAAGAAAACTTAACTGTTAAGTTTACTTTATTTTGTAAGATAAATTGAAGTTTGCTTTATTTTGTAAGATTAATTGGCTATTTAGTATATTTGTCGTTTAAAAAAAACTTAGCTGCTAAATTTACTTTACTTTACTTTGTAAATAAATAAAAATAAAAATAAAAACTCTTAGCTTATAAGTTTACTTGGAGATCAAGTTTACTTGTCTTTTAATAAAACTTACCTATCAATAGCTTTTAGAGGCGGGGAATATAAAACTTGGTCACCCACCTATTTCATTAACAAGGGATGGATGACGCATGATACAAAAAAGGCAAACCTAAATCACATCAAGTCATTGTAGATAAAACTTTGTGTAACATATGACACAAAATGGAAGTGAAAAAACACACAATGCCCCCAAACTTGCAATTAAATGAGTAATTTTGACAACTTCGGCCCCAAAATTCTTAAGTGGACAAACTCCATCGGCTAATTTGCCTTGAATATGTGGTGGATCTTACGCTTTTGAAAGGTATACTCTCTTGAAGTTGACTCTCTTTCGTATGGATGAACATCAATCCCACATGGGTGCAACAATTTCAATGAAATTAGTTCATCTGACCATTAACCAACTACAGTAATAATGTCTTCGCAACATTACAGTAGACGTGTAAACGTTCTAATTCACCATATTCATTGATATGCTTTATGATGATAGACAAACAACAAGTTGAATGATGATTAAAACTCAAGTTTGCATTTTCTCGCATCTAATCTCTTGCCCAAGATGAGTAGGAGACTAAAAGCGTCACATTCATCGTTATCAATTTCTTTATCATTCGTGTAACATATACATACATTTTGTTTCACATTTGATATTTAAATTTAAAGGTGTTTTCGTTTACCATTTTTGTGAATTAAATTTAAGATGTCTTAAGATCCGCTTCGGTCTGTTAACTTTTTTTAGAACTACATTTTGGAAAAAGTGGCATGAAGTAAATTAACTTATTTATCTTAAAATAATAAATAAATAAACTTCATACACCAAACAGCCAAAAAAATATGGCATGACGAGTAAAAAATAATTAAACTTCCCATCAAAAAATAAAACCATACATACACCGACTGATCGATACACAAACACAATTAACAAAAAGAGAACTGCAAAAGCTTTCAAACCGTTGATGCAATATCCCTGTTTGATCTGTTGTATTTCATGTGGCTCTTAACCAGCTGTCCGGCTGCTATAGCAGACATCAACGACAGCTCACCGGCTAGCACCGAACCCGCCACCACCGTAGCCAACAGCCGAGCATTTGCCCCTGGTGCCTCCCGGTTCGAACCCTTGGCTCCAAGTAGGTTCAAGCATGCGGACTGTGAGGCTAGTTGTGTCCCACCTCCAACTGTACCAACCTAAAACAAAGAGGTCATCAATTTTTTGTTTAATTAATTCATTTAATTAAACGAACATGAACACACGATTTGTTTGTTCATTTATTTACATTTATTTATGTTCGTTCATTTATGTTTGATCGTCTATGTTCGTTTCAATTTGAAAGCATAAGTGGTTGTATTTGTAGAAATATTAAACATAAAAGGAACTTTCTTATATAATATTTCTAATTGGTAAAAATGGGTTTTCCGATGGAATTTATCGTAGTTAATCACTAACTTATATAAAAAATTACTTTACGTTTGTTTATGTTTAGTAAATTATGATCATTTATGCTTCTTTAATTATGTTTATTGTTTGTTGAATTATGATCTTTTAGGTTTGTTTGTTTATGCTCGTTTACGTTTCGTTTAGGTGTAAACGAACGAACACAAACATACCATTTTCATAATAAACGAACATGAACAAAAAAATATGTATTCGATTTTATGTTCGTGTTCGGTTTAAGTTAAATGAACTAACACGAACAGAGACCGTTCATGTCCGTTCGGTTCGGTTCATTTACAGGCCCATAAGATAGGATGATGAATACCTCAATAGAAGGCATGGTTACTGATACGTGCAAATCTTTTCCATTATTAACGGCTTCCATCATAGTTAAGCAATGAGAGCTCTCAATGTTTTGGGCGGGATCTTGACCAGTGGCAATAAAGACAGCAGAGACGATGTTGGCGGCATGGGCGTTGAAGCCGCCAAGAGCACCCGCTATTGCTGAACCAGTAAGGTTTTTAAGCATGTTGAGTTCTACGAGTGCAGGCACTGTGGTTTTAAGCACTTTTTTAACAATGTCTTCGGTTATGACCGCCTCACAAACAACAGACTTTCCCCGCCCTTCGATCCAGTTAACTGCTGCTGGTTTCTTATCAGAGCAAAAATTTCCTGTTGACCAAAAACATAAGTCAAAATTATATGCCAACAAAAACAACTTTAAATATAAAATAAAAAAACAAACAAACGTACCTAGTAAAATCACACTAAGCAAAAGCTACATTTTAAATATAATTACAAAAACAATATTGTTTACAATAATTATCTAATTTTCAGATAAAGCAATTTGAGAGGTTGTTTGTATGCACTGGAAAAACATTTTAGACAACTTATGACCCATTTAAACCATTTCTGTTTTAAATTCTTGTCTTGACTTTGCAACCGTTTAGGGAGAAAACATAACCCAAATCAACACATATGCAAGTAAATATGTCAAAATTGGCACCTTTAATGATATTAGTAAGCCCTGGGGTTTGTAACTTCATTTACACGGTATCAATACTAAAACTTCCTTGAAACATTTGCTTACATACAGATTTTAATACATATGAGTGTCCCGATTTTTATCCAAAAATAGGTAATGCCTGCTACTGCTAGAACTTTCAATATTTTATATGTATCTTAGTCTTTTAAAAATGACAGGTATTTGATCAAAGGTAATGATGTATGCAAAAAGACAATTTTATGAGACGAAAAAGAGAAAAGGCAGGTAGATTGCACATTTTCAGATATCATTGCATATCCCATTTTCTTTTAACAATAAACTTTTATGTTTGATAACTTATTTGATAAATCATCTATTTAAAAAGAAACCCCATCATATGAAAATTGACACCTCATTACACCTTAAAGAAGTATGCTTCAACATCCATAAAATCGGAGTTTCTAAAACACGACGTTAAAAGAACTTTAGACTTACCAGAAATACCAATCACATCCATGTCTGGAAAATCATTTTGAAGAAAATCTAAGACGTTTTGAACACCCTTCGATATCATGTTCATCCCCATTGCATCACCCGTGCTGCAAGTAAATCTAATATACAGATTTTTCCCGGCAATATTGCACTGAATACTTTGAAGCCTCGCAAATCTGCTTGATCTGTTTAACAAAATTTATAAGCAATCAACATTCAAAAACCACAAATTACATCTATATCGTACGGATCGACTCATCCAATCTATCAACATCACATATGACAAGCACATGCTAGTTAAATGCCATCACCTCATGATCTCATACATTTCCGTCAAGATATCCAACTAACATATCTATATAAGGAAATCATATTCCAACTACAAACATCAGCTCAACACATACAAATACAATTTGAGGTATGACAGAATTTAAGGGCATTTTAACTATATATCATAAACAGTTAAATGTAACTTCAAACTTACACAATCCATTTAAGGTTCGTTTGCTTAACCTATAAAGCACTATTTCTTTCTCAGATCATGAATACGTGTCATCAACAGGCAAATTACTTAAACAACAAACAAACTCTTGTCCAATAACTAAGAAAGCAAACTTACTTATTGAAAACGACGCTCAACGTATCGAAATTAACAGCGTCTTCTAAAAAGAACTTAAGCTGCGACGCTCGTTCCGCCGTAGCAAACCGAACAACGGGCGCTCTAGTCATCCCATCCTTCAACAAAATCGCGGTAGCTCCACCGGAAGCATAAACCGCCTTACAGCCTCTATTCGCACTGGCAACCAAACACCCCTCGGTAGTCGCCATAGGCACCATATACTCACAACCGTTCAACAACAACGGTCCAGCTATTCCTACAGGTAACTGCACATATCCTACCGGCATCTCACAACACTGCCCTAAAATCGACTTGTAATCGAATCCTTCCAACGGTAATCCTAACAACGACCTTCCGGTGATCCTCTCCACCGCCTGCCGTCGTATCGCCGCCGCTCTGAAGCAATCGTCAAGCTTCGATTCTAGCGAATACGACGGAACAGATCCGCAAACTACTGATCTAACAATTTGTTCATCTTCTTCAGAAATTAAAGCAATCGAAGGTACTAGATCTATACCTGTAACTTTAGGTTTAGGTTTAGAAGTTTCGGAATCGTCTTCTACTAGATCTACTTCGTTTTCGTTGTCGTAACCGTCGCGTGCGGTGGTGATGAACGATTGAACGAAATCGATGCCGAAAAACCCTAGGAGATAGATGAACGACGCAATGAGAGAGACGATTGCGGCGAGTTCGGACAACGTGACGACGTGAAGCGGCGTAGATGAGCGGATCTTATCGCGCCACCGGTGGAGGAGGTAGTACGCGACGGAGAAGAATAACGTGAAGAAAATGCCGTTGGTTAGGTATAACGGAAGCGGTAACGCATCGGAAGCTTTTGGAACCGGTGACGTTGACCGGTCAACGGTGGATTTGTTACCGGTTGTGACGGATTTGTGGTGGTTGAATGCGGTGGTGGAAGGAGGCCGTGGAGGTTTACGATGGAGATCCATGTGGCTGGTGCTAATGTGCGCTGGGGTGGCCAGCGTACAGTGGTTTTTAACGGAAGGGGGTTGTTGACTTGTTAAACACAATATGTGTTTGTTTGTTGTATAAATAAATAAATATAAAAGTGGGATGAAGCAAGGTTCAAGGGTGATGCTAATGTGCGCTGGCGTGGGTACACCGTGTTTACAAGGTGCTGTCACTATCATTACACTGTTAACGTACACATGGTGTGCACCCACCCACCTGCTCTTGTTTTCAACTTTGTTTGAATCGTCGGCATGTAACATATAAATGTTATTTTGTTGAACTAGTGATATTTTTACTCGAATTATTAGGCTAGAGGGTGTGGGATGGAGCCCCTTGGGGGTTATAAAGGACACCTCAGCGTCATTTAGACGCCACGTCAGCCAGGGGGCTTTATAACCCCCCTTTAATTTGCAGGGTGTGGGATGAAGCCCCGTCATCATTACCTAATTATTTTTTATTTTTACATTTTACTTTTTTAAATTAAATGGCCATTTTATATAACTAGAAAATTAAAAAAAAAACATAATTTCATCCTAAAAAAAATAAAAAACATCACAAAGTCATTAAAAAAAATAAGAAAGTACTAGAAAAAAAAACTACATATATTTCGCCCTAATTTGATTCTTGCGAGCCTCCATAATGCGTTGATCCGTCTCCGTTAGATGTGAGAAATTTTTCGCTAGAAAATCCAAGTCTTTCTGAATTAGTTTCTCCATCTTCATTTCTTGGTCCTTTTCCCTGATCGAGATCATTTTGTTGAGACTTGTATGGAACTCGCCCAACTTTGACGGCTCATCCGATGACGTTGAAGTACCCTTTCCTCGTGCCGCTGCCTTACTTTTATCCCGACCCCTGGGTCGAGGCAGCTCCTCTGGTTGTTCGAACTCCTCATCATCGGGTCCCATGGGTTTGGGTTGTTGGGAAACATTGTAGAGAGGTGTTTAAAAAAAAATTAGAGTATTGTATAAAAATTTGAGAGAAAGTGGGTGAAATGAGATGGAAAAATGGAGAAATGGAATGGGTATTTATAAACTTTGAATTTGAAAAACAAAATTTTTTTTTAAAAAACCTGACCGTTCAACGGTCAAAAAGATTAAATGTGCCTCGATCTGTGTGTTGTCCTCTCGTTACCATGTTCGCGAAACAACTATAGCGCCCCAAGTTAATTAGGTGGGTGTGGGTGTATAGCGCCCAGGGCGCCATAGATGGTGACCTGGCGAGGGTGGCGCCCCCACACCCTCCGGCCTTAGGATTTGTTATCCACACATTCCTTATTTTCTAGAACCCTAGAATTGTATAGGGCAATATGGTTATTCTAGGTCCAGGTGTATTGAGCTATACGTTTTCTATAGTGTACTTGAAGTACAAATTTTTCAGATCAATGATTAGGGGACCAGTGGAATCATATAGGGCAATACGGTTCCTCTAGATCCATACGTATTGAGCTATACGCTTCCTATAGTGCACTTGAAGTAAAACTTTTCAGACCAATTATTAGGGGACCAGGGGAATCATATAGGGCAATACGTTCCCTGAAGGAATTTTTTTTTCGAAGGCAGCATATAGTTGTTAGTATTTTTTAGACTTTATTTTTTTTTTTAAATTATTAAGTTGGTTTTTTTGTTATAAAATTATGTTGGTTTTTTTGTTATAAATTTTATAAAAGATGTAGTGAAATTAAGCAATCCAAACAAACTAAACATATCCATACATTATCACTTATCAAAACAAACATATCCAAATTAAACGAATATTACAAATATGTAAATTAAATTGTTCATACAGTACCGCGTCATATAAAAATAACATAAACCACTATCGTCACCAATCCTCGTCAGACTCCTCGTTAGACTCCACAAGCTCCTCCTCCGTAAAGTTCGGGCAACGCATAGTAGAAGGTGGCGAGTTGTCACACCCCAACCGATGGCGGAATCATCGGGATATGGAATGATGCGAATAGGTTGCTCGAGGAATCCATAACGACTAATTGTGACAATATTTATTAAGGTTCAATATCTCATACTATCAAACAAAACATTTTCACAAAGTTGAAACATAATTTAGTAGTTTCTCAAGCAACAAAACATATCATTCAAAACTTACAATTTAGGTTAGGCGGGTTTCTAGACATCCTAAACCATTTATAGCAGTAATTCATCAACCTGTCACATACGTTAAAATAAAGTCAATATAACAATGTAAAGGTGAGCACACAAGTTTGCATAAGTATAGTATTAAAGCGTTTACGCATAACCAGCATGTAACATATAAAGGGGCGAATCAAGTAAGCTATCGACAATGATACAAGCTAACCAACATGACTGCGAGTAGAGTATGCGCGATACGTGTTCACCGAACTGTACACGTAAAGTAAGTAAACCTTAACAACCCCTGAATAAACAGGTGCTGAGTCCAAACTATAGTACTATCATTGCAGGGTGGTAGGGCAAGTCATCACTGTGTAAACATAGCAAACAAGCATTCAACTAATCACGTATAACATGTGAGAGCGGTTAGCGTTTATAAAAGAGTTTAAGTGTTGTGTGTGTCCTGTTTTGATAAAGAACGTATGTAACACCCAAAAGTGCGTTAAGCGAAAAAGGGTTCGAGTATACTCACAGTGCTTGTTTAACAGTAAACATGATTTGGAATGGATTGAAGGGAGCGCCAGATCAGCCTGCGTACGGGAAGAGAAGTGCACAAGTCTTCTAAAGTGCTGAAACGGTTGAAGTTGAAGTGTCGAGTGGGAAAACAGAACCTTTGTACGAAGGGGTGCCTTCGTACGAAGCCAGTGCTTTTGTACTAGTGGCTTGTTTCCGTGTCCAAAATCGAGTGTTTTTCGCGTCTTTCTTCGGGATATCGAGTGTTCATCCCCCCAACCTCAAGCTACTGATTAAACTTAGAGCCGAAGAGGTCTTTTGAGTTGTTCAGTCACATGCGGGAACATAGGCTGGACTGTACGAAGCTGGTGCCTTCGTACGAAGTCGGGCTTCGTACAAACCAGTCTTGTTCACGTAAGTGGCTATTTTTGGCGTTCGGAGCTGTGTTTTCACCTGAATCGGATGTATTTTCGAGTCCTTTTCATGACGGTTTCGACACCGCTTCGTCCCACTATTCAGCGAACGAAACATATGTCGGTTTTGGTCCGTTTTAGTTTAAAAATGGAGTTTAAAATGGTTTTTCCATGGATTAAATACTTGGTGAGTGTGAAATCATCATATCTCTATCTTAGGGAGCCAAAGCTAAGCCCAATACACTCGTTCAAGTGTAGATCCATAGCAAATCAGAAGTTTTTGAAGAAAAAGATGAAGGTTTTCATGAAAAAGATGAAGGTTTTTGTAAAAAGAAGAAATTTAGATGAAATCGAGGATAAACTCGTGGAAAATCGTTGTGTTTTGTGTAAAATCGGTAGATCTTACCTAGGAAAATAGAGAGGAGCAAGTAGGGAGTGTTATTGAGTGAAATGGCAACAAATGAGAATGAAAGGAGTGGCTTGGGTATTTATAGGCGACGCTGAATGTTCTGTACGAAGGCCCTGCCTTCGTACGAAGCCAGTGGCTTCGTACGAAGCCGGGTGTCTTCGTACGAAGCCGGGTGTCTTCGTATGAAGCCGGGTGTCTTCGTACGAGGGGGCCAGTTGGTGTAAAAGATTCCTGTTTCGCGCGCCGGAAGTTCGTTTGGTGCGTTAGTTACTTCGGGTACTTTAAAGTACTTTAGCGAGGTATCAAGTGTTTGTGTTGCTTTGCGCTTTAGCGAGTCGATTTATCTCGCTGGAGCGTTTTGAGCGAGTGAGCAGTTTAAGCGAATAACCAACACATTTAACACATCTACATTTAAACACGCATATAAGATAAACAAATAATATAAATCCACGTTTTGGGTCCGCGTTAAGATTGCGTTGCGATGAGCGTTTAAGAAATAAGCGTTTAATGCGATATATAAGCGATATAAAATGTGTCTAAAAATGTAGTTAACCCATGGTAATCATCGAATCTCATAGTACAAGCGTCTATGAATGAAATAACGATAAAATAGGAACAACCGAGAGGTCGGGTTGTTACAGTCTCCCCTAATTTAGGGAATTTCGTCCCGAAATTAAGTAGTAGACTTAACAAAGAGTTGTGGATATCTAGCTTTCATATCACTTTTGAGTTCCCAAGTGAACTCGGCGCCGCGCTTGCCTTCCTATCTAATCTTGACTATGGGAATGCGACTACGTCGAAGTTTCTTGGTCTCTCGATCCATGATTTCTACTGGCTTTTCCATGAAGTGCAGTGTCTCGTTTATTTGCAAGTCTTCAAGATGTACATGAATATTTTCCTCAGCTAGACACTTCTTGAGGTTTGAGACGTGGAAAGTCGGGTGTACGTTGCTGAGTTCAACCGGTAATTCGAGTCAGTAGGCCACTTTACCAATTCTTTCCAGAATCTTAAAGGGGCCAACGTAATGTGGCGCTAGTATCCCTTTCTTGCTGAATCGGATCACCCCTTTCCAAAGTGAAACCTTTAAGAGGACGTGATCTCCGACTTCGAACTCTAGGGGCTTGCGGCCTTTATCGACGTAGCTCTTTTGACGACTCCGAGCTTTCAGGAGATTGCCTCGTATTTGGAGAACCTTGTCTGTCGTTTCTTGTATTAACTCGGGACCGGTGATTTGTGCGTCTCCGATCTCGTGCCAAACAATAGGCGATCGACATTTTCTACCGTATAGTGCCTCAAAGGGGGCCATTTGTATACTAGCGTGATAACTGTTATTGTACGAAAATTCTACTAAGGGTAAATGTGAATCCCAGTTACCACCAAAATCTATAACGCATGAACGAAGCATGTCTTCGAGGGTGCGGATCGTGCGCTCAGTCTGACTGTCGGTCTTGGGATGGAATGCGGTACTGAGATTGAGAGTCGTACCGAGAGCGAATTGGAAGGTCTCCCAGAGACATGAGGTAAAACGGCCATCGCGGTCAAAGATGGTGTCACGAGGCGTCTCGTGTCGACAAATGACTTCGTCGGTATAGATTCGTGCTAATCGTTCGACCTTAAAGTCTTCTCGTATCGGAATGAAATGGGCAGATTTCATAAGACGATCAATGATAACCCAAATGCTATCATGACCAAAAGGCGTGCGGGGGAGTTTTGTAATAAAATCCATGGCTATACTTTCCCATTTCCACATCGGGATTTCGGGTTGTTCGAGTAAACCAGAGGGTCATTGATGTTCGGCCTTAACTTTCGAGCAAGTTAGGCACTTCAAAACATACTGAGCGATATCCTTTTTCATGCCCGGCCACCAATACCTAGAACGGAGGTCCTGGTACATCTTGTCGGCACCGGGGTGAATGGAGTATCGAGATTTATGAGCTTCAGTCATCAATATCTCACGGAAGTTATTGCGACTAGGAATCCAAATACTGTCGAGATAGTGAAAGATACCGTTTGGTTTATTCACTAACTGAGTTTCAGCACCACACTTCATTTCCTCTTTCAAGGTATTCTCGATAAAGCATGCATGCTACGCGTCGCGGATTAGGGCTTCGAGGTCGTTCTGGGCTTGAACATTACGAATACTATGCACATAGCTTCGTCGACTAAGAGCATCGGCTACAACGTTTTCCTTGCCATGATTGTAGTGTATCTCGCAATCATATTCATTGAGAAGTTCAACCCATCTGCATTGGCGCATCTTCAGTTCTTTCTGGTTCAAGATATGCAGTAAGCTCTTATGGTCGGTGAAGACCGTACACTTTGTACCATAAAGGTAGTGTCGGCATATCTTTAACGCAAAAACAACTACACCGAGCTCGAGATCGTGGGTAGTGTAGTTCTTCTCGTGGACCTAGATTTGTCAAGACGCATACGCGATAACCTTGTCTCGTTGCATAGAATGCAACCGAGACCTAGGTTAGAGGCATCGTAATAAACAACGAAATTGTCGTTTCCGTCGGGAAGTGCGAGGATAGGAGCGTTGCAAAGCGTACGCTTGAGATTTTGAAAAGCGTCCTCTTGGTCAGAGCCCCAAATAAAAGGTTTGTCGTTATTAGTTAGAGCGGTAAGAGGTACGGCGATTTTAGAAAATTCGGCGATTAATCAATGGTAATAACCCGCCAATCCGAGAAATGAACATATTTTGGATGGAGTCTTTGGCATAATCCAACTCTTTACAGCTTCAATCTTCGTGGGATCGACGTGAATTCCTTGACTGTTAACGATGTGACCGAGAAATTGAACTTCCTCGAGCCAAAATTCACACTTGGAGAATTTGGAATAGAGGCGATTTCCTTGAAGGAGTTCGAGAACTAAACGAAGATGTTGCGCGTGTTCGGCTCTCGACTTCGAGTAGATAAGAATATCATCGATAAACACAATGAAGAAACGATCCAAAAAGGGTTTACACACACGGTTCATTAAGTCCATGAAGACCGTTGGTGCGTTCGTGAGACCAAAAGGCATGACCACGAATTCATAATGTCCATAACGAGTACGAAACGCAGTTTTCGGGATGTCTTGCTCTTGTATGCGTAACTGGTGATAGCCTGAATGTAAATTAATCTTTGAGAAACACGTAGCGCCTTGGAGTTGATCAAATAAATGGTCGATTCGGGGTAGCGGGTAGCGGTTCTTGATAGTAAGCTTGTTAAGTTCCCTATAATCGATGCACATTCGAAACGATCCATCCTTCTTTTTCACAAAAAGAACGAGTGTGCCCCATGGTGATGTGCTCGGGCGTACAAATCCTTTATCAAGCAATTCCTGAAGTTGGCTAGATAGCTCATGCATTTCGGATGGTAAAAGGCGATAGGGAGCTTTTGCAACAGGTGTAGCACCTGGAACTAAATCAATACGAAAATCAATACCACGTGTAGGGGTAAACCAGGTAAATCGTCGGGAAAACCATTAGGAAAATCACATACAACTAGGACGTCCTTAACTGTTTTCTTCTCGTTCTTCGTCTCCACAATATGGGCTAGGAAAGCGATGTACTACTTGCGTAAGTACTTACTCGCTTGGATACACGACATAAGCTTCAACTCTTTCGAGAGTACTTCACCATAAACATGTAATTGATCACCGTTTGGAAGAGCAAAACGAATCATCTTATGGATACAAACGACTTCGGCATGATTTTCACGAAGAAAATCCATGCCTACTATGATATCAAAACTACCTAGTTGCATAGGTATGAGATTGATCAAGAAAACGTGATTATTGAGTTTAAGAGTACAACCACGTAGAATGGAGCTAACGGTAACAGTTCTTCCAGTGGCAACTTCTACGTCGAAGGTCCTTGGGAGTTTAGCGCGTTCACATTTTAGTAGCTTTTCGAATTCAAATGATACAAAACAGTTATCGGCTCCAGTATCAAATAAGCATGAAGCGTAAATACCGTTGACAAGGAACGTACCATTGACAACATTATTGTCAGTCTAAGCCTGGCGGAGGTTAATGTTGAAAGTCCTTCTGCGTGCATCTTGCAGTTGTGGTTGTGGTTGTTGCTGCTGCTGTTGTTGTGGCTGTTACTGTGGTGGTGGTTGCTGTTGCGGCTCTTGTTTCATAACACGCTGCGGGAAGACATTGGCGAAGTGGTTTGGGTCACCCCATGTGTAGCAAGCACGTGCGTGAACAGCTGGTGCTTACAGGGCCTGAGTGACTGGAGTAGCACGGAGTGGTGCTGGCGGTGCTGCGAGAGCTTGAGGAGCTTGCTAACGAGGCCCTGAGCGGCAGTTGGTTGTGTAGTGCCCAAAGATGTTGCAGTTGACATAGAAACGACAGTTTGTCTCCACAGGATGATGATAAGTTCAAGTAGGGCACATGGGGTGATTCCCAGTATATGCACGCTTAGCAGGTGGTGCGTTGGGAGTAGCAGCCTGACGAGATTGGTTGTTGGGCGGTGTGACTACCGCGCAGTTCTTGCTGGAGTTCCTTCGCTTGCGACTTTGGCGATTAGACTTGGGGGCTTGAGATGGTGTGTCATCGGTGCTTGGCGTTGCAGTAGCTTCGTTGAGACTCTTAGTCAAGGTCTTGAATACACCAGTCAAGACTCATTTGTCATTGATTTATGAGGTGAGCTGATAAATTTCCTCAATGGTTGCGGGTTTCGCTGCTTGAACAAAGTCAGCGACACAGTCGGGAAGAACACAAATGTACTTCTTGATAGCTTTCTCAGGAGTGTCCACTTGACTTGGACAGATGATGCTCAGCTGCTTGAATCGGGCGGTGAAACCAGCGTTATCACCTCCAACTTGCTTGATGTTCCAAAACTCGTTTTCCAGCTTCTGGACTTCGTGGGGAGGACAGAATTCCTTCATCATGAGCTCTTTTAGCTCCTCCCAAGCGAGACCATAGGTTGCATCATTTCCGCACCTGTTGCGCTTGGAGGTCCACCAGTCAAGTGCCCCTTGACTGAAATACACCAGTGGTGTTGACAGTGTAGAGATTCTCTGCACATCCGCTTTGTCGGAAAGTAACTTCGATCGAGTCAAACCACTGAAACATCTTACTGGGTCCACCTTCACCAGTAAAGGTCATAGGACCGCAGGCTTTGAAATGCTTGAAGCTGAACAGAGCTTTCGGTGAGTCATTCTTGGAATCAACGGAAGAGGTGTTGCTGACAGCGTGAATTTCGCTGACGATTTGAGGTATCACCTTGGCCATTTCCTTGGCCACGAGAGAAGCGATGCGTTTGTCAGCATTGTTCCGCTGAACAGTTCGGAGAGTGTGAGAGCCCGTTGATGCCATGTGCGAGCGTGAGTTCCTCTACAGATGGCACACGAGGAATTAGACGAGATTCGATTACAACGGGTTGTTGAAAAGTTTAGCGTTTTAGACAACGTATTTATTATTATTACTATTCACATAAGCCACAAAATCACATAATCACATAGGCACATAATCACGTAGTTGCACGTATCCACATAAGCACGTATTAGCAAATAATTCACATAAACACATATTTTGCACGTATTCACCTTCTCTAAATAGCATGTAGTGCGTGCGAGTGAAATTCACGCATACCTCATGAGCGTAAGGTAAATAAGACTTCTTAGTTCGTTCGCGATTAGTTAGCGTTTTAGATTGTGAGAGACGTGCGTGTTGTGCGCATCAAAGCGGAAAGAGAAAACAGTAAAACAAGAAATGGATAAAGCGTAACATCTCCAAATCGAAAACACATAAACATGATAAAATTCGATGACACGTAAAATCGACTATTGCAGGCTTAAAGTAGATGGAGCGTCTTGGGTGTTGAGACATCGACTACCCAAAGTGATTCAACTATCCCAACAAGTTCGGTCGCGCGCTTTGGTCTAATAGACTATGCTTGCACCGTGATACGGCTAACGACATTCATCCTTCCAGTTACTACGTGACCCGAGTCATTGGAACAGTCGAGACTTTGGTGAGATCTTTTAAAATCAATTTAGGGAGTGGAACGGGCTATTAAGATGCGGGTTTCACCCCTACCTTAACAACTTCGCTCCAAACTGTGGTTGTTTCTCACCGAATAAATTCGGGAGTTCCACCAGATAGAGATGGAGATTTCCTTCGAGATGTGGATATCACTCCTAACTCAGCGAAAGATTCCCGTGCTAAGAGTAATACACGGGGTGAGTGATCTTATCGAGAGTTCTTGGTTTTCACACCTAATCTCGATACAATCACTCGTTGGTGTTATACGAGTGTTTTCAAAAGTATATATTGTGTTAGCCTTAGGAAAGGCATTTAAGTATTTAGCCTTAGGAAAGGCTCCCTTCGTACGAAGCCAGGAGATTCGTACGAAGGTGCAGGATGTGAGTTCATACAAAGCCATAGTATGTGGGTTCGTACGAATCGAGTAGGTTCGTACAAAATGGTCTGTTTGGTACTTAGACTATAGACTAGGTCTGTTTTGCATGATTCGACCTAATTCCCTATAGTTATGGCTCTGATACCAACCTGTCACACCCCAACCGATGGCGAAATCATCGGGATGTGGCATGATGCGAATAGGTTGCTCGAGAGAATCCATAACGACTAATTGTGACAATATTTATTAAGGTTCAATATCCCATACTATCAAACAAAACATTTTCAGAAAGTTGAAACAAAATTCAGTAGTTTCTCAAGCAACAAAACATATCATTCAAAACTTGTAATTTAGTTTAGACGGGTTTCTAGACATCCTAAACCATTTCCAGTAGTAATCCATCAACCTGTCACATACGTTAAAATAAAGTCAATACAATAATGCAAAAGTGAGTACACAAGTTTGCATAAGTATAGTATTAAAACGTTTACGCATAACCAACATGTGACACGTAAAGGGGCGAATCAAGTAAGTTATCGACAATGATACAAGCTAACCAACATGACTGCGAGTAGAGTATGCGCGATACGTGTTCACCGAAGTGTACACGTAAAGTAAGTAAGGGGCTGTTTGGCAACATCTGAATGGTTAAGTGCTGAACCAGTAAGAGGTTTGAACCATTAAGTGCTGAACCAGTAAGAGGTCTGAACCATTAAGAGTCTGTATAATGCTTAATCGTTCAGAGGCAAATGTCTGACTAATTCAGATTAGAAGTCTTAACCATTCAGACTTTGTATATATCTTAACCATTCAGAGGCAAATGTCTGAATCATTCAGACGTCTTCTCATGAAACAAACAGTCTGAACCATTAAGTGTTGAACCAGTAAGAGATCTGAACCATTAAGAGCCTCATTAAGAGGTAAACAAACAGCCCCTAAACCTTAACAACCCCTGAATAAACAGGTGTTGAGTCCAAACTATAGTACTATCGTTGCTAAGGGTGGTGGGCAAGTCATCACTGTGTAAACATAGCAAACAAGCATTCAACTAATCACGTATAACATGCGAGAGCGGTTAGCGTTTATAAAAGAGTTTAAGCGTTGTGTGCGTTATGTTTTGATACAGAACGTATGTAAGACACTAACACCCAAAAGTGCGTTAAGCGAAAAAGGGTTCGATTATACTCACAGTGCGTGTTTAACTGGTAAACACAGTTTGGAATGGATTGAAGGGAGCGTCAGATCAGCCTGCGTACGGGAACCGAAGTGCATAAGTCTTCCAAAGTGCTGAAACGGTTGAAGTTAAAGTGTCGAGTGGGAAAACAAAACCTTTGTACGAAGGGGTGCCTTCGTTTTGTACTAGTGGCTTGTTTCCATGTCCAAAATCGAGTGTTCTTCGCGTCTTTCTTCGGGATATCGAGTGTTCATCCCTCCAGCCTCAAGTAACTGATTAAACTTAGAGCCGGAGAGGTCTTTTGAGCTGTTCAGTCACATGCGGGAACATAGGCTGGGCTGTACGAAGCTAGTGCCTTTGTACGAAGGCAGTGCCTTCGTACGAAGCCGAGCTTCGTACAAACCAGTCTGGCTCGTGTAAGTGGCTGTTTTTGGCGTTCGGAGTTGTGTTTTCGCCTGAATCAGATGTATTTTTGAGTCCTTTTCATGACGGTTTCGACACCGCTTCGTCCCACTATTCAGTGAACGAAACATATATTGGTTTTGGTCCGTTTTAGTGTAAAAATTGAGTTCAAAATAGTTTTTCCATGGATTAAACACTTGGTGAGTGTGAAATCATCAGATCTCTATCTTAGGGAGCCAAAGCTAAGCCCAATACACTCGTTCAAGTGTATATCCGTAGCAAATCAGAAGTTTTTGAAGAAAAAGATAAAGGTTTTCATGAAAAAGATGAAGGTTTTTGTAAAAAGAAGAAGCTTAGATGAAATCGGAGATAAACTCATGGAAAATCGTTGTGGAAATCGTTGTGTTTTGTGTAAAATCAGTAGATGTTACCTGGGAAAATAGAGAGGAGCAAGTAGGGAGTGTTCTTGAGTGAAATGGCAACAAATGAGAATGAAAGGAGTGACTTGGGTATTTATAGGCGACGCTGAAGGTTCTGTACGAAGGCCCTGCCTTCGTACGAGGGGGCCAGTTGGTGTAAAAGATTCTCGTTTCGCGCGTTAGATGTTTGTTTGGTGCATTTTGTTGCGTTAGTTAGTTCGGGTACTTTAAAGTACTTTAGCGAGGTATCAAGTGTTTGTGTTGCGTTGCGTTTTAGCGAGTCGATTTATCTCGCTGGAGCGTTTTGAGCGAGTGAGCGTTTGAGCGTTTTAAGTGAATAACCAACACATATAACACATCTACATTTAAACACACACATATAAGACAAACAAATAATATAAATCCGCGTTTTGGGTCCGCGTTGCGATGAGCGTTTAAGAAATAAGTGTTTAATGCGATATATAAGCGATATAAAATGCATTTAAAAATGTAGTTAACCCATGGTAATCATCGAATCTCGGAGTACGATCGTCTACGAATGAAATAACGATAAAATAGGAACAACCGAGAGGTCGGGTTGTTACACGAGCTGTGCAACGTATAAACGTGCCTGGAGCCTATAAAAATTTAAACAAAATACTCATTACATAACATTAAAATTATTTGTAGAAAATGAAATAAAAACAAAATAACATACTTGGATGGAAAGGTCAGACAGAGGAAAGAGCGGCATAGTCTGGCCGGACTCAGGAAAATGAGGCATGGAAAGTTCGGCATTCTCACGAATATGTTCAGTCAATGATGTACTAGACACGGTATGATTATGTATAAGTAGTTCGATAACACGTATGACATAACAAGTTTAACATGTTTGTTGACTGACATAGGACTTGTTTTATACGAAATATAATAGAGTTGATTGTTATACATATATTTATGTTTTTAACTAAAGTAACACCTTTTTTTCAAAATATTTATGTTTTTGACTAAAATAACACCTTTTTTTTTAATTGTATGTTTGAGATAAATGGTTTTCAATTTGTAGTATGTTTTGGATTAGAAAACTAACTTTCTTTAGAAAAAAGATTATGTTGTATTTGTGTACATTGATTGTTTTAGTTTTCTTTCAAAAATTTATGTTGTTTTTATACATAAGTATTAAATGTGGTGTGTCGACGTGTTAACATGTTTAGTATAGATAGCTAAATGTTGTATTAGGACATATGGTGTAATCTAACATTTAGGCTATGGGGTATGGTGGGCGTGGGTTGGGGGGCATGAGTTGACACGTGGAAAGCAAATTCAAACCCACGCCCATGGGGTATGGTGGGGCTTGGGTTGGGGGCATGAGTTTGGTTTGGCCATTGAGAGCCTGCCATGTCACCTTACTAGCCCGCCCCACGCCCGGCTTCAAACCCACGCCTCAAGGGCCACGCCCAAACCCACGCCCCAACCCAAGCCCCCGGGGTGGTGGCTTGGGCGTTTTCAGCCAACCAACGCCCTAACCCAAGCCCCATACCCCATAGCCTTAGAGTGTTAACAATGACATGACATGTTAACTAACATTGTAAACAACTCCATCCTTGTGTTAAATGACATTAAATGGGTTATGTGTTAACATGTTAACCCAACGTAAAAAGATTAAATTAATTATTCTTTTCTTTTTTAGACCAAAAACCACTCAAAGATAAGGTTAGATGAAGTTAATGGGATTAAACCATTTCCTTGGAGTGTGGCAAAGTGAAATGGAGAAAAAAGATTGATGTGACACTTAGGTGGAGTTAACATAGGTTAAAGTATACCCAAAGGCCTTAGGGGCATAAAAAAGTTAGGTGGTTGAACCAATCTAAATATGGTTTCCATTTTGATGTTAATGTGCTAACCGATACGTTTAACTTAAACCATAACACGTTTAATCGTGTTAATGAACCATGTCACAAATTCCCAACACAAGTTCGAGTTACATAGCCACTCCGCTATCTCTCTTACTTTATCTCATAAACACAACATACAAGTGTATTATCTACTTAAAAATGGTTCTCATAACCAATACTTAAACATGTCGGTAAACAAATATAACACATATTAAAAGTGTCATTCTCTTTTTTTTATTTCTTAGTATAATAATTAGATATAATATACTTTAAAAAATTCCACTAATCATTCATAAAGTTCATAAAGCCTAACTCTATAATTGTTGTGGCCCTCTATGATTTAAGGTACAGTTAGCTATTTTTTGTTCTATTTGGTATATTAAAATTTTAATCATAATAATTCATTTATTATATATTATTGATATGTCATTTTTCTCAACTCAACCCTTTGCTAATTGTAAGATGTTTTTTTGTTTTAAATACCAACTCACACACTCATTATGCATATTCTAAATCTACATTTGATATCTATTATGAGACTATAACCATTTTTGAAAACTCGGTTGGTATAGAGGTTTAATGATTTAAGTTTTAACTTTATTTTATATAAAATAAGCAAATCATTTCCGGTTTGTTTTTTCTATACTCGGTTGGTATAATAGAGGTTTAATGATTTAACCTTGTGTTTTTGTTTGACTCATTTATAAAACTTTAGGAGGACTAGATACAATGCTCAACCCGCTAATTTAATGAGTAACGAAGATGTAATTTTCCTTAAGTTATTGATTTCATTTTTTCGTAGTAAACTATACATTTAAAAGTTATGCACTATTTCATAGTAATTATTCAACTTTAGTCGTGCACCATTGTTTTGAAAAAAGTCTATCAATTTTAAATTTGCTTTAGACCTTTAAAACGGTCGAGTTGCCTCTGATAGTTGAGTTGTATTTCGGTATGATGCCTTTTAAAGACAACTTGAAACCCCTTATATGCTAAAGCAACAGTTTCTGAAAGTCTATAAAATATAAGGAGTTGATTACTTTGTTGCTTGCTTTATGTTTACTTGATATTCTGAAGTTGTTGGCAAAAAAAAAAAAAAAAGAGTCAATGATTAGCCATCCTAAATAATGTTCTCTAAGATTTAATATCACATGTTAATGAAATTTGGAGTTAGAAATATTACCATACTAATTGTATGTTTGGAGACTAGTTCTTGCTTTGAAAAGGCAAAATCTTTAGTTTTGGGTCATTTGTATGCATAATTGTTTTTCATATTTGTCTATTTGTGGACAACTTAAGTGTTTGTATGAATGAGTTGAAAACTTGAAATACATAGTCCATCCAACAAGGTTGATCTCACCAAAAGCCGGCATTTTGCCCCCTTTGACAAATTATAAGAGCATGTGTAGTGGGGCGTGATTTTTTAAAAAAAATGAAAAAAAACGCCCCTCCTCCCACTACATAGGGCGTTACCCGGCGTTTTTTTTGGAAAAATTGGTTGGTGGCGTTTTATTTAAAACGCTCAATTTGGTTTAAGGAATGGTTGACCCACCAATGAGCTACCCACATGTGTCTGACATTGGAATAATGACCCAACTTTTTTGACTAAACCAATGGGACTGTTTGCTTTTTTGTTTCAGCAGCAACTTTTGCTTTTTTTTTTCTTGTTTAATGATTGGAAGGGGGTTATTGGCATAATGCCCCACTACGCCACTTTTGCTATAATGCCCCTTCGCTGACTAGGACGCCACATGTCGGATAATGCCCCATGGTGGGGGCATTATAACACATTACCACTACACATGGTCTAAGTGGAGAAAAAAATATTTGTAATGTTGAATCACATTTCTTTAATATGTGTCAAAATATAATACAAAGATATTCTTTATCATCTCAGATGCAACAAAGGATGAGTCCTTTTTCCTTCTCGTGAACCACGGAAGCGCCTAGCACTCAGAGGAGCAAAGCTTATTTGGGAAAACAGCGATGCAGTTCCTTATATTATAAAAGGAGTACTAGAATGTCTTTTCAATTGTAGGGACGTTAACGCGCTAATATAAAGCAAAAGGCCTTTTCAGCTGGATCCAGAACAAATAGGAGATATATCAGTATGGTATCTACGGGACACCAACTACTATGCTCAGGTTAAATATATATTTTTAAACAGAGTTAATTACTGTTTTCGTCCCTGAGGTTTGTCAAAAATAACGTTTTCAGTCCATTAGTTTAAAAATTGCGATTTCAGTCCATTAGTTTCATTTTCGTAACCATTTCAGTCCACTAACTTAACTCCATCCATTTATTTTGTTAACTTTGGGTGAAATTACCAAATTACCCCTGCTAACTTAACAAATTGTAATAAAAAAATTCTAAAAAATCTAAAAATCTAAAAAATTCCAAAAAATCAAAAAAATTCCAAAAAATCTAAAAATCAAAAAAATTCTAAAAAATCATAAAAATTCTAAAAAATCCAAAAAAATTCTAAAAAATCCAAAATGTTTCATTAAATGTTTCGAACCCGAACCGTTTCGAGCTGAACCGTTTCGACGCGAACCGTTTCGACCCGTACCGTTTCGAGCCGAACCGTTTCGACCCGTACCGTTTCGAGCCGAACCGTTTCGACGCGAACCGTTTCGACCCGTACCGTTTCGACGCGAACCGTTTCGCCCCGTACCGTTTCGAGGCGAACCGTTTCGACGCGAACCGTTTCGAACCGTGTCGAAAATGTTCAGCTCGAAACGGTTCGGGTTCGAAACATTTAATGAAACGGTACGGGTCGAAACGGTTCGGCTCGAAACGGTTCGCGTCGAAATGGTTCGGCTCGAAACGGTATGGGTCGAAACGGTTCGCGTCGAAACGGAAACGGTACGGGTCGAAACGGTACGGGTCGAAACGGTTCGCGTCGAAACGGTACGGGTCGAAACGGTTCGCGTCGAAACGGTACGGCTCGAAACGGTACGGGTCGAAACGGTTCGCGTCGAAACGGTACGGGTCGAAACGTTTCGCGTCGAAACGGTTCGGCTCGAAACGGTACGGGTCGAAACGGTTCGCGTCGAAACGGTTCGCGTCGAAACATTTAATGAAACATTTTGGATTTTTTAGAATTTTTTTGGATTTTTTAGAATTTTTATGATTTTTTAAATTTTTTTTATTTTTAGATTTTTTGGAATTTTTTTGATTTTTTTGAATTTTTTGGAATTTTTTTGATTTTTAGAATTTTTTTATTACAATTTGTTAAGTTTGCAGGGGTAATTTGGTAATTTCACCCAAAGTTAACAAAACAAATGGATGGAGTTAAGTTAGTGGACTGAAATGGTTATGAAAATGAAACTAATGGACTGAAATCGCAATTTTTAAACTAATGGACTGAATCCGTTATTTTTGACAAACCTTAGGGACGAAAACAGTAATTAACTCTTTTAAACAAGATTGTTTTGGATGGAATGTTTGAATTATTTATATCAATTTAATAGTGAAGGCCCAAATGCGAATTATTTTTTTATTACATGAATGATAAAAAGACCTGTACAACTTTTCGATAAAAGGTTTAAAACTTCTACAAACAAACCTTTACAACCTTTACGAAATCACAAATTGGGGACTAGAAATTGTTCACATGCGCATGAATACATGTGGGGATTAAAACGTTAGGACTTTGAAACTTCAATTAGAAAAAGGTTGACCATTTGCCCCTTAAGGGCCATCATAGACTTACATCTGATAAAGCTACAATACGTGATATTGTAGAATGGGTTAATGTATTTGACATTGGACTGTAGGCCGACACTATGGCTTTAGTGTGCTTAGGTTGTAGCCTCGCCTACACCTTGCTGTTAATCAATAATCATGTACAGAGAAAAAAACGGCTAGGATTTTATCATAATGAAAAGTGAATACAATGAAAACAATGAAATGCAAACAATAAATTGAGAAATTTTCTAGAATTAGTAGCTAAATAGTCTAATTTTTTTTTCCAATAAATATATATATTTTTTTAGAGCAAATTACAAATCATGGGTTGGTAGACGGGCAACAAGCTGCGCCGCCACCCCCTTTTGAATTGCAAATCCTACTCGGCTAAACACATAACTATGGCCTACAGACACTGTCGCATGCGCAAGTGCTGCCTTTTGAACCCGCTTCAAGAAACCGGACGCCACAGGGGCCAGACAACCAAAGGTATCGAACGCGAAAGGGTCCGCTAAGTTTACTATGCTAATACTATCTCCAATGCTACGTGCATACTTAGACGCTCTTAGCTGCCACGTCATCTACCACATAATATTCTTACAAATTCTTAAAAATCTCAATTTCATCTTCAACCGTACAAATATTCTTACCTTTCTTAATTTTCACCTCATCACCAATGTCCTATCCATTATACACAATATTTGAATAAACTTTTCCTTTTCTACTTTGGGTCCATCACATCGCATAAACCGATGCAAACTCATGTTGTTGTGCAAGGGCATCTCACCTAAGGACTTCTAAGGTTGGTAGAGCTCCAATGGTAAGGCATCCAAGGGTCTCCAAGGATTTCATCTCCAAAGTTCCATTGTTAAGAAATCATGGAATTTGTCGGGGTAATAATTTATATTTCAATCTTATTTTGTTTATGATTTGCTTTGCTATTTTATTAAATTATGAAAGAAAAAAAATTTGATTGAAAACATATAATATTTTATTGGACATTTAGATGCATTAAAAAAGACGTCCTTTGTTGCTATCTTGGCTGTCCAAAACATACTAGGTAGGTGAAAACAAAATTTCTGATCAAGGATAAAGTAGATGGATATGGTCATATATTGAAGAGAATCAGATGTTTGAATGTTTCAAAAATTCAAATACACATATGACATATCAAGTCACTACATGTTTTCAGGGTCAATATTATTTTTTTAAGACCATTGGGTATGGTTTGGGTAGTCCTTTTGGGGACTATCCGCCACGTAGGTGCCACGTCACGTTCGATAAAGGACTATTTAAAGGGGACTACCCAAAGTTAATAAAAAACTAATATATAATAAATAATTAAAAAAAACTCTCTCTATCTCTCTCTATGTGGTCCCCACTATCAGTCATCAACCAATAAACAAGCATCGTCGCCTTCGTCTTGCAGCTGACGGGAGGGACGCGTTGCAGCCAGGGGGCGGTGTGGGACGATTCGGGACGTGGAAGACGAGCCGGAGAAAGGCCCATACCCTTTAGTCTAATATAGTAATAACACATGGCTGCCTTTTATTTTGAATATCATTATGCCTAGACCCTAGTCTTATAAAATATTTTAAAGTAAATCAAACCGATGGTCAGTGGAATTGTCAATTTTCAAAGATGGCCAAGTGGAAAAATCATATTATTTATTTGTTAATTCAACATTCGTAGTGATAATACCTTTTTGTGGGCGTTATGAGACACGTGTTGTGTCACGTCACACAGGGGTTTTATGGGACGTTATGCAACTTGAGGCCGTAGTCATAAAGCCCCTTCGTCATCATTACTCAATTATTTAATTTTCATTTTTCTAATTAATTTCTAAGTTTTTTAAAATTAAAAATCATTTCATTAAATAAAAAGAAGATTATAATAAAATAAAATAAAAACAGTAAAAAAACATTAAATTAGAATAAAAAAAAACATTACACAATCAAAGGTTATATTTTTTTTTCTATCCGCTCCTTTTGTGTCAACGCCATCTTCAACGCTTCTCCCGTTAAGTGGTCTTGCGGTTTCGAGTAGAACGCAAAGTCGTGAGCCCATTGTCTATCCCGCATAATTTCGGTCACTTCGTGGTTCTCCTCCATACGTTTAGTACCGAGTTCGTGTACGTCTTGAAGTCATTTGTTTATCTCCGAAAATGCGTTACTCATTTCGGTTCCCATCAACATCGACGACGACTCGGGCCTTTTCGACCGGCTTCTTCTTCCGGCCGGTCTTGGTAGCTCTTCCACCGGCTCTTCATTCGGAATATCCTCGTTCAACTCGGTGTTTCGAGCGTCGGAGGTTGGCGTTTCGGGTTCAGCCGACTCGTTTGTTTTGGACCTCTTTGACGGCCTTTTATTTTCCGACCGACCGCTAGGAGCAGAGATGTTGGCCCATTTGGGGCTATGACGAAGGATTTGCCAACACCTTAGGTACGGGAAATGGCCATTAGCATTTGTATACTCGACCAACGCCACTTGCGTAATGTCCTCGTCCTTGCTTCCACTTTTCCATTTGGCAAAATTGCGTTGGTACACTGTTTGAAAGTTCGTGTATTTTTTGTTGATATCGGTCCACTTGCCCGATATCGAGTCCGGTGGCCGGTATTCGTCTCCTTTACCCATGAGATCGAAAAAAAGATCTCGTATTCGGCTCCAAAAAATGAATTTACTTTGATTGTTTGCTAAAAAAATATCAATAATTAGTCCAAAAAAAAACAGAAATATAGAAATGTAAAATTACAGAAAATAAAAATAAAAACAGAAAAAGTACCGAAATTTAAAAAACAGAAATTATAAACTGAAAATAAATAAAAACTGAAAATAAATAAAAAAACAGAAAGTAAATAAAAAACAGAAAAAAAATGAAAAAAAAAAACAGTAAAAAAACAGAAAATTAAAAAAACTTAGAAAAATAAGATAAACAAGTAAATATACCTATCACGGGGTCCTCCGACACATCGATCCAAGCGCGGGTTAGTGCATACTCCTCCTCGGAGTCCCACGATATCACAATTTTTTTCGCTCGGGTGGTGGTTTCCGCTTTCTTTTTATGTGCCCGTTTTCCTTTACCTTTTTGCGTCTCCGCTACTTCGGGTTGTGTTTCCGGAACAACATCGGGTTCGTGTAGTGGGGAGCCGAAAGCTTGAGCCGACCCGAACGCTTGAGACGACCCCATTCCGTCGGTGTTTTAATTCGGGTTCCACCCATAGAGATTCGGGTCCCATGAGAGCGGTTGGTTCAAAAGATTCATGAACCAGAGATTTTGTTGATTGTAATCGACAGAACCAGAGATTTTGTTGATTGTAATCGACAAAACCAGAGCCGAAAGGGGTGGGTCGAGTGGGAACCGGCGACACGGGGCGGGTAGGATTACCACTTTGGTTTGGGTCCGCACTTGATCGGGGAGGAATGAAACCACGGTTGAATTGATGCATTGTATAAAATTTGTGGATTAAAAAAAAAGGTAGAGAGAAAGAGTATTTGAGAGTGTGTGGATTTATAAAAATATAGGAGAAGGGGTAATTATTTAAAGGAAATATTGAAAATTAATTAATTTTTTTTACATTTAACCGTTACCGACGGTCATAATTTGAAAATCATCAACACATGGCGCCGTGATGCATATAGCGCTTGTTTTGTTTTTGGGCCGATAGCGCCCTTCGTCCTCGTGTTTTCCGGCGCTATATGGCGCTACCAAGCCACATACCGTCCCATAACAGTGGGTCTTAACTGATTCATGTTCATAAATCTTTATTAGTAACTGCTTTTAATTTTTCTTTTTTATTTAAGACGAGTTTCTAACATAGTAGTTACTTTATTACTAACTGCTTTTAATCTTTTTTATTTCATACGTGTTTCTAACATAGCAGGTGTATATCACCACAATGTAAAGCCAACTAGTGTGCAACAAATATTTGATAAACTACGTAATTGAATTAAATATACATACTCTTGTAGCGAGTGGTTAACTCTCACCACCTTACGAGATTGCCACCTTAAGGGGCTTTATACCACACCCTACAAGTTAAAGGATTGGGCTTTAAAACTCTTGTGTGACGTGGCGCTGCGGTGGCGTGATAAAGCCCCTAGCTACACCCTCCAGCCTTATCGTGGGTGTTTACGGTTCGGTTAAAATAGTGAAACCATCTAAAATGATCATCGGTTTGGTTTCACGGTCTATTTATTTTCAAAATTTCGGTCGGTCAATTTCAGATATTTCAAATCATAGTGAATGGTTTTGTAACACTCCAAAAATATAATACATATATACATATATATGTATGTATGTATGTATGTATGTATGTATGTATGTATGTATGTATGTATGTATGTATCTATGTATGTAAACATGAGTTGGTCATAACCAATGGTAAAGTAACTAGGAATAATTAACCTAGTTAGCTATTTGTTTTAAAACAATAAAGGAAACATGAAATAGTTAAACCTTTTATAAACTTGAAACCTTGAGGGACTAAAAGGGTAAAACATGAAAGATGTTTTTAATTAAAACATTTAAAAACCAAAAAACACATGTGTGTGTGTGTGTTTGGTCGACATTTTCACAGGAGCAAAGAAGGGTTCTTCCATTTGAACCCTAAACTCACAAATTTGATCAAAATCAAGGGAAATCGAGCCAAGAAATTGGGGCTTTAACTAATTTCGTGATCACCCAAGTTAGGAGATCACAAGGTATGTTGAATTTTGTCATTTGGTGATATCTTGAATTTATGATGAACACTCATAATCGAAATTTCTAGAGTGAATGTTGAATGTATGAGTGATATAGACATGAGTACAAGTCTAGGAACAAACCCTAGATGTAAACTTGTTAAATTATTGCCATGAATTAGTGATTCGGTTAGCTAATCATGTATATGCTAAGTGGGTTTATGATAATGTGATGAACACTTAAATTAGAGTGTTAAATTTATGAAATTTGAAGATATGATGCAAGTCCTAGATGTTGTTCATGAACACTAGACATAGAGGTTTGATTATGATGTTAAATTTTGGTTAAAAGAATGACCATGAGTTAGATAAAAGATGCATAAGAATCTTGCCCACAAGGTGTTTGTTAAAATGCCCTAATGAATGTTGATATGATGAAATTATGAAAGAAATGCGTAATTGGCTAATTTGACTAATTATGTGTGTTATAAGATAATACGGGTTCTAAACATGATGTTGATTGAACTTAATTGCGCATATCATATGATTAAAGGTAGTTGACTTTTGAAAGTCAAACTAACCAATGATGAAGTCGAATAATAATTTCGACATAAAATCCGTAA
The DNA here is from genome assembly GCA_030545235.1 of Helianthus tuberosus. Classification (NCBI taxonomy): domain Eukaryota; kingdom Viridiplantae; phylum Streptophyta; class Magnoliopsida; order Asterales; family Asteraceae; genus Helianthus; species Helianthus tuberosus. Next base: position 116,792,664 of record CM060443.1, read on the forward strand.
GATGGAATAGTCGTAATTAATGATGACTAATCTAACCGTCTTACGAATTATGATGATAGTTTGACGCTTGACAAGCTAGGTGGAAGCTTGGGAAGAAAGTGGGTCAAACGAATCAAGTATGAAGGAAAAGTGTATTTAGGATGCAAGGTAAGTAAAGCTTACACCCTTTTTTAAGATACATATTTATTTTATAGGTTATAAATACGACAAAGGTTATATCCAATGTCACACCCCAACCGATGGCGGAAACATTGGGGCGCGGCACTAAGCGATTCAGATTGTTCAGAAGTTTCCACAACACTAATTGCGTCAATATAGATTAATCAAGATTCACATTAAATTGTCTAAAACATCAACCACGAATCAAAAGTATCAAGTACGTAACATTTAACATTGTTTAAATTCTTAAATTAACTAGGCGAGTTTCTAAGCGTAGCTTGTTTCTTGGATCCAACGACCTATCAGCCTGCAACATGTATTAAAATAATGTCAACACAATAATGTACTGGCGAGTATAAAAGTTTGAGTATATAAAATCATAATAGTTTAAAAGACTCATATCCGTCATGCAAACATATAAAAGTTTCAGCCATGCTAGTTTACGCAGTCCAGGTGATAGCCCAAGAATCCTAATGCGTTTAAAAGCTCTTCCCCGAGAATAATGGGAAGATAAATGTCTCCTCCTAAAAATACCCCTGAGAATAATGGGGAGGTGCATTACTCCTATAGGCTACTATTGTTAAGGCGGAACTACACACAAGGATTAAACGTTCATATAGCATAAAGAATCAAGAATCCAAAAGTATCAAGTTACACGTTCACAGAGGATAGAGTATGTTTCCAAACAAGTTTCGAGTATCAAGTTTATAGAATACATGTTGCATCCCAAAAGTTTAACATACAAAAGGGATCGAGTATACTCACAGTGGGTGCTAAGTATCAACACCAACTAGTTAGATCGAGGGGAGCTCTGGGGTTAGCCTGATTATAGTTTAACAGTGTAAGCGTGGAACAGAAAGTCAAATCAATGAACAAAACGTTTGACAGGTGTCCGGATCGGATGGTCATCCGGACGGATGGTCATCCGGTTGGATGACCACTCGTCCTAGATAGGACCCATCCTAGCGGACGGTCGTCCGTTCAGTGGCGTGTTGGTGAATTTGATAAAGGTTTAAGTGTCGAGATCATAGCGTCCTGTAAAATAACAGGTGTAATGAAAATCTATTCTTCTGGACGGATGGTCATCCGATCGGATGGCCATCCGGTCAGACGGTCAAAGTGTTTCAACCTTTAAGGTTTTCGTCGTAGTGTAAGTCCAAGTCGTTCGACCGGATGGTCATCCGGTCGGATGACCGTTCGTTCGGATGACTTTGTGAGTAAAAGCTTAATACTTTAAAACCTTGATTCAAATCGTTTAACTATTGAAGGTTATGGGAAACCAGGTCATTCGGTCGGATGACCGTTCGTTCGGTCGGACGACCCTCCGGTCGGATGGTCGTTCGTCCGTGTGATCCCTTTTTCCTTGCAATATTCGTAAAAGATTTTTCTAAGTTTTAGTTTAGCGGAGACGACGTGGTGCGTATCAAGACAATGGATAACTCACCAAGGCTCAGTCTGTCTGATCGGATGGGAATCACCCCGTTCGATCGGACGACTGTTCTTGACAAGGTTTCATGTCTGACCCGTAACGTGGTCATCTCTCCGGTGGAAATTCGTTATTGAGCCGATTCCAGACTAAGGAACAAGTCCTTGGCCTATTTTGGTCCCGGACACCACCGATTTGAGTAAAGTGTTTAAGAAAATATGTAATCAACTGAAAAAGCTTGGATTTAGTGAAGATTCGTGGTAAAACACATAGAAAGTTCTTAGATCTGGACTAAATCTTGACGAAAATGACGTCACACAGCCGATTGTACAACCTGCCATGATGAAGTCACCCTCAAGAGTCCAAATCTTTGTGATTTCACGGTGAGAGGTGTGATTTTGATGAAGAATCATGTGAGGAAATGTGTATAGGTGAAACTTGTACAAGAATCGAGTGGAAAACTTACAAGAATTGCTTGAAAATGGAAGAAAAGTGCCTTAAAAGGTCGGAGAGCGTCTGGGTCGGAGGAGCCTGTCACATCAAGTGATGCGACAGGGTATTTATAGTGGCAGAGGCCAAGAGGCGGTGGGATGCCATCGATCGGATGGCTCTCCGATCGAATGGCCATCCGATCGGATGTCTATCCGATCGGATGTCCATCCGGACAGCCAATCTTTGTTTGCCAGACTTCAGTTTTCGATTCAATTCGCGCGTTGGATTAAGTGTTGCGTTGCGTATTATTGTGTAATATCATTACATGACAAGATTATATATAATTCACATGAAGTTTTCATTAGTTGACTAATAAGTGTCAAGTTTCCAGTTTCTCGTTCCACAAGTTTCAAGAGTCAAGAATCAAGTTTCTAGTTTCAAGTATCTAGTATCAAGTGTCAAGATTCAAGTATTATAAAGAGTCAAGCTTCACTTAGTTTCACATAGTGTAAAGTCTCACATTGTAAAGGGACTAAAATTGTCAAAAGATAAAAGTTCAGGGACGCAGGGCGTTACAGTCTCCCCTCCTTTAGGAGATTTCGTCCCCGAAATCTAAGAGGAAGACTGCTCGAAGAGCTGCGGATATTTGGTCTTCATTTCACTCTTGAGTTCCCAAGTGAATTCAGCGCCACGCTTGCCTTCCCATCGTACCTTAACTAAGGGAATCTTGTTGCGCCTCAATCGCTTGACACCTTGGTTCATGATTTCGACCGGTTTCTCCACAAAATGTAAGGTTTCGTTCACTTGTAAATCATCGACGGGAACCTGAAGTTCCTCGTTGGCTAAACATTTCCTGAGGTTAGATACGTGGAATACAGGATGTACACTGTTAAGTTCCTGTAGCAGGTCGAGTCAGTACGCCACCTTACCAATCTTTTCGAGTATCGTGAAAGGACCCACATAGCGAGGGGCGAGCTTTCACTTCTTACCAAAACGAACCACTCCATTCCAGGGAGATACCTTGAGCAGTACTCGATCTCCAACACCAAATTCCAAAGGCTTACACCTTTTATCAGCATAGCTCTTTTGTCTGCTCCTAGCCTTGATCAAGTTATCGCGGATCTGAAGAATTTTATCCGTCATCTCTTGAATGATCTCAGGGCCAGTAAGTTGCTTGTCCCCAATCTCATGCCAGCTGAGAGGAGATCGACACTTGCGACCATATAAAGCTTCGAAAGGAGCCATCTGAATACTGGAATGATAGTTGTTGTTGTACGAGAACTCAATCAATGGTAAATGTATATCCCAATTACCACCAAAGTCGATGACACAAGAACGGAGCATATCCTCTAGGGTCTGTATAGTACGTTCAGTCTGTCCATCCGTTTGAGGATGAAAAGCTGTACTAAGATTCAAAACGGAACCCATAGCAGACTTGAAAGTTTTCCAGAGCCGTGAAGTGAATCGACCATCGCGGTCGGAGATAATGTCAATGGGTATACCATGACGACATATGATTTCATCTGAGTATTACGGTCGTATAGAAACAAGAATCGTGTAAATCGGATAAATAAATTGAAAGTTAGGCAAGTTTTAAGTTGGAACTTGGAAAGAATACATAGCTGGGCAAGATGCAGCACCAAAATAAGAAACCTTATGTCAAAATAGGGCCTTGGCGTCACACGACAACCAAACAAAATCATCGTCGCGGCACGCAACAAGATTAATCGAACCCGTCGCGGCCAGGTGTAAAAGCTGCAGCTTGTTGTTTGTTTGATATTTGGCTTAGAGAACATGTTTATATGCATCATATTGTAACACCTCGTAAAATCGTCTCCAATAATGTATTGACACGTGTCCCTAATCCTAATTCTGTCGAAAGTTGGTTAAGAGGGACTATTTTCGTCAAAAACGAAAACTATGTTTATGGAAGGACTAAAAGTGTCAACATGCTTAAACTAAGCCTCTGAGTGACATTACACAGTGTCCGTATTCTCATATGAGCCACTGGTTGGACGTGAGGAGCCAATTACATAATTGTTTGGAAAGTTGCATAATCGTTTGAAAGTTTGCGCGACAAAGGGTTAAAGGCGTCAACATGTTAATTCTTACCTATGAGTGACCTTTTAACGAACCGAGAGTTTTATGATGCTTATTCATACTCTTGGGTGTGCCTAATGTTGGCCAATGAGGGCTTTTATGATAATCATAACAAAATATGCATTATTCGAGCTCAAAGACTAATTACTACAAACTACGAAAGTCTACCAATTCTCATAGCGTCGTACACTCTAGAACAAGGTCATAGGCTAGACATACCCTAAATACCCTTAACATAGCTTAGAAATAAGTTTTGGAGGGTTCAGTGAGTGAAAATATGCTTATTTGATCACAGGGACTAAAAGCGTCAAAACTGCGAAAGTATGCATATTCGTGCATATTCTGCGTTCCGACCATATCCGTACATCCAAAAATTTTTGTAATAATTAAAATATTATATTTTAGTGATGGGAATGCAAAAATACCTTTCATTGCGCAATTTGGATTGTTTTTGCGTCCGTTCGAACGTTCATCGTAATTAAGCGAAAAACGCGACCGTACGACCGAACGAACTGACATCCATAACATTTTTGAGCATACTTCAAGTTAAATATACTTTAACTTCCTTATGGAACTTAAAAATGGGGTTAACGGGGGTTAGAAGCGCGAAAACTCAACAATACGTGTGCAGGGGCCAAACTTTCCAATTGATGAAACTTTGTATATATTGACATGGTCCTTACGGACCGTATATAAAGTAGGGGTGTGCATGGGTCGGGTTGGGGTCGGTTTTGACCAAAAACTATAACCATAACCGCGATGTCGGTTATTGGATAACCATAACCATAACCGATTGGTTATGATGGTTATGGTTATTCGGTTTTGATGGTTATAGCGGGTCGTTTAAGGGTGGTTAACCATGTATTTAGCTTAACTAAAAATAGCTTAATTTTTTTAACATGGAATAAATTGTTATTGCATATTTGTATATATTAGTATTTACATAGTATTAAAAATACATATAATCTATAATATTAATACCAATTATTATCGAATATTCAAATAAAGTAATATGATACGTTCCATAAATTCAAATAAACATTCAACCAAAATCATAAAATGATATGAACAACCCATAAGTACTAAAATCTTCAGTCAAAAACATCAAATATTAAAAATATGGTGAAAAATCCTAAATCATACAAAGATTTAATACATGTCGGTTCGGTTCGGTGATGGTGGATATGGAAAAAAAGATAACCATAAACGACCCGCTACTTTCGGTTTTCAAAAAAAAACCATTAACAGGCCCACCAGTTTTTTATATGGTTCGGTTTTTCCGGTTTGGTTTTCCCGGTTAATTCGGTTTTTTGCACACCCCTAATATAAAGGACCATACGGTCCGTATGGGATACTGTCAGATCGAATTTTGGCTTGTTCCCCACACCAAGCAAGTTTAAACCATCAAATTGAATCTATGGGCTTGTTGCCTGTTTGTAACACGTATTAGGGCACTTGTCATCATCAGATTCAACCTCTAAACACCTGGCATGATCTTAAGAACTCTCAAAAACTATATAAGGGGGTTCACGCTCGTTTGAAAACTTGCTCATTTCCTCTAAATATCCTATCTTCTCACATTGGGAGTTCCTGAGCTTCTTGGGACCACCCATCGAGTATTCTTCAGTCCCTAGGACCTCTTGTGAGTGTTCCTTTCGTGACTAGTTATTTTATTTGGCTTTTAAAGCCAAAAAGTCAAGCGTTTACGATAAACACTTTGACATTTAGTTAGACCTTAAACGGTCAAGCCATTGTTCGTAACGAACATGGCTACGTGATCGTAAATAGGTAGGTGTTAATCCCTCAAAAGGGCACCTCCTAAGAATCACGTTTGTTTGGTCAATTGACGAGTCAACGTATTGACATTTAAAAAATTCAACGGGTCAGATTTTAAAATAATTACGATCTGAGTTTAAGAGTGTTCTAAAATATGTTTTATCACTTAAACAACTTGGTAATAGTTATTAGAACATGTGTAAACATGTTCGGCTCATCAATTCCTGTTTTAGGGTCGGTTCGAAACCGAAAGTCGCGTAGTTTGACTTCTACGTTGACTTTTGGTTATAAACCGAATTAGACTAGTATGCTACTGATTTAAGATTCCGTTATGATCATAATATGATGTAGCATAACCCTATAAGGTTATATTACCTGATCGTATTAGTAATCTGAGTTTTATGCAAGTTTCCGTAAATATGCCATACTTTGACCTTTATGCCTTTTTTAGCAAAAATATGGTTTTAGACACAAATAAGCTTGCAAATGATTTAAGTACTGATATGTTAACATGTTTAACATATTTTGATGTTACAAATCTGATCATAAACTGAGTTTGCATATGATATCGTAAATTATGCTTTAAATTGACCAAAATGTCCTTTATGCGCGTAGATCGGTTTTAAGCATATATTTTCAAACCGAACTTATTACCCGCTGATGTAATATCATAATTAGGATATTTTGGGATATCAATTCAGATTATAAACTGAGTTTATGCACAAGTGCTTGTATTATGTTCTTAAATGACGATAATGCCCTTATAACATACAAAATGGTTTTAAAAGCATGATCTTCATACAAAACCCGGTATGTTATATTAAATAACATAATCTAGTTATATAAACCTGATCATAACATCATTTTTCCTTAAACATCGCACATATCGTCATTTAACGACTTTAACGCCGTTCGGCGCATAATATGGTTTTAAAACCATATTTAGCAATCAAGACTTGTTACCTACTGATTTTATAAATCATTTTAAATATTTTTGCAGTAGGTACATATTGTAAACTCAGAATCCCAATTTAAGCTTTCGAAACTATGTGTGAAATGACCAAAACGCCCTTATGAGGCATTGTTTGATTTTAAAACCTTAACGGGCATACAAGTTGATATCCTAAGGATATTATAACTTGTTTACAGTATATTGGCGTATGGAACTTGTTTATGACTCATCCGGTTACCCGATATCGCTTTTACGCGTACGGTTAGACTTACATAACCAGTTTACATAGGTTTACCGAAAAGGGTTTAACCTTATCGTTTTGATCTCAAAATCTAGAATGTACATTGTTTACCCATATTATACAAGTCCTAGTGCTTGTGGGGTTTAAACTACATTCTATTCAGTATACGATTAATCTAGCGAACCTACTCCTTAGTATCGGGTCATATCTAAAGGAACTACCTTTGGCTCGTATACATTCTAACAGATAATAAATATGTCCATTCCAGACTATAGTACCCCCCCCCCAGATAATCGGACTTGGGTCAATAATACTTAGACTTGCGGCTCTTTGCCAAATATAGTCTTATTGATTGGAAGCTAGCAAAAAGGTAAATACTCTTGACTTATTTTAGTGTAAACTTGGGACGACAAATATGCTTCTTGGAATGGTTATTACATAAGTAAGTCGCCTATGATTGCGCAAAAGTGTATGAATACGGTTTAATCTGTTTACTTGATAATGATTGTAATTGGGGGTTATTGATACCATGTCCGGACAACCCAATGGGTTAATCAAGTATATAATCTCGTAACAAGAATAATCCCAAGATATATTTAAAAGAACATCTATGGGTTTTCTGTATGTATAAAACTCTTTTCGAAAAACTATTTTTCCAAAGAGTCAGTTAATTGTATTTACCAGCTTTGGCAGACGTGTTTTCAAAAGATTGAACAGCAGGTACCGAACCTTATAATAGGCTGGGAATACGGGTCGGCTAGAATGAAGGCTAAGGAATTTGCATTCCTGATGCTTAAGACCTATGATGTCTAAAGCTCTGTTTATTTGGATCCTGCCTGTGGTCTTGTATCGAACGCTTGTAATACTTTTATACATTCAAGCTTTATTCTTAATAATTTCAATCTAATACTTCAGCTGCATATTATTATACTGTGATAACTGTTATCCAACCGTCACGATTATACCCATCCAGGCCCACCGGAAATCGGGGTGTGACAGGTTGGTATCTGAGCCATAATTTGAGTAAATTAGACACTATCCATTTGTGTCTAATCTCAAATATCACAAGTTCAGATTCCTTCAAAAACTCCGAGTCTAGACTTGAATATAAGACCACTCTTAATTTATATAGTAGTTATTAATTTTATACCGCCAAGATGTCGCGAACAAGATAAAGAATCTTTGATGGGTCACGGACTCGGGGATCTCTACCATTGAGTAGCTTAAAGTTCCATATGGTGACTATATATGTTTTGCAGACGATGACTCCGATACGAGGATGATAAACCTCGTCACCTGATGATATATCTTTTGATATTCTTGTGATATCCTAATATCATGTATCTGAAGTCTATCATATTTGATAGACATTCCGGTGATATCTCACAAGCTGATTGAAACAGCAAAAATTATGGAAAGCCATATCATGGCAAAGATATATGTGCACTTTGCACCAAAATTCCTATTCTTTGATTCAATTGTTCTCTCATTCCAGAGAATAAGCAGAAAAAGGAATCACTTTTTCTGATTCATGCTTACAGCATATAATTTCGAGTCTTCGAGCTCGATTAAATTCAAACCCATCTGGGTATATATTATATTATATAAATTCGGCAACTCTCGCCAGCAAATTTTTCCAACTGGAGTACGACAATGATTTTTATTTCATTGATTTTTAACAACTACTAATGCCAAACTTAGTTTGATAAAAGCGCCATATGATAATTGGCAGTATCTTAGCGTATCCCATAGATTGCTTTCATGCCTGGCCACTATGACGGTTTAGTGCATGGAACCACTAGGATCTCCCAACGGTCATATTGTACTGATATCGGCTAATAGTAAGCATCGGAATATAATTTGGCGATATTACTACCATAAGAAGAATCATTGATTTTATGGAGCCATTTTATGATTTTTCCTTCGAATGATATGAAGGTCACATTTATTGCTCCTACCTTATCAAACATATCTCTTGATTGCGCGATAGACGAAGGCCAAAAGCACATGTTCCCACCAATAAGTGGTTGAAAACGTGCAAAATTTTCGTCCAAATATGAGACGACATATCCCCAAATCTCCCGATAAGGAGAGGGGCTTGTATTTAAACGGTGTACTTTATTGAGCCGTATCAAATACGTTGTACTTTATTGAGGCGTATCCCTGAATCTCCCCATAAGGAGAGAGGGCCTATTTTATACACTGTACTTTATTGAGCTGTATTATATATGCTGTACTTTATTGAGGCGTATTCCCGAATCACCCCATAAGGAGAAAAAGGCATATTTTATATAGTGTACTTTATTGAGGTGTATTATATACGCTGTACTTTATTGAGGCGTATTCCAGAATCTCCCCATAAGAAGAAAGGGCATATTTTATACAGTGTACTTTATTGAGCTGTATTATATACGTTGTATTTTATTGAGGTGTATCCCCGAATCTCCCCTTAAGGAGAAAGGGTATAATTTTAAACGGTGTACTTTATTGAGCCGTACCATATACGCTGTGCTTTATTGAGGCGTATTCCCGAATCTCCCCATAAGGAGAAAGGGTATAATTTTAAACGATGTACTTTATTGAGCCGTACCATATACGTTGTACTATATTGAGGCGTATTGTCGAATCTTCCCATAAGGAGAAAGGGTATAATTTTAAACGGTGTACTTTGTTGAGCCATAACATATACGGCGTACTATATTGAGGCGTATCCCCGAATCTCCCTATAAGGAGAAAGGGTATATTTTATACAGTGTAATTTATTGAGCCGTATCATATATGCTGTACTTTATTGAGGCCTAATCCTGAATCTCCCCATAAGGAGAAAGGGTATAATTTTAAACGGTATACTTTATTGAGCCGTACCATATACGCTGTACTTTATTGAGGCGTATTCCCGAATCTCCCCATAAGGAGAAAGGGTATAATTTTAAACGGTGTACTTTATTGAGCCGTACCATAAACGCTGTACTTTATTGAGGCGAATATCCCCATAAGGTAGGGTATAATTTTAAACGGTGTACTTTATTGAGCCGTAACATATACGTTGTATTATATTGAGGCGTATCCCCGAATCTCCCCATAAGGAGAAAAGGGTATATTTTATATAGTGTACTTTATTGAGTTGTATCATATACGCTGTACTTTATTGAGGCGTAATCCTGAATCTCCCCATAAGGAGAAATGGTATATAATTAAACAGTGTACTATATTGAGCCGTAATGTATACGTTGTACTATATTGATGCGTATACCAAATCTCCCAACTAAGGAGAAGTGCAAATAATTAAACTTCAAATGAGACGTGTCCTGGAAACTCCAACTGAGGAGAAGGACTAAAGGTGCCAATTCTATTGGGTGAAGACAAATTAGTCGAAGGACCGCTAGCAATCAAGCAAATAAATCTCTTTTAAATTTACTCGGTATACTAGTTCTTATGTAAGTGAGACTCGTAAATAAGACCATAATAAAAGACTTTGTCTTAAATATATATTTTCCCACCAATGGTAGTGGTTGAAAAGGGTGATTGAAGTGGAAAACTGATTCCCTTGCACCCATATAATCTTAGAAATCCTTAAGTGATTCTCGTCCAACTATAGGGCAACACTTATCTAATATTTCCAACTAATTCCCGAATGAGTGGATGGGAGATAGAAATTTCATACATCTATGCAATACTAATCATCCCCAAATCTCCCAATGTGGAGAAGAATATATATTTATACGGTGACTGTATCGAGCCATATCATATGCGTTGACTGTATTGAGGCGTATTCCCAAATCTCCCAATGTGGAGAGGGACCTATATTTGAACGTCAACTGTGGCGTATTCCCAAAACTCCCACTATGGAGGAGGACTTATGTTTTTTTTAAAACGTCAACTAAGACGCATCTCCAACAGAGGGGAAGAAATTATATTCAATACGTTGACTGAAACGTATCATTAAAAATCTCTAATTAATTCACAACTGCGTGGAAAAGAGAAAACTATCCAACTTCGTGACGATATCTGTACCAAATCTCCAACAATTTCCAACTATGTGGAAGGAGAGGAATCATAATACTGCATTGTTAGTCACAATAAGGACAGTTGTGACCTTATGGTTCCCTGTCCAAGGTAGTGAGCTATGCTCAAGCCTCATAGTCTATATGATCAATGCGATCATGACTAGTATCATCTAATACGATGATCATATTAATTAAAATACTTAGTGATGTTTTGCCTACGGGCTATAAGATATTCTCCATTTGAGACATTGACATTGTGATCTTTATGATCCCCTATCCAAGGTGGTGAGCTATGCTCAAGCCTAATAGTCTATATGATTAATGCGATCATGACTAAAATCATCAATGTGATGATTATATTTAACATCCTTAATGATGTTTTGCCTACGGGCTATATTATATTGTCAAATTGTGACAAGATAAATTGTAATCTCTTATGATTCCTTGCCCAAGGGGGTGAGCTATGCTCAAATCTCATAGTCTGTATGATCAGTGCGATCCTGACTAATATCATCAATATGATGATCATAATATTAACATCCCTAGTAATGAAGTGCCTACGGGCTATACTTTACTCTATTGTTGATAAGACAATGATAGTGGTGACCTTTATGGTTCCCTGTTCAAAGTAATGGGTTATACGTAAGCCTAACAGTCCATATGATCAATACGATCATGACTAATATCATCAACATGATAATCATACTTAACATCCCTAGTGATGTTTCGCCTACAGATTATAATATATCGTCCATTTGAGACAATGACAGTTGTGACCATTATGGTTCCCTATCCAAAGTGGAAAGCTATGCCCAAGTCTCGCAGTCTATATGATCAAGTGCGATCATGACTGATATCATCAGTGCGATGACCATTAATTTAACCTCCTTTGTGATGTCAATCGAATTGCCTACGGGCCATATTATATCATCAATTGTGGCGACAGTAGTGGTCTACGACCCCTTATTCAAAGGTAATGAACTATGTTCAAACCTTAAAGCCTTTTGATCAAATGAGATTGCGGCTTATATATATATCTTGAATTGTCCTTTGTGACAAGGCTTAGAGCCATATCTTCCAATGTCCTTCATGACGAGGCCTTGTGCCATATCTTTCATAACCTTTGTGACAGACCCTTGTGCTATATTTAAATGTCCTTCGTGACAAGCCAATGTGCTATATTTAAATGTCCATCGTGACAAGCTAATGTTCTATATTTAAATGTCCTTCTTGACAAGCCAGTGAGTTATATGGCTAAGCCCATTACCAATCGTGGTAAACATGGCTAGTGAAGTTGATATATAAACATATAGATCTGTAAGATCTAATGCAAATAAATTGATTTGCTATTTAGTTCTTGAGGAATTACTGATGGCTATATTATTTTTCAGATAAACTTATGACGAGCCTGAGTATTGGCAGAGCAAGTAAGAAAAATGGTGGTGACGATTTAGAGCACCAGAACCGTAATGACGAAGAGAATCTTCTTCGATCTATAGTTGCCGATGAAGTCGGTAAAGCCCTGGCTGGATTTATGGCCACATTTAAATGGCCAAAGCCATCAGTACAGAAAGAGAACTCTGTTTCTAAACCCCATTCTAATACTCATAAGACTGAAAAGACTCATTTCTCCTCAACTAAGAGTGAGCAGAGTATAAAGAGTATCAAGAAAGCTAAGTCACATGACTCTAAGAAGGGGTGTACATATTATTAATTTGTTTCTTGTAAACCCCGTGACTTTACGGGAGAGATTGGAGCAATTGATGCTCTAAAGTGGCTAGATGAAATGGAAACCGTTGTTGATATAAGCGGTTGTGCCGACAAGGACACTGTTAAATATGTGTCCCAATCCTTCAAGGAAGATGCTCTGACTTGGTGGAAGGCACTGATCCAATCCACTGGTAAGGTTGCAATGTACAACTTGAGTTGGTCAAAGTTTGTGGAATTGATCCGCGAGAGTTACTGCCCATCTCACGAGGTGGAGAAAGTGATATCTGACTTTCTAAGGCTGGCCATGAAAGGACTCGAGTGTCGAGCCTATGTATCTGAATACAACTCCTTATCAAGACTCGTGCCGTATTTAATTACCCCCGATTCTAAGCGCATTACGCGGTTTATTGGAGGACTCGCTCCATAAATTAAGGGGATGGTTAAATCCTCCAAACCTGCAACTTTTAAATCCGATGTGGATCTGGCTCTTTCTCTTACAGAAGATGAGATAAGAGTAAGGACGATTAAGGCCGAGGAGGATCATAAGCGAAAGCGTGATGATACCCCAAGTAAGGATTACAAATAGGGTAAGACTGGTTCGAATTATAACCAGTCCAAGCCGAATGAGGCAAAACCCGAATGTAAAACCTGCGGGAAGCAACACTTCGGAAAATGTTTCCGTGAGCAGACCGGGGGATGTGGCATCTATAAGAATATGGATCACAAGTCTCATGAATGCAAAGACTTGAAAGACGCCACGTGTTATGGATGTGGCGCGAAAGGGCATATAAAGACACGCTGCCCAAAAAGGCGACTGGCGGGAAAAACAAGGCCACGGATGGCCAGAAAGGCAATGCTTGAGCCTTCTAATTTGCTACAGCTGAAGCAGTTCAAGACGTATCATTACGAATATGTTTTCCGTAAATGAATTATTTGCAAGAAACTTGTTTTAAATTGAGCTAGTTAAAGCTTCATCGATTGTAAATTAATAAAATTTAAATTTGCCTTTTAAAGACTTAAATATTAATTACAAAATCAAGTGTCCAATGTAGATGGTTTCACATATAATATATCCTTCTCAAAGCAAATTGTCTTTGATAATCTCTTATCTATAAATCCAGCGGGATTCAATATGTTTTTAGACATGGATTGGCTAGTTCAAAAACCAAATCCACATTGTCTGCAGTAAAAAACTTATCAAATTTAAAATCCCCATCTGGTGATATACTCACCATCCGTGGAAGATGAACACTATGGATTGCCAGAGGAAGTTTTTATGCTTGAGGCATCCAAGTGATTGAAAGAAGGATGTGTCAGCTACATGACAAAAGTAACTTTTAACGAATTAAACTAAAAGCTGAGACCTTTGTGTGGATGGGCATGAGAATTCCATAGCCACTGTCACACCCCGAATTTCCACGTGTCACCGGTGGGCCCGGTAGGGGAGTATCGTGACGTGGTTGGCAACATAATAGTCAAACAACACAATATTTAAATGCACAGCGGAAGCAAAGTATAGATTTAATTCAACCAAATGATATTGTAATATTAAGTATCACAAATAGTTGAATATAAATCCACAGGTAGATCCAAATAAAAGGAAAACAAATGTTCAACAGTTTATGACATCCAAGCTGGCGAGACTTAATGTGGATGCTAGGAGACAAGCCAGCCTATTTCGCGTAGTACCTGCACTTAACCTTTTTAAGAAAATACGTCAGTTTACACTGGTAAATACAATCAACCGACTCATTTTGAAAAGAGTTTAAGAAAATGCATTTAAGGCACAAGGCACAAATAATATTTTATAACTTGGGATAATTATTTAAATATATAATACTTGTAGGGATTTACATGTTCCTTATGCGTTCAGTAGCCCGGATCGAGCCGGGTTAAAGATCAATTAACACACCACTTTATTTATGAGACACTGACAGGTGTACGCCTACACCTGAGTGCTAAGGTCGTGGCCATTTCGTAAAATGATACCAGGGATATCCGGGACACGGTCATTAACCCCCCAAAGGCTTTAAGTAAACAAAACAATATTAAACGAGACGTCTCAATACTTTCATTATCATTCATTCAATCAAAGATTCAACGCCCCGACCAAGCGGTATTTTATATACCGTACCCCAAGCCCGTATAGGGAAAATAAGTTAAAAGTATTTACCTGAGTAAGTATAGTTCAAAATCAGCGAGTGCAAGTATCTTTTACTGGTTCTCCTAATCTGGAACGAAGGTTTATAATAACCTATTAGAATCCTAACGGGTCTTTAGTTAAGCTTACGCTTAGACCGGTTAGTTTTAAAGATATGGTTCGTACGCACGATTAAGCGAAGACCGGATAGAATGTGATTTAGACCCGACAAGTTTGAAGACTTGCTTAATATGGTTATATGATACACATTCTGGATTTTGAGATAAAACAGATAAGGTTTGACCCGTTTCGGCTAATTTATGTAAACTAGTTATATAAACCGAACCGAACGCGCATGAAGCGTAACGGGTATCCGTAAGAGTCCTAAATAGGTTTCCTAAGTTAACATGCCTTAAATAAGTTGTGACATCAGTAGGATATCACCCATGACGCCCCAAACGAGTTTAATCTTTTAATAAGCCCCGTAGGGGTATTTTGGTCATTTTAAAGATTATAAAAGGGTTTAATTAGACACCTGTGATCCGGGTCTGAGTTGATCAGTAAAATAGCTTATTTTAACAGGTTATAACCTTTGGTAATAAGTCTTATATACTAAAATAGTTTTAAACCCAAACTATGCGTTAAATACGCGTATAAAGTCGTTTTAAGCGACGTACGGGTTAAAATACGATTCCGAGTTTTCTGATCAAATAATCAGGCTCAAAATACTCCATTTGTTATTTAAAATCATTAGCAATTGGATTGGCGTTAAAAGGATTTGTAAAACTCATTTTATGGCCGAAAAGGGTATTTTTGGTATTAACCGAATCGAGGCGATAAACCTAGCTTACGATCAGTTTAAAAATAATTAAAAATCTTTAAAAATCCCAAAATATTATATCACATCAGTGGGTAAAAGGTTTGGTGTCCAAAATTTGGTTTAGATAGGCTTTACGCTAATGACGCCGTTTAATTACTTAAAAGTACTCAAATTACGTCATTAAGCATAACTCCTTATCTAGACCTCCAACTGATGTGAAATTTTAGGTACAAGTCTAAAAATCAGTAACTAAGATTATGGCACTTTCACATTTCCAAAAATCTCGTTTTATGGTCATAAGGGCATTACGGTCAATATTTAGGCGTTTAACGGAAACATCGGACGATTAGGGATTCGAGTGGTATAAACGCAGAGGCTTATACACACATGCAACTAGGTCCTAAAGGAACTTTAAGGCATGTCTAAACCTATATAAATCGGGTCAGAACTGAGGTCAATGCAAAAGTCAAACTTTTGCGTCTTTCGGTTCCGAATCGGTCTTAAACAGAAAGTTGTCGAATCAAACAAGCGTAGACAAGTTTTTATACTTATTTTCAAGTTATATGACTGATAAAACAGATTACACGCCTTTTATATTGCTAATTACGCGTTAATTTCAAAATACTAATTCTGTTGACTTTTTCGGACAACCATTGACTCGGTAAACGACCTAGTTAGGATTCGAATCAGTGAGTGCCCTTTTTGGGGTTTATTACCCACATGATTACCAACTTATAACAACTTTTGATTCGACAAAACTCTGGACCTATTGTGTTTTATCGTGAAGTCAAACCGTAGTTACGACGGTTTGATTTCTAGGCTAGAAACTAAGTATAAATGAATTAGGAAGGGTTAAACATACTTACACACAACTAATGGACGAATTAGAATGCTTGTGGCCTGCTTGAATGCTCTGGAAATGCTCAGGAGTTGATGAAAGATCAATGTAGTAACATGTGGGTCTTATAAACAACTTCAAACATTCTTAGATGATCAACACATAAGTCTAGGGGTGTTGCATTATCATCCACAAGTGCCCTATAGGCTAGAAACCATCTTAGGCAGCCCAAGGTTTCGAAAAAATGAGATTGGAGTCGGTTACATGCATCAACAGGCAGCTGCCTGTTTTTTCTGCACCTGCAGGTCGGACGCGGCCCGCTTGGGCTTTTGTGGATCCTGATGCGGGCCGCCTGGCCCATCCGGATCAAGTAAACATGTTCCTTTCAATTGCATTTTGGTCCTTAGTCCCCCGAAAGGTCGTTTTCATGATGTTTCTTGCATTTTAAGGCTTTGATAATTATATATAGGGGCTTTAATACTTATACCCACTTTGTCAAGTCCTCGGGTAACTTTGTGATCACCCGAAAAGCCCTAAATTTCAATGTTGACGATTCTAACCCTCACACACGAATTTCATCACAACTTGCTCATACGATAACGAAACTTCATGAAATTTTTGTGGTACATTCTAGTGAGTATAATTAATCGTTACAAAGCTTCGGGTTTGTCAAAAGTTCACTCAGAGGTATAACTTAAACATGTTGGCACATTTAACCCCTGTAGTTTGTAATCTCTCACTTTCTTTCACAATTCGCTTCGTATGATCCATGATCTATTCGTTTAAGGTTATAAACATCATGTAGGGTTATTGCAAAGTATATTTATTCATTGTTGACACTTTGAACCCTTATAATTACATACTTTCACTGTTTGTCAACTTTAGTCCTTCAAGAACATTCTTTCACACGTTCAAACCTATGACACGTGTCAACACATTATAGGACGTAAATTTTCGGGGTGTTACAGCCACCCAGGAAGCATAATGCTTAGAATGTTCGCAAGTGAGTCAAACATCGTAGACCATTTGTGGTCTGTATAATGAACTAGAAAATCATACATAGAATTGGGAAATGGTAACAACGAATCTAATCTCCTAGTTACCTAAAATAAATCGCGGCAATGACGCAATGTAAATTACAGTTGACAAACCTACTAAGTCGACGCTTCTTGTCAATTAAGGAAAATTTATAATTTCGATAAGTTAATCTATAGAAAGATAACCTCGAGTCTCCTTATGGAGTACCGTTGTCTATAGTATCGGATTAAGATACTAAATATACTCTAATCTCTGGAAAATTCCAGCAAAGTGCTTAGCTGATAAGCACTTGTCATGTTCCACCATGACGTTTAAACGTGAGCTTAAGTTTTATTGAAAAACCTTGTCTATTATGGACCATGGAATTTGAAAGTCCCAAGTTTCTCTCGTAAATGTGAAATGGGATTCCCATTGTGGCCTAGGATACTCTTGAGAGGTTGAAACTTACTATGATACGGAATTAACCGTATTTCTCTGAACAAATATCGAGGTCGAGATTTCTTTTAAGGGGGTGAGGATGTAACACCTCGTGAAACCGTGTCCAATAATGTATTGGCACGTGTCCCTAATCCTAATTATGTCGAAAGTTGGATAAGATGGACTATTTTCGTCAAAAACAAAAACTATGTTTATGGAAGGACTAAAAGTGTCAACATGCTTAAACTAAGCCCCTGAGTGACATTATACAGTGTCCGTATTCTCATATGAGCCACTTGTTGGACCTAAGGAGCCGATTAAATAATTGTTTGGAAAGTTGCATATTCGTTTGAAAGTTTGCGTGACAAAGGGTTAAAAGAGTC
Source organism: Helianthus tuberosus (assembly GCA_030545235.1). Lineage (NCBI taxonomy): Eukaryota > Viridiplantae > Streptophyta > Magnoliopsida > Asterales > Asteraceae > Helianthus > Helianthus tuberosus. The sequence continues at coordinate 116,811,103 of CM060443.1, forward strand.
AACATGTTAATTCTTACCTCTGAGTGACCTTTTAACAAACCAAAAGTTTTATGATGCTTAGTCATACTCTTGGGTGTGCCTAATGTTGGCTAATGAGGGCTTTTGTGATAATCATAACAAAATATACATTATTCGAGCTCAAGGACTAATTACGACAAACTACGAAAGTCTATCGATTCTCGTAGCGCCGTACACTCCGAAATAAGGTCATAAGCTAGACATACCCTAAATACCCTTAACATAGCTTAGAAATAAGTTTTGGAGGGTTCGGTGTGTGAAAATATGCTTATTTGATCACTGGGACTAAAAGCGTCAAAACTGCGAAAGTATGCATATTCGTGCATATTATGCGTTCTGACCATATCCGTACATCCAAAAATTTTTGTAATTATTAAAATATTATATTTTAGTGATGGGAATGCAAATATACGATTCGTTGCGCAATTTGGATTGTTTTCGCATTCGTTCGAACGTTCGTCGTAATTAAGCGAAAAACGCGACCGTACGACCGAACGAACTGACATCCATAATATTTTTGAGGATAATTCAAGTTAAATATAGTTTAACTTCCTTATGGAGCTTAAAAATGGGGTTAACGGGTGTTAGAAGCGCCAAAACTCAACAATACGTGTGCAGGGGCCAAACTTGCCAACTGATGTGTGACAACTGGCATTTTTCCATGTGTTCCGTACAATAATAAACATTAATCTTTGCTTTAATGACTGTGCATGATTTAATTAACAAGACAAATAATTTCCTGATTTCTGTCATATACATACAAAGGCATTTCATGTTGCAAGATTGTCTATCTTTATTACATGCACCACACTGTGGTTCACTTAATACACAGAACAAAGTTAGCACAGTCATTAGACAAACTAGAAGTGCTCACGAGAGTTCAGTACTCAGACAGACATGATGTTAAGACATAGAATAAGCCCCGAAAACAAGTGTTACACTAGAATAGTGCGTAGGAAAGTAGGGATTACAAAACTGCCTTCCTAGTAATGATTTAGGTGCCGGAAAGTGCCAGAAACACACTAAAACTGCAAAATTCTGCAGAAAGTAACCAAATTCAGCAATTTTCAGCATTTTAACAACTAAATATAATGCAGAATTATGGTTTAATGGTCCAGAATACTTCCCTAAGTGTCGGGAATCAAAACTGTCATAAAAGGTAACATAAAGCCCACTAAACTGCGCTATTTAGCACCTTAACGAGCCGGTAACTAACCGAACAATCGGACACTACTCGAAACACCAAATTCCCACTAGAAGCATTGTTTTAGTGTTACGAAGCAAGTTATGGTCACCGAACCTCATAATACATTCTATAAGTATATAACACACATAACCCTAACTAATATACTTGAAATCTAACTATAACCCTTAACTTACCATTTCATCTCAACTAGACCCCCCCCCCCTCATTCACGGCCCAACATGGTGCACTCACACCATGATTTTTATTCATTTGTTTATATGATTTGCTTGAACCTTTAGAGACATAAGATCCATTAGTTAATGACATGTTGGAAGTTATTTATAAAAACTACAAGTTCTTGATCATTAACATTCTAACATATGCAAATTCGCAAACCACTTCTCCTTCCTCCCTAAAGCTCACGGCCATACACCCTTCATCTTCACCTTCAATTTTCAAACCATTTCCAAGTATTCTAAGGCATTCCTAAGGTGTAACAAGCATATCTAAGAATGATGGAGGCATAGGAAGTGGAAGGACCTTCACAAGGAGCTATTAACCACCTATTTTCTTCATCATCTTGCTTCTTGTTCTTCCCTAGCCTTAGTGCTAGTAGTAAGACTCTTTGATCCTATTTTTACTCATGATTTTGATGATTAAAGTGTTATGTATCATGTTAATCTAAAGAATCTCAAGAAAACATAAGCATAAACATGAACATAAAGCTAAATAACATAAGAATCTAAGTTGTTTAAGTGTATGTGTGAATTTTGATAATTGATTTCTTGTGACTATGATGTTGATCATCATAAGAAACTAGCTAGATTGTGATTAAACACATGATCTAGCAAGTGAAAGGATGATCTTGTGAGAAATCAAAGTGATCATCATTTATGTAAAAATGAACTTGAAAAGTGAAGTTGTTTTTATGTATGATGAAGTATGAAACATGTTATAAGACTTGTAGAATGATGATTTCAAAGATAGTTTTCTCAAGAAACAAAGTTTAATTTCAAGATTTACATAACCATGATTTCTAAAGAAACTAATCATGTTTTTAGTATTAAATCAAGTATAGAAACATGTTATTAACAAGAAAAGTTCAAGAAGAAATGTTTTTGAAAAATCATGTTATCAGTTGTGAAAGACTAAATTTCTCAAGAATGATGGTTATGAACAAATGACCACACTTTTAAGGGTAACTAAGTCTACTAATTAACATGGTAAGTTACTACAAGTTTTTACAAAATTTCAAGTTCATGTCAATGTGTAAATTGCATATTTAAAGCATATGGTAAGTCTTGTTTATGTTGTTGATGATTGATGATGATTTTAAAAGAACATGATATGCTTTTAAAGCATGGAAACCTCCATTTTTAAGGGAAAACTATGGCAAAATTTTTCTAGAATTTAAACACTTAGAAAAATATTTTTAAAAAGTGTTTACAAGTGTATTTTAACCATGATTTTTCCTATAAAATTTGCCATAATTTTTGTTACAAAAATTACAAATATTGGATGTTGGTTTTTGATAATAAAAGTGACTAAATATGTATTTAGGAAAATATATACTTAGATGTCACCATGTGTGTGATTACTTGTATATTATGTGTATTAGTTATGTTATTTTAGGATTTGAAATAATATAACTCACCAAAATACCAAGAATACAATACAAAATATTACCAAAATTCCAAGAAAATAAATATATAATTTATACCCAAAAATTGGACAAAACAAACAAGGAATATAACCAACATAAATATTCCAGAATTAAATTCATAACTATATTTTGATAAACTGTATTTTGGAAACCAAGAGAACGAAAATATGATTTCTACAAGTAATACAAAAATATATCATATTATTTTTTGACAAAAAGAAAATATATTATTTTTGGAATAAGGACAAATATATATGTTTTCTTGAGTTACTAGAAAATATATTCTTTTTGAAGAACATATATATTTTCTTAAACAAATTTAGAATATATTATTTTTGGGTGAAAAATGAATTTATGAATGTTTTCCAAGTTAAACTTGAAAATATATTATTTTTGAGGTTTATATGAAAATATAAATATTTTGCCAAGGGAGAATTATAAATAATTTTCTATACAAGTCTTCTTAAAATATTTTTACATTTTAAGAATATATATTGGTGAATTTTTATTAATTAAAAATAATATTCCGGAAAGAATAAATACAAAAATTAAGTATAAGAATACTTAATAAATACAAGAATACGTATTCTCGTACGTATAAATACACATCGGAATACACCATGAATACCTGGCAAAATACACAAGTATAATTATACCTATACTTTGGAAATATCCATGAAAAGAATTACAAAACAAACTAAGGCAAACATATATTATGTTGACAATATTCCAAATAAATGGATGAAAATAATTTAAGTTAAAGTATTATATTTTAACTAATAATTATATACTTTGGAATATTATAATATACATCAAAGATGCAACGCAAAGTTTACCAAGACTTCCAGAATAAGTCTTAATGAACAACTAAGATAAAGAGTCGATACACGACCTAAGCGTCTATTAAAACATGGCACGTGTGTAGGTAGTTGTACGACTCATAGAAGGACCTTGAGCATACGAGATAGCAGGACGCAAACTTGTGAGTTCATGTCCCCCTTTTCTCTTACTGTTTTCGGAATTATAACTCTCGGGGGTGGAATACATGTTACGAATGTTCAAATGGTATGATTTGGCTATGAAATGAACTATTAGATCATGTGAGCATAGGCTGAAAATGAAATATCATTAACTCTCTTAAGAAACATGGACAGATGTTAGATCTAACAGGTACGACCGAGCCCCACTCATGGTCCTTATGTGACCACTTAGAGTGCTTTTGTATCCCAGTTGTGGTGATTCGACAACGATCAAGGGGATTTGACACAGTCAATGTGATTTGATACGGTCAAGGGAATTTGACACAGTCAAGGTGATTTGACACAGTTGAGGGAATTCGACACAGTCGAGGAGATTCGACAAAGACAAAAGTCTACTCTTAATGAGTACTCCCTATGTCTTCACATACATTAATGTCCTTGCAAAACATTAATTTGATCTGTTCATAGACGCTTTTCATACCTGTTTTCAAAGGAGTCTCTCAAATGTTTACAAGTTTATTAGTACTCATACAAAACGCATGAACTCGCTCAACTTTTGTTGATGTTTTAAAAATTACATGTATTTCAGGAAACAAGTTGGATCTTGGGCACTGGTGTTGTCTCTGGATGTAAATTTCAAGTTTAGATGTCATCCACTTTTGTTGATTTGTAACTTAATCTAAGGTTGTGTTGTTTGAAACTTAAATGACTGGTGTTTGTGACGTTTTGAACTTTATGAATGGATGAACATCATTTTGATCATATAGTTATTTATTATAATTGAATGCAATGAGAACCAAATCAAGTCACACGCATACGCTTCCGCAAAAGTCAGGGTGTGACAGTTTGGTATCAGAGCCAGGTTGTAGTGAACTTGGATTCCTTCTCGAGTCTAGACTACAATCACTAGGACTCTCTCACGAAAACATTTTTACAAAAAGGTTTTTCATTGCATTTACGAAAGCGCCAAGATCCATGAGTCAAACGTTTTTCAAAGAAAAGACAAGGCAAGGACATTAGTAGGGAGGAGAATACCCCAAATTAAAATACCAATTGAGGTATAGTCTATGTGAGATAGACTTTCCAAAGACAAAATGACCCCCCCCCTCCAAAAGGACAAACGAGAGTTATATGTGACATGATGCATTTATTTGCCTGTGTATATTAAGTAACATATTTATTCATTAATATATATGTGTATAAGTGTTCGGAATAATTATTGACGTGAATGAGATACCTTCGACTCCGAATCCTATTATTATTCTTGACTCGCACGATGAGACTGTCGACCTCGCGTTTATTGCGAAGCTCATGGCTGGAGTTGTAAGTCCCGAAAACCGGATCTTTCAATGATATCAAACCTAATCTTGTGAGAGTGCGGAAATCAATCACAAGATGATTCAAGATAAACACGAAAAACTAAAAATCGAAGAACAATACCGAATCACTTTCAACACTTGCACACGATTATATTACTTGAAAAGCAAAACCGTCTAGTACAAGTGCTCCCAACCAAATCGCCTCTCTCTCTAGCTTTCTAGAAGTTGTAACAATGAAGTTCCAACCTAAAAACAAGTTGAAAACTTGTTTATATACATGGACAAGCCCACTTCCCTACATGGGCTTCCCTTGGGCCTGCTTGGCCCACATGGCCTAAAGCATGGCCCAAGTGACCTATAAAGGTCCAAAACCTAATATAACTAACCCGGTAGAGATCCAGTTCGTAACCATAACCCGTTGTGTTAATTTGATGCGTCAGTCTCACACTTTAGGGCCTAACAATCTCCCCCTAGACTGATGCCATCAAATTGTCTTCATAACATGAAATCAGCAACGTCTTCAACGAATCTATGGTTGTCGCTATGCTGCAGATGTTGTGGAAGTTCTCAACTTCTGAACTCTCAGCACTGGGTCTCTTTTCTTCAGCTCTTGTGGTTAGCTTCATATCAGGATCACGATCAGCTTTGCTTGAAAATCTTTGTCAAAAAGAATGTGAGAGGAGGATTCTCAACAGCTCTTTTCTTTTTCAGTCTTTTTCTTTCAAGCAGGTTCACAGGTACTTCTTTAAATATACTTTCACTGTCAGACGACGTTTCGTATCCAGTTCTTCTGACTCAGGTACATCTTCTCAATCTACATCAACCCCTGTTCTTGATTGAAATCAAGTTCTGCACATGCTCACAAACTCATAAGCAAACATTTCTTATGCACCAGGGAGAATACCTTATGAACACTAGGTACATCAAATTTCACAATTTAAATTCTTTCAACTTTTGATGATCAGTCAAATCTTCAAGAACGGTTATATTTTTAGTTTTAAGAAAAACAAATAAGCACTCTATTTTTGGATTTTTGATTTTATAGAAAAACAAGACACTATTTTTGTATTTTTCTATTTTTTTTAATTTTAAGAGCAAGAAACAAATAAAAACTCATAATATAAACAACTACCATAATATACAATTACAATTGCAATGGGATCAAAATTCGTTCTCAGGCAGACTAAGGAACACTTTTCAGTACGAGCCTAATCAAACTGGTCTATGCGATTGCCAATATGTTTGTCCACTTAAACTTTAACGCTCAACTTTCAATTTTTCAACTTCGTGATATGCTTAAGGTAATATTATACAATTATACCCGTGTGTCCCATTCCAAGGCATACCCCCGCGATCAAGGTAAGCACAACGATTCATCGTAACAGGTGCGTATACTGATGTCATCCTTTATGATTTACAACGTTAGACCATTGGTGACAGGTCAGTACTTTCGTACAGTAGAGCGACCAAGGGTTGTGTCCAACGAGGGCGAGGCAAATACCTTTTTGGTACGAATTTGGCTCTTTGAGCATTGGGAATTTTCTCATTTTTAGATTTTATTCCTTAGGGTTTTTGTCCTCTTGGGATCTTTTAAGATATCCTGACTGTGTCTAGGAAATAACGTAATTGCTCAGGGATCAAATCACAAGGTTTTGGGCCTGACTTCACTTATCAACACTAATCTACTACTGAGTGCTATGAACGATTGCCAGTATATTTGTCCTCCTAAACTCATCTCCCTAGACCTTTTCCATATAACTGCCTGTAACAAATTTTATCATGTTTTGATTTCTTAACAATGAACACCCAAACAAATACTAATCAAATCCCGGAATTATAAACAACACACTCTATCATGCAAGTAGCTTCCCTACCACATATTTCACAAGTCCAATCCAAATATCTGAAATCTTAACTGGGAATAGATTGAGAAGAGAACAAAATAGATCTTAAGCAGAGATGGTATAATATACAGATCAAATGAGTTTTTCTCAGTTTGATATAGGTTTCTTGGGTTTCTTTTGGGCACTTGAGGGCCTCTTTCGGGTGTTTAATTGATCTATAGAGCGACAACGTACAGCTAGGTCAGCATGTATCTGGATGCAGCAGAAGCTGACGTTTCCTAGCACCTCCAGGTCTTTGCTTCCGCAAAACAGAGGAGATACACGACTTTTTCAGAGAGGATTTCAGAGTCAGACCAAAATTGTGTGTATCGGGACAACATACAGACATTCAAATAGAAATGAGCTAATTCCAAGTGATTTTCTTTCCTGAGGTCATGGACTAATTTAGTTCTGAATAGAACAGCCGATGTTTCCAGTCTCTAAGGATAGAGCCTACCAACACATCGTGCTAAAGTCAAACTGTTTCGATACTGGTCTTACATGAGTCAGTCCTTCACCATAATGTGAAAATTCATTTACAGAAGGATAGCCAAGATATCCCCGGATGATTCAACAACATAAAGACCCGAAACCTCAGACGTTGGCTATCTATCAACGCAAGATTTAAGACCATAAAATCATACGCCGTTGGTATGTTACCCACATGGTACATAGTTCGTTATGTTTATATCACTTAGTATCTTTTATCATTTTGAGCGTCAAGCCTATCGACATATCGCAGTAGATCCTAGACTTTTCAGCTATGGCACCTTACATGTGTTAGTCAAACCCTTTAACACAAACATTTATTTCACTTCCCATATCATGCAATCTCTCTTTTTGGCTTTTTTTTTTCAAATGTTTTTGTATTTTCTCATTTTCTCCCCCTAAAACAATGCATATATATACACAACAAACTCTTTTTGTATTTTTCTTTTTCTGAGTTTTTTCTTCCTAAACTCTATATCTATCTATATGTTCCTCTCCCCCCTAAATTTGTGCATAAATCTTGTATTTTTGCGCAAATTTACCATTTACTAGAGAAAGGACAATTTATATACAAAGTAATGAACTAAGAAAGAGAAAAAAAATATTTTTGCTTAACCGTTCCGTCATTAGATTGAAGACTAATCAAATTCAAATCAAAGTACTGAATTTAAACGGTACCTTTTGCTGATCATTATCTTACTTCTGTTATCTCTTCCAAAGGAAACATATCATCTGTAAAAAAAATTTGAACTTTTTGCAACAGTGAAATGTTACCCGTTTTATCTCTGGAACAACCGCTATCAACATTCCAGAGATTGTCAACAGCTTCTCCTTAGTTGTTCCTGAAAAGTAAGGAGATTAGTAAGACATGGGTACCCAGGCCATCGTGGTCCTGGGATTTCATGAAGCATCAAAATAAGACACATCTTTTAAACATAGGTCCCCTTTGGTTTCAAGGATTGGAAACATTGCTGCTTTAGATTTGGGTTTCCAAATCTGTTTCGGTTTAACAAACGTGTTCGTTGCCTTCAGTTGAGCAACTTTAGCTGATTCAATTTTAGAAAGACGTTTTTGTTCTTGAATAGCCTTGCGTTTGTTTTTAGCAGCGTTCCAATCCCCATCGGAAGGTTTAACCTTGGGATTCACATTCTTCATTGCCTTAGGTGATGATACCTTCATCGGCTTGGAATGATTGTTATCATTTGGTGTAACCCTCTGATTTTGCATATAATAGGGTACATGGGGACGCCGTGTGTATTTTCTAGCAATATGACCTGCAATGCCACAGTTGTAGCAAGTTTGTCTTTTCATCGGGAAGACGTTTTGAGCAGCTTGATTCGCTCTAGCAGGTCCTGAAGGACAAACCTGTCCTTTTTGCGTTGGATGCGCCTGCACTTTACTTTCAGACGAAGACGAATTTGGGTGCTTGTATGTGCTGGTTGCAGAAGTCTTGTTGCTTTGAGCACCATTCTTCATCTTTTCTCCCTGATTGGAGCTTTCAATCACCTTGTCATGAGCCTTATGGGATCGTGATTGTCCATGATGAGCAGACTTCTTATATCCTCGAATTTGATCTGCTCGTTTTGGCTCCTTTTGTTTGTTGTGAACCGGATCACAAACACCAGCACAAGAGTGAGTGTTGACTTTTTGTTGCACTTTTGGACGATGAACACAATTTCTAGCAATGTGTCCAGGAATTCTACAGTTGAAACATGTCTGTCGTTTCAATGTATGGAGATTCTGAGAGCAAGCAACATTAGCCAATCTGATTGGTCTAGATGACCGAGCTTGCTTAGGTTGCTTTGGTTGTGTTCCGTGTGCCTTTTCTGAATTCTTCTGTACCTGTTGATCAGAATTAGCACTAGCATGAGATTCAGACCGATGATGTTTTTCGTCTTTTATAATTTTATCAGGATCATTTTGAAAAGACGATTCAGTTTCTGTTTTAATTTTAGAACACGTTGAAGTCTCATCAACATGTGTTTCATCAACACATGTATCATGTGAATCTGATTTAGGTTTGTTTTCAACTTCAGTTTCCTATGGGGTCCCACTAGATTCAACATTAGGGACACCCACTGAGACAGATTCAGAAGAAGAATCAGGATACTCTTGATTTTCTTGAGAAGAAGTTTCAGTGGTTTCACTGAATGTGTCCTGAGGGACCTCACCTGTAACACTGTCAACAACTGAAATATTAGAAACATCAGAATCACAATTTTCAGCTACTGAAAAACATCCGTCATCACACACATTATTCAAAGATTCATCACAAGCATTCACAGTTTTGCCCAAAACATCAGGCCCAAAAGAAGACGAAACATAACTATGAAACGAGTTAAAAAACGATTGACCAAACACACAACCAGAACCAGTTTTATCAAAAGTAGACTTAGAAAAATCAGAATTGAAAAGTTGTTCATTCCCAAACATATCTCCACACCTCACTTCAGGTACTTCATCTGCACATGATGAAGAAACGTTAGGATCAAATGTACCCTTAGACACAAAATAAATTGGTTGAACCACCTGTTTTTCAACAGGTCTGCCATTAAATGATGACTTATTGTTTTTGGGACCATAAGTCATTTTACTTTCATTCATCATCTCCTCCTCAGTCACAGGTAAATAAGTATAATTGTCATTATAAGGAGGAGGGGCCTGATTGAAACCCAATCCACACCCTTTCTTTTTCTTGTATGCGAGCTGTTGATCACACAAGTTTTTAACTAGTTTGCTGGAAGAATCATATTTTTTAATATTGAGTTCATTTATTTGATATCTATCTCTGATATCTTCCAGTTCTTTAGTCAAAATGCATACTTTCTCTTGAGCTTCTAAAAAATGGACTTTTTTACACTTACATCATCTTTGAGTTTGATGATGTCTTTTCGCCGAGCTTCAATTTTATCTTTATAAAGCTTTTCATTCTTTGATAAAGTAAAATTTTTATTTTTTATGTCGTTGTAGTCTTGAATCAACTCAGCATTGTGTAACCGATATGCCTCATTTCTTTCTCTACACTCAGGAGAGCAAAAGACAGAAAGTATCTCTTCATGATCACGAGTAATTTCTTGAGCCAGGGGTTTGTTAAACATAAATACTGAATTTTGTGTGGATGAGCAAATAGCAGCAGATGTGTTGCCTTGAGTAGACTGCTTGTCAGCATTGTCATATGATTTGATGAGTGAGATTAGCTCATCTGACTTCATTTTGTAACAGCAGCAGTCGGTTGTCAATAATATATGATTAACATTGCGAAACCAACTACAGTTCGCCTGATCTGGAATCCCTTTTATAGCCTCCAGAAGCTTTCTGTTGCTCATGTGAGTGGACACCACCATCTCTGCCTTCTCCATTTTAGAGAGCAGTTCAGCAAACCGGCCTGTAAGTGCTTCTATAGATTCACCATATGAGTATCTGAATCCTTGGAGTTCCTGCTTAAGCACCTCTCTCTTAGAAGACATTTTTAAGAAGTGATTCCCCAAAAAATGTGATCTTTTAACTATTTCCTCAACACAAGCCCAAAGTGAGAACCTGTGTACTCGCTAACTCAAACCCTTTGCACGCGAATGAACCCGCTTTCTGAACCACACCTCAAAAACCTGTTAAAACTTATCACAGCCAAACAAAACCCCTTTTTTATATATTTTTATTTTTAACAATTATTATAATTAATGATTAACTAAATAATTACCTAATGATTATATAATTATTATTATAATTAATTCAAAATAAAAGAACACAGTTCCTCCTTCTTCTTCGTAACAACGATCCGAACCACAACCCTATTAATTAGTTTAACCCAAACCTTTCCTGACACCCAAAACGTTACTAAAAACAATTCCCTGTGTTTGTTTTCTTTTCTATTCCCGACGACCAAGTGTCATGATAAATCCTCCTTTCTTCTTCGTTTTAATCTCAACGACAACAACCAGAGAAGATGAGTTTGAGAACGGAGTGCACTTGCAGGTTGAATGAATGTGAACGATGCACAGAGGTTACAAGGTATTGTAATGAAGAAGATTATGGAACAATGGTAATGGTTGATGATGAAGGTGAACGTGGTGACGGGTATTCAAAAACTCGAACTGGAAAACTCAACTTGAAAGTTGAAAGTTGACGGTGATGAAGAAGTCGACCGGAGATGGTGATTGGGTTGAAGTTGGATTCAAAGGTATGAAGGTTGATGAATGGTGATCGAAGGTATGAAGGTGAAGGTTGAAGGTGAAGGTTGAAGTTGAGGATGGTGATGAATGATGGCCGGAGTAGACAACTCGAAATCAACTACACAAAATCGGACCCGAAATCAGTGGGGGTAAAGACGACTCGAAACCTGTTTAGTCGAAACCAGTTGAGAGATGACTCGAGACCTCCAACTCGAAATCAGAAGATATGAACTCAAAACCGATGATTGCGACTCGAGACTGAAAGTTGATAACTCGAGACCAATTGTAGAGCAGTGAGTCGAGACCTGTGAAGTCGAGACCGAAATGGTGAGAGAAGATAACTCGAAATCTTATGAGTCGAGACCAGTTGACTCGAGACCAATTGATATAACTGGAGATGAGCCGTTGCAGGTTATGGTGAGGGAGGTTGCAGGTTGTGTTGGAGTCGAGACCAGTGAAAGATGAGTCGAAACCGGCAACTAGATGAAATCCCACTCGAGACCTTTGTGTGATATACCTTTGATGATTGCGACTGAGCAAAAATGGGACTCGAAACTGTGATGTTTGAAGCTTGAGAACAGTTGAGTCGAAACAGTGATGGTTGCAGGTAAGAATGGACAGAGGTGATGGACTCGAGACCGTGAAAGTTGGAGAGATGTCGGACTCGAGACCTATTGAGAATGAGTCGAGACCTTATTGTTGAGATAACTCGAAATCTTTGTGACTTTTGAAACAAGATACTGGTCAACCAAATAAATATTTTGAAACTACCTTTTAAAAGAAATCAGTTCCGAAAGTATTGGAAATTATTCAAAAATTTAAATCTTATCAAAAATAGAATATATTTCCAAATCAGTTTAATAAAAACTTTAATCATTTAACACCTTTCAACAGAATCACTGAAGCAAAATATAATGATTTTCTTAAACAAACCCGATGAACACTTTGAATACCGCGAAGAACACGAAGAACGCGAAGAACACCAAACCAAAAATAACAAAATTCTTGAATCTTTGATATCACACCGAGCCTAGAAATAGGTTCTAAAGGCTCTGATACCACTTGTAAGTCCCGAAAACCGGATCTTTCAATGATATCAAGCCTAATCTTGTGAGAGTGCGGAAACCAATCACAAGATGATTCAAGATAAACACGAAAAACTGAAAATCGAAGAACAATACCGAATCACTTTCAACACTTGCACACGATTCTATTACTTGAAAAGAAAAACCGTCTAGTACAAGTGCTCCCAACCAAATCGCCTCTCTCTCTAGCTTTCTAGAATTTGTAACAATGAAGTTCCAACCTAAAAACAAGTTGAGAACTTGTTTATATACATGGACAAGCCCACTTCCCTACATGGGCTTCCCTTGGGCCTGCTTGGCCCACATGGCCTAAAGCATGGCCCAAGTGACCTATAAAGGTCCAAAACCTAATATAACTAACCCGGTAGAGATCCAGTTCGTAACCATAACCCGTTGTGTTAATTTGATGCGTCAGTCTCACACTTTAGGGCCTAACAGGAGTGATTACCAAACGAGATCCTGAGCTGGTTTCCGTAGAAGATGGCTATTCTTTCCTCTCGAATGTGAAGGTGCCTGACTACGATAGTGAAGACGAGGCGGAGGAGGCAACCTTGGATAACAACCTTATCGGCAGGACGAGGTTCCTGCGACTTTTGTGAAACAAGATTGACGACACTCTCGTCCAGTCAAGGAGGATGAAGTACTCATCTTGTAGGTACCCCTCCAACTACTAGGAATTCCCCTTTATTCCTATTAAGTCTAAGCATTGTGCCAATACGCGCGTAACGATAACGAATGGTAGCGCGTGGACCACCATAATGGTCCTTTCCATGTCAGAGGTACAAGGACAGTAGTGTCCCCTCTGTGGTTGATCATCTGCTTTGAACGAGGGAAAGTTGGGGTGACCGTGCAAGATAATTTATTATTATGGGGGCCCACGTAATAACGACTTGTAGTGCATGGAAATCCTGGTGGACTCTGCGTGTCAAACTAATGCTCACCACCCATCCAAATTTCTAAGCGTTCACACCTTCATCAAGTAGAACAATACCTAGACAGTTGCTATAGCACTCTACAAAGTAGGAAATCTGTCTTTACCTACTTCGTGTCTGACACTTCAACCCTTATACGAGTCGATTGGGAATCGATAAGTGAAGATGGTTAACACTCGGGAAAGATTCAACAACCTTACACTCTCTATCACCCCTACATGAGGTAGAATTACACAACCCCCATCTCTTGGGAAGTATACCCGTCTTTGTGAAGCTAACAACCTAAGAAAACCAATGCAGAAGGAAAATATACTTTCATATTATGGAACTTGTATGACCGAGGTGATGTAACCTCGAGTTCATTTTGTTTTCCCTGTTAAAAAAAATAAGTCAAGTTGTCAAACATATATGAAAACTCAGTAGTTGTTTTCTTACTTATACATTGTTGATTATGCATGCATGTGATATTAGGAGATTACATGTTTGCTTGTGGTGATATATACCTCATAGACAATTATGGAATGTTTTCTAACCTACCCCATACCTTTTTTCCAGAAGAAATGCCGCCCAGACGTGACACAGACACCAACACGTTACCAAGAACTGAGGTCGAACTCAATGAGCGCATTTCCCAAGCTATAGCGCAGCATGAAGCCCTCCGATCTGAACACAGTGGTGGCACTTCCGGAAATAACCCTCCAACAGGCTGCACCTATAAACAATTCTTGGACTGCAAGCCCCTAAATTTCGACGGCACTGGGGTGCTGTCACCTTCGGACGCTGGGTGGAGAAAACGGACTCCATATTGAGAATGAGCAAATGTGCTCCGTAACAAAGAGTTACGTACATTTCTGGGTTGTTTCTTGACGGAGCGCTCTCGTGGTGGAAGCTCCAGGTACAGAATTGGGTGAAGCCGCTGCATATGCATTAACGTGGGATGAACTGAAGGAATTAATGCGCAAAAAGTATTATTCTCGAGCAAAGATTCAGAAATTGGAAACGGAATTCTGGAACTTAAAAATGGATGGTCCAAAAGTGGCTGAGTACATTCAGAGATTTCATGACTTGTCAAGAGTTGTACCTTACTTGGTGGAGCCGGAATTTAAAAGGATTGAACATTTCATTTGGGGACTTGCGCCTCAAATCCTAAGCATGGTTACCGCCGCAAAACCTCCAACCATCACGGAGGCTATCGATTTGAGTGTTACGCTTACTGAAGAAGTTCTTTGTATGGGAAAGTTTTCGGAATCCGAGGAAAACAAGAAGGAGACTCACATGGAGTCTTCGGGCAAAAACAAAAGAAAGTTTTCAAACCTGAAGGTAGGCACCCAAGCCAGTTATGACAACTCTAATGCAAACAAAAGAAGGGAAGTGAACCCGCCTCGTGGCATGAATGCTTATGGAGCCACTAATAAGGTTGGTGGTAAAGTTTATTTGGGGACTAACTCGAGATGCGAGGAATGCAAGTTTCACCATGAAGGTCGATGTCTGAGGCCTAAGTGCGATAGGTGTGGAAAAGAAGGACATAGCAAGGATGCCTGTTGGGTGAAGTATCCCAAACAAGGAGGAAATAATGATGGCAACCAAGACGGAAACGATAATGGTAGAGTTCCAGGGTGCTTCAAATGTGGGGACGTGGGGCACTTTAGAAAAGATTGCCATAGGAAGAACCAAGCGAGGAAGGGTCTTCACGATCGGAGCTCGTGAAGCACGCCAGGATCCAGATGCGATTACGGGTACGTTCCCTATTAACCAACACTATGCATCCATTTTGATTGATACTGGCGCCGACTTTAAACTTGTATCCTTAGAACTTAAGAAGCTACTTGGCCTAGTTTCAAGTAGGATAGACGCCCCGTATTCCTTAGAATTGGCAAATAGAAGGTTAGTTAAAGCAGATGAGGTGATTAAAGATTGTATTTTGGAACTTAGAGAGCGGGAACCTTCTATTACTGTTAACTTGGGAAGTCATGATATTGTAGTCAGCATGGATTGGATATCCAAGGATAGAGCTGAAGTTGTTCGTTATAAGGAAAATCATTCGCATCCCTCTTGCGAATGATGAGACACTTATAGTACACAACCTTCTTGCAATAGGTGCGAGGGCACTAGGCCCCATAAGGCGGTGGGTTTGCGACATCTCACATTGGTCATAGAGACACAGAAATGCCTTCGAAAAGGATGCATAGCCTTCCTTGTTCATGTTGTCGATAAGGAGATCGAGGAGCCAAAGCTCGAAGATATCCCCATTGTGAGGGAATTCCCATAAGTCTTTCCTAAAGACTTGCCTAGGTTACCTCCACAACGATGAGTGGAGTTTAGGATAAACCTAGTGCCAGGAGTGGCACTCGTGGCGAAGGCACCTTAACGAATAGCTTCATCCGAGATACAAGGACTAACGACTCAACCACAAGAACTGCTAGAACGAAGGATTCATCAGACCAAGCTTCTCGCCTTGGGAAGCTCCGGTACTATTCGTTAAGAAGAAAGTTGGCAGTTTCGGTTGTGCATCGACTTTAGAGAATTGGATATCAAGGACCGGTATCCTTTGCCAAGGATTGATGACTTGTCGACCAACTACAAGGTCCTGTTTTGGTCAAAAATTACCTAAGCAATTAAGTGATCAAATTAGTTAAGTGAGGTAGTGTGCTAAAACTATGTGTAAAAAATATGTTAACCAAGTTAGATATGAAAACAGTTTCAGGATACAGCTCAGGATATAAAGCTGTATCTATGATCAAACAATGAGCGAAAATGTAAAGGTTGACACGTGATGTACGAGGAAAGCCCTTGATCAATCTAGATCGCCGGCATAAAACCTCGGGAGCTGACAATCGCAGCTGCCTTGTTCTTCTATTGCTTCAAATATCAGGATACAATGCAGGATGTGGTGCGGATCGACTATGTGTTACAACGTAATTCGAATACAAGTGTTGTGTGTAGTGTTTGCGATGAGCTAGAGAGAAAGTGTTTGAAAGTGTGTAAGTTGAGTGCCTTAATCCGATCCGCCCCCATCTATTTATAGTAAAACAAATGTAACTAACTATCCTACATAACCGGGATCCAACGAATATTCCTTAACTGAACGTTAGAGACCTGGTCTTTCGGGCTCAACGTCTCTCCTTTAACAAATACGCCCGAGTCTTGAGGAGATGGAGTCCACTTGACCGTTGGCAAGTCCCAGTCTTTAACCTGCACGTGATTAATTCGATATACCTTAGGGTATCACCCAGGATGTTAGCAATATCCCCGTCCAGTATCCTGATCATAGATAAACAATAAAAAGCAGGATATAGTTCAAGATATGTATGCTTAGAAAATGAGCCATAACAATTGTCCCCAAATATATCGGTTGGTATACCAATCCAACGGATATATTTCAAAAGTCTTATCCCATAATTCAAGGCATTTAAAACGAAGCGACGGTTGAGATCACATCGTAACCTCCAACACGCTTTTTGTTCAATGGAGATCCATAATGCCCCTATATCTTCTCTCTTCTTGTTTGAAAAGCAGATATCTTCAACAGAGCCTTCAGGTAATTCTCCATTTCTTATTTACTTTCTATCAATTTTCCTTGCCTTATTCGTAATAGATGCCGAGACCTTCACCCAGCAGAATCTCCTCAAAAATCCCGAAAAGGAGGTCTGTGCTTTTGACAACGCAGACATTGCGGCTTTGAGAGCTTCCGGCGCTTTCCCTGATAACACGGTCTTTAGACCGTTCGATCGGTCAATTCGATCGGATGTTTCTTCCACTGATTGAGTTTGCTTTCCAGCATATCCTTTTTCACTAGGTCTTCGATACCCTTTTTCCGAATTCATGATGCAATTCTTCCGAACCACCGGCATCTCTTTTGCTCAAACCATGCCCATGGTTTGGAGAGTATTAATTGTACTTAACCAAATCAAAAACCTTCATTGCCCCGATCTCTGCATCGAGGATTTTCCTATTGCTTATCGCCTCCGATCCCATGGCTCTAGCCGGTTCTTGCTTTTCTCGAACTCTAGCAAACCCCTTATTCTTAAAGCCACCAAAAACGAAGACGGATGGCAACGCAAGTTTTTCTTTGTCAAACGAGACTCCATTGCTGAGGGTGCCAACCTTCCGGTGGAGTGGTTAACCACCGGTAGGGTCATAAATATTCTCATGGACCGTTTGGTTTTTATCTTCTACTAATATCCATCTTTTTTATCCTTATGCAGTGAATTTCAAGGAAGTAGCTCCCCCTACCGCTGAATCAGAAGAAAGAATCAACACCGTCTACCAATTACCTGCAATAGACAGGACTTTCACCACACACGTCCCGAGTTCCAGTCAATACTCGTCATCTAAAATGTCTGGTAAGGATTACTTTTTAAAATAATTAGCTAACACAGTATAATAATAAAATAAAGAGTAATAATGATGTGAAACTTTTCCCTTTATGCAGCACCGGCCAAGATCCCTGAAGTCTTTGACCTTGACGAGTTGGATAGTTATTCTGATCAGGTTCAGGTCAAGAAGGAACCTAGTCCCAAGGCCACAGCCTCATCCAAACCCAACAGTTCCAAAGCCATCATTATTCCCAAACCTTCACCGGCTACTAAGCCCCGGAGTTCAAGTTCCCGCAAAAGGAAAGAGCCTGATTCCCCTGTCATTTCTGACACATTTCCTTATGAGAAGCACGGGTTCATTGAAGCAAGCGGGTTTATGACTTCCTTTCTTAACCAGGTTAGTATTCTCATATTACATCCTGCGGCTTACATCATTTACAAAGATTTATCAATATTAATACCTGTCCTCTTACCTTCGTAGGGTCTTGAGCGTCTAGTTCACCTATATCAAGAATCCTGCAGGCTTAACAAGACGCTTGAATCCAAGCTAAAGGAAGCAGAAATCACAATCTCCGATCAAGGCATGATTGCAGCCGCCAAATCTCGTCATTACGAGGAGAAGTTCAAAGCTATGATTCAAGAACACCAGACTGCTCTCAACAAAGCTACTCTTCAAGCCCAAGCCGATCTTGAAGCTGCCCATGTGCAACATGAACGGGATATGATCACCTACCGGGAAAGCCTTAAGAGTTCCGTCGTCACTTCTCTCCTCCAAGCCAGGTTGAAGATGGCCCATGAAGCCAAAACATTAGGTTTTGAATGCCTTTCTTGGGATGTCGGTGCCTGGGAGACCAAGCTAAAGAACCTCGGCGGCACTTCTTCCAGACCAGCTGCCGAAGAATCTTCCAAACCAGTTGAAAAAGCAACCGATGCTGAGAAGGATGCTGAGCCGGATGCCCAGACGGATGCTGCTGAAATCATTATGGATGAAGAAGGCACTGCCCCCTAAAGCTTATTTCCTTTAAATTGTTTGAACAATTTTATGTTTTATGAACAATTTTTATTTCTGCATCAAAACAATTCGATAGCCGAAGGTGGATGGGTCCTGGGTTTCAGGATGAAACCTTCGGTTATCAACTAGTACTGATTGTTTCAAATAATTTCATCTTTCATATTTCTTGCTATTATCTTCCGTCTTTCTTAGTACTTAGCTTTACAAAATTTCGTACAATTATCTTTCAAAAATATCCTGATCAATATGCTCAATGATATATAATAAAAACTGTTATTAGATCCGTTCAACTTTGTAGAAAGCTTTTTAAAGAGTGAAAAACAATCCATCTTTCCAAAACCCGTTTTGATAATACCTAAATGATCAAAGTTCCAAACCAGTATTAATTTCAAATATTTTAATCAAATATTCTGTGAAGTATTTTGAAAATATATTTTGAGAATATATCAGGATATTTAACCTTTTACCAAACATAGTATTGTCAAAAACTTAAACATTGTTTATAAAGGAAAGATCATACCAGGAATAGGGTATAACCCTATCATCAAACCTCAATCCCTTTGCAACTTTTCCAATGAAGATGTCCCCTGTCTGAGACACTTTGTGCATTAGTTCCGAGCCTTATCCTTTGAGCTTTACATTATTGCTTTAGTGGGAATGTCCCCTGTGTACAATGTCTTCAAATACTTAGAAATCTTCTAGATATCAGTTTCCATTGCATAGGCAATTTTTCATGTCACAGGGGTAAAACCCAAAAATGTTTTGGAAATAAATTCCTCGTATCCTGGGGAAAATCCCAAATTTTCGTGGGCTACAGGCGGGAGTGTATAAACTCCAAGACTTAGAAAGGTGAAAACCTTTAAACCTTAGAGAGTATGAAAATACCCTTTCGTGAGAGAGGGTGATCAATTCTCATATACCTTTAGGATTCAGGATATAGCCAACAGTAACGAAATTGTCAGCCACTTTTACATGGACTGGTCCCGCCACCTTGAACTATCCCTGAATAACTTGCGCTCCAGGCGGAGTGTTTAAACCCAATTCGGAAGAAAGGTGAATACCTTTAAACCTGTGAAGGGATCAGGATCCCTTGTACGTGAGAGAGGGGGCCAATCCTCTAATCTTCTGAAGTATCCTGAGTGATCATCCTGGAGCTATATCCCGAAGCATATACTGCAAAACATCCTTACACTAAGGCGGGTGTTAGCTTGGCTAACACCCCTCCGATGCTTAAGTTAGTATTGGGTTTCAAAGAATAAATTAAACCAAACATGTTTAAAAAAGATAGAATTCATACCATCCTGAGTTAGAAATTAAATTCTAAACTCACTTGAAATAAAGCTTAAGGTGTATAGCATTCCAAGATCTCGGTAGCATATCCCCTTTCATATTCTTGAGTCTATATGCTCCTTTCCCTGCTTCTGATTCAACTTCATATGGTCCTTCCCATTTTGGAGCTAGCTTGCCATCGGCAGGATTAGTGGTATTCTGGAAAGCCTTTCTTAACACCCAATCTCCAACCTTAAATCGTCTGGTCCTAATATTCTTGTTATATGCTCTGGATATTCTTTGTTGATATGCTGCCATCCTTAGCCTTGCTGCATCCCTCTTTTCATCTATAGTATCCAAATCCTGACACAAGGCTTCAGGATTCTGTTCAGGATCCCGTAGGGTAGATCTTGCAGTAGGTATTGCCATTTCCGTTGGAATCATTGCTTCTGCTCCAAATACCAAGGAAAATGGGGTTTGGCATGTTGAATTCTTTACCGTTGTCCTATCAGCCCACAAAACAAAGGGTAATTCTTCTGCCCATCTTCCTTTTTTGGCTCCAAGTCTCTTCTTTAAGTTATTGACAATTATCTTGTTTGAGGATTCTGCTTGTCCATTCGCTTGAGGATGTACCGGAGTAGATGTTATCATTTTGATTCCCCAACTCTTGCAAAAGTCAGTAGTTCTCTTGCTTATAAACTGAGAACCATTGTCACAGATTATCTCGGCTGGTACTCCGAATCTGGTCAGGATATTTCTCTTTATGAAGGATACTACTTCTTGATCTCTAACTTGAACAAATGCTTCTGCTTCAACCCACTTGGAGAAATAATCCGTCATTGCCAACATGAAAACTTTTCCTCCTGGAGCCTTTGGAAGCTTTCCCACTATATCCATACCCCACTTCATAAACGGCCAAGGGGAAACAATAGGATACAGTGGTTCAGCAGGTTGATGTAATATGTTACTCTGTCTTTGACATGCGTCACATTTTCGAGCATATTCTGCGGCATCTTTTCTCATTGTTGGCCAATAATATCCTGTCCTTAATACTTTTGAGAATAACGACCTGCCCCCAGTATGGTTACCACAATCCCCTTCATGTATATCCTGAAGTACTTCTTTGGCTTCAGGATCCTCCAAGCACCTCAAATACGGTCCTGCAAGAGATTTCTTGTATAAAACATTATTTATAATAGTGAATCGTGATGCCTTCATCCTAAATGCCTTAGGATTTTCATTTCCGGGGATGTGTCCTTCTTTGAGATATCTCATGATTGGAGCCGTCCAGGATTTAGGATCCTCTTCAGGATGCTCTGCTCCAGGATCCTGAATACCCGCGACTTCTTTATCCCAAGGATTCGTTGCAGGATATAAGATATGTAATATTGGTATTTGGGTTCCTTCTGGTATCCTGATCGATGATCCTAGATTTGCTAAGGCATCTGCTTCAGCATTATCCTCCCTTGGTACCTGTTCAAGTGTAAAAACATCGAAATATCCGGCTAATTTTTTGAGAATATCGAGGTATTCGATTAATTTCTCACCCTTAACTGCATAGGATCCATTAAAATGGTTAGTAATTAACAAGGAGTCAACATATACTTGCAAATGCTTGATACTCATATTCTTAGCCAATTTTAATCCTGCAATTAAAGCTTCATATTCTGCCTCATTATTAGTAGCAGGAAATTCACACCTAATAGCCTGGGGTAATATGTCCCCCTGTGGCGATTTTAGTAGTATACCTAAACCTACACCTCTTACATTGGATGCACCATCAGTATATAATGTCCAGGATCCTGAAGATTCTCTTAACTGTTGAACTTCTAAGTCTACCTCGTCCTGAATGTCACTATTGAAATCAGCCACAAAGTCAGCTAAAGCCTGAGACTTTATGGCATTTCTAGGTTCATATACTAAATCATAAACACTTAATTTTACTGACCACTTGGCCATACTGCCTGACATCTCTGGTTTCCTCAGCACATTTTTGACAGGATAATTCGTTTTAACATGGATCCTATGTGTCTCAAAATAATGTCTAAGCTTTGTCGATGCCATGACTAGAGCTAATATCAGTTTTTCTAAATGAGAATACCTAGTTTCAGCATCTAACAAACTTTTACTAACATAATAAACAGGATATTGCTGACCTTCATGGTCTTTTATAAGAACGGCACTTACAGCATTCCCTGATACAGCGAGGTATAGGGATAGTGGTTCACCATTTTCAGGCTTCATCAATAGAGGTGCAGTTGAGAGATATCGCTTCAAATCCTGCAAGGATGCTTCATGCTTTGCTCCCCATTCAAATTTCTTATTCTTCTTGAGGATATCATAGAATTCCTTGCATTTTTCCGAGGATCTTGAAATAAATCTATTCAAAGCTGCTACTCGGCCTGTTAACCGTTGTACGTCCTTCATATTCGAGGGTGATTTTATATCCAGGATAGCTTTAATCTGCTCCGGGCTTGCCTCTATCCCCCTTTTCGTCACCATATATCCAAGAAACTTTCCTGCCCCCACTCCGAAATGGCACTTAGAAGGATTCAGCTTCATGTTATACTGATCCAGGATATCAAATGCTCCCTTGATATCCTGGAGGTGATCCTCAGCCTTTTTAGATTTCACCACCATATCGTCAATATATACCTCCATGGTGTCCCCCAGCTTATCTTTGAACATCATGTTTACTAATCTCTGGTATGTTGCACCTGCATTTTTCAAACCGAAAGGCATAGCAGTATAGCAATATATACCTGTTGGTGTCATGAAAGCAGTATCCTCCTGGTCCGAAGGCTCCATTTGAATCTGCTGAAATCCTGAGGATGCGTCCATGAACGTTAACATTTCATGTCCAGCAGTAGCATCCACCATTGCATCGATATGAGGGAGAGGAAATGGGTCTTTAGGACAAGCCTTGTTCAAGTCCGTGTAGTCTACACAGACTCTCCATTTCCCGTTTTTCTTATGTACCACAACTACGTTTGCTAGCCATCTTGGAAACTTGACTTCTCTGATCATCCTGGACTTCAACAATCTTTCAACTTCCTCTTGGATAATCGCATTCCGCTCAGGAGCAAATTTTCTTCTTTTTTGTTGAACAGGCTTGAATGATTTGTCAATTCCAAGCTTGTGAGTGATAATGTCTTTGGATATGCCTGTCATATCCTCATGCTTCCATGCAAACGTTGACATCCTGCATTTCAAAAAGTTAGTTAACTGCTCTTCAATATCCTGAGGGATATTGGTTCTTACGAGCACCGAGATATCAGGATTATCCTGATCCAGGATAATTTTCTTCACATCCTGCTCCGAATCCTCCACGATATCCTGGGCCCGCATCTTTAATTGCTATGCTGTACTAGGCTTAGTTGAGGATTTCATTGAGGATGAGTAGCATTCTTTCGCTTCCTGCTGCTCGCTTTCAACCTTGACAACTCCCCAAGGGGTAGGGATCTTGATGCATTGGTGATATGTTGATGGCACAGCCTTCATATCGTGAATCCATGGTCTTCCCAGTATGATGTTATAGCAGGATAAGGAGTCCATCACGCAGAAGCGTTGTATGGAGTTGACCCCTTCAACATATACTGGTAACTTTATCTCCCCTACGGTATTCCTAGCTTCTCCACTGAAACCAACGAGCACAGTGGACTTCGAAGTAATGTCCATTGGAGATACATTCATCATCTTCAATGTTTCCAGCTGAATTATATTGACAGAACTACCGTTGTCTACCAGTATCCTGCGTACAAAATGGTTAGCCACATATAATGTTATTACCAAAGCATCATGGTGAGGATCCTGAACAGTATCCCTGTCATCACTATCGAAAGTGATCACTTTATCAGTTGTGAGGGTAGTGATCCTGACTGGTATGTATCCCCTCTCACTCTTAGCTTCCTTTGCATGTCTCTTGGCCGCCGAATACGAAGTTCCACAAATATCGGATCCTCCTAAAATAAAGTTAATTATCTTGGCGTCTGCTGGGGGTGATGCTGCTCGTTCAGGATCCTTCTCGGGATCCTGACCTTTATTCTTCTTTTTTCCCAGCAAGTCCTTCAGATACCCTTTTCTTAACAGGTAACTTATTTCTTTCCTTAAAGCAATGCAGTCCTCGGTCATATGTCCGAAGTCTTCGTGGAAGGCACACCATTTGGATTTATCCTTCCAATCAGCTTTCTGCTGGTTCTTTCGAGGCCACCTAGCTTTGTCCCCTAAACCCTGCATAGCATACATTAACTCAGGTATATTAACAGAAAAGCAGTATTCAGATAAGTCAGGATATTCTTCAGGATCCTCGTCTTCAACAGCATTCACTTTCTTGTTATCATTTCTGCCATATGGCTTGGAGCGATATGGCTTATATGAGGTTTCTGATTTCCTGTTAGTTGATTCATAGGTTGAGGTAGAATTCATCCACTCCTGCATCTTCTTGTCATCTTCCAAACGGATATATCTCAAAGCCCTGTTACGAGCTTCGTCGAGATTCCTGCCGGGATTCATTACAAGATCCTGATAAAACTGAGAATCCTTTTGTAACCCCATCTTAAAAGCTTGCACAGCTGTTGCAACATCAAGATGCGGGATATCCAAGGATTCTCGACTGAATTTGTTCACATAATCCCTCAAGGATTCCTGAGGCCCTTGAGTTATCCTGTAAAGATCACTGGTTAGTTTCTCAAAACTCCGACTACAAGAAAATTGACTGTTAAATAAATTAACCAAATGAGAAAACGAAGTAATTGAGTGAGGAGGGACGTTTAACAGCCATTTTAAGGCTGATCCTGTCAGGGTAGAACCAAATCCCTTGCATAAGCATGCTTCCTTGAGATCTGGAGGTATAGGATTGATTTCCATCTGTTCCCTATACTGGGCAATATGCTCCTCAGGATCCGTAGTCCCGTCATACAGTTTCATGTTGGGAGTCTGGAATCTTTTTGGTATTTCAGCATCACAGATAGGATATGCAAAGCGAGATATCCTGTGGCTGTCTTGGGATACTTCCGGAATTGGCTGGACCACTCCAGGTACACTGGATATCATGTCCTTCAATTTTTGGAGCTCCCGGGTAAATGTTGACGTCATACCTGCATCCTGCAAAGAGCCATTGTTGTTAGTAGCAAGAATGTTATTATTTGACACATTACCGGTCTGAGGATTTTGGCCATATCCTGAAGCATATCCTGAACTCCTCACAGTCGACATCCTGACCGAAGAGGGTATCTCAGGGGTATGATTCTGAGAATGGCTTGGGACGATATTCCCCCTATTATCCTCAGTGTAAACTGCGGAACTGAAGTTCAAACCCTGGGCTGTATAGGAGTGACAGTTTCTTCAGCAGGTCTGCTCGAGCTAGCTTTTAAGAGTTGTATTTCTCTTAACAGCATTTGGTTAGTCTCCTGTTGCTGCCTCATTTGTTCCTGCACACTTCCAAATAAAGTCAGAATTTCATCATTAGAGGCTAAAACGGGAGCAGATCCCTGGACACTCCGAGTAGGGATAACATCTTGAGATTGTGAAGAAAATGGCATCCTTGGAGGAGGTGGTGGAAGCACCGAACCGGTAGTAGCAGAGGTTGCAGCAGACATAGTAGAGGAGCTCATGTTTGATCTTGAGGCCATTGTAAACAACGTGGCGAAAAGTTTTGAAAATAGAAAACCGATTAACGATTTCACAAAGATTTTTAGTAAAAGTAGCACCACTTGCCCCACGGTGGGCGCCAAATTGTTTTGGTCAAAAATTACCTAAGCAATTAAGTGATCAAATTAGTTAAGTGAGGTAGTGTGCTAAAATTATGTGTAAAAAATATGTTAACCAAGTTAGATATGAAAACAGTTTCAGGATACAGCTCAGGATATAAAGCTGTATCTATGATCAAACAATGAGCGAAAATGTAAAGGTTGACACGTGATGTACGAGGAAAGCCCTTGATCAATCTAGATCGCTGGCATAAAACCTCGGGAGCTGACAATCGCAGCTGCCTTGTTCTTCTATTGCTTCAAATATCAGGATACAGTGCAGGATGTGGTGCGGATCGACTATGTGTTACAACGTAATTCGAATACAAGTGTTGTGTGTAGTGTTTGCGATGAGCTAGAGAGAAAGTGTTTGAAAGTGTGTAAGTTGAGTGCCTTAATCTGATCCGCCCCCATCTATTTATAGTAAAACAAATGTAACTAACTATCCTACATAACCGGGATCCAACGAATATTCCTTAATTGAAAGTTGGAGACCTGGTCTTTCGGGCTCAACGTCTCCCCTTTAACAAATACGCCCGAGTCTTGAGGAGATGGAGTCCACTTGACCGTTGGCAAGTCCCAGTCTTTAACCTGCACGTGATTAATTCGATATACCTTAGGATATCACCCAGGATGTTAGCAATATCCCCGTCCAGTATCCTGATCAAAGATAAACAATAAAAAGCAGGATATAGTTCAAGATATGTATGCTTAGAAAATGAGCCATAACAGGTCCTATCTAATATTCTAAGATGGACTTAAGGACAGGATATCACTAGTTGAGGAC
Organism: Helianthus tuberosus; assembly: GCA_030545235.1. NCBI lineage: Eukaryota > Viridiplantae > Streptophyta > Magnoliopsida > Asterales > Asteraceae > Helianthus > Helianthus tuberosus. The sequence continues at coordinate 116,837,958 of CM060443.1, forward strand.
ACGAGAAGAAAGTATCCCCAAAACGACCTTTAGGACTCGCTTTGAGCATTACGAGTTCCTTGTCATGCCGTTTGGCTTAACAAATGCACCGGCAGTATTCATGGACCTCATGAATCAGGTGTGTAAGCCGTACCTGAATAAGAACGTGATTTTAATTATTGACTACATTCTTATATGCTCAAAGACCAAGGAAGGTCATGAGCAACATCTGCAATTTATCTTGGGATTCTTAGAGAAAGAACAGTTGTGTGCTAGGATGTCGAAGTGCGAACCTTGGATTTGCGAGGCAAGATTCTTAGGTCATGTGGCAAATAAGAACGGGATTCATGTTGACCCTGCAATCAAGAACTAAGGAGTCCCAAAGACACAACTAAGAATTTTTGAGGATTGTAGGCTGTATCAGACGACTCCTAGAAAACTTTTCAAGGATTGCTCAACCACTAACAACCCTAACCTAGACGGTACCCATCTTGCCTCTACCTGACAGTACCGAGGGATTTATGGTTTATTGTGACATTTCTCGACAAGGTCTTGGTTGTGTGTTGATACAACGAGACAAAGTCATCGCTTATGCACCATGTCGACCAAAGGATCATGAGAAGAACTACAACATGCACAACCTTAAAACTAGGTGTGGTGTATTGCGTGTTGAAGATTTGGCATCGTTACTGGTATGGAAAACGCTGCACGATCTTTATTGATCACAAGGGTTTACAACACACCTTTGATCAGAAAGACTTAAACATGAGATAACGTTGGAATGAACTACTGAATGGTAATGATTGTGAGATTAAGTATCACCTGGACAAGGCGAGCATTGTAGCAGACGCCTTGAGCCGCAAGGAACGCGCAAAGCCTCTAAGGGTGCGAGCCTTAGAGATGACCATACAGACGAATCCCGCTACTCGGATTCATGAAGCTGAGCAAGAGGTGCTCAAACCAGAGAACCTTCAAGCTGAAGCGTTAAGTGGAATGTAAGTGCAATTATTGCCCTAGGTGAACGGAACATTATACTTCATGGAACGAATTTGGGTCCCATTTCGCGACAATTTACGTATGCTTATTTTGAGCAAAACCTAGAAGTCAAGGTACTTGATCCATCCTGGATTCGACAGGATGTACCAAGACTTTTATTGGCGGCCTAGGATCAAAGCTGATATTACTACATATGTGGGTAACTGTCTTACATGTGCCAAAGTTAAGGCAGAATACCAGAAACCGTCAGGGCTGCTGCAACTACTTGGGATTCCCGTGTGGAAGTGGGAACAAATCTCAATAGACTTCATTACAAAGCTACCAAAAACCCAAAGAGGTCACGATATGATTTGGGTGATTATTGATCAACACACCAAGTCTGCACATTTTCTACCGATTAGTGAGGATGATAGCGTAAGGAACTTAGCAGAAAATTGTCTTAGAAAGATTGTGGCACGTTATGGAGTGCCTGTTTCTATCTTGTCCGACCGAGATGGTCGTTTTGGTGCCAAGGATATGGCAGACGTTTCTGAAGGCGTTTGGGTCACGGTTTAACCTTAGTACTGCACTTCACCCTCAGACGGACGATCAGAGGGAACGAACGATACAGACTGTGGTGGACATGTTACGTGCCTGTGTGGTGAACTTGGTGGAAGATGAGATACTCACTTTCCTAGTGGAGTATTCCTACAATAATAGCTATCACACCAGCATTCAGACCGCCCCGTTGAAGCTTTTTATGGACGTAAGTGTCGGTCCCCGTCGTGTTGGGCGGAGACCGAAGATAAACGATTTATTGGCCCCAAGTTGGTTTAGGAAACTACAGACAAGATCGTTCAGATATGCGATCGTATCAAGTCTAGCACGTGGTATACAGAGAAGCTTCGCCGACAAGCGGTGGAAACCGTTGGAATTTGAATTTGGAGAAATGGTTTTCATTAAAAGTCTCGCCGTGGAAGGGCGTGGTATGATTTGGAAAGTGTGGGAGGATGAACCCACGGTATATTAGACCTTTCGAGATCCTGGAAAGGATCGGGACCATTGCTTACAAGCTGTAACTCCCAGAAACTTAGCAATATTCACGACACATTTCACGTGTCTAATCTTAAGAAGAGTCTGACTCAAGAAACAGTCGTCATTCCCGCAAACAAGACTCATATCAATGATTAACTCCAATTTACTAAAAGAACCTGTTAAGGTTACGGACTAGAAGTCCACAAAACACGGAGAAGTCGTATTAATTTTTTTAAAGTTCGTTGGAATTCATATCATGGCCCAGAATTTATTTGGGAACGTGCAGACCGAATCAAGTCTAAGTGTTCACATCTATTTCACGACTCCCCTGCAACCGATAACACTGCTTGAATTTCGGGACGAAATTCTATTAACAGGGGGAGAATGTGAAAACTGCATTTTTCCATGTGTTCCGTACAATAATAAACATTAATCTGTGCTTTAGTGACTGTGCATGATTTAATTAACAAGACGAATAATTTCCTGATTTCTGTCATATACATACAAAGGCATTTCATGTTGCAAGATTGTCTATCTTTATTACATGCAACACAGTGTGGTTCACTTAATGCACAGAACAAAGTTAGCACAGTTATCAGACAAACTAGAAGTACTGACGGGAGTTCAGTACTCAGACAGACATGATGTTAAGACACAAAATAAGCCCCAGAAACAAGTGTTACACTAGAATAGTGCGTAGGAAAGTAGGGATTACAAAACTGCCTTCCAAGTGATGATTTAGGTGCCGGAAAGTGCCAGAAACACACTAAAACTGCAAAATTCTGCAGAAAGTAACCAAATTCAGCAATTTTCAGCATTTTAACAACTAAATATAATGCAGAATTATGGTTTAATGGTCCAGAATACTTTCCTAAGTGTCGGGAATCAAAACTGTCATAAAAGGTAACATAAAGCACACTAAACTGCGCTATTTAGCACCTTAACGAGACAATAACCAACCGAACAACCGGACACTACCCGAAACACCAAATTCCCACTAGAAGCATTGTTTTAGTGTTACGAAGCTAGTTATTGTCACCGAACATCATAATACATCCTATAAGTATATAACACACATAACCCTAACTAATATACTTGAAATCTAACTATAACCCTTAACTTACCATTTCATCTCAACTAGACCCCCCCATTCACGGCCTAACATGGTGGACCCACACCATGATTTTTATTCATTTGTTTATATGATTTGCTTGAACCTTTAGAGACATAAGATCCATTAGTTAATGACATGTTGGAAGTTATTTATAAAAACTACAAGTTCTTGATCATTAACTGTTGGTGCATACGTATGTCGACTTCGTCTTGTATCGAGTCTAGTATTAGAATTGTTAGATCAGGGCGCGTTGTATGAGAAAATAGGAGGTTTTAGGGTGTGTTTGTGCTAATTCTGTTTGAACGACCTAATTCCGCTTGAAAGAGCCGTGTGCAGTTTCAAGCGAAATTACCCTGGTTAATTTCGTTTGAACTGACACCTTGACACTTTCAAACGGAATTAGAACTCTATATAAACCCTCCAAACGAAATCATTTGTAACCTTTGCGATTCCGGTACCGAACTGCTGCCGACGCGTTGTTTGATCTGTAAAGCTGTTATTATCAATATACAAGACGATTAAGAGTGAAACAAGCTGTTTTACAAGTCTGTTTCTTAGTTTCCGCCTCTGAAACAGACAAGAGCTCTTCTGATTGACTCGTTTGGGTCACAACTCGATCCTACAGTTGGTATCAGAGCTCAGGAAGAAGAGTTCTTGCCAAAACAGCTGTTATTTCTGACTTCTACACCTTCTTTTCAAAATTGAACTAGTGTTTACGGTAAAAAAGTCTTGAATTTCACATATTAAGTGCGAAACTATGTTTTAAGTAATCCTTGAAAGAATTGGAACTTAATTCGGATTAAAACTGGTAAAAATCGTATTTCCATTTGAAATCCAGATCGCAAAAGATGACGTCAGCAGCATTTCAAGCGAGATTAGCAGGTTGATTCCGCTTGAAATCGTATTTCCGCTTGAAAAGTCGACCTTATTCCGCTTGAAATTCCCTGATTCTGCTTCAAAGTATATTTCCGTTTGAGTTGGTTCAAACGAAATTAGATAATTCCGCTTCAAGGCGTGATTCCGTTTGAAAGTGTGTTGTTTCAAACGAAATCAGTGATTTCGCTTCAGGGTGATTCCGTTTGAGTGTGATCTCGTTTGAAAGAAGTAATTCCGCTTCAAAAGTAATCTTGCTTGAGGGTGGTATTCCGTTTGAAACTAAGTTTTTGTGAAAAAAAATTCCGAAACATGGACGAGGAATTCTACAATGCGTTTGCGACACCGATTGCACCTGTTACTGCTGCCGAAACAGTGTATAGTGAGAATGAAACAGGAACATATCAGAAACCACCAAAGCTCATGTACATTGAAGATTTTCAAGGATGGAAAAATCGTTTTGAAAACTGGGTGCAAGCTTATAAATTTGATGCATGGTGTTCATTGTTGAAAGATTATGAGAAACCAAAGAATGAACGAGGGATTGAAAAAGCTATTTGTGACTATTCAGAGAGTGACAAATTGAAATTTACAAGTGAGAAAATGATGATCAGTATTCTTCAACAAGCGATTAAAGAAGATATCTTTGTTTTGCTCCAACATAATAATACAGCTAGGTCAATTTGGGAAGCATTGATCCAGAAATTCAAAGGAAGCACAGATATGATCAAAAACAAAAAGGCGTTATTGAAGAAATCGTTTGATATGTTTTCAGCTTTTGATCATGAAACAACTAAGCAGACTATTGATAGATATTGTCATCTGGTATTGGAAATGAAAAGATTGGACATTGAGAAAGAGGATGATGAATGGGTCGATAAACTAGCTGAAGCACTACCACAGCATAAGTGGGGAACTTATTTGATGATTGTGAAACACATGAGGAAGTCTGAGAGTATGAATTTGTCACAGTTCATTTAGAAAATTGAAGAGCATGAATTGGATATTCAGAAAACTGCTATCATGACAAATCCAAATGCTCAACAAGATGTCAGTTTGTATTACAGAGGGAACAAGTTTGAGGCTACCCCCAGCCCTAGCCCAAAGATCCAAACTGGTTTTAGTGCTGACAATTCATCTGGAACAAAGTGTAGTAATGTGACACAGAGTGGTGGATCTTCATCTTCATATTCAAGCTTTAATCCTAATCATACAACATCAAGTTCTCAATGACAGAATTCAACAAATCTTCAATGCAACGTCACTTTGAACATTCAAAATGGTCAGAATTTGTCTCCAGAAATAGCCAAGCAACACATGGCATCACTCGTTGCTATGTTGGAATCTTATGAAAGTTTGATTGCTGGCAAGATTGGAAATCCGATGCTTACAAAAGAAGATTATGACCAAATTGATGCAGAGGAACTTGAGTTGATGGATGTGAAGTGGTGTTTGGCTAGTGCTTGGAGGAGGGCAGAAAAGTTTCAACAAATTACTGGTAGAGATGAGTTTCGAGGAATGGCTACTTCTCCATTAGGTTTTGACAAATCAAAAGTTACATGTTTCCGGTGTAAAGGAAAGGGTCATTTTAAGAGAGAATGTACAAATAAAGAAGCAACCGGGAATCAAGAAAAGAACAATTATGATCAGAAATCAATTTTTCATCAGATTGATCAACATACTAAACAAAAGGATCCAAAAACTGCTCATGGAAAAATGATCGAAGATGCAAATAAGAAAGCTTATTTTGGAATAATTGATCAAGATGATGAGTTTGTTGCAGAGGGATTTAGCTGGGATAAATACATTCCACAAGGTTCAGGTCTAGTTGCAGAGGGATTTAGCTGGGATAAATATAATCCACAAGGTTCATGTTTTGTTGCTAGAATTCTGGGTGAAGATGAGGCTAATCAGAAAAGAATCCCGATTTTCCAGATCTTGGAAGCGATATAGATACTGATGATGAGGAAGAATATCTTAACAAAGCTAGAAAAGGCATAGATCCTGACAGCTTTAATTTCTTTTTTGCAGATAAAATGGAGATGCTGAATCAGAAGAAGATTGCCAGATTGAAGAGAGAGCTGGAAGCAGCAAGAACCTTTGCTGATGAAAAAGCAAAGACAGAAGCTGGAGAAGCTAGTAGTGATCAAGTAACTGAGAAAGTAGTAGAGAAAATTGTTGAAGTGGAGAAAGTGGTGGAAAAATTAGTTGAAGTCGAAAAAATAGTCGAAGTTGAGAAACTTGTTGAAGTAGAGAAACTCGTCGAGGTAGAAAAAATCGTTGAAGTTGAGAAATTCGTCGAAGTTGAAAAGATAATTGAAAAAATGGTTGAAGTTGAAAAACCATGTTTGAAGTGTTTAGAATCTTGCAAAGTTTGTGAGGAGAAAGATAAGAAGATTACTGATTTGGAGAAGATAAAAGAAGATTTACTGTCTGATTTGAAGTATATAAAAGAGTCATATGATGTTTTGAACTAGACAGTTGATGGTTTGAACAAGACAAACAAAGAAGTTGATGCTGCTATGACAATGATGAGCTCAACATTAATGACAAAGCAGAGCGTCATCAATGAATATATTGAAGATTGTGCTAAGCTGAAACAGGAGTTAGAACTTGAAAAGATTGAGAGTGAAAGGATTAAACGATTACTGTTGAGTTATACTACTTGTGATTATTTGATTGATCGTGTTTATCCTACTGTTGGAGGTCTTGAAGCGTTTAAAGATAAAGAAACGGAAGACACAGATGCTGGTAAGACACAAAGTGTCAAGTATAACAAGTGTCTGCCTCCAATCTATGAGAGTTATTCTCCCAGGAATCCTAACGAGGAGCGTTTAAAAAAGGCAGTCAACATCAAGTTAAAGTCTGAAATCATTGATGAATTACCAGACAATATTAATGTCACATTCACAGCGTCTGACACTGATCATGAGTCTGAGTTATTAAAGAAAGTGGTCAATCAGGTGTTGGATATGGATGAAGAGTCAAAGTCAGAGTCTAAATCTGAAAGTCCGAGTTCGTCAGAAAAGAGTCCAAGTTCACCGGTTAAAAGGGTTTACAATAAAGAATTCCTGTTATCAAAATCTAATTTGAATGACGGACCAATTAAAGTGGCATATACTTTGATTGATTCAGACAAATTATATTCTGATGAGGAATTCCCAATAAGAAGTGTCAAATCTGAAATGATCAAACAGGTTTTCAAATTAACAGAAATTAACATTTCTGAAATAAAAGATTTAAATCTTCATGAAAAACCTAAAAAGTACTCTTCAAGAGTTCAACGGAGATTGAACAAGAAAAAGGGTTATAGTTATGGTTCTGGTTATCGAAAGAAACCAAACCACAACCGTAATTTCAAAAAGCAAGGTCTTGGTTTTAATTCTTCAGAAAATTATAAAAATGAGAAAAGTTATAAACCAAAAACAACATTTGTTGCAGGAGGAAGTTCTGAAGATGAGCATAAGAAACCATTCTGGAAACAATCAAATCAAGAGTTTCTTGCTGAAGTAAAGAGGAATGTGAAGAAGTTTGCTCCGAGAGTTGATAGAAGAACCTGCTTTAAGTGTCAAAAAGCTGGACACATTGCTTGGAACTGCCAAGAGTCCACCTATTCAATACAGGAAGTTTCTTCTAACTCTGAAATGAGAAGGAAATGTGTTGATAAATCGACTTTGGAAGTTGGTGAAACTTCAAAACGTTTTTACAAAAGACAAGTCGATTTAAACAAACAAAGATGGGTTGTTAAGAGTTCAGATAGTAGTTCTGACAATGAATCTGATTCCATAAAATCAGAGGAGTCATCAGTTGAGAAGAAGAATGAAAATTCCGTTCCAGAGGTGAACGATGAAAATTTTCCTAAATTGTCAAAGGAAAATTTGAAGTTGAAGGTTGGTAAAACGGAGATTTCAGGTCAATTCTTTACTGGTAACAAAGAATTTGATGTAGAAAAGGCTTTTAATGGAAAGGTTAAACATATTTTCGGGAAAATGGTTGATGGAAAAGTGAAAGATGCTAAAGAATTTTATAAATCAAAATGTTGGTGGGACAGATGTTTGCCACCAAAATCACCCAAGGCTGGTCAGGCTTGGGTGACAGCATTTTCACCATAAATTCCTGACTTGCAGGAGCTCCCAGGTTGGTAAGCGTGGAGCAGGAATCGATATCTTTCTTGAAATGGTTGATTGGTAAATCTGCAGGTGATATCTTTATAATGTTATATTTTGCTTTACAAGTGGTTATGATTGGTGAGTGAACCTACAAGTGATTGAAGAAAGGTTTTCACTTATAAATGGTAAATCAAGGATATTAAGTTGTACTTGTTTTTCCTACAAAGGATTGAGAAACAATGTGATGAACCCCAATTTTACAAGTAGAAAAATCAACTAAACTTATTTTCCGGAAAAACCATTTGATTAAAACAAACTTAAGTGTTTTGAAATCACAATGGGAAAATAGTTTGTTGTGAGGGGGAGTTCTGATTGTTTATGCAAAGTGGATGGCGATTTGAAGCAATTCACAACAGTTGTCAATTTTCTTGTATAGTTTGTTTTCAAATTTCTTTAAATATGTTTGAATTTTAGGGGGAGTAAAAATTTCAGAAAATCCAAAAACATTTGAAAATTTGAAAAAGTCAAAAACATGATAAAATCAAAAATGAGTTTTGTTGTATAAAAGATGAAATGATAGTACATCAGTGGAAGATCACAGCATGCTAAAGAATTGGATAGTTAAAATGTAATAAACGGTCTCACTGATGATGTGTCAGTAGGTTTTTGCACATTTAGTAGATTGTGACGAGATATAAACCTAAATTCAAACTTGCTTAATTCGTGGGTAACATCTCTCGGATATATGGGTAACCCTCGAAATCTTGTTTGAAGGACCCCTCTTTCTGAGATACTAGGTCTTTATGCTTAGTGATATCTGGGGTATTATCCCGGGACTTCTGATAATGCGGAAGCAATGGCCTAGTCCCCGGAGAATACTTTACTCTTGCTTGAAATATAGCCCGCCCTCAGCATAAAAAAATGATAAAACATTGCAAAATGCAAATTATGTGCTGTTGTAAAAAAGATCCTCTAAAGGGGACCCACCAAAAGTCGAACCGTCATCTCTCTGCTGAACGGACCTGAGCTCTCACGGTCTCACAATTAACCCCTTACAGATATCATCTATGTATACTCACTTGTAAGACTGAATATTGGGATCTGGATACGGGAGTATATTCTGAGGTAGGACACGCGAATAGGTTTAAGTGTTTAAGACATTAATCTCGTATCTCTAAACATTTGAACTTTGTGTGAAAATTTAAGTGGATTAGTATACTGACAATCTAAGTGAATCGTTTAAAACTTAAAATGTTTAAAGCTTAACGGTGTTGGTGATTTGTCTCATAAACTGATATGATCCTCTTACACAAACTCACAAAAATATTGTATGTAAATATTTCTTTACTGCATTTCATTTCTGTTATTCTAAAATCCAAAAAAATTTTAGTGTGTTTTAGCATAAATTTTGAAAAATCCAAAAAGATTTTAGACAACTGATGTTGGAAAGCTGATTTTCAAAATTCCGAGTGCTAAACATGACGAACAGGTTTGGGAAAGTTTGTATGAAGATGTTTGAATTGAAAATGATATACATGCAAGTGGTTCATCAAAGATTATCATGTTAAATCATTATTGTTTGATATTTGAAAATGATGTGCTCAATTTGTGTTTACAAGTGGTTAACAGGGTTTCTATATTTGATATATCTTATCTTTTATGAAACTTATGTTTTGGGTAGAGAATTTGCAAGTGAACCAGGAATTGATCCTGCACCTGTAAATATGAGAAAGCCAGTTTGTGATTTTTGAACCTGTGATTATGAGAGCAGAGTTTGAACCAGACTACGATCCCAGCACAAGTTGAGGGGGAGTCTGTTAGAGAGAGAGTATGAAGATGCAAGAGCTAGGAATTTGATCCTGAAGATGCCAGAGATTGATAGAGCATCATCCAAGGGGGAGGTTAGCTGAAGAAAGAATTAGAGTGTGACAAGATCCAGGTCGAGATCCCGGAAGCTCAAAGACTGATAAAGACTAAAGACGTTGAAGACTCGACACTTAAGACTCGTCAACATCCGAGGGGGAGTCTGTTGGTACATACGTCTATCGACTTCGTCTTGTATCGAGTCTAGTATTAGAATTGTTAGACCAGGGCGCATTGTACGAGAAAATAGGAGGTTTTAGGGTGTCTTTGTGCTAATTCCGTTTGAAGGACCTAATTCCGCTTGAAAGAGTCATGTGCAGTTTCAAGCGAAATTACCCTGGTTAATTTCGTTTGAACTGACACCTTGACACTTTCAAACAGAATTAGAACTCTATATAAACCCTCCAAACGAAATCATTTGTAACCTTTGCGATTCCGGTTCTGAACTGCTGCCGACACGTCGTTTGATCTGTAAAGCTGTTATTATAAATATACAAGACGATTAAGAGTGAAACAAGCTGTTTTACAAGTCTGTTTCTTAGTTTCCGCCTCTGAAACAGACAAGAGCTCTTCTGATTGACTCGTTTGGGTCACAACTCGATCCTACATTAACATTCTAACATATGCAAATTCATAAACCACTTCTCCTTCCTCCCTAAAGCTCACGACCATACACCCTTCACCTTCACCTTCATTTTTCAAACCATTTACAAGTATTCTAAGGCATTCCTAAGGTGTAACAAGCATATCTAAGAATGATGGAGGCATAGGAAGTGGAAGGACCTTCACAAGGAGCTATTAACCACCTATTTTCTTCATCATCTTGCTTCTTGTTCTTCCCTAGCCTTAGTGCTAGTAGTAAGACTCTTTGATCCTATTTTTACTCATGATTTTGATGGTTAAAGTGTTATGTATCATGTTAATCTAAAGAATCTCAAGAAAACATAAGCATAAACATGAACATAAAGCTAAATAACATAAGAATCTAAGTTGTTTAAGTGTATGTGTGAATTTTGATAATTGATTTCTTGTGACTATGATGTTGATCATCATAAGAAACTTGCTAGATTTTGATTAAACACATGATCTAGCAAGTGAAAGGATGATCTTGTGAGAAATCAAAGTGATCATCCTTTATGTAAACATGAACTTGAAACATGAAGGTTACAAGCTCGAGGCAAGGTGCCCATCACATAGCCACCCAAAACATGAACTTGAAAAGTGAAGTTGTTTTTATGTATGATGAAGTATGAAACATGTTATAAGACTTGTAGAATGATGATTTCAAAGATAGTTTTCTCAAGAAATAAAGTTTAATTTCAAGATTTACATAACCATGATTTCTAAAGAAACTAATCATGTTTTTAGTATTAAATCAAGTATAGAAACATATTATTAACAAGAAAAGTTCAAGAAGAAATGTTTGTGAAAAATCATGTTATAAGTTGTGAAAGACTAAATTTCTCAAGAATGATGGTTATGAACAAATGACCACACTTTTAAGGGTAACTAAATCTACTAATTAACATGGTAAGTTACTACAAGTTTTTACATAATTTCAAGTTAATGTCAATGTGTAGATTGCATATTTAAAGCTTATGGTAAGTCTTGTTTATGTTGTTGATGATTGATGATGATTTTAAAAGAACATAATATGCTTTTAAAGCATGGAAACCTCCATTTTAAGGGAAAACTATGGCAAATTTTTTCTAGAATTTGAACACTTAGAAAAATATTTTTAAATAAGTGTTTACAAGTGTATTTTAACCATGATTTTTCCTATAAAATTTGCCAATAATTTTTTTTACAAAAATTACAAATATTGGAGGTTGGTTTTTGATAATAAAAGTGACTAAATATGTATTTAGGAAAATATATACTTAGATGTCACCATGTGTGTGATTACTTGTATATTATGTGTATTAGTTACGTTATTTTAGGACTTGAAATAATATAACTCACCAAAATACCAAGAATACAATACAAAATTTTACCAAAATTTCAAGAAAATAAATATATAATTTATACCCAAAAATTGGACAAACCAAACAAGGAATATAACCTACATAAATATTTCGGAATTAAATTCATAAGTATATTTTGATAAACGGTATTTTGGAAACCAAGAGAACGAAAATATGATTTCTACAAGTAATACAAAAATATATCATTTTTTTTTACAAGAAGAAAATATATTATTTCTGGAGTAAGGAAAAATATATATGTTTTCTTGAGTTACTAGAAAATATATTCTTTTTGAAGAAAATATATATTTTCTTAAACAAATTTAGAATACATTATTTTTGGGTGAAAAATGAATTTATGAATGTTTTCCAAGTTAAACTTGAAAATATATTATTTTTGAGGTTTATATGAAAATATAAATATTTTGCCAAGGGAGAATTATAAATAATTTTCTATACAAATCTTCTTAAAATATTTATATATTTTAAGAATATATATTGGTGAATTTTTATTAATTAAAAATAATATTCCAGAAAGAATAAATACAAAAATTAAGTATAAGAATACTTAATAAATACAACAATACGTATTCTAGTACGTATAAATACACATCGGAATACATCACAAATACTTGGCAAAATACACAAGTATAATTATACCCATACTTGGGAAATATCCATGAAAAGAATTACAAAACAAACTAAGGCAAACATATATATTGTTGACAATATTCCAAATAAATGGATGAAAATAATTCAAGTTAAAGTATTATATTTTAACTAATAATTATATACTTTGGAATATTATACTATACATCAAAGATGCAACGCAAAGTATTCCAAGACTTCCAGAATAAGTCTTAATGAACAACTAAGACAAAGAGTCGATACACGACCTAAACGTCTACTAAAACATGGCACGTGTGTAGGTAGTTGTACGACTCATATAAGGACCTTGAGCATACGAGATAGCAGGACGCAAACTTGTGAGTTCATGTCCCCCTTTTCTCTTACTGTGTTCGGATTTATAACTCTCGGGGGTGGACTACATGTTACGAATTTTCAAATGGTATGATTTGGCTATGAAATGAACTATTAGATCATGTGAGCATAGACTAAAAATGAAATGCCATTAACTCTCTTAAGAAACATGGACAAAGGTTAGATCTACGAGGTACGACCGAGCCCCACTCATGGTCCTTATGTGACCACTTAGAGTGCTTTAGTGTCCCAGTCGAGGTGATTCGACAACGGTCAAGGGGATTTGACACAGTCAAGGTGATTTGATACGGTCAAGGGAATTTGACACAGTCATGGTGATTCGACACAGTCGAGGGAATTCGACACAGTCGAGGAGATTCAACAAAGACAAAAGTCTACTCTTAATGAGTACTCCCTATGTCTTCACATACATTAATGTCCTTGCAAAACATTAATTTGATCTGTTCATAGACGCTTTTCATACCTGTTTTCAAATGAGTCTCTCAAATGTTTTCAAGTTTATTAGTAATCATACAAAACGCATGAACTCGCTCAACTTTTGTTGATGTTTTCAAAATTACATGTATTTCAGGAAGCAAGTTGGATCTTGGGCGCTGGTGTTGTCTCTGGATGTAAATTTCAAGTTTAGATGTCATCCACTTTTGTTGATTTGTAACTTAATCCAAGGTTGTGTTGTTTGAAACTTAAATGACTGGTGTTTGTGACGTTTTTAACTTTATGAATGGATGAACATCGTCTTGATTATATAGTTGTTTTTATAATCGAATGCAATGAGAACCAAATCAAGTCACACGCATACGCTTCCACAAAAGTCAGGGTGTGATATGATGAAAGTTTGTATATATTGACTTGGTCCTTACGGACCGTATATAAAGGACCATACGGTCCGTATGGGGTACTGTCAGATCGAATTTTGGCTTGTTCCCCACACCAAGCAAGTTTAAACCATCAAATTGAATCTATGGGCTTGTTGCCTGTTTGTAACACGTATTAAGGCACTTGTTATCGTCAGATTCAACCTCTAAACACCTGGCATGATCTCAAGAACTCTCAAAAACTATATAAGGGGGTTCATGCTCGTTTGAAAACTTGCTAATTTCCTCTAAATATCCTATCTTCTCACATTGGGAGTTCCTGAGCTTCTTGGGAGCACCCATTAAGTATTCTTCAGTCCCTAGGACCTCTTGTGAGTGTTCCTTTCGTGACTAGTTATTTTATTTGGCTTTTAAAGCCAAAAAAGTCAAGCGTTTACGATAAACACTTTGACTTTTAGTTAGACCTTAAACGGTCTAGCCATTATTCGCAACGAACATGTCTACATGATCGTAAATAGGTAGGTGTTAATCCCTCAAAAGGGCACCTCCTAAGAATCACGTTTGTTTGGTCAATTGACGAGTCAACGTATTGACATTTTAAAATTTCAACGGGTCAGATTTTAAAATAATTACGATCTTAGTTTAAGAGTGTTCTAAAATATGTTTTATCACTTAAACAACTTGGTAATAGTTATTAGAACATGTGTAAACATGTTCGGCTCGTCAATTCCTGTTTTAGGGTCGGTTCGAAACCGAAAGTCGCGTAGTTTAACTTCTACGTTGACTTTTGGTTATAAACCGAATTAGACTAGTATGCTACTGATTTAAGATTCCGTTATGATCGTAATATGATGTAGCATAACCCTATAAGGTTATATTACATGATCGTATTAGTAATCTGAGTTTTATGCAAGTTTCCGTAAATATGCCATACTTTGACCTTTATGCCTTTTTTTTTTAGCAAAAATAAGGTTTTAGACACAAATAAGCTTGCAAATGATTTAAGTACTGATATGTTAACATGTTTAACATATTTTGATGTTACAAATCTGATCATAAACTGAGTTTGCATATGATATCGTAAATTATGCTTTATATTGACCAAAATGCCCTTTATGCGCGTAGATCGGTTTTAAGCATATATTTTCATACCGAACTTATTACCCGCTGATGTAATATCGTAATTAGGATATTTTGGGATATCAATTCAGATTATAAACTGAGTTTATGCACAAGTGCTTGTATTATGTTCTTAAATGACGATAATGCCCTTATAACATACAAAATGGTTTTAAAAGCATGATCTTCATACAAAACCTTTTTCCTACTGATATGTTATATTAAATAACATAATCTGGTTATATAAACCTGGTCATAACATCAGTTTTCCTTAAACATCGCACATATCGTCATTTAACGACTTTAACGCCGTTCGGCGCATAATATGGTTTTAAAACCATATTTAGCAATCGAGACTTGTTACCTACTGATTTTATAAATCATTTTAAATATTTTTGCAGTAGGTACATATTGTAAACTCAGAATCCCAATTTAAGCTTTCGAAACTATGTGTGAAATGACCAAAATGTCCTTAAGGTGCATAGTTTGGTCTTAAACTAAAAAACACAAATATGTTTGTTATCCTACTGATATTATATCATAAATAAAGTGTTTTCATAGAATGTTTATGGTTGTAACATCAGATTGTATGCAAGTCTCATTTATACGTTGCTAAATGACCAAAACGCCCTTATGAGGCATTGTTTGATTTTAAAACCTAAACGGGCATACAAGTTGATATCATACTGATATTATAACTTGTTTAAAGTATATTGGCATATGGAACTTGATCATGACTCATCCGGTTACCCGATATTGCTTTTACGTGTACGGTTAGACTTACGTAACCAGTTTACCGAAAAGGGTTTAACCTTATCGTTTTGATCTCAAAATCTAGAATGTACATTGTTTACCCTTATTATACAAGTCCTAGTGCTTGTGGGGTTTAAACTACATTCTATTCAGTATACGCTTAATCTAGCAAACATATTCCTAAGTATCGGGCCATATCTAAAGGAACTACCTTTGGCCCGTATACATTCTAACAGATAATAAATCTTTTCATTCCAGACTATAGTACCCCTGATGTGTGCAAAATGCAACATATAAATTACATCAATTGTGGCATAAAACTAACCCTTTTTTAGTACTAATGTTGGAAAAAGTGTGTTTTTGTCTTCCTTTTGTATTTTCAGGATTAAATGAGCTCAAATTAACAAAAGAAGCAAAAAGGCAGCTAAATCTAACATAAATACAAGAAAAGGAATAAACGCGGCATGCCCAACCTCCCCAAAAGCATCTTCCCAAGCAAAACAAGAAAACAGGAGGCGGAACACGCCCCGTGCTCAATGAGCACGGGGGCGTGCCCAAGTGTCAGCATAAAAGACAAAGTTGTAGAAGCTTCCATTGCCCACCACGGGGCCGTGCTCAGCGGACACGGGGTCGAGGTCAACTATAAGATTCGCAGAATCCAGGCAAATCTTGATAGTACAGATATGCTTCTGCACACGGGGTCGTGCCTAGCGGACACGGGGTCATGGTCAACTAATAAAGACAAGAGCAATTAATGAAGACAGAGAAGGATGTGGACATGGGGTCGTGCCCACTGGACACGGGGCCGTGCCCGAGCTTCTGTTCAGCCTATAAATAGGAGTGCTTGGCTCAAGCTCAAACCATCCCTTGGCACACCACCTATCTCACACTTCACCCACCACCCACCACCACCATAACACCATCATCCACCACCATCATCCATTGTCCATCATAGAGTATGTGAGTCGTCTCGGGATCCAAGATTGATCGTAAGAGATCTTGACAATCAAGGCCATGTTTGCCTAAGTCTCTTACATCACTTGGTGAAGACAAAGTGTCTAGTGTAATACTTTTTATTTTTAATCTTTTCGCACTTTTTAATTGGTTATGTATTAATGACTTTAATAACTAGTTTCTTATGTTGAAGGTGATTCTTCCTTATCGTTTGTCCGTGGTGTCTTGGCATTATTTTACTGTCTATATAAAATAAAAGATTTTCACCATTCATATCTCCACGGTCTATATGGAGGTATGTTGGCTACCTGGTCGGGGGTTAAGGGAACGGTTTGGTAAGAGTCTTGCCATTGTTCAATGTATAGATCTTGCAAAGGACCTAGATCAAATTTAGTAGGACCTCCTTCAATACTTAGCGGTATTGGATGGTGGGGGTCCAAACTCTTTAATCTCCTCATAAGTTAAACTACTATTAAAACTTTAACCCGGCTACTTAGGACTGTTTCCCTGCTGACTCAGACTACTTAGCCGAGGGTAACGTTGCCTTCAAAAGAGGGGCCTACCACAATATGCATTAATAACTTAGTTAATTATCTTTCAATAATCCGACCCTTTAGGATTGTATCTTTGCTGACTCAAACTACTGGGTTGAGGGTAACGTCACCTCCAAAAGAGGGGCCTACTACAATAACTAAGATAATCTCTTAAATAGTGCAAAAGTGCGGAAATAATCAAAGGTTACACTAAACACGAGTCGGAGCCAAGTGATTCATCTTGTCTATCTGTTTTTTCTTTTATTTTTATTTTTTAGCATTTTAGTTAGATTTTATTTTTCTTAGTTTAAAACCTTTTTCTAAACTTTTGATTTGATTAGACGTTGAGGATAAACCGGTACTAAAAGCTCTTGTGTCCTTGGACGACCTCGGTATCTTGCCAACACTATACTACGCTCACGATGGGTGCACTTGCCCATATGTGTGTTTAGTGTTAGTAAATATCGTGTTTTATAAATTTAAAACTTGGCTAAAGAAAGTGTAAAAGGGCTTAAAATATACTTAAACTTATATACACACTTCACACGCATCAAGTTTTTGGCGCCGTTGCCGGGGACACAAGGATTTTAAGAAAGCTTAAAATCGACGGCCTAATCAGTTTTTCAAAACTTTTTTTAAAAACGCGCGCACATTTTTCTGCATTTTAGTTTAGTTTTGCATTTACAGTAACTTGAACACGGGCCGTGCTCACTGAACACGGGGCCGTGCTGCACATTTTTCATAAAACTCCCAGTAACAGTAGCTTGAACACGGGCCGTGCTCACTGAACACGCCCCGTGCTCAAAGAAATCAGTAACTCTAATTAAAACGCCCAGATACAGATTCTGTACACGGGGCCGTGTCCACTGAACACGGGGCCGTGTCCAGCCTCTGTTTCCGTTTTTTTTTTTGTTTTCTGATCCCGAGAACTGGTTGTGGTCTGCTGAGTGATTCTTATGGATCAATACTCAGGAGGTTACAACTACACCTATGAGGAGGATGATTATAGGAGTAACTATTGCACTAATTGTAGTAATCCGCACTCGGTTCAATATTGTCACTCATATCAACCATCCAATTCACACACCTACTATGAGGAGCCCAGGTACGAGCCATCAACTTCATACACATCCTATGAAGACCAAAGGTATGAACCTTCTCCCTCATACTCGTATTTTGATGAACCAAGGTATGAGCCTTCTTACTCATACTTTGAGGAACCAAGATATGAGCCACCACCTTCGTATGCTTATTATGAAGAACCATGTCATGAATAACCCACCTCATACGAGTATTATGAAGAACAAAATTACGACCCTTATCCATCACATGCTTACAATGAAGAACAATGGTGTGAACCATCTACTTCATATGGGTATTATGAGGAACAAAGGATCGAACAACCGGATTCAAGCTTTGAAAATCCCGATCCTTTTTCTATAACCGAAGTGACCGATGGGATATTAGAACACCTTAGAGTTATCGATCGCTATATAAAAGAATCTCGCGCAAGGGAAGAGGAGTCTCGTGCAAGAGAACAATTAAATAAAGAAGAAATAACGGAAAGTGTAAAAATGGAAGAACAAATAAGTGAAAAACCGACACATGAGTTAAACAACGAAAAAGGTGAGTCCGTTAAAGTTAAAATTCAAGAAGAGTCTAATTTTGAAGAAATTAATCTCTTGTCACCTTCTTTTGAAAATCATTGTTTAGTACCCACTCATGCTAAGTTTTTAAAAGAGTTAAACACTAACACTAAAATTGACGAAACGGTAAGTGTTAAGTTAACTATTGATCAAACCTCACTAATAAAAGAAGACCCATTTGAAATTAACATTACACCGGTTCCATGTTTCTTTCAAAATTCATTTATTAGTAATGTTACAATCGATAAAGATCTTTGTGTTAACATAATGCCTAACTACATTTTCGAAAAATTAAGTATTAGCGATTTTTCTCCACTTCAAATACCCATTTTTCTATCCAATCGAAAGGTAATAAAATCAATCGGTGTAGTTGAGGATGTCTTGGTTCAAACAAATCAAATGGTAGTCCCCACCGACTTTGTCATCCTCGATGACACTCCTCTAATGTTGGGACGACCATTTGTAAAAACTCACGAAGCTTTGAAAAACCGGAAGTACAACAATCTACCTCTTCAATTAGGGGCATTCAAAAAGAGTGCGATATTGAGCGGTCAATGAAATATCCATTCGGCAACAATGACCCCCTAATTGAAGATGAAGATGAACCACCCGATACAAGTGAAAATTTTGACCACTTTGTTCAAAATTTGCAACCAAATAAGGAGTCTCCTAAAGACCCACCTCTTGAGCTCAAAGAACTTCCAAAAGGTTTAGAATATGCTTTTCTAGACAAAGATGGTAAATTACCTGTAATTATTTCATCTAAGTTAGATAGTTTAGAAAAAGAAAAATTAATTAATCTTTTGAAAAAACATAAAAATGCGATCGCTTGGAAACTTGTAGACATAAAAGGAATAAGTCCTTCCATGTGCACGCACAAAATTTTAATGAATGATGATTACAAATCGGTAATACAACCACAACGTCGAGTAAATCAAAATGTTCAAGAAGTGGTTAAAAACGAAGTCATCAAATTACTTGACGCCGGACTTATTTATCCTATCTCTGATAGTCCTTGGGTAAGTCCCGTCCAAGTAGTTCCAAAGAAAGGAGGTATGACGGTAATAACTAATGAAAAGAATGAACTAATACCAACGAGAACCGTCACTGGATGGAGAGTATGTATAGATTATAGACGATTAAATGAAGCGACAAGAAAAGATCACTTTCCTTTACCCTTCATTGATCAAATGTTAGAAAGATTATCCGGTCATAAATTTTATTGTTTCTTGGATGGTTTTTCAGGTTACTTTCAAATCTCGATAGCACCCGAAGACCAAGAAAAGACAACCTTTACATGCCCCTATGGAACTTTTGCTTATCGACGCATGCCGTTTATTCTAAGTAATGCCCCCGCAACATTCCAACGTTGCATGGTAGCCATCTTCCACGACATGATAGAAAAGACAATGGAAGTCTTCATGGACGACTTTTCTATCTTTGGGGATTCATACGACCAATGCCTCGATAACCTTGAACGAATGCTATCCCGATGTGAGGAAACTAACCTCGCTCTTAACTGGGAAAAATGTCATTTCATGGTAACGGAGGGAATAGTACTCGGTCACAAAATCTCAAGCGAAGGAATGGAGGTGGATCGAGCCAAAATAGATACCATTTCTCGACTACCGCCCCCATCCTCCGTTAGAGCTATCAGAAGTTTCCTAGGGCATGCCGGATTTTATAGGCGGTTTATCAAAGACTTTTCTAAAATTTCACGACCTCTAACAAAATTACTTGAAAAAGATGCCCCTTTCATCTTTGACAAGGATTGCAATCAAGCATTTCTAACCCTAAAGGAAATGCTAGTCAATGCACCTATCATGATAGCGCCTGATTGGAAATTTCCTTTCGAAATCATGTGCGATGCTAGTGACTTTGCAGTTGGAGCTGTCTTGGGACAAAGAAAAGAAAAGCATTTCCACCCAATTTATTATGCTAGTAAAACACTTAGCGATGCACAAGAAAATTACACAACAACTGAAAAAGAATTACTAGCTGTGGTATTCGCTTTTGATAAATTTCGTTCTTATCTTGTTCTTTCTAAAACTATAGTCCATACAGATCATGCAGCCATTCGATATCTCTTCAAAAAGCAGGACGCAAAACCACGTTTGATTCGGTGGATTCTACTCCTCCAAGAATTTGATATTGAAATCAAAGATAAAAGAGGAGCAGAAAACACCACAGTAGATCATCTTTCACGCTTAGAAGACCCAGCTTTGGAGGCAACCAGGGACGAGCAAATCAATGAAAAATTTCCAACGGAGTCCCTAGAAATGGTGGAATACAAGGAAGAACCATGGTACGCCGACTATGCTAACTACCTAGCTAGCGGTATAGTCGCTAAGGGTTGGCCACATCATCAGAGAAAAAAATTCTTTGCCAATGTGAAACACTATTTTTGGGAAGATCCATATGTTTTCAAAATGTGTGCCGACCAACTCATCCGACGATGCGTACATGGTAGTGAAGCACGAAGAATTCTCCGCCATTGTCACGAAGGTCCATATGGAGGACATCATGGTGCCGCAAGTACCGCACGAAAGGTATTTGATTCAGGATTTTATTGGCCAACCATTTACAAAGACGCCCAAAGTCTTGTCAAGACTTGTGATGCATGCCAAAGAACAGGTAATATTTCTTCCAAAAAACGAAATGCCACAAAATGACATTCTTGTTTGTGAAATTTTTGATGTGTGGGGACTCGATTTTATGGGACCTTTCCCACCGTCGAAAGGAAACAAATATATACTTGTGGCAGTAGACTACTTGTCTAAATGGGCCGAGGCCGAGGCACTTCCAACAAATGATGGAAGAGTAGTGGTAAGATCTGAAAAAATTATTCTCTCGTTTTGGCACACCTAAAGCATTAATAAGTGATAGAGGTACCCATTTTTGCAACCATCAACTTGAAATTTTTTTAACAAGATATGGGGTCTATCACCGGGTCTCAACAGCATATCACCCTCAAACAAACGGACAAGCCGAAGTGACTAATAGAGGTTTAAAACGAATACTCGAAAAAACCGTAGGGTTAAATAAAAAGGAATGGGCAGATAAATTAGATGATGCTTTATGGGCTTTTCGAACTGCTTATAAAACAACAATAGGTACAACCCCATATAAGCTTGTCTATGGAAAAAGCTGTCACTTGCCAGTAGAAATTGCACACAAAGCCTACTGGGCAATTAAAAATGTAAACTTAGATTTAGAATTTGCTGGTAAAAATCGATTTTGTCAATTAAATGAATTAGACGAGCTTAGGAATTATGCATACTCAAACTCAGAAATTTACAAGGAAAGAATGAAAAACTTGCACGACAAACATATTAAACCTAATGAATTTCGAGTGGGAGATCTAGTTCTTTTGTTTAATTCACGACTTCGATTGTTTACTGGTAAATTAAAGTCTAGGTGGTCAGGACCTTTTTCCATCACCCATATTTTCCCATACGGTGCAGTAGAAATTAAATCTCGGAATGGACCTCCATTCAAAGTCAATGGCCAATGGCTGAAACTCTATCAAGGATTTATTGAGGATGAAGAAGAAGAAATCTCGCTTCAAACGGTCGATGAGTAAAGGCAACAACATCATACCTGGTAAGTTACGAACCAACGGGATGACATCTTAATCGGTAAGTCTTCCAACCAAGTTTTTGGGAAACAAATGGCACTCACACGAGCACTAAAAAAAAAACTTTGCTCGGCACGGGGCCGTGTCCGCACTGCTGTCGGGATATATTCCCCTTTTCATAACAGTTACACCATTCCACACGCCCCGTTTCCCCGAAAACGCTCTGGTTCCAGGCGATTTTCCACAGATTTTAGACGTCTCCCATCATTCTAACAACATCAAGGTATGATTCTATCACTATTATTAGTTAGATTAAGCATTTGCTTGTAGTTGAAACTTCAAAAATTTGGGGAAAAATCTAGGGTTCTTAAACTACACCCAGATCGAACCTCAAATTTTTGCTTTAATCTGTTAGCATTTAGTTAGATTAGTGTTAAAGGAAGTAAATCCACTTGTATTGTTCATAGATTCGCCCGATTTCTCACAAAAACCCCAAACCCTTGTTTTTAAACCGAAAAAGATAAAATTGAATGGGTAAACGGGTTGTTTTGGGAAAAACGGCACTTGGGGTTTCATTTTCGGGGAAAACTGCGCCTATTGGACCAAAAATTTTCAAGTTTTCGAAACCGGGTCGAAAAATGATGTTTTTGAGTAACAGACGCCTGGACACGGGGTCGTGTCCGCTGAACACGGGGTCGTGTCCAGAACGCTGTTGGCAGTTTTGTCCGAAAACTCTAATGTTTCGTGCTAACTTTTGGTGCATTCTTTCAGATGGCAAGGAAGTTTACAAGGTTTAACGCAAATGAGCTCGATGCTAGGGCTAGATACGAAGTACTTCAAACAAGACCGGAGGAATACCCAAGGCAAGCATGCACGGATTTGTTAGCATTGGTGAACCAACTCGACCGCTTCAACAACCTTGTCACATGCCCATTAAGAGTCGCTTTAACAACTCGACTTCGTTCCGTCCATGAGTGCACTTTGGAATTCTATAGCACCTTCACGTTCAACTCAAGGTGCGAACCATTTGACAATGATGGGGTAGCATTCCGATGTGGTGGAACTAGGTATTCGATTTCTATGGCACAATTTGGGTCGACTGTCGGGTTGTATGCGGAGGAAGATGCGGGTAACGAGGAAAATACTGGAGGGATGCGAGAGATAGATGAGAACGATCGCCAAGCCGCGTGGGCTCAGATTGGTGAAGGGCACTACAATCCGAGCAGCACTAAGAGCACTAAGTTGAGGGATCCGCTCTACCGATACATCCATAGGCTCCTCGGCTACTCTCTTAGCCAAAGGCATGATAGCGGTGACGTTGTTGGGTTAAGAGATTTGGTTGTCCTCCACTGCATCCATAACCGCAGACACCTTGATGTTCTTTTCCTCCTGCTCCGAAACATGCATCTGAACCGACTTGCTACTGCACCAACCCCTATCTTCTTTGGGGGATGGGTATACCGTCTCTTCAAGCACTTCACCAACATACCTAGGTCATTCGAAAGGAGCCCATGGTCAGGAAGGGTAGACATACACATTTGCCGCTCAATGAACCTAATTTATGAGGCTGAAGACGGGACATTTAGCTTCCAAAGGATGCAGGGGCATGCATGGAACCCGCAAGAGGCACTTGTCCTTCACGCTCCACAACATCATCAGTACCAGTACCAGCCCCACGGTGATCCGGGCCAATCCTCCTCAGGAGGCAGTTTTCCTAACTTTCAAAGTTTACATGATTTATTGCAGGAAAACCTCATGTGCACCAGGAACACCTATAACATGGCGAGCAACACGTACAACCGGGTTGGAGCAATCGAGAGAAACATATCCGATATCCAAGATGATATTGGAAATATCCGGGAGTACATTGCGGGGTATGGTGGAGATGATGATGATGAGGACGAAGACATGGACTAAGCGGGAGGAGCGGAGGCAGAAGTGGTTGGTTGGTGATCCCCCAGGTTAACCTTTTTATCTTGAACAATTTCCGGCCTGCGTGCCGTGTGTCGATCAATTTACTTTCCTTCAACTCTTTTATTTTCTGCATTTCTTTTTTCTTTTTAACTTTTTGATGGATGGGATGTTGAACATTGGTAATTTAGGATGTTTGCTATGGTTTGGTGTAGTGTTTATTGCTAAAACAGGTACATACGAGGCTTAGAGCACTAAACCTTAGTGCTACTAAAGCCGGGACAGGAAAACTAGAGCCAGAAACCTGTTTTTCAACCCTACAGATTGTCTACATGGGGTCGTGTCCAGCCGACACGCCCCCGTGCCCACTTCCCCAGACCTGCTGTTTGTCTAAATCTGCAGACTTTTGTCAGACACAGGGTCGTGTCCAGCCGACACCCCCCCGTGTCCACCTTTTGTAAGTTTTCGTTACTGGCACCTGAACACGGGGCTGTGTCCAACGAACACGGGGCCGTGTCCAGGCGCCCAGTAACACAAATTTTTGCTTTTTCACACCTTTTTACACATTCAATCAACCTAAAAACTTATTTTTGGGACACATTGAGGACAATGTGTAATTTAAGTGGGGGGGGGGGGGGGGGGATGCTAAAACCTTGAATCTTGCAAGTCCTAATAACAAGCCTTACACAAAACTCTATTGGAACCGCTAATCACCCCAATTTTTTTTTCAAAAATTTTCAATTTTTTTTACTTGTCTAGGTTTAATTTGGGAATTTCAAAATTCTAAAAAGGTTATATTTTTACAAATTTACAACCGATAGCGTCGTGATAAAAAGAACCAACATAAGAAAATTATGAAAAGGCATGACAAGCTTAGTTAAAATTTAATTATATATACTTGATCACATAAAAACCCATTCCCACAAAAGTGAGTTTTAAGCCTTTATTGAGCATACAAATACATATCTTTAAATTAAATGCTCATTTTTCGTTTCTTGTGTGAATAGCCGCTTGGTTCTTACAACTCTAGAACTTGCCACGATGATACATTCCCGGTCCTTACCAACTTAAACCCGAGTAAGTAAATGATAGAGGCATTAGGACTAACCCTTTTTATTTCTACACCATTATTTTTCTTTTTTTTACCGCTTACCCAAAATCCCCTTAGTTAACCCCTTTGAGCCTAAACCTTTTCATTTCTTAACCCAAACCAAACACCCTTTCACCCACCAAAACCTTTTTATTTTTAACCCTTTGTTTTAGTAACAAGCTCGGTTTTTCGTTTGATAAAAAAAAATTATGTTTTGTTGATGAAGCAAAAGAAATAAACAAACAAGTTCATCAAAAATAACTTTGTT
Organism: Helianthus tuberosus; assembly: GCA_030545235.1. Taxonomy (NCBI): domain Eukaryota; kingdom Viridiplantae; phylum Streptophyta; class Magnoliopsida; order Asterales; family Asteraceae; genus Helianthus; species Helianthus tuberosus. Next base: position 116,863,538 of record CM060443.1, read on the forward strand.
TGAATAATAGCTTCATCAAAATAAAAAAAAATTGCAAAAATAAAAAGTCTTTCGAAAACCGACGCTTTTTCGCCCTTTTCTACTAACCACTAACCCAACCACCTACCTTTAACCCAAGCCTAACCCTTCACCCAAAAGTCCTCTTGATATTTACAAAGGTATATAGTTAAAAAGGAGGAGGATTGATTGCTTGGCAAGCCTATGGTAGGAGTAAGTTCCATGCCGCTCTCGAGTGATTCACTAAAATACATCTTCGGCCGAGTGTTGAGTGATCCCCCGTGAGGTATGTGAACTTGTATATAAATAGAATTTTAAAGAGGCATGTTATGCCCTAATAAGTAATTTATCATATGAAAAGTTTTAAATAAATCATGACGAATAAGATTGTAAATAAATAAAAATAAAACTAAATAAAGAATCCTAGAAATCCTGACACTCTATGACAAGCCCAAAAACCTTCTTTTCTACCAATTCCATTTGGGAGTGTAAAGCCACATTATAAAGAGTTTTGCTTGAGGACAAGCAAAGATTCAAGTGTGGGGGTATTTGATGTGTGCAAAATGCAACATATAAATTACATCAATTGTGGCATAAAACTAACCTTTTTTTAGTACTAATGTTGGAAAAAGTGTGTTTTTGTCTTCCTTTTGTATTTTCAGGATTAAATAAGCTCAAATTAACAAAAGAAGCAAAAAGGCAGCTAAATCTAACATAAATACAAGAAAAGGAATAAACGTGGCATGCCCAACCTCCCCAAAAGCATCTTCCCAAGCAAAACAAGAAAACAGGAGGCTGAACACGCCCCGTGCTCAATGAGCACGGGGGCGTGCCCAAGTGTCAGCATAAAAGACAAAGTTGTAGAAGCTTCCATTGCCCACCACGGGGTCGTGCTCAGCGGACACGGGGCCGTGGTCAACTATAAGATTCGCAGAATCCAGGCAAATCTTGATAGTACAGATATGCTTCTGCACACGGGGTCGTGCCCAGCGGACATGGGGCCGTGGTCAACTAATAAAGACAAGAGCAATTAATGAAGACAGAGAAGGATGTGGACATGGGGCCGTGCCCACTGGACATGGGGCCGTGCCCGAGCTTCTGTTCAGCCTATAAATAGGAGTGCTTGGCTCAAGCTCAAACCATCCCTTGGCACACCACCTCTCTCACACTTCACCCACCACCCACCACCACCATAACACCATCATCCACCACCATCATCCATTGTCCACCATAGAGTGTGTGAGTCGTCTCGGGATCCAAGATTGATCGTAAGAGTTCTTGATAATCAAGGCCATGTTTGCCTAAGTCTCTTACATCACTTGGTGAAGACAAAGTGTCTAGTGTAATACTTTTTATTTTTAATCTTTTCGCACTTTTTAATTGGTTATGTATTAATGACTTTAATAACTAGTTTCTTATGTTGAAGGTGATTCTTCCTTATCGTTTGTCCGTGGTGTCTTGGCATTATTTTACTGTCTATATAAAATAAAAGACTTTCACCATTCATATCTCCACGGTCTATATGGAGGTATGTTGGCTACCTGGTCGGGGGTTAAGGGAACGGTTTGGTAAGAGTCTTGCCATTGTTCAGTGTATAGATCCTGCAAATGACCTGGATCAAATTTAGTAGGACCTCCTTCAATACTTAGCGGTATTGGATGGCGGGGGTCCAAACTCTTTGATCCCCTCATAAGTTAAACTACTATTAAAACTTTAACCCGGCTACTTAGGACTGTATCCCTGCTGACTCAGACTACTTAGTCGAGGGTAACGTCGCCTTCAAAAGAGGGGCCTACCACAATATGCATTAATAACTTAATTAATTATCTTTCAATAATCCGACCCTTTAGGATTGTATCCTTGCTGACTCAAACTACTGGGTTGAGGGTAACGTCACCTCCAAAAGAGGGGCCTACTACAATAACTAAGATAATCTCTTAAATAGTGCAAAAGTGCGGAAATAATCAAAGGTTACACTAAACATGAGTCGGAGCCAAGTGATCCATCTTATCTATCTGTTTTTCTTTTATTTTTAGTTTTTAGCATTTTAGTTAGATTTTATTTTTCTTAGTTTAAAACCTTTTTCTAAACTTTTGATTTGATTAGACGTTGAGGATAAACCGGTACTAAAAGCTCTTGTGTCCTTGGACGACCTCGGTATCTTGCCAACACTATACTACGCTCACGATGGGTGCACTTGCCCATATGTGTGTTTAGTGTTAGTAAATATCGTGTTTTATAAATTTAAAACTTGGCTAAAGAAAGTGTAAAAGGGCTTAAAATATACTTAAACTTATATACACACTTCACACGCATCAACCCCCTAGATAATCGGACTTGGGTCCATAATAATTAGACTTGCGGCTTTTTGCCAAATATAGTCTTATTGATTGGAAGCTAGCAAAAAGGTAAATACTCTTGACTTATTTTAGTGTAAACTTGGGACGACAAATATGCTTCTTGGAACGGTTATTACATAAGTAAGTCGCCTATGATTGCGCACAAGTGTATGAATACGGTTTAATCCGTTTACTTGATAATTATTGTAATAGGGGGTTATTGATACCATGTCCGGACAACCCAATGGGTTAATCAAGTATGTAATCTCGTAACAAGAATAATCCCAAGATATATTTAAAAGAACACCTACGGGTTTTCTGTATGTATCAAACTCTTTTCGAAAAACTATTTTTCCAAAGAGTCAGTTAATTGTATTAACCAGCTTTGGCTGACGTATTTTCAAAAGAATGAACAGCAGGTACTGAACCTTATAATAGGCTGGGAATACGGGTCGGCTAGAATGAAGGCTAAGGAATTTGCACTCCTGATGCTTAAGGCCTATGATGTTTAAAGCTCTGTTTATTTGGATCCTACCTGTGGGCTTGTATCGAATGCTTGTAATGCTTTTATACATTCAAGCTTTATTTTTAATAATTTCAATCTAGTACTTCCGCTGCATATTATTATACTATGATAACGGTTATCCAACCGTCATGATTATACCCATCCGGGCCCACCGGAAATTGGGGTGTGACACATATAACTATCATAACTAATGTTTATGGTAGTTTGATTATGAAAAAGACAAGGAAGATGTCTGTCGCGCCCGCGAGGGGCTTATTATCTGGCAAAATAAAGTTGTTTATCATGTTCGTTTTTACATTCGGACTTGATTAAATACTTACACACTATGTATGACTAACTCATTTCATGTCTTATGAAATGTAGGTATAACTTAGAGTGTCGGATGACGATCAAGAGCAATGAAGAATTCCGCTTTATGTTCGTCGTCAAGTTTTTAACGATGATATTTATATATTAAATCGAAACGTTCTAATTTCTTAAATGTTTTAAGAAACCGTGTAATCGTAAATGCACATTTATAGTCGAAACTTATATTAAATTGATAAATAGAAGTAAGGGTCTTACAAGTTGGTAATCAGAGCTCAAGGTTAATGAGTAAATGTGTTCGGTTCGAGACTTGATCCCATAATCCGGTAAGTTATATTTATATTAATGGTTTAGCATGATAAAGTGTTGTAAACAACACATAGGGTTATCGTGTAATACACGTTACCCCAAATGAATTGATAAAGGGTCGATATAGTTAACGAAATTACGTGTGTTGACACGTATAGTAGAAAGCCTTGTATTATAATACAGACATTTATTGATGTCGACATTACTAAACTTTGTAAACATTTTAGTTGAAGGACACTCGCATCTAAAGATGGCGAGAGTTTAACAGTTTGCGGATATGATGGAGGAACGGTCCGAAGTATGACAAATAGAGCATGCTCACCAAGGACCTAAATCGCGTAACGGTAGCGAATAAGGTTAATGGCAAGGAAAGCCCGTTAGGGCAAGCATTTACTGGGTGCACGTTTTAAATTTATTGCACACATAGTAATATGCAACAAATACGTAGAGACTGACTGTTGCATATGTAGGATAAAAACTTGGAAAACCTGAATAGGATACCTATCCAGGATGATGTTTCCAAGAGAAATTAAGTAGAAATATTTGTTATTCACGATTGTGAATACAAGACAATAACAAAATTAGTTTATATAGAAACTTGGACGGAAGTAATCATCCAAGTAAGTATTCTCAATATAGATACTACTGAGAAAAGTAACGATCACATTAACGAATGTGATTGTAAAATAGTTTGGTAAAAGGAAAACATTTTATATGTTCAAGAATAAAACGGGTAAAACTAATGACTGTTATATAGCAATTAAGTAAAGTTTTACCGAATGAAATCAAGAATATGAAAATGAATAGAGGCGTTACTTACATGGGGCGTGATGTGAAAATTATAAAAAAGGCCATGTGTATCATGTGTTGATCGCTTACTCTGGCCAAGTAAGTAGTGAACACATGATACCATGAACTTCTTATAATGGACGCATTTACGTCCGATATAGTAAGGATGGGGCGAATGAGACGAATTAAAAAGGTATCCAAATGGATCAAATAAGCAAAATGTTTGATAATAAATGTAAACACAAGCCGGGTGACGAAAGCGTATTTCATTAGAATAACAAGCCCGAGAGAAGGGACAAGGATCAACGTAAATGAAAATACAAACCGATTAATGAGAGTGTTAAGGCATAGGGATAAAGTTTGATTGCTCATAAGTGATGAAATTCACACGAACAAGTCAAATGAATTGAATAAAGAATAAGAACTTGGTTGAATAAAAGCGATGGATTTCGCTAATACGACCAAATAAATCAAAACAAAGTCTTAATGCATACCATAATGGTTGCTTTGATAATGACTTCGGTAAAATACCCGATAGATAGGTAGGATTTTAAATATATGCGTAAACCAAGAGACAGGAACGCGGATTAGAAAGTCAAAAGACTCGGATTATGAGTTATGACTAAAAGACGATAAAATTTTGCAAACATAAATTTTGATAATTACGTTCAACTATTTCGAGGTTGAACGGGTTGAATAAAGAATAAAATTTGACTGTCATAAGTGATGAAATTCACACGAACAAGTCAAACGGATTAAATAAAGAATAAAAGCTCGGTTGAATAAAAGTGATGGATTTCGCTAAGACAATCAAATACCAGAAAGATTGCATTAATAATGACTTTGGTAAAGTACCCAGTTGATGGGTAGGATTATATAAATATGCGTAAACCGAAAAATGGGAACGCGAACTAAAAGTCAAAAGACTCGGATGATGAGTTGTGACTAAAAGATGATGAATTCCGTTTCTCGTGGATATATAATTATTCTAGATAATTATATATTTCGTTCCGTTAATTGTCCGTGATCACCAGTTAATCGAGTTAAATGGATTTAATGTTTGTTGCCCAAGGTGTAACTCTTACGGGTCATAGCTCGGTCAGCAGCGTTGACTTGTTGAACTCGTACATATAAATCCAACAAGCCCAACATTTAGCTATCATGAACAATTTATCGTTGGTTTTGAATTTTTTTTATTTGCATCACTTTGTTTATTCAAACATATGAACAAGTTGACTTATCTGTGTGCATCACTTTGGTTTTGTCGTCGTGTATCGCGACACTTTATTTGAATGCATTTAGTGTTTTTCTTAAACCATATTGTGTGGTGATGTATGATCGCCCCATCCATTCATTTCCATCACCGGCGAGGGTGTGACTGATGGCGGCATAAGACTTCGAAGAGAAAGACACATCGGCAACCATCGAGAAAAAAAAGAAAAAAAAAGCAGCGCTTAGTGATACAATTCTATACTGAACCGAAAGTACCCATCCCGAAAACGACAAAAAGTGGGTATCGAATTGTTGCCATTTTTCGATACGATACAATTCGATACCAGTATTTTTCGATACCAGTACCGAAATGCTCCTATTGGTAACCCTATTTTACCATCCACATGTTATGAATATTCATTAATTTAAAAACTTTGAATATGAAAGTAGCTTTTTTTGTTATAAATAATTCAACATCCAAATAGTTATACAACTAAAAGATAAAATTTTAGATATTACTGGTATGATCTTAAGCTTATTTCTCTGTATGTATATAAGATTATATGTTATGTTATTTGTTAAGTGATTGGTTATTGTATAAGACATTAATTTTGTATGATGTGTAAGAGAGAATGGTATTTTAGAGAGATCCAATATTGTTGACTCATAAATCTATTTCCCGACGATTTTCAAAGGGTTGCAACCTTTTCATATGATAATATTTTTTTTAAAATTACACCGTATTAACGAGCATCTCATTCTCTTTAATATGAGTAGACTATTGCTATAGTTTTCTTATTTTTTTTTTTTGCAGATTACATGATTACACATTTAATATAAATTATTAGTTGATTAGACATTAAATATAATTAGTTATACTTGATGTTATTGCCTTTATGATTATTACGTGATTATGCATTCAATAATGAAAACTTAATTATTTATGATTTATTACGTGATTAAATCTTTAATATACGACAGTACGTTGTTATTATAGGTTGATTGGTTAATGTTTTGTATTGTATTGTATTTAATCATATATGTTTAATTTGTGAGTAGACTTAAAATATTAGTCTATATTATATGTTTTGTTTCTTATTACAGTTATTATTGTTAGTACGTAATTACGTAATCACTTAGTGAGTTGTCAAATAAATACTATAATGAAACCTACGTAATGGGAATTTAAAATCATGTAATCACGTGATAACAATACATAGTCAATTATTGTTATGTAAGTACATACTGATACATAATCACGTAACGTTACACTTGTTTCATGAATAAAATACACATGACGTAATTACGTACTAGAACATACTCACGCAACGTTACAAAATAACGTAACGTTAGAGCTTGTAAAATAAAAAAATTAAAAATTAAGAAAACTGTAGCATTAGTCTGTTTGAATTAAAGAGAATGAAATGCTCGTTAATATTATGTATTTATAAAATATTAACGTATGAAAAAGTTATAGTCATTTGAAAATCATGGGGGAAGTGGGTTTATGAGTCACCAATAATGGATTTTTCTATTTTGCCTTTCCTCACTTGTTGCACTTGTTTTCTTTTACGCGATTTATAGATTTGGAGACCACTCAATCCCAACCATTGGATTTGGTTGATCAAAGGCCAAAACTTTCTCCTACATTTCGTATGAATCATGTCTCTTGTACATGATCCTTTCACTATTTGTTAAATATTGTTATGATATTATTTTTCACTTTCTTTTTATTATCATGTAACATCTCAACTCTGATATAAAACAAACTAGTAAGATTACCCGCGCTACGCGACGTGGTTTTAGTTGATATCTATTTTGGCTCAGTATAACAACCGAAAGAAATATGCTCAAAACAATATCGAAATATGTTTTACATCGACTAAAAATTATGAAATAAATTTAGATTGGACAGTAGGACAAACTAATTCTAAATTAACTGTAAATGGAAGTGTAAACACTATCTTAAATATAACTAAAATAAAAAAGAACCTAAAACTAAGACATTAAACATAAAGAAAAGTTGAAAAAATAAAAATAATAAAGTCTAGCAAAAAATTTAAAGAAAGAAACAAAAAAACCAATAAGATGAAAGCACTATTCACATAACTTGCTAATTGTAATTTACGTCAAAACGTAGACCAACTGAAAACGTACATAAAAAAACACGAAAACCTTTTATATTTGACCAGATATATTTCCAAAGAAAATTTATTTCGAAATGTAAACTAACTTGAATTTATACCGGTACGTGCATAAAAATAAGCACGTAAGAAAATATTTTTTTTAAGTTAAAGAATGGGGCGTCGCTTTGTGGCGGTGTCGAAATGTAAAATGATTCGGATTTATGCCGTCTAATGAAAACATATTATATTTTAACCCACTCAGTTCAAAAAAAAAAGTCAAAATGTAGATCAACTGAAAACGTACATATAAACAAACATGGAAATGTATTATATTTGGGCCGACTTGAGTTGTGAGAATCGTGAGAAGTAGGCAATCCAAAACATTTTTCCAAAATGTTTTTTTTTTCTCAAAAGTCATAACTAATCACTTGTTTCAGAAAAAAAAAAAATTAAAAATGCCGCATATCCACATTTACATGAGGCGGAAAAAAAATATTTTTCTTCGTACAAAATTTACACCAACGCATAAAAAAACATGCATCAGTCAAAACTACCGACTCGACAAATTTGTTTTTACGTTTTTTTACGGATGTGTTTATAATATTTTCATCTAGCTTTGTCGAAATTTTTTTTGGCCCAACTCACGCGAGAAGAAAAAGTTATCACGGTTCTCACAACTTGTGGTAGTTCTCATTTGAACCGAGGCATATGTATATATATATATATATATATATATAGGGGGCCGCTAGAATGAGAACCACCACGAGTTATGAGAACCGCGAGAACCAAGTGCCACGGAGGGCCGTTGACCACGAAAATTTTTTTACACCTAGATCCATATATTTTAGGACCGGGTGTAAATTTTGGGTTCAAACGGCGCGCCCGAGGGGGTAGTTTTTTACGCCCAAAGTTTGGGTTTTTTTTAATTTTTCTTTTTTTTTTAACCAAACTTTGGGCGTAAAAAACTACCCCCTCGGGCGCGCCGTTTGAACCCAAAATTTACACCCGGTCCTAAAATATACGGATCTAGGTGTAAAAAAAATTTCGTGGTCAACGGCCCTCCGTGGCACTTGGTTCTCGCGGTTCTCATTCTAGCGGCTCCCTATATATATATATATATGGGATGGTTCAAATGAAAACCACTTTTATCGCGAAAACTAACTAAAAAAGCCTAAACAACACACAAATTTTTTTTTTTCAAAATTTTTATTAAAAATCGCTAGTTTTTTTATATAAAAAACTTTTTTCAAAAAAAAAATTATTTGGAGTGCACATGTGTAATAATTCACATGTGTAGTCCACATACACATGTGCACTACAAAATATATTTTTTTTTAAGTTTTTTTTATATACTTAAAACAACGAAAATTGGTATGCAAAAAAAATATGTTTTTTTAGGCTTTTTTAGTTAGTTTTTGAGTTTTCGTGATAACTAGTGGTTTTCATTTGAACCTTTCCATATATATATATATATATATATATATATATATAGAGTTCATTTCAGAACAATCATTTTATATAGAGTAAATTACAAAGTTCGTCCTTTATGTATGTCATTTATTACAAAGTACGTCCTTTATCTTTAATAAGCTCAGAAAACATACTTAATGTTTGCAAACCCTTGCGTGTTATGTCCTTTAGCCCTAACTGAGTTAGTTTTTATAGTTAAATTTGACCAGGTGGATCCTACATGAGGGTATTTTAGACATTTTACTCTAATTACTAAAATAAACAATTATAAAAAATAATATAAAAGAATTTTATTTATATTATATATATATATATATATATATATATACAAACACACAGATACAATCTCTCTCTGTAGCTCTACACTCTTTCTCACTCTAACTATCCACCACTGCAACCACCCGACCACCACCCACTTGCCACCACCACCCATCTCTCCCACCGCATCCCCAACTAAACAGAATAACAAATACCTTAATATCCTCATTAAAAACTCCACAATCCAAATTAGACACATAAAAGCCTCGTTCCAGTTTCAATTCTAGAAGCCCTGCCACCAGGTCCAAAACTCAGATCCACACCACCTAACATATCATGATTCCAAGCAGCAGGAGCAGTATCCGGTGCCTAAATCAGATGCACAAAACCTTTACAAACATCTACAACATTCCACTAAATTCAACCATTAAATCAACCTGATCAAACTAACTAATCAACCTTAGTTGTGCCATAAGGAGTAGATCTGTTAAAATCGTGGTTGTTGAAGCGATGTGCAGGTCCCGGTCCAGATGCTGGACCACGGTCGCGGCCGCCGCTGTCGTCGGACTTCTTGTTGTTCTTGATTAGATCGTTGAGTGACATATCTAAAGCAACACCGACCATGATTAGGTGGAGAAAAGGTGGTATGTTGAGCGAGTCTGTGGCTGCAGATGAGATGATTGAAGGGGGTGGTGGTCAGAGAGGTAGGTGGTGGATCTGGAAGAACGGTGGAGGATAAGAGAGAGTGGTGGTTTGACGGCGCGTCTGGATCTCCGACGACGGCGGTGGAGGTTGTGCAGCAGGAGTGGAGGTGCGGTGGTGGAAGTTCAGTGCTGATGATGGAGGTATGGTGGTGGAGGTGTTGACGGTGGTGGAGGTGCGGTGGTGACAGTGGAGGTGTGGAGGTGATGGTGTGTAGATGGTACTGGGTGTGTATGTGTGAGAGAGGTAGAGAGAGATGATGAAGGAGAGTTCTGGTCATTGATGTATATATAATATATTTTTTAAACATAATTATTTATTTAGGGTAAAATGTCTAAAATACCCTCATGTAGGATCCACCTGGTCAGATTTAACTATAAAAACTAACTCAGTTAGGGCTAAAGGACATAACACGCAAGGGTTTGCAAACATTAAGTATGTTTTCTGAGCTTATTAAAGATAAAGGACATACTTTGTAATAAATGACATACATAAAGGACAAACTTTGTAATTTACTCTTTTATATATAAGTTTTTGTATTTAGGATCTTTTTATCATCTATTATATGTATTTCTTTGATTACATACATGTTAAAAGTAGTTTACATATGTTTAATTGCCAAAATTATATATATGTGTCATAACTAATTACATATATGTAAAAAAACTAGTTTACATATGTGTAATTATAAAATTACATATAAAAAATGATAAAATTACTCTTAACATGTATGTAATCGTAAAAATACACATAATAAATGATAAAATTATCCTAAACATAAAAATATATAAATAAAAAGATTGTTTATTAGGAGTTCTGTAAATATTTAGGGTTCTGAAATGATCCTGGCTATATATATATATATATATATATATATATATATATATATATAGTGTAAGTATATGGAGAAAACCACTTTTATTGAGAAAACCCGGGAAACTCTAAGCTCCCGACATTTTTTTTTGAAAAAAATAACACATGTAATATACATGTTTTTAAGACATTTGGGCCAAAAAAAAAACAAAAAAGCGCCGAAGGGTTTTAAAAAAAATAAACAAATTTCAGCAACTTTGCTGTGTAACACGTGTTACACAAAAAATGCTGAAATTTGTTTATTTTAAAAAAAAAAATCCCTTCGGCGCTTTTTTGTTTTTTTTTTGGCCCAAAAGTCTTAAAAACATGTATATTACATGTGTTATTTAAAAAAAAAAAAAAATGTCGGGAGCTTTGAGTTTCCTGGGTTTTCTCAATAAAAGTGGTTTTCTATATATCCTTACCATATATATATATATATATATATATATAGGGAGAAGATCATGCGAGAACCATCTCTTATTGTGAGAACCGCGAGAACCAATATGAACACACAAAAAATGCCTAAAAATAGCTAAAAATCAAAAAAAATTTTTTTTTTTGATTTTTTTAATATTTTTTAGGTTAAAATCGCTACTTTTCGAAGCAAAAAAAAAAAAAAAAATTTTAAATTTTTTTTTTTAAAAAAAAATTTTTTTTTTCTTCGAAAAGTAGCGATTTTAACCTAAAAAATATTAAAAAAATCAAAAAAAAATTTTAGATTTTTTTAGGTTTTTTGGGGGTTTAGTTTTTAGCATTTTAGCTTGGGGGGGGGGGGGTTTAGGTTTTTTTGGGGGGGGGGGGGGTGGGGGTTAGGTTTTTTTTAGGTTTTTTTAGCTATTTTAGGTTGTGTTCACATTGGTTCTCAAGGTTCTCACAATAAGGGTGGTTCTCGCATGAGCCCCTCCCTATATATATATATATATATATATATTAAATGACAAATTAAAAAAAAAATCATGTTACTTAAAAAAAGGACTTATATAACCAAAGTTCATACCTTTCCGGCTTTCCTTGTCTACTCATTATGAAAGGCAAACGTGGTCTCAACTACAAACCGTGGACCTGATTGTCACATTTGTGGATGCTATATGTAATATGTCTCTGTCATACATAGAAAAATATCTGTATCTTTTGGGTAACTAATATAAATCTTTCTAATAATCAGTAATTGGTTTAATTATGAACGGTATGGGTTATTATACTTAGTCTGTTTAACTAACATATATATATAAGAAAATTAGAGTGAATTTCAAGGATTGTCCTTTATCTTTATACCCATTTTCAGACCTTGTACTTTATGTTTAAAATTGACGAGTTTTGTCTTTTATGTTTTCATATCATACATGTTTTGTCTTTTAGGACTAACCCAATTAGTTTTTTCAATTAAATTTGTTCATGTGCTTTGCACATGAGGGCATTTTTGTCAATTCAAAGGTTGCAGAAGCTTTGAGCTGTAAATATGTCGTTGAACTTACCTTTGAATTGACAAAAATGCCCTCATGTGCAAAGCATATGACCAAATTTAACTGAAAAAATTAACTGGGTTAGTCCTAAAGGACAAAACGTGTATGATATGAAAACATAAAGGACAAAACTCGTCAATGTTGAACATAAAGGACGACGCCTGAAAATTGATATAAAGATAAATGACAATTCTTAAAATTCACTCAAGAAAATTATAAGATTAAATAGTAAACCCATTGACGATCCATTTAACCAATGTTACATGTATCTATGACATGTTTGCAACATTATTATAACCTATTTATAACTAGGGCTGTTTAAAATGCTTGTAACTCACAACTTGCTTGAAAAAAGCTCATCTGTCAACAATCTCAGCTCATTGCTAGCTCGATAATTAATTTGTTGGATCACTTGATTGGCTACGTAGATATTAAACCCTAAATAATAATAATAATAATAAAAATAAAAATAAAAATAAAAATAAAGAAACAAAATAATAAATATGTGTACGTTAATTTTATTTCTTTTTATATATTGACATGTGTAAAATAATTAAAAAAACAATAAAGAAAAACTAACGAGTCGGTTCAAGCATTTGACAAGCTGAGCTTGAGAACTCAACTTTTCACTCACGTACAACACAACAACCCGTAAAAAATAAACGCGTTTCACGATTTAAACGACTGAAAGTGTTTTTTTTTTTTGAACGGATAAACGACTGAAAGTGTACACACAAAAGCGTCATGTCCAGATACATCAATTCAACTAACCGACCTCAAACACCAAAATCCGTTAGTTAATCTGACACAATTGTGGCTCTCACACTTGTCATTAGGTTCAAACCACGAGGTGGGAAACCGAAAGAATCCAAAGTCCACACCACCAAAACAACAATCACTAAACCCAAACCTCCAACACAATAGAAACATGTACATCACGCATCAAAACTTGTACATTCACTACACACTGGAAAAAGAATCAAACACAAGCCGTTTTCAAATTCTTTTCTCCCCTTGATTGACCACTACTATTTCTTCTTCGATAAATGCCAGCTCACCACCCATTTCAACTTTTGCAAAACCCATCATCATCATGCCACAACAACAACAAGTTTACTGTTTATTTTAACGATCAAACCCTAATTTCATCTCATCTTTCTTTAAACGAACAAATCTTGGGTCATTCTTCAATTACCCACAAAAATTACGCTTCCAAATTCATAAAGTTTCATACTTTCTTAACCGCAGCCCCACTTTATCAACATGGTGTGGGTTGTTTTACAACGAATCATCACACCCACCAAAACTCCCTTTTTCCCCCAATTTCTAGGGTTTTGAATTTGAATTGACCCAATTTTGTTTGGTTTGATCAGATCGCAATTCGGTTGGTTTGCGGTGTGGGTTTTGTGTAAAGTTGAGTAATTTGTGATCAATTTGATTTATGGCTTCGATTCCGGCTGGTCCAAGTTCCGGATCGAGTTCGAGTTCAGGGTTTCAGTCCCCTTTTGGGGATACTACTTTTACCAAAGTGTTTGTTGGTGGGCTTGCTTGGGAGACTCAGAGTGAGACTATGCGTCAGTATTTTGAGCAGTTTGGAGAGATTCTTGAAGCTGTTGTGATCACTGATAAGAATACTGGCAGATCCAAGGGTTATGGGTTTGTGAGTGTCTGTTTGTTATCTTGTCCTTTTCATTTGGTCATGGTTTCTTTCTAGTTGTTTTGATGAAAGTTTGATTGTTGTCACTTGGTTAAGTGATTTTATGATAATGAATTTTCAATTTTGAAACTCATGTATTGTGATCTAAGTAGGCCTTAATTTAGATGTGTTTTCAGGATTTCGAGTGTTTATCGACTGTTTTAAGTGGAAAATATGGTTTCTTGCTATAGCTGCCATTGTTAGTTTCTTGACTTACAGGCTTATGGTGATGTCATCATTGTTTTTGTTTACTCGTTTAAGCTTTGTAAAACTTCGCGTTTAGGGTTGTAATTTGGAGTGTTTGTGTTATGTCTATCAACTTATTTAAGGGTGAAATAAGTTAGGTTTCAGTAAGTGGGTTGAGATTGTTTGTTTTAGACGGATTAGTTTTTGTGGATTTGATATTACAAGTTTACCCGTAGGCTCTTATGGGTAAGCTGATTAACGGAGTCTGGCTGTAAGAATAAGCATAAGGTGTTTAAATAAGTTAATAAGCAATCACGAATATAACAAAACTGAACAAGAACACATAAAATCTTATCGATAAGAATGCGTATGTAATATGTGCATGGTTAATGATACAAGTAATGCTAATTGCTAGATAATTAACTATGTTTTTGTGGAGGTTTTAGGTGACTTTTCGTGATCCCGAATCAGCTGCGAAAGCGTGTGTGGATCCAGCTCCGGTTATTGATGGTAGACGGGCGAATTGTAATTTGGCTTCACTTGGACGCCCTCGTCCAGCATTTCCTTTCGGTAAGAAATTGCTACAATAACGTTGATTATTAATAAGTGTAACATTGATTAGAGTTTTTAACAGCTTTATGCTTATAACGTATAAGCAGAAGCATATAATCAACCTATTGAAAACAACTTATTTCACGCAGGAGTAAATTTGTCATTTTGCTTCCACCAAAAACAATCAGTTTGAAATAAGCTATCTCAAATTGCTTATTACAAAATAGCTTCTTTCACGTGAAAATAAGCATGATAAGCGTACACATTTTCTTGGGAGTATGTGGCGAATGAATAATCGTTATTGGTTCCATGTGTTAAACTAAGCCGTTAATGCGGTAAAAAATCGGATATCGGTCAAGGACCGATATTTGAGATATAGGTTATCGTAGTGGGATATCAGTAATTTTAATATCATGTAGAATTTATATATATAGCAATTTAACACTATAACAAATTTGCAACTTGCAAAACACTAACAACTGTAGCAATTAGGAACTGACTAAGACTCGAATCACTAACATTTAACACTAACAGTTAACAATTAAGACTTAAAACACCAATAGCAGCACTAAGAAGAAAGACGAATGGTAGAACTAAGAAAAAGGTATTGATATTGGGAAAATCGGTGAAATACCAGTCAATATCGCCGACAGTATCGGTACCAATATTCTGACCAATGTTTAACACCGATATTTTACATGAGGACCGATAACCGACATATTGGTGATATATCACCGATATTAACTGCATAGGTGTTGAACAACGGTCTAAATGAGACACAGAATACTATAAGTATTTGTTTCTTAGTGTTTTTTTTTTTGTTTTTTTAAAATACCAGGACATGTGACATCGCGAATACCTTATGTTGGAGGTGGGCAAGCTGCTAATATGCCTTCTGTTGGAGGTTATGGCTATCAACAACCATTTTTTTACAATTACCGACAAGGTTTATTGTATCCCTCATTCCCGTAAGTTACATTTTATTTTTCATTTATTTATATTCTTATTTGAAATGATAAAATTAAGATAAATTAAGGTAAATTCTAAAGAGATGAAGTGATGAACATTTTTATTTGTCATTTCGGTGCAGAAATGGAATGTACGGTCCAGAATACGTCTATCCACAGGTCAGTATAAGTTATTCAGTGAAATATAACTTATTTTTATTTTATTCATTATCGAATACTAGGTAAATATGATATGTTTAGTGTTTTGAAAGAGTAAATATGATACTATGAAATTTAGAATGATGAATATGAAATTTAGTGAAATATTATTTTATTTATTATCGAATAGGTAAATATGATATGTTTAGTGTTTTGAAAGAGTATATATGATATTATGAAATGTAGAAGGATGAATATGAAATTTTTAACAAATAAAGGTCTATCATGAAACTAAACTTGAAAAAAATAGCATAAAGAAAACGGGTCGAATGTCATCCAAAGTGTATTTTTAATGCATAAAAGCACCCTGAATTATTTCGAAATAATATGATTTCTGTTTTTACATTTAACCCTAACTATTTATCAAAAAACTTAAAGTTTTGGTCAAAAGGTTTTTTGGGTCAACCCAACCCAACCCACCCATTTTGCCAACTTTACTGCTATCCCTAAAAGTAAAAAAAGGGTATGCAAATTACAAACAATCTAACGGTTTATTTACTTTATTTGTAGGGCGTTTACAACCCGTATTCAGGTCAGCAGTATCTCCAGATATATGGAGCAGTCAACACACCCATGTATCCATACAATCAAATGGGTCAGATTGCTCCAAGTGGTCACGGATACCCGGCTTTACAGGGTTATCCATTGCCAAGTCATCAGATCGTGCAATTTGGTGGATCGGGGGTCAATGCAACTACCACTTCATCCATTAGGACAATTCAAGCAGCATATCCAACAGGCAGTTTGTTTTCTTTCAAAATATTTATTCTTTTAACATTAATTATTGCGACCTGTGTAACGTTTCCTTTTATGGCGTTATCAGGCGTTGCAGCACCTATTCAAGGACAACAATTTGTAATTCCCGCCCCTTCACAACAGATTATGCCAGGTGGCGGTTCTGACCAGAGGGCGGAATGAACGTCTGATAACAATCTGAGTAAATTTACCTATGTATGAACTAATTTTTGCTATTATACGGGACAACATGGGCGGGTTAAGCTGATCAAGACATTTATTTATCCTTTTTATTACTATTTTTAAATAATCAAGTTATTACATATGATTTCAAAACTATATCATTACAGAAAGAGTAAAATGCCATTTTCGTCCCTGAGGTTTGGCCAATTTTGAGACTTTCGTCCAAAATTTGTTTTATTGCATCTGAGTCCAAAAGGTTTAAAATCTTGCCATTTTCATCCGGCTCGTTAACCCCATCCATTTTTCTCCGTTAAGTCAAGGGTATTTCCTGCCTTTTTTGTTAACTTAAAGGGCAATTCGTTTTTTTTTCACTTTATGTAAAAAGACTGAATTTCCCTTTAAGTTAACAACAACAACAACAACCATACCCAGTATATCCCACAAATAGCAGACTATTGGTAGGGTCTGGGGGAGGTGGGATGTAGGCAAACCTTTCCTCTATTCAAGAATAGAGAGGCTGCTTCCTGAGAGACCCCCGGCTCCAAACCCTTTAAGTTAACAAATAAGATGGAAATACCCTTGACTTAATGGATGGAGTTAATGAGCCGGATGAAAATGGCAAGATTTCAAACTTTTTGGATCCAGATGCGGAAAAACAAACCTTTGGACGAAAGTCGCAAAACTGGCCAAACCTCAAGGACGAAAATGGCATTTTACTCTTACAAAAATAATCGAAATCTTAAACGTAACAATTATAAGAGGCTGAATGCTTTAAAATATGTATTTGGTGACTTTTGACGTGTTCTCTTTTAGCTAATGTATTTGATTAACCAATTCAACCCATTTGAGATAAAAAAAGAAGTAACCGAAGTTTACGCATATAAGCAAACGGGCCGAAATTGTCACCTTTAAAAAATTCATTATCCATTTGCATTATGTATTGTTTAATGTTCATGAGATATCTTTTTGCAGGAATTTTTAGATTGCAGCAGGACTAAGAACAGCCATACTGGTACTTGACTAGCGGGCTTCAACTTTAGCCTTGGAAGTTACTCGTTTTGCATTCTAGAGGTACAACCTCAATTTCACTCTCATCGGGTTTATATTTTTTTTTTTATATTTTTATAACTTAACCTCTTGCATTCATGGAAAAAGAAGAGGCTTCCTTCTTATTGTTGCTATTATGCCACAGGGTGTGGCTTAACGCCACCCCGCCACCTCACCAATTATAGCGCTCCGGGGCGCCAACCACCATACCACCGCCGCTAAGAGGGGGGCGCTAAAGGCTCTCCACCAAGGTGCTAACGGGAGTTTTTTGGCTTGATCGAGGCATTTGGTCAAGATAAGGGGGCGCTATGGCATTGAGGGGGCTTTAAACCATTGCATGCAAGTTAAAGGAAGGGGCTTTAAAGCCCCCTATGTGACGTGGCGTTGAGGTGGCGCTTATGTGGCGTGATAAAGCCCCTAGGGGCTTTATACCACACCCTCCAGCCTTAGTGTTTTAAGTCTTAATTGTTAGTGTTAAATGAGCTTTTTTAAGTCTTAATTGTTAGTGTTAAATGATAGTGTTTTAAGTCTAAATTGTTAGTGTTAAATTATAGTGTTTTAAGTCTTAATGAGTTCCAACTTGCTACAATTGTTAGTGTTTTGCAAGTTGCAAAAGGTTAATTTGTTAATGGTAGGAGAGTATACTGAATTGTTAGTGTTAAATTGCTATATATATAAATTCTACATGATATTAAAATTACTGATATCCCACCGCGATAACCTATATCTCAAATATCGGTCTTTGACCGATATCCGATATTTTACCACATTAACTGCTTAGATCGAGATACAACTATGATATGTAAAGAAGTGATGACATTTAGGACCATTAGAAATCTAAATTAAGATCATAGGCAGATTGCAAGTTCCGCTCCGCCCAAGCTTTTAAAGTTATTTAAGGGGGTGTTTGGATGTGCTTCTTGAAAGAGACTGTTACGACTTTTAGAATCAGAATATAATATAAGATGATCGGTTATGCAAGCTAGCAATAGGCAGCCAATCTTTCATTTATCGCAAATGATAAGTTTTATCCTTACACTCAAAACTGTTCATTTATTGATTAATAAATTCAAAAGAAATCAAAAGTGTTCTCAAATGCTTAAGACCTCCTAAGTTTGCCTTAGTAAACAAATTTGATTGTTGTTTTAAGTGCTAAAGATATATTTATAATCGTATTAACGCACTGATTGTCTATCAAGATTGTAGAATATGTTGATGGGTCATGGGCCGGCCCGTTTGGAGCGGTATAAAAAGGCTACCTTTTTGACCCGTTACCCTACGGGACCTACCTGCCTTTTTTTGCCACCTCTTTAACAGATATACTAGAATCTGGTGCTTGGTTTAATAATCACTGATCCAGTCAGGGACAACAAGATCTTGAATAAAAGATAGATTAGAATCTTTTGTGATCTTTACAGCATTGTTACTGGTAGGGCTAT
The DNA here is from genome assembly GCA_030545235.1 of Helianthus tuberosus. Lineage (NCBI taxonomy): Eukaryota > Viridiplantae > Streptophyta > Magnoliopsida > Asterales > Asteraceae > Helianthus > Helianthus tuberosus. The sequence goes on from CM060443.1 coordinate 116,882,894, forward strand.
TCTCACATGAGTGGCCTTTGTTGAATATGAGTACTGATGGTGGGGGTAGGGGGGTGTGTGTGTGTGGGGGGGGGGGGGGGGGTAGTGGTGGGTTGGGTGTGGGGTACTTAATTTGCATAGTTTGAAGTTATTGTGGTTCTTTGGCCTCTGCACATGTGTATGGGACCGCAACATCCACAAAAAAATATCAGCCTTTTTGTTTGTGTTTGTATGAAACTATGAATTACTGAAGTAGAGGTGCCGACAGACTGACAGACCGGGCCACACCATGCTGGGTTGACCCGCAAACAATTTTTGTCCCTTTTTATTATATATATATTTTTTTAACTATGTAAGGTTTTTATTATGTTTTTCAAATTAAGAGGAAGGTTAACGTACAATAGCCCCTTAAAATACAAACAAAATACACATGTTATAATACATAATTACACACGTTATTTGCATAATTATGAATGGGTTGGGTTAACCCTAATTACGCACATTATTTGCATAAATGTGTACGTTATATTGGTGGTCACGTACCGTCACACGTTAAGAGCCTTTCGTATTTAAACCTTTCACCTAAAATTAATATTGCTCCAATGATTATCTTGATTTTTTTTTTGGTTAAAGGGCATTTGCCTGGCAAATAGATTTTTGAATATGAATGATTTAGAAAATAGACTTTAGCAGACTTTTAACATTGTTTAACCTGTTCTACCTGCTTGAGATAAATTACAACCAAAATCGACCCATTAATAGGTTAATAGGGATCATTTGTCGGGTTTGGCTTGCTTTGTTTAACATTTGGAAAGTCATACCGAATAACTCTACGCTCTAAAATCTATACAAACGTTTGCTTTTTTCGTGTTTTCTAAAACAAATTTGGTTGATTTTTGTGTTATGCAGGTCATTTTTTTACCAGAGACATATCATGGTATGGGAAATCCCATGATGTGAATTGACTCTGTTGCCCCTCTCTCGCTCTACCAGTGCCTGAGGGTCAAAAGAAATCGCCACCCAAAGCTGGAATAGGTTTCCGGCATGCATTTGCATTTGCATCAGCATTCACCATTCTTGTTAAATTAATTAACAAACATGTTGTTTTCGGTTTGCATATATACATTGGTCAAAGTCAACGGTGCTTTGTATTTATCCGTGTTCATGTCTTATTTTTTCGCTTTTGGTTTGTATTAATGACAAATAGAGCCTGGTTTTCAAAGGGTGAAAGTCCAGGATCTTGTAATATTAGGGGAAAAAAGAAACAGGAATTCTGTCATGTTTATCATTGCACTTTGAAGTTAAGATTAAAATTTACACTCTTAAAAGTGTAGGTTTTGGGGTTCACGTGAGTTTACATATGCTTCAAGGGTTGGTATAAATCATATCATTAGCTTTTTAATTTTTATTTTACTTTTACACTTTTTTTCATTGTTAGCACACTATACTACGGATTCACTTTTGGTTGGGGGATCTATGAATTTTGTTATCCAGTTGAAAATTGGTTATATAAAAACATTGACATTAAATCATATCAAAATATGGAGTCTACTAGTAAAATCATACGCACATAACGCATTTGTGTTATGCGGACGACGTCATGTTTTGGGGGAGTGGTCGGATGAGAATGCGGTGTGCTTAAGTCGTCTTTTAAGATGGTTTTACCTTCTAACGGGTCTCAAAATAAACCTTCACAAGAGCTTCTTATACGGGGTAGGGGTGGATGAGACCGAGATAAGTAGGGTGGCCACTTCCCTAGGCTGCAGCGTCGGGACGTTCCCCTTTACCTATCTCGGACTCCCTATTGGAGCAAATCTCAAACACGCGAAACATTGGCAGCCGGTCATAAAGAAATTTCAAAAAAAGCTGTCGGCATGGAAGGCGAAAACATTGTCTTTTGCGGGTCGAGTTACTCTTGCAAGTTGTCTTGGGCAGCCTCCCTTCATTCTTTATGGGGGTGTTTAGGGCCCCAAAAGCAGTCTTAAACACTCTCGATTCTTTAAGACACAGTTTTGTATGGGGAAAAACGGGCATGTGGAGCAAAATAAAATGGGTTCGCTGGAGAAAATTAACAAAGCCTAAGAAATTAGGGGGGCTAGGGATCGGCGACTTGGAGGAATTCAATTTAGCAATGGTCTCAAAATGCTGGTGGCGGTATAGACAAGACCCGGATCAACTTTGGAGGAAAGTAGTAGAGTCTATTCACGGACCTCACGGTAGTTTGAAAATAATCCCGGTTAAAAAGACGATTACGGGTTGGTGGAAAGATATAGGAGATATGGAAGATCGGCTCTCAAAGGCGGGTATCAAAATTAACGAAAAACTAAAGGTCGAAGTTGGTACTGGGGATAAAACCCGATTCTGGAAAGATGACTGGACACCTTTCAAACTCTTTTTCCGCAGGTTTACAATCTGGCAACGAATAAACTCGCGTTGATTTCAAATTATGTTGAGTTCGTGTGTAATACGGCTCAATGGAGGTGGGAATGGGCAAGGAATCCTTCCTCAAATGTGGAGTGGGCTCAGGTGGGAACGCTGATGAGTTTGTTACAGAAGGTTAAGCTAAAGCCGGATAGTGATAAGTGGTCTTGGGCCAACGATGGGGATGAATTATTTTCTGTCAAAGACTTGCGGTTTGAATTATGCGCAAAAAACTCGGTTTATAGCGATGCGGGCAGTTTCCGGTGGAACTCTTGGGTGCCTCTAAAGGTCAACTACCTAACATGGAAGGCGAAACAAGATAGAGTTCCATCGAAACTGGCGTTGAACAGGCGGGGTGTCCATCTTGCGAATCTGCAGTGTTCCAGATGCGGCATACGTGAAGAATCCTGCAGCCACATCTTCGCCTCATGCCTTTTATCCAGGTCGGTTTGGTGGAGTATTTTCAGTTGGATTAAGATCCCAATTCCATGTAACGCAGCCTCCATTCCGGATATTTTGGAGTGGATCGACAACCAAGCTGGGTCAAAAAAATGGAAGAAACTAGTCCATATGATAATGCTTGCCACAATATGGAGAATATGGTTAACGCGAAATGAAAAAGAATTTAATGGGAGCAATATCCCCATCTGGAAGACTGTCGAATTAATAAAAGAGGATTCTTTCGTCTGGTACAAGAACAGGGTGAATCGACGCAACATCGATTGGCGAAAATGGTTGGATTTTGATGTAACAGTTATTTTGTAATTTCAGGTTGTATTTTGCCCGGCTCCTTGTTGGTTTGCTATATTTATATATAGTGACTGCAGTTAAAAAAAAATATAACATATTATTTATAATTTTTTTTCCTATCAAAGTTGAGTTCGAGTTTTCCAACTCACTTGTCCTTAGTGAGAATGTAAATGAATCGACATCAAGTCGAGCTCAAATTTTACTTGTTTAACTTTCAAAAGTTTAACACAACTTCTATTTATTATTTAAGTTATTGTATGCATAGGGTAAGGTTATTGTAGAAAAAGGTTAAAAGTGTGAGAATTGTGAGAAATATTGTGGAGATGACATGTGTCCTCAATCTAAATTAATTCAAAAGGGTAAACAAGTAATTTTATCATTGATTCAATTAATTCAAAACCTTCCATAATCGCCACCTTATTTATAGGAACATGATTTTTTTAAAAGATCTCTATAAAAACAATACGAATAACACTGCAACCACCAATCAGCACATATATAACACCATTCAATAAGTATATAACACCATTCAATAAGTATGTAACACCATTTTAAAGATCTCTATAAAAAACACTACGAATAACACAGCAAACCACCATTCAGCACATATATAACACCATTCAATAAGTATATAACACCATTTAATAAGTATATAACACCATTTTAAAAATTCTCTATAAAAACACTACGAATAACACTACAAACCACCATTCAGCACACATATAACACCATTCAATAAGTATATAACACCATTCAATAAGTATATAACGCCATTCAATAATTATATAACACCATTCAATAAGTATATAACACTACTAAAGACAATGCAGTATCGATGATGATGATGATGATGATAATGAAGGAATGATGAATCTGCTGTATCGATGATGATGATTCGAGATGTAAACTGACAATGATGATGAGTCGAGATGGATGGATGATGATGATGATTCGAGATCTTTATTTGGAGAAGAAGGAGGATTCGAATACACAGATCTGGAAGAAGAAACAGTTGAAATTAATCGCTACAGTCATCGGAGAAGTTGTTAATCGAACTGATTGTTGAAGTTTGAAGCATATTCATTGATTCGATCGTTGTTGAAGCTGTTATTCGAACAAGTTGTTGAAATTTGAAGTGTTAGGGTTTGATTTACAGTTTCCTATTTTCAAGTGGATATAAAACACTCTATTAACCCTACAAATTTCAAATCAGTCCAAAAAAATAAAACACATTTAACAATTTGGTCCCTATTAATCTCAACCATTAGATCAAAGATCTAATGGCTGAGATTCTTTTTTACCCTTCTTACACTTTTGGTCCTTTTTACAGGAACCTCAATTTGTATGCATATATATATATATATATATATATATATATATATAATAAGTTATTGTATATAAATATGTATATATATGTAACAACCCGCATTTTGAAAGTCAAAGTACAAGTCAAAGTCAAAGGAAGAAAATATTGCTAATTGCGATCTGTCACTCCTTGCTTGAATGATTCGACTTGTAATCGATACTCTATTTTAAATCGCTTTAGTTGTATTATGTGGAGTACTTGTTAATAAATCGCTATTTAATCGCAATTTTGACTTATCGCTAATCGCATCGCAACTCGAACTATAGGTTATGGATATTGTTTTACGTGTGTGTGCTATTATGTGTTACTTGTGCATGTTATATTTATGTTGAGGTGGGTAATCGCAAACGCAATCGCAAATCTATATCGCAATGCAATCTCATCACAAACTCGAGATTTAAGGATTATATTTATGGTATTTAGTAGTTAGGTTATTTGTGTAACTAATGGGTAATACTATCGCATCGCTCACTCGAAACGCATCGCAACGCTCAACGCACAAAACGAAACATCGAAAACCAACTCGCCGGATCACTTCGATCGAATGGTCGTCCGTACGGATGACCATCCGATCGGGTGGCCATCCGATCGGTTTGCCATCCGATCCGACACTTGTGCACACCTTTCCTCTTTTGGCAACCTATAAATACCCCCTGTCACATCATGAACAGTGATGTGACAACTCTCTCGTTCGACCAACACGTTCCAGCTCTCTTTCTCTCTATTTCTCGCGATTCTTGTAAGTTTTCAACTCAAATCTTATCTACACACACTTCTTCATCATTTTCATCTTTGAATCTTCACTTTTAACCGTGAAATCAGCGGATTTGAGGTGTTCCAGGATGATGTCATCATGGGGTTCCTGTAAACTTCAAGGTTTGGCCTCATTCCACCAAGAACAACTCAGATCTACATGATTTCCAAATGATTAAACACTGTTTGCGCATAGATCTAAACATTTTTCAAGGTTTAAAGGATGAAAGGATGTTTTCACAACTTTCTTTCAACTCTTTTACACTCAATACACTCCAAAACCGATAGAATCAGAACTCATTCAGGCCTTCTACTCGTTTTTAGTAAAGAGTCGGTGTGAGATCTGATTCCTATTAAAGGGACAACCGATTCCGGGTTGAACATGAACAACCATCACGAACAGTTAGCTGATCAGGCTGGGGTGATTCCCACTTCGATCGGATGACTTGGACTTGGCGGGGTTCCACTGTTTAACACGTTGTCATACCGTCTCGATCAAACCGCAAACTTTTCAAAACTTACCAAAATATTCAAGTTTTCAAAACGATCAAATTGTTGAATGGATTGCCGTCCGATCGGATTGCCATCCGATCGAACGACAATCCGATCGGATTGCACTTGGTCATCAACACTTAAACGTTTCCAGCATTTTCAAAACATATCAATTCTAAACGGATTGCCATCCGATCGAAAGACCATCCTGCTGTGAACGTTTTCTCACTAGAATATCTCGTTGATCGGATCGTTCTCTGATCAAACGACCGTTCGATCGAACGACCTGAAAGGTAGATATACTTCTCTGATTTTAAAATGCTACAACGAAACTTCAAAGCCATCATACACAACCACATCCATCCCAAACGAATGTCAATCCAACCGAATGGCCATCCGAACGGATTGTCATTCGATCGAATGACCATCCGTTCGGATTGTCATCCGATCGGATGACCATTCATCACTTGGTTCACTCTTCTTCGTTTAACGCGCCGTTCAATCGCTCATGCTATCGTTAACTATTCAGGCTAATCTCCAGCGCTCCCTTCAATCCAAGAGAGTGTTTAGTTATTAAACGCTATCTGTGAGTATACTCGATCCATTTTTGCTTTAAGCACTTTTGGGTGTTACATTATATCAAATCATATCAATCACACAACACAAACTCTTTTATACGCTAACCGTTACTGCATGTTATACGTGTTACTCGATGAATACTTGTATGTTATGTTTACACAGTGATTGTTGCCTGACACCTTAGCAACGATAGTACTATAGTTTGGACTCAGCACCTGTCGTGGACATGGGTTGTTAAGGGCTTTTCTCACATGTCGCAGTGGTGATATGTGTTGCGCATTCTACAACTCGCAGTCACGTCTGTGCATATTTCATTGTCGATAACCTACTTGCTTCACATTATACATGTTAAATGCTGGTTATGCGTAAACTCTTTTTAGCTACTATTATACTATTAAACTTGTATGCTCACCTTTACACTATGTGTATTCACCTCTATTTTAACGTATGTGACAGGTGTTTGAGATGCTAGGATGCTTGCTTTTGTGGAATCAATGTAGGAAGAGTCTAGAAATGAACAATTTAAAATCTGAGTTGTCGGAACATTTGTTTGTCTTTGAGATTTCTATGTCTGTAATAACTGTTTTACCTTGATGAGTTATGGTATGGGACATGATGTTAATTATCTGGTAATTTAGTCGTTATGGATTTCTCCTGGACAATCTGTTTCGCTCAGTGCCGCGCCCCGATGTTTCCGCCATCGGTTGGGGTGTGACAGATTGGTATCAGAGCCATAACTATAGGGAATTAGGCAAGACTCGACCTAGTCCGGGCGATGTCTTAGAATCCACCTAGTCTATAGTCTAAGTACCAACAGATCGACTTGTGCATACCCGGTAGGGATTTTGCACAAGCTTACTTGATATTCTCGTTCGAGCTCGCTGTACACTACACTCTTGAGCTCTATTTTCATGTTCAACTATCAACAAGAGTGCATAAACATTAAGGTAGTGTCTAAATACCCGGTAAGGATTTTGCACAAGCTTACTTGATATTCTCGTTCGAGCTCGCTGTACACTACACTCTTGGTATGCTCGCTTACTTATATATTTTCATGTTAAACTATCAACAAGAGTGCATAAACATTAAGGTAGTGTTTGGTATGCATGAATGAGAGGTGGAATGGAATGAATGATTATGAGGGAATGAAGAAAAGAGTGTTTGTTTGGTCAATGGAATGGAATCACCCATTCCAAAAGGCATTACATTCCCTCAAAATCATTCCTTCCAACCCCCATGTTTTTTTTTTCATTCCATCCCCTCTTACACCATTCATCAACGACACCACAACCGACCACCTTCGCCACAACCCACCACCACCACCACCGACGCCACCCGCCACCACCTCACCCCAACAGCCACCATCGCCGCCGCCATCGCCACCCACTCGCCACCGTTATCACCCACAGCTGGACCAACCGCCAACGCCACTCGGTGCCGCCGACCACCACCATCGTCGACGCCACTACCACCGCCACCACTAACCGCCACCTTTGCTGCCACCCACCACCAACGACCACCTTGCCGCCACCACCACTCGTCGTCACCGCCGCACCGCCACTCGCTGCCACCACCACCACCCATCGTCGCCGCCGCCACCTATAACCACCCACAATCATTACCACCGACCACCACCACCACTCACGCTGATTTTATTACTCCGTTTTTCTTGCCTACCGAACAATACACAATAATAATTCATTCCATTCACACATGGTAACCAAACAAGACATGGAATGGTAATGATCCATTGCATTCCCTGGTCCATTCCATTCCCTTGTCCATTCCATTACCCCATACCAAACAGACCCTAAAGATTAAAGCCCTAACTCGTTTTGAGGGAAAAAAAAAGCAAAAAACAAGAGGAAAGGAGTCTAACGGGACTCGAACTCGAGACAACAACTACAAACAACACACACTATACCAGTTTATCACTCTTAAGCTTTGGTTACAGGTTCCTCTAAACAATATTAAAGGGTTCCTTTAGGCTTTTCTATTTAACTTAACACTATAAATTACGAATCGAACGGGTTCCTAGGAACTCCTTTCTTGGTTGTAGATCCGCGGAGTATGAACATAAATTTGTGATTGAATTTATGTGTAAAGAATGTAAAAAGATTATAATTATATATTTAACTTATGCAAACCATTTTAGATATAGAGATATAACAATAAAATCTAAGAAAAAAAAAGTTAAAAAATGGTTTTTAAATGTGTTATTTTGACAATTACCTTTATAACAATTACATGAGATGAACGTTAGAGCATTCACAATCAGACGTCCCCAGATGTATGTTTGTGGGTTTACGTTGCATTAACGTAGAGAAGGGCAACTAATATCGCAACTTTTAAAGCAAAAATTCAACCCCATGGAGAGGGGGATGTGACACCCCCAAACCCGGGCAAGTTACTTTGTTTAGATTAATACACAAACATAGAGCAGGAGACCTAATAATAATTTATAATCTAAAAGAAAACTCTTGTAAACTTTATTTAAATCTTAAATTAAAGTTTAAAATCTTGATGTCCTATGTTCTTACCAACTGAACTCATATGAATCATATGTTGAAACAAGTCGGCTTACGCTGGTGAGCTCCTAGGTAAAACTTTTCAATATTTGTTTTGTAAACCTTCATTTATAGCTTTCTCAAAATTTGATCACAAATACTTATAAAACAAACCCATTGTTTCCACGTTTATCAAACACATATTAACACAAGATATTATCGCAAATAGACCTTACATCAACAAGTCAAGGTTGCTAAATACCTATATCCCCCACTCTTTCTTGTTAGGATAACATCAAATAAAGAAATCTCAATGATTTATAATCGGTCCCAACGCTTTCTTATCAAGGATAACATCAAATAAAGAAACCTCAACGATTTACAATCGGTCGCACAATATTGTTTTTACCCAAGATCTATGTTCTCATGCTTATCGTGTATATTGGTTGCTAATAGACCGTTGTTTTGCAACACGTTATCAACACGAAAATATTCTCTCCAAGAAAACCATAACCATCATCACCGATGTTGCTGCAACAACAATCGATCCGATGTATTGCAGATTATCCAATGAGGTTCTAGTCGCCATCCAGGTTGTTTTCTGCTCCTGCTTACAAACCCATGGTATTCCAATCATCAATTAGTTTAACATAATAATAAACTAGTAGTTTACCCGTCCGCTGTCCGGGTATATATGATTAACATCATCCAAACTCACTGTATATTTTAATATCACGATGACTACTTATCTAACTATTAAGAACATCAATAACTATGCCTATATTTAAAATAATGTTGACTTTTGATTTGATTTCGATTAATAACTACAACTCTTCTTGAATTGTCATACATACTAATTTAAAATCTTACATCTAATTCACACAATTTAAAATATTTAATTAATTATTTATAAATTGATTAACGTAGGAATTGCTAACACCATTAAATAAAGATAAATGAGATCTATCAATGTTACATGTTTACAAAAGTATTAAAAAAAACTATCAATGACAACCAAACGTAGATTATATTTATGTCATGAGAATATTATTTAAGAACATCAATAACAGTGTCTACATTTAAGATAATAATGACTTGTAATAAATGATAAACATGCAGGGTACATATAAAAAAAGCAGTTAATGTTATCAAGATCTCACAAGTATATTACAAAAAAGCCAAAAAAACACAATGTATACTATAATATACAATAAATCATAAACATGCAGAATACATATACAAAAAAAGCAATTGATGTCATCAGGATCTCCCAAGGATATTACACAAAAGCCAAAAAAACACAATATATACTATAATATACAATTTCGTTGGCAAAACACAAACCATTGTAAAAAACACAATGACTTATTACCCAACTATTAAGAACATCAATAACCATGTCTATATTTAAGATAATAATGACTTTTTATTCGATTGCGATTAGTAACTACAATTGTTCTTATATTCTCATACTTCGAATTGTCATACGTAGTAACTTAAAATCTTACATCCAATTCACACAATTTAAAATTTTTAAGTAACTATTTTTAAATTGATTAACACAGCAATTGCTAACACCATTAAATAAAGATAGATGAGATCTATCAAAGTTAGATGTTTATGGTATAGATAGTGTTTTTTATTTATGTTTGCAACTCTATATTCAGGCACAATTTAACATCAACATAAACTAAATCAATTACAATTCTCTATATGATCGCTCGAAGAAAAGGGAGCATATGAAGGACTAAACAGAAAAGTCGGCATCATCAGTGATAACAATTACAAGCGAACCTGGAGCAGCAACGGATAGCTTGATGAAGTCCTCCACTCTCCCCCATCAGATTTCAAGAACAACGCAGAAGAGTTTATCACACAACTGTTGAAACAGGATCAGAAAATCTGCGACATCCTAGCCAATCTGCAAAACAAAAGAAAGAATGAAATCGCGTGGAAGAAGGTGAGAGTCGTCGAAATCTTAGGAAGTGTTAATTGTAGCGTATAATATTTTATACATATTTCACTCTTTAATCTTTCTTTATATTTAATTTAATAAAATTAATATCCATTGGATATAAACTAAACACAATGACAAGAACACATAACATAATGTATAGAAAACCCACCTAGTTACAAAACACAATAATCAGATGCAATAACACGATATATAGAATTAGTTGCAATACCATGGCTAATATTATTAATAAATTGTTCGCCGCGAAACAACCGTCGGTCAAACCCACGTTTTAGTAGATCCTGACCGTAATAATTTAGGCGGTTACCTTGAAGATTTAATCTCATCCGTTCAAACCCAAAAAAATTGGCAGTTTGTTTTTTCAACGCCAGTTAAGTTTTCCTATGTTTTCTGCATGTTTCTCGCTACGTGGGTACACTCCCTCAACCTTGTCGGTTCATCTTGGATAACTTCTACGTGGAAGTCAGCATACAAGATGTATATATATGTCTGTTTATGCTTTGTATTACAACGTTTTCAATAAAGGATATCAATGTAAGGTGGTTACATATTTTATGTGTTTATGATGTTTGTTATGTTTCGAAAATAGTTTCTTATTTAGTTTGGTTGTTTTGCTTCAGTTATGATCGATGGATAATGCTGTGTATGATGAGGATTCAATTACGGGGAAAAATGTAAGTTGTTAATTTATATGGTATTGTGTTTATTTAACCATGTTTGTTCATTTGAATAATGATGCTTTGTTTTTCAGTTTGCTGGGTTGGACAACGTTGTGGAAATGAAGCAGCCAACAGTTATGAAGTCTTCTAATATAGTTGGAAATGTATTATCATTTTGTTTTGTCAAGTATTGGGATTTACATAGCATTGTGTTTTTTACAATCGTTTTGTGTTTGTAGCAATCCTTTGTGTTATTATAGTAAAAAATCATTGACATGCTTTTTTTGTCAGGTTGTAGCTGACGAGTGTGTGGATAGTCATTTGCATTAATTTTCTTATTGCTCTAATGAGAATGTACATTTAGAAGCAAGCTTATGATGAAGTTTATGTTATTATTTATGATATTGTGTGTTACTTAAAATCATTGTGTCATTTACAGCTATTGTGTTTTTTGTGATGGTTTTTTTTTGTTTTTTTGGTAATATACTATGACATCAGTGGTTGACATTTGTTTTTTTTTTCTTTTCCAGGTGGTGGCTGACAACATGTTTGTGGATGATCATTTTCAAACGTTGAGTAAGATATGTGATGAAGTTGGAAACGTGCGTAATAATTCTTGTAAAATATTTTATCATGTTGTGTATTTTTAAAAATCATTGTGTTTTTTTACAGATACTGTGTTTTTTTGGTTTATTTTTGTAATATACTATGACAACAGTGATTAACAGTTGTTTTTTTTTTTCCAGGTTGTGGCTGACAACATTTTTGTAGATGATCATTTTCAAAAGTTGAGTAAGATATCTAATGAAACTGGAGATGTATGTAATAATTCTTTTATAACTGTAAGATAACATTGTTTTAGTTCAACATGGTAGTTTATTTTATTAATGAGTATATTGTTTTTAAGTTTGAAGAATTGTTTGGAGTACTTCCTGACTTGACTATGTCTTCAATCGGAGCTGCAAAGGTAAATCGTTTAATGATACTGTGTTGAGTTAGAGTTTTTTTATGTGTATATTTTCCTTTCCCTTAAACATGCATGTTTTCTTTGTTTGTAATATTTTCGTTATAAGTTAAAGGGTAATTAATATTTTCGTTGATTCATGCATAGTAAGCCATGTACCAGTTTAAGTTTCCCGTGTTTAATTAATGGTTTGTGTGTTTATAGTAATAACTGTATGTAAACGTGTGTCTCTTCAGTTATTTGTATGATTGTATCGTTTCCCGGAGCAATTTTTACATCATGTAACCGTTGCTGCCATTAATAGTTCAGCGTTAGTGACCATAAGCCTTTTATATATATATGAAGACATTTCATGTATATCGTATCTCAAGTTATTTAAGTTTTACCGATATCTAATTAAAAAGTTAACTTTTTTCAATGGCTTCATCAAGTAATCAAGGAGAAGATTTGAAGGAACTGTTTTATAAAGCAGTGATGGAAGAATTGGAAGCTGAGTTAGAGTTTTCTAAAGATCTAAGGAAACGCTTTCATTCTTTGAAGACTGGAGTTGGCTCTCGTGATGATGTAACTGAGACGTTGCGTTTATTGCCTCCAACTGCTGTTCGTGACCTGACACTTTTGAATAATGGAGAGAGTGGGAACAAAGATGTTCAGTTAATGGCACAGATGTTAGAGATATTTAGATAAGTTAATGAGTCAATGGAGTTAAAGCGTAGGTTTTTACTTTCCTTATAAGTAGTTTTGTTAAGTTTAGTGATAGTTTTTGTTATAGTGAAGTGGTTTGTATTCAATTATTAAGAGTTATTGGTGGTATTTTTATTTTAATGGAATGTTTTGTTTTGTTTTGTTTCTTAAAAGTTAGTCTGGATGAATTGTGTTTTTTATTATGGTCGTTTTTTTATTGTGGTTATTTAATCATATATTATTGCAAACATTTAATATCTTCAGTTTAATTTCTTCGAGCGACCATCTGGAGAATTGTAATTGATTTGGTTTATTTTGATGTTAAATTGTGCCTAAATATAGAGTTGCACACAAGAAAAAAACACTATCTATATCATAAACATCTAACTTTGATAGATCTCATCTATCTTTATTTAATGGTGTTAGCAATTGCTATGTTAATCAATTTTAAAATAGTTACTTAAAAGTTTTAAATTGTGTGAATTAGATGTAAGAATATAAGAACAGTTGTAGTTACTAATCGCAATCGAATAAAAAGTCATTATTATCTTAAATATAGACATGGTTATTGATGTTCTTAATAGGGATGTAATGCAATGATTCATCTCAACTGAATAGACGGACACTTGCTTCCTCTCAAAGGGTTATGGAGTGGTTATAACAGCTGATCCTTCTAAGGACTGTTATAACTAACCACTGCTCCTTATAAAGATTGATGAACTTAAAAGACTGATGAGACCTATCCACTGTTGAAGACAAAGCGTTGTTAAATACAAGCACTTATGTACCTAAGGCCTGATCAACCAAAGGAAAACCACTAGTCAGTAACAGAAGTGGTTCAGCATCTACAGCGGATTCAACATCAGTATTCATGTATCAGTTTTTCTTATGTAATAGTGTTTAGTGTAACAATGTTTAGATTTTGTTCCATGATTGACTGCTCCCCATGTTGATTCGCTTAATGATATGTTATGTATATACAAAAGTTAGTCTGGTATGATATTGATTTTCAAATAGTTTTTTGTGTAGTATTTTTAATACATTACATTGTGATTATTTAATCATATATTATTTCAAACATTTAATATCTTCAGTTTAATTTGTTTTAGAATAGATGTAAGTGAAGTTGTCCTACAAACCTGATAACATGAATTGTGTTTTTTTACAATGGTTTGTCTTTATCAACGAAATTCTATATATATAGTTTACATTGTGTTTTTTTGGCTTTTGTGTAATATCATTGAGAGATCTTGATAAAATGAATTGTTTTTTTTTTCTGTATATGTAACCTGCATGTTTATCATTTATTACAACTCATGAATGTGTGTTAAAAAACAGTTGTAGAAAAGTGAAAACTGTTAACATGAACTGTTGTTTTTTATTCTAATTGAGTTTTGTGTTTTGTTTTTCAAAAGTTAGTCTGGTATGATATTTGCTTTACTTTAGATGTAGGTGAAGTTGTCCTACAAACCTGTTAATATGAATTGTGTTTTTTTACAATGGTTTGTGTTTTACCAACGAAATTGTATATTATAGTATATATTGTGTTTTTTTGGCTTTTTTGTAATATCCTTGGGAGATCCTGATAACATCAATTGCTTTTCTTGTATATGTATCCTGCATGTTTATGATTTATTACATTGTGGTTATTTAATCATATATTATTTCAAACATTACTATCTTCAGTTTAATTAGTTTTACTATAGATGTAGTATTTTTAATACATGCACAATAAACAAACTAATTTGCATTCAGTCTAAGAAGCCAGAAATTTAGTAAGAGCTCGCTTTCCTTGGTTGGTTTTTGCTGTGTATTGGTCAGCTAAGTTGTTTGCTTTATCAAGAAGATCTTGTGTCTCCCTTTCTTCATCAGACAGAAGCAACCCAGCAATGTACTGTTCATGTGAAGGTGAGTTGCTCATGATCTTCATTCTCATCTTCTTATTCTCCCGTAGTTGTTGTTGAAGTAGACGTGTTATGTCAATCAAGCTGTCTCTGATCTCTCTTTCTGTGTCTTCATGTTGACCTTTGAATCCTTCATAGATATCCCTTTTAACTTGGGACAGTTCAGACCAACCTTTGGAGTTTGATGTATTCATTGTAGTTAGAATAGAGAAGAGTTGAGTGAAGATAGAGAGTTGTTGAAGAGGTGAGAAAAGGATGTAGTTAGGAGGTATTATATATAATAGGATTAACAACTTGTGTGAAACAATTGTAATGATTTCTTATTGGCATCCGAGCTAAGATGCAATGATAAAATATTGAAATAGTCTTTTCATTTGCAGTTGAGTCTTTTCAAGTAATTAATGTAAGTGATGATTAGCTACATGCTATATTTTAGTTGTATATATATTCTAAATTATAGTTGTGTTTTTTTCATATGGATTGTGTTATACGCAAGTCAATTGTTTGTTATGGTATGATGTTGTGTTATTTTTTTTTCTAATTTTTTTTTTGTTCTACTTCATTGTGTGTTTTATTGTGTGAGTTGAGTGAAGATAAACAAAGGTTGAAAAGATGATAAAAAAAGATGTAGTTATGAGAAGTATTATATATAATAGGATTTAAGATTGGGTGAAATGATTACTATCGAATTTACATTGGACTATGGATTATATGCAATTATCGAGTATGAAATGGTCTTTTTTTGTTAATATATTGTTGGTTTTTATATTCAAAACTTATTAAGTCAAGTGCTGTGTTTTTTATATGTGACATGGTAGTTTAGGAGTTACTACAATAATTGAACGTCTTTTACTAAGTAGACTCCCAGTTAAGGCAATTTCTTACGCTTATTTGTGTATTTTCTTTATGTATAATTTTATCTTTTTAATGTAGGTTATAGCATGGCAGGCCTTGGAATCGAAGTTGTAGTTTCTAAAATACTATCCAGGCTCCCAGTTAAGGCAATCGGTCGTTTCAAATGTGTTTGTAAACAATGGTGTGATGAGTTATCAAGTTGTTAGTTTGTTGCTTTGCATTCTAGCCGGATTGGTAGTTCAAAATGTCGGAAACGAATCACCATTCAACCTCTATCAATATTTATTGATAGCATAGTGGATGGACGGGTAGACATTGGTGTAAGGAAAACTATTTGTTTCCCTGGTAAAACTCGGCCTTTGTTATTACATATTATTTCTACTGTTGGTGGGATTTTATTAGTTTGCAACGAAAGGCCTTCATATCAGATGATGCTTTGGAATCCAACTACTATGAGTTTCAAAATTTTGTTCGATGAGCACTCTAATCGTATATATGATTGGCAATCAGATGCAGCTGGTATGTATTTTGATACATCCAGCGATCTTAAAATATTACACATTAAACATCGTCGTAATTATGATCTTGCTCGTGTTTATTCACGACGTCTCGGCACTTGGAGAAATGTAGATTTTTTTATTGGGAAAAAATATGCAGCGGGGTGTTATATTTGGTCTGTTGGCTCTTTTGTGAACAATACCTTATATTTCACTGTTAAACAAGTGAGGGTACGGGGTGACATTCATATAATTGGTTTTTGATGTGATTACTGAAACGTTTAAGAGGTTTCCTCTTCCACCAGTTAATGACCTGCATGTTTATGACGGACATTTTCTCACTGTTAACAATAAGCTTCATATGTTTGTTGTTGAAATCTGGCCTAATGTTAATGCGAGTTTTTTCAAATATCAAGATAATATATGGTCTAAGGTGTCGTCTTTCCCAAATGTTGAAACATTCTCATTTGTGGAATGGTGTGGAGCATCAGACGTGGCAAACGGCAAATTGATTTTGCTCCCCAAATTTGGGAATATTGTTGAAGTATACATGAGTGTACAAGATTTTGAATACCTTCAACATGTTGATTCGTTTTGTTGGCTTAAAGGAGCATTATTTGGTCGTAAAGGAGCACTATTTTTAGAGATTGTTGATTCAGCTATTGGGTAGTGCTATTATCTTGTATTTTTATTTGCTGTTATTTTGTTAGCAATTCTGTTTATTGTGTTTATTATTTTAAAAAGTGTTTCAATTTTATTTAGTTTTATTTTCTATTGTTATTGGGAATATTTATGGGTCTCCATTGTAGTATTAATTGTGGTTGGCTATTTTTATTCGTTTTGAATATGTATTACTTATCATTTGTTTGATGATTTATGCAAAAGTATAAACATTTGTAAACCAATATATATTTTTTAAACCATCACACTTATAGACATGTTTACATATTAAACTACCATTGGCTTCAAATGCAGTTTAATACTGCTATTGGGATATAGTAGTTGACATATGTTTGAGTGGTCTATATTTTGTGGTGATTATTACAGTGGTCTATAGCAGTTGCTATATGTTACGTTAACATGTTAGTTCATAGAAAATTATTTATTCGTTTGCAAGGACATATTCGATTTGAAACAATATGATAAAAAGCAATGTAAGTAGAGCACGGATGATTATCATTGTGTGCGGGTATTACCATTACAAAATACATTGTTTTTTGAAGTTTAGGGAAAGTGTTATAAGCCTTCACGATTAACGACGGTTAATTTAAACAAAAAAACTACCACCAACCATACTGCATATTAGTTGTTGCAAAAAGAAGTCAAGTTGGTTCTGAATCTGTTTCTGGCTGTGTGAATTAATTTAACCTGCAAACGTTTGAAAGTAATATCATACCTTCATCTTCTAAGATCTTGAAAGTGCACTTATCTCTATAAGATATATCATTCTCTGCCATAAATTCCAGCCATTCATTCACCAGATATTCCTTTCGCGCTCTACGTGAATGAATTTTGACTCCCAGTTTATAACAACTTCCTTCTTGATTTTTTATTATCAAAGTGCGTGTCTGAGCAATTTTCTTCTTTTTAACAACTTCATCTGGGATGAACTGTTTTTCAAGTAGTATAATAAACAATGTTAGTATATGGAATAGTTGGTTAGAATTCATTGCATATAACTATAAGTCAACTGTGATTATAGTTAAAAATTGTATCGGATATCTTACGAATTTCTCTGTGGCAGTCTTTTCAAATGTGCTGTTGTCTGCTGTAGATGATGGTGCTTTGTTGTGGCATCCTTGGTTATGCGTGTGCGCTTCTTTTTGTTCAACAGGTTCTTTTTTTTGGGATTATAAATTCACTTCCGTCTGGATGGAAAACAGTCATCGTCAGCTTTGGATTTTGAATTATGTCAAACACGAGAATGTAGCCGAATTTTAGCTGCATGTCTTTTATAACATTCATCCATCCATCTGTCAAATAGTATCGTCTTCCTCTTTTCTCTATCTTTAATTCCCATGTACGTCCTTCACCTGTAGATAGTTGTATTGACATGTTTGGGGGTTTATTTTTCATATTGTCTTTGAGAAAGTTTTTAGGGAGCCTCTGCAATAGTTATATTAGACAGATGAGATGCAGTTATTTGTTATGTAAATTATAATACATTTGTGGTTTTAAGTTATGTTGGGAGTTCATGGTTGAGAGTGTACAATGTGTTTCTCCGATTGTTTGAATATTGCATCGCAGAATGATGGTCCCAGACGACGTGAATCTTTAAAGACTTTGATTTTGTATTTGCATTCACGGTGAGCATCAAATACTATCAAACAAACATCATCAAGCCCTAAATCATCAACAATATTTTTCCAGCCATCTGTAAAGTAGTATACTCTGTTTATTTTCCTGATGTTGACGTCCCAAGCATGCCCGTTATCTGCCTGTATAGAAAGTTTCACTTTTCTACAACTGCTTTTTAACACACATTCATGAGTTGTAATAAATGATAAACATGCAGGTTACATATATAGAAAAAAAACAATTCATTTTATCAAGATCTCCCAAGGATATTACACAAAAGCCAAAAAAACACAATGTAAACTATATATATAGAATTTCGTTGATAAAAGACAAACCATTGTAAAAACACAATTCATGTTATCAGGTTTGTAGGACAACTTCACTTAAATCTATTCTAAAACAAATTAAACTGAAGATATTAAATGTTTGAAATAATATATGATTAAATAATCACAATGTAATGTATTAAAAATACTACACAAAAAACTATTTGAAAATAATATCATACCAGACTAAGTTTTGTATATACATAACATACCATTAAGCGAATCAACATGGGGAGCAGTCAATCATGGAACAAAATCTAAACACTGATACACTAAACACTGTTACATAAGAAAAACTGATACATAAATACTGATGTTGAATCCGCTGTAGATGTTGAACCACTTATGTTACTGACCAGTGGTTTTCCTTTGGTTGATCAGGCCTTAGGTACATAAGTGCTTGTCTTTAACAGCGCTTTGTCTTCAACAGTGGATAGGTCTCATCAGTCTTTTAAGTCCATCAATCTTTATAAGGAGCAGTGGTTAGTTATAACAGTCCTTAGCATGATCAGCTGTTATAACCACTCCATAACCCTTTGAGAGGAAGCAAGTGTCCGTCTATTCAGTTGAGATGAATCATTGCATTACATCCATATTAAGAACATCAATAACCATGTCTATATTTAAGATAATAATGACTTTTTATTCGATTGCGATTAGTAACTACAACTGTTCTTATATTCTTACATCTAATTCACACAATTTAAAACTTTTAAGTAACTATTTTTAAATTGATTAACATAGCAATTGCTAACACCGTTAAATAAAGTTAGATGAGATCTATCAAAGTTAGATGTTTATGATATAGATAGTGTTTTTTTTTCATGTGTGCAACTCTATATTCAGGCATAATTTAACATGGAAATAAACCAAATCAATTACAATTCTCCAGATGGTCGCTCGAAGAAATTAAACTGAAGATATTAAATGTTTGAAATAATATATGATTAAATAACCACAATAAAAAAACAACCATAATAAAAAACACAATTCATCCAGACTAACTTTTAAGAAACAAAACAAAACATTCCATTAAAATAAAAATACCACCAATAACTCTTAATAATTGAATACAAACCACTTCACTATAACAAAAACTATCACTAAACTTAACAAAACTACTTATAAGGAAAGTAAAAACCTACGCTTCAACTCCATTGACTCATTAACTTGTCTAAATATCTCGAACATCTGTGCCATTAACTGAACATCTTTGTTCCCACTCTCACCATTATTCAAAAGTGCCAGGTCACGAACAACAGTTGGAGGCAATAAACGCAATGTCTCAGTTACATCATCACGAGAGGCAACTCCAGTCTTCAAAGAATGAAAGCATTTCCTTAGATCTTTAGAAAACTCTAACTCAGCTTCCAATTCTTCCATCACTGCTTTATAAAACAGTTCCTTCAAATCTTCTCCTTGATTACTTGATGAAGCCATTGAAAAAAAGTTAACTTTTTAATTAGATATCAGTAAAACTTAAATAACTTGAGATACGATATTCATGAAATGTCTGCATATATATATAAAAGGCTTATGGTCACTAACGCGGAACTATTAATGGCAGCAACGGTTACATGATGTAAAAATTGCTCCGGGAATCGATACAATCATACAAATAACTGAAGAGACACACGTTTACATACAGTTATTACTATAAACACATAAACCATTAATTAAACACGGGAAACTTAAACTGGTACACGGCTTACTATGCATGAATCAACGAAAAAATTAATTACCCTTTAACTTATAAAGAAAATATTACAAACAAAGAAAAACATGCATGTTTAAGGGAAAGGAAAATACACACATAAAAAAACTCCAACTCAACACAGTATCATTAAACGATTTACCTTTGCAGCTCCGATTGAAGACATAGTCAAGTCAGGAAGTACTCCAAACAATTCTTCAAACCGAAAAACAATATACTCATTAATAAAATAAACTACCATGTTGAACTAAAACAATGTTATCTTACAGTTATAAAAGAATTATTACATACATCTCCAGTTTCATCAGATATCTTACTCAACTTTTGAAAATGATCATCCACAAAAATGTTGTCAGCCACAACCTGGAAAAAAAAAACAACTGTTAATCACTGTTGTCATAGTATATTACAAAAATAAACCAAAAAACACAGTATCTGTAAAAAAAACACAATGATTTTTAAAAATACACAACATGATAAAATATTTTACAAGAATTATTACGCACGTTTCCAATTTCATCACACATCTTACTCAACGTTTGAAAATGATCATCCACAAACATTTTGTCAGCCACCTCCTGGAAAAGAAAAAAAAAACAACTGTCAACCACTGATGACATAGTATATTACAAAAAAAAAAAAACAAAAAAACCATCACAAAAAACACAATAGCTGTAAATAACACAATGATTTTAAGTAACACACAATATCATAAATAATAACAGAAACTTCATCATAAACTTGCTTCTAAATGTACATTCTCATTAGAGCAATAAGAAAATTCATGCAAATGACCATCCACACACTCGTCAGCTACAGCCTGACAAAAAAAGCATGTCAATGATTTTTTACTATAATAACACAAAGGATTGCTACAAACACAAAACGATTGTAAAAAACACAATGCTATGTAAATCCCAATACTTGACAAAATAAAATGATAATACATTTCCAACTATATTAGAAGACTTCATAACTGCTGGCTGCTTTATTTCCACAACGCTGTCCAACCCAGCAAACTGAAAAACAAAGCATCATTATTCAAATGAACAAACATGGTTAAATAAACACAATACCATATAAATTAACAACTTATATTTTTCCCGTAATTGAATCCTCATCATACACAACATTATCCATCGATCATAACTGAAGCAAAACAACCAAACTAAATAAGAAACTATTTTTGAAACATAACAAACATCATAAACACATAAAATATGTAACCACCTTACATTGATATCCTTTATTGAAAACGATGTAATACAAAGCATACACGGACATATATATACATCTTGTATGCTAACTTCCATGTAGAAGTTATCCAAGATGAACCGACAAGGTTGAGGGAGCGTACTCACGTAGCGAGAAACATGCAGAAAACACAGGAAAACTTAACTGGCGTTGAAAAAACAAACTGTCAAATTTTTTGGGTTTGAACGGATGAGATTAAATCTTGAAGGTAACCGCCTGAATTATTACGGCCAGGATCTACTAAAACGTGGGTTTGACCGACGGTTGTTTCGCGGCGAACAATTTATTAATAATGTTCAATTATTTAAATTCTTTCAATCTATAATATTATAAAATAATTTGTTATAATATTAGAAGAACTCTAATTGTCAACTAAGCGATAAGTTCAAAAAAAAAAAATTATATTAAATTATTTGAAATATAATATATATATATATATATATAATATTGAAGAATATTGTTCGTATAATTTTTACTCATGTTATTTACAAAATATTTTGATCAATATAAATTGTGTTATAACATATTGTCACTGATATTGATATAAGTATCACATTATGTGGGTTTCGATGATCTCAAAGACAAGGCTAACTTTTCTTATCATATTATTTGATTTCTATTAATAGCAATTTTCTTATAATTTAAATTTTCTTATGATTCTATGTGATTTATATTAATAGCAATTTTCTTATCATACTATCTGATTTCTATTAAGAGCCATTATAGTTTGTTTGATTTTTCTTCTCAGATTTTAGTATGATCATATTTGGTTTCTCATAAGATTTAATTATTAGTTTTTCTTGTATTTTGAATATTCCAAAATGCAGGCATGATATTTAGATATTTTCAGTTTGTTTGCCTCTTCATGTTTTGATGGTGTCAAATTCTTATTTTGAGAAGAATGAATGATTCACAAGTAAATTTATCCACTTTTGCATTTACTTGATGATTACATGTCCTTTGGATTCTAAATTCTTAAGCATGTAATAATAAAAAAAAATCAGAGATCCCTTGTGTGATGAAAGTCACAATTTTTTGTCGACTATTGATATGAGATTTAATTTATATCAACATGACTATATAAAAAGTTTAGCTATGATTCTAAATTGATTTCATGATATCTTTCGTCTTATATCATGGAATATTAATATTTTAAAAGTTAACGTATTTAATGTTGAGAATATAAAGAAGAGTAAATTACAAAAAAAATTGTCCTTTATGTCACTTATTGCAAACTGTATCCTTTGTCTTCAATAATTACAGAAAACGTACTCGATGTTTGCAAACCCTTGCAAGTTATGTCCTTTAGCCCTAACTCAGTTAATTTTTGTAGTTAAATCTAATAAAACGAACACCACATGAGGGTATTTTTGTGGTTAAATCTGACCAAATGGACCCCACATGAGAGTAAAATGACCAAAATACCCTCATGTGGGGTCAATTTGGTCAGATTTAAACACAAAAAATTAACTGAGTTAGGGTTAAAGGACATAACTTGCAAGGGTTTGCAAACATCGAGTACGTTTTCTGTAATTATTGAAGACAAAGGACACAGTTTGCAATAAGTGACATA
Source organism: Helianthus tuberosus (assembly GCA_030545235.1). NCBI lineage: Eukaryota > Viridiplantae > Streptophyta > Magnoliopsida > Asterales > Asteraceae > Helianthus > Helianthus tuberosus. The sequence goes on from CM060443.1 coordinate 116,906,444, forward strand.
TATAAATGATGATTTTTGTAATTTACTCTATAAAGAATGGTCTATAATGGGTTTTATTGGAAAATTATCACTATTTCAATTTTGCTTAATAACATTATAGTAAATATAACTTATTTTACATGATATCTATAATGTTAAAAGTTACATACTTTAACTTTGTTGTAAATAGGTGTCTATTGCAATTCTATATGCTTTATGGATGCTATTGAATATCTATATAAATATTACTTAATATTTACTTGTAACTGACAACAACATATCTTATTTTATAAAGTATTATCATAATTGGTTTTATAGGAGGATATGTTATAAAAATCATATAATTTGATTTGATGTATAATTTGTATTCTATATGTTGTTATTTATTTATATAGCTACGATAAAGTAGAACAATTAAACTAAAGTTGTGATTTGTTATGACTTTCATGAAAGAGTATATGAATATGTTTAGATATGACACCCGAAGTGTCATACTCATGTTAGATTGATGAATCTTATATTACTCGAACATATAATTACTTCTCAATTGATGTTATAAATTTGGAAGGGATCATCAAAGTGACCAAGGTTGTGGTATATGATCACAAGCTATAAAAACGATTGAATTATGGTCACGATTTATATAAAAAGACACCTGGAGTATCTAACTTCTCAAAGCTTATTATGAGTTTATCGAAGCTTGTAAGATTTTAAACCGATAAGTATAAATGTCTCGGTTATATAACTACATCTCGATGTATATCATGTGATGAGAAAAATATATATCATAATCCATTGAGCAAAACAATTTCCATCGTCAAATATCATTGATTGTTAAAGAATATATATAAAGTTTGAAACAACAAGCAAGAAAGTTCTATGGTACTAATCCATTCCCTGATGTGAATGTGATGATATAATGATAAATTCAAAGGTTATGATCATATACATAACTCAGAAAATTGTAATGATGCCCCCATGAATGTTGTATGGGTATACTTGATTCCTTGAATAGAATGTGATGATATAATAATTGGTGAAAAGTTCATGATGAAAGTAATTGAGGAAATTGTTATGATGATCATGTGATAAGATCAACCATGTTAATAGTGCAATGACTATACAATGATTGTTATAATGGTCATGATCATGGTAACTGAGGAAATTATAATAATCCTCATGTTGACAACCTTTTTAATATTGAGATCGACCACCAAAAGTGGAAAACTAAGGAATGACCATATAACATAATGGTTTAAACTTTGAAGTTATAATACATTCTCTCGTATCTTATATTTTGTATTACATACCTGCAAGTAATACATATGCGATCATAATCCAAAAGTTTATGGATCATAATTATTTAGTTAGTTGGCATGACCGGTTAGACCACACCGAGTCACTAATGATGATGTGAAAAGTATTGAAGAAACAGAAGATTCATCTTGATAATTATACATGTCATGTTTGCTCTCAAGTGAAGTTAAGTATTGATGAACAAAAGTAGGGTGTGAATCCCTAAATATTCTGGAAATGATAATGGAAATAAATTTACAAACATGATACCATTTAGTGTTTTAAAATCGATGCATCGTCTAAATGGTTATCAAATCTACAACCTGAAGCTTGTGTGATTGTGGCTTAGCTAATGTGATAGCAAGCATATTAATCTAGATTAGTATATTTATTTGATAATAGTGAATTTGATTCCCAAGTTATTAACGATCATTGGAATAAGTGTTATTGTTGAGATGATCACTAAACGTCTAATATTGGTTACAAAGCCAATGATCATGAGAGGAGCAAAAGTTCATTTAGGTACATGTAATGTTATATATAGTACCATCAATTCACATCAAGCCAATAAGTTATAGTTCTCCCCATACAGTTGGTTTTTGGTCAGGAACCAAAGATGTCTCATCAAAGATTTTGGTTGTGCGACATATATTAAAACTCATCCACCACACCGCACAAAGATGAGACTTCTAAAAAGTTTAAGAATATGTTGGGTATAAATAATCATCTATGATTAAATACTTAAAGCCATTAGTGAGAAATTCGTTTATGGCTCATTGCTTTTCACTTTAGTGAATGAATGTTCCCAACATTAGGGGGAGATAACAAGCAGTTGGAAAGTGAAAAGTGAAATGAATTATCATGTCATCTTGATCCTCATACTATAAACTATGAACTAGAAGTTTAAAGTATAATTCATTTACCAATATTAAAGAACAAATTCCCAGACAAGTTCACTGACCTAAATAGAGTGACTAAGTAAGTCACATAATCAACTGCTTATGCTCCAGTTATATTTGTGTCCCAAGAGGACAACCATATATTTTTGTAATGAGTCTATTGCACGCCTAAAGCGTGGTAGACTAGTTGATTCCAATAATAAAATTCCTCGAAAATTGGAGCAAGTAATTAAGATGGTCAAGTCAAGGGTATAGTAATAAGATCTCCTGGAGAGAGTAATAGGATCTCCTGAAGAGACAATAGACATGATGGTTCAAGAAGAACCTCAGGTACCTGAAAATAAAGAGATCTCGATAAGTTATATCATGTCTAAGATATGTATGGAATCAAAATAAAAATCGACGTCGTTATACTTTTGTATATAATGTAGCGCTTAAAATGATTAAACGATGAGGACCAAGATTTAAGATCTTCCTATGAATGAATATTAAGAAATGATTGGCCAAAATAGAAAGACGTAAATAAGGCAGAGTTTAGGTCTCTAATGAAATGGAAAGTTTCTGGACCAACAGTCCATACAACTGAAGTTTTAAAATATGTTGGATACAAATGTGTCTCTTACGCGAATCATGTGAAAAATCAAATTAAGTGATATAAGTCAAAATTGGTGGCACAAGAATTTTTGCAAAAACTTATGACTGATTATGAGGAGACGTATTCTCCCATGGTGGATGTTTTGACTTTCCAATATCTTATTTGTCTGGTAATATATAAAAAAGAATTGACATGCGTCTTATGAAAGTTATGTATCACTTGATACTAAGTCATATAAAATAAGTTCTCGAGAATATTATGATTATTATATAAATTCAGATCTGAATACGTATACATGTTGTATATGTTATTGAATTGAATATAACTAGAACTCCCCATGAGTATCGTAAAGCATTTGAGTGCTTAAGAGGTTCATTGAAACACCTTATGGATGTAATTATTGTGCACCAATAATCTAATAAACATACATAGAAAATGTGTACCTGGTTATTATGGCATCTCAATGTACACAGTGTACAAACATGGTACAATATGGATTTTACAAATGAAGCAAGTGTTTAAGACATCCTTGCATATAATATAAAAATCAATGAGGAGGTTTGTGTGTCAACACTCCTAAAGAGTGTATGCACATACATTGTTGGTCAAACTGGAAAGGAGTACGGGAATGTATATTTGTAAAGTTAAAAAGATAGTATGGACTAAAATTGTCGATTCAAATGTGGTATAATCGACTTACTAATGAGCTCAACAAAGAGAGAAATACTTAAATTGTAATGAATCCTTTCGTTTTCATTAAAAGAACAATATGAGGTTTATGAGTATTCTAATATATGTTGATGATATCATTGAGTCTCCTGAAAAGATAAAAATGAGCTCAATTATTAAAGGAAGAATTTGCAAATTAAAGATGGTATTGCAAATATATGGCTTGATATGTAGAACAAGCATTTGTATTATTATTATCCATCAATCATAATACATCTAGAAGATGGTGGGCATTTTCATACGCACAAAGCTTATGGTATACGTACATTTTATGATGTCCAAGTAGTTGGTATAGAAAATGACTCTTATCATCTCCTATCAAAGAAGCAAAGATCACTGGTCCAGAAGTACCATAGTTAAATACAAATTGTATATCTTGCTAGTATGTATACACGAACACATGTCATGATATTCATTTGACAAGATATAACTCATGTATAGCAAGGAGATAATGTAACAGGCAAAACATATATTTTTATACCCTTAAGGTACAAAAGATATGGATTCATATTTTACTAACTCATCAACAAGTTTGGTTAGTTTTGTAAATGCAGGGAGTGTAACAAAACATATTCATGGATCTTATGGTATCTACTTACAAGTGAAGGCAATTAAAATTTCACATGAAGATCATACATCAACGCTCATTGAAGTATTTGACATAATGGATCAAGCAACATACCAAGCTGCACATCAATGGATTACGAAGTTTTGATCAACTTTCAAAGAAGCCGGACCTGAGTCACTTATAGGATACATGTAAAAATGAGGGGGAGCATTATACAAGTTGCACTCTTTTTCCCTTAACTAAGTTTTATCCCAATGGGTTTTCTTAGTAAGGTTTTTAATGAGGCAACATACCTGATCCAAAAGTATGATCAGGATGAGAAAATACACGCTGCACTCTTTTTCCCTTAGCTGAGGTTTTGTCCCACTGGGTTTTCCTAGCAAGGTTTTTAACGAGGCAGCATCTCCAAGCGTATCAAGTTGACCACCAAGCATATTAAAAGTTTATATATTATTTTCACTTATCACGTGGATAGTCAAGGGGGAGTGTTATGAAAAAATTATTTATGGTGACTCTCCACGTTCTTAACTCCCATCTCTTTATTTACTCTTGTATTAATAACATGGCCTATGTATAGAGGTCCTATGTATTTGATATGATAGAGTCAATATCAACAAGAATTATCTCATTCTCCATATTTCTTTCTCTACTTGATCTATGTTCTCATGCTTATCGTGTATATTGGTTGCTAATAGACCGTTGTATTACAACAGTTTCAACTTAATTGTTCTACACTTAGAAGCATAAATTTCATACCGCCCCATAAAGAAAGTTCCCTTTATAAAATATCATTTAATCTTTAGAGTAAACTACTAAAATGGTCCCTGAGGTTTGGTCATTTTGCCACTTTAGTCCAAAACTCAAATCTTTTAAATCTGGGTCCCTGTGGTTTCGATTTTGTTGCCATTTTCATCCAAAAGCAAAATCTAGTCAGATTTTTCAGTTAACATCTAGTTTTTTTTTTTCGTTTTCCTCTCTTTTAATAAGGGCAAAATGGTCATATTTATTTTTTAATTTGTTATACTAAAACGTTAAAAGACCATTTTTCCTTTCATTAAAAGGGAGGAAAAAGATCAAAAAAACTGGATGTTAACTGAAAAATCTGGCTCGATTTTGGATTTGGATGAAAATGGCAACAAAATTGAAACCACACGGACCCAGATTCAAAGTTTATATATTATTTTCACTTATCACGTGGATAGTCAAGGGGGAGTGTTATGAACAAATTATTTATGGTGACTCTCCACGTTCTTAACTCCCATCTCTTTATTTACTCTTGTATTAATAATATGTCCTATATATAGAGGTCCTATGTATTTGATATGATAGAGTCAATATCAACAAGAATTATCTCATTCTCCATATTTCTTTCTCTACTTGATCTATGTTCTCATGCTTATCGTGTATATTGGTTGCTAATAGACCGTTGTATTACAACAGTTTCAACTTAATTGTTCTACACTTAGAAGCATAAATTTCATACCGCCCCATAAAGAAAGTTCCCTTTATAAAATATCATTTAATCTTTAGAGTAAACTACTAAAATGGTCCCTGAGGTTTGGTCATTTTGCCACTTTAGTCCAAAACTCAAATCTTTTAAATCTGGGTCCTTGTGGTTTCGATTTTGTTGCCATTTTCATCCAAAAGCAAAATCTAGTCAGATTTTTCAGTTAACATCTAGTTTTTTTTTTCTTTTTCCCCTCTTTTAATAAGGGCAAAATGGTCATATTTTTTTAATTTGTTATACTAAAACGTTAAAAGACCATTTTTCCTTTCATTAAAAGGGAGGAAAAAGACCAAAAAAACTGGATGTTAACTGAAAAATCTGGCTCGATTTTTGGATTTGGATGAAAATGGCAACAAAATTGAAACCACAGGGACCCAGATTCAAAAGATTTGAGTGTTGGACTAAAGTGACAAATGTAACCAAACCTCAGGGATCATTTTGGTAGTTTACTCTAATCTTTAACAATATTCGTGTTAATCTCTAACAGGTGATGAAAGAATGGAAGTTCATGGGGGGTTGATTTCTATGTGGAATCCTTTGATTTTCGTTAAAGAGTTGTTTGAGTCATGGGATCATCTCCTCAATGTGAAAGGTACATGGTTGTGTAGTAATGTTAGTGTGATAAGATCATCTCTCCGAAAAGGGCTATGAGTGTAGGATCAATTAGGTCGAATAATCAAAGGAGGGGGGCTACGCGACATTCTTTTCATGCAAAGAAAGGTAACACGATTTCATTTATTGAGGTAATGTCGAAACACATTGATATGGACCGGGTGTTGGGATATAACATGAAAGGGTTTAGAAGATGATTTAAAGGAAGTGACTAATGGGATGGGTGCTCAGTGTTGGTTTAAGGAGGTACCACGATAATCAAGGCATTTTTCACACCCCAAGCGATGGCGAAAACATCGGGGCGCGGAACTGAGCAAAATAGATTGTCCAAGAGAAATCCATAACAACTAAATTACTGGATAATTAACATTATGTCCCATACCGTAACTTATCAAATAAAGCAGTTATTACAGACATAGATATCCCAAAGACAATTCATAGTTTCGACAACTCAAATTATTAAATTGTTTGTTTCTAGACTCTTCCTAACTTGATTCCACAAAAGCAAGGCAAGCACAGCATCCTAAACACCTGTCACATATGTTAAAGTAAAAGTCAATACATATAGTGTAAAGGTGAGCATACAAGTTTAATAGTATAGTAGATAGCGAAAGCGGTTTACGCATAACCAGCATGTAACATGTATAATGTGAAGCAAGTAGGTTATCGACAATGAAATATGCACAGACGTGGCTGCGAGTTGTAGAGAGCGCAACACATATTACCACTGTGACACGTGAAGAAATACCCTTAGCAACCCCCGTCCACGACAGGTGCTGAGTCCAAACTATAGTACTATCGTTGCTAAGGTGTCAGGCAACAATCACTGTGTAAACATAACATACAAGCATTCATCGAGTAACACGTATAGCATGCAGAACAGTTAGAGTATAAAATGTGTTTGCGTCGTGTGATCGATGTGATTTTATATAAGTAACGTATGTAACACCCAAAAGTGCTTAAAGCAAAAAGGGATTGAGTATACTCACAGATAGTGTTTGGTAAATAAACACTCTCTTGGATTGAAGGGAACGCTGGAGAGATTATCCTGAACAGAAGCGATAGCATAAGCGATAAACAATGCGTAAAACGATGCGGGTGGTTGAGTGATGAAGGGTCATCCGATCGGATGGCAATCCGGACGGATGGTCATCCGGTCGGATGGCCATTCGGTCAGTTTGCCATTCGTTTGGGATGGATGTGTTTGTGTATGATGTGATTTTGAAGTTTTCATTGTAGCATTTTGAAAACAGTGAAGTATCTCTACCTTTCAGGTCGCCCGGTCGAACGGTCGTCCGGCCGGATGACCGTTCGATCGGATGGCGATCCGCTCTAAGTGAGATATTCAGAACAAGTTCGGTTGGATGGTCATCCGATCGGATGACTATTCGTCAGAAACTGATGATCTTTGATAATTTGTAAAAATGTTTAAGTGTTGGGATTACAAGTCATCCGATCGGTTTGTCGTTCAATCGGATGGCAATCCGATCGGACGGCAGTCCGTTTGGTGACTTGCTCGTTTTGAAACTTGGAAAATTTTGCTAAGTTGAAAAGTTTTGCGGTTTGACCGAGACGGTATGACAACGTGTTAAACGACGGTAACTTCATTCAGCCCAAGTCATCCGATAGGAGGGGAATCACCCCAGTCTAATCAGTTGACTGTTCTTGACGGTTGTTCATGTTCAACCCGCGAGTCGGTTGTCTCTTTGATAGGAATCGATTCTCAGACCGTCACCTCACTAGAGAATGAGTGGAAGACCTGAATGAGCTCCGATTCTATCAGTTTGAATGTAAGAGTGTAAAAGAGTTGAAAGAAGGTTATGAAAACATTCTTCAATTCGTTTAACCTTGAAAATGTTTAGATTTGGGTGGAATCAGTGTTTAAACATTGTTGGAATCCTTTAGATCTGAGATGTTCTTGGTGGAATGAGGTTAAATCTTGAAGTTCCTAAGAACCCCATGATGACATCACCCTAGAACACCTCAAACCAGCCAATTTCATGGTGAAAAATAAAGATTTGGTGGTGAAAATGATGAAAAAGTGTGTGTAGATCATAGAAGTACAAGATTTAAGTTGAAAACTTACAAGAATCATGAGAAATCGAGAGAAAAGTGGGCTGGAACGTGTTGGTCGGAGGAGGAGCTGTCACATCACATGAACAGTGATGTGACAGGTGCTATTTATAGCCAAGAGAGGAGAGGAGGTGATGTGAGGTGATGGATCGAGGGACGGTTCGATCGGATGGCCATTCGATCGGATGGTCATCCAGAAGGATGACCATTCGATCGAATGGTCATTCGATCAGATGGCGGTGTGAGTTGATTTTCGATGTTTCGTTTCGTGCGTTGAGCGTTGCGAGTCAGCGATGCGATAGTATTACCCATTAGTTACACAAATAACCTAACTACTAAATAACACAAAAGTGATTCGTAAATCTCGAGTTTGCGATGAGATTGCGTTGTGATAGAGTTGCGATTGCGTTTTTGATTAATCACCACAAACATGGTTAAACATGCACAAGTAACACATAAATAGCACACACACGTAAAACAATATCCAGAACACATAATTCGGGTTGCGATGCGATAGTGATGCGGTTAGTGATAAGTCGACTAGCGATTAAACTGCGATTTATTGACATGTACTCCACATAATACAACTAAAGTAACTTAAATTTGAGTATCGATTATAAGTCAAGGAGTACAATCAATAATTAAGCAAGGAGTGACAGATCGCAATTAGCAATATTTTCTTCCTTTGACTTTGACTTTAAAAACGCGGGTTGTTACAGTATTGTTCGCCGATCCCTCATGATTTTTCATCATGCCCGCATCTTCCCTTACCCATTTCCTTCACTACTCTAATAGTTATGACTCTTAGTGAGCCGGTTACACGCTATATGTGTTAACAATAATAAACTCGATTGACGAATTCACACACACACATATACATGCATATATAGATATAAGTTCTAATACAAATTAAACAAGATTTTATGGACATACACATGCTACTTACAAAAATGGCCCAAACGAAACAGCCCAAAAGACAGACCCAACAACCCAAAAAGGATTTGCCCAACATATTAGACAACCCAAATATAATAATAAGACTCATACAGTAAATAAGACTCGCAGTAGGATAGTATTTTATAAAATTTATGATTTGTTTTAGCTAATATTAATCGTATTCCTTTCGTGTCTAATCGCAGGTTATTGGGGAATTTGGCATGGGCTTATTTGCAGCAAGACTGTTATCAAGTCGCTGAAGAGACCTATAGGTGGGTCTATAATATTTTGTTTTTAAAATTAGCTCTTAAATAATTTTTTTGTAGTTAGGACAAAATACTGAAATCGATAAGAATAAGAGGTGCAATTTGTTTTATAACTAGTAAATTCGCCCGCGCTTTGCAGCGGGTTTCATTTTACGTTAGCTATTATGCCTATACCGCCTCATCTTTAGATAGAGTTCCTCGAATATGAAGCAGTCACCTAAATAGGTTGCGTATTGCATACATACTCAAATGAAGTTGCCCTTTAAAAACTGGATGATACTTGAATTGGAGCTGTGAATTGTTGCGATTGCGGCGCTTAGAATTTATATATCAAAAGTTTGTTAGAACCTGCATAGTGTTTCATTCTGTTTACATACTGGGCCCTACTAACCTGGATACAATTCACTCAATACACATACTATTCCTTATTACTAATTTGTTATCTTTGTATTGCCAAAAAAACATGCTTTTGAGAAGTCTGACCGCGTTTCAAACAGTGTTATGTTTTATAAAAAAGTTCACATGTGGATTTCGGTAGCTAGTGTATGAATTTTCAACCTAATGATATGACCCATGCTGCCATGCATATGAGTTATCCAAAAATTGTGTAGCCTTTTGACAACTAGTTGTTTTCTTTGTCGGGCCCTTCTTCACTACAACGAAAACTACGGACAATGAAAAATACCAAACACGACCTTGTTTGTAGTTTGTACAAGTTGTTATATAATGAAAACTATAGAACAATGTGACAGCCCGCAACTTGAGGTTACTACTTTAACCTAACTTCAGTTAATTTAAACATACATTCATTCATAGCACTGCATTGAACTAGGGTTAGTTAAATGAGTCCACGTTGGTAATTCGAGAATTACCGGAAAACGCACACAGGTTAATTCTCTAAACATTAGTGATTAACACGAATGGTAATTTTATACGGACAGTCTATATGAAACTTATACGTTGCATGACAAATATATGAATTATGTGCTTTACTGTAAATTGTATGATATTATGTACTTGTATGAAAGTTATATAGTTAGGGGGTGTTTAGAGTTATTTGTGAAACTCTAATAAACTACTCCTAACCTTAAAACTCCCCATAATCTCAATCTCACGGCAGTAGCAATCTCTAATCATTTTTGCTTTGCAACACAACTCTCAATCATCAATCTCGATCTTTCCAACTCTCCTAGAATAAACACTAGATTGAATCTAAGGTATGTGCTTATGTATATGTTGATAACTTGTGCTTTGATTCATGCAAACCCTAGATGATCCAAACAATTGATTGTGTGTAATTGATCATACTTGATGAATATGGAACTGATGTTTGATGTTTAGTGATGCCATTGACATGTTAGGAATGCTAAATTACTGATATGATTGAATACATTGTTGAGATTAGGATTTTTATCGTAGAATTCTAATTGTTACGTTGTAAAAATTGTTGTGATTTCTGCCTGTGTATGTGTTAATGTGCGTTGTGAATGATAAATCCAAGTTTACATGTGTTACTATGCATTGTGAAAGATAAGCAAGGAGTCCAGATTTAAGTGTGTTAGATAAATCCAAGTTTGCATGTTAGGCGGTGTTCGGATTTGATGAGCATGTATGCGAGTCCGGATTTCATTATAGTCCGAGTTTATATATGTATTTTTCATGTTATCTAAATTTGTTTAAATGAATTCAAGAGTCCAAATTTGTTTAAGAATGTAAGGTCCGAACCTATTAAATGAAAAAAAAGGAATTGGGAGTCCGTGTTTATGTCATGCGATGTAGTCTTGGTTCAGTGTTTATAAAAATAAAAGTTCAAGGTTTATAAAGTCTGAATAATAGTGATGGCATGTTCCGAATTAGCTGAATGTTCGACTGATTTGTATACATATGCATATGGTCTGCAGTCCATTTATGACTTTCAGGGTTTAGTAATAAGGAATGTTCAGTCAAAATCAAATCAAAGCAATTTCAAAAGTACATATTATAATAGTTAGCTTGCAACGTTTTAAAAAAATTAAATTGTTTTATATGACAAACCATCGCTTTGGACTTTAGTAGGCCAATTATGAAGTAAAGTTTATTAAAATAAAAGATATAATTAACATAATTAGTTGGCTAAATTTTGGTTTTTCCCTGTCTACAACTTCAATATATAAGATATTAGTATTTGAAATTATACATGTTTTCTTTGTTCGACTCGTTTATATTATAAGAAGCTTCATGTTACAATTTACTGCTCTTTTTTTTTGAATAGCCAACGGAACCTTTCATTAATCACAACCCAACCAAAAACAACACGAAAGTTCCCAGCCAGGAGCTGGACGTCATACACGTAAAAAGAAAAAAACTGAAAAGAAAGAAAAGATAAAATCGATTACATTACTAGATTAAAGTCCCACCATTCCTATCTAGATATCGTATGGAATTTTGATCTCAGCTTCACACCTTGAAAAGAGGTTTCCTTTATTTCCTCTATGGTCGTCTGTAACACTCCTTGTCTTCCTGAAAAAACTTTTTCGTTTCTGATTTTCCAAAGAGACCACATAGTTTGCACAGCTACCGCATGAATTGCTTTCCTTATCGTCCGGCTTTTCTGTATATCATTGACCTCCTGCAACAGCTCCGCAAGACTGCCTTCGGTGTTTATCATCGGTATTTTCAGCCAACTGGTGATCGATTCCCAGGTCCTCTTTGCGAAATTACAACCAAGTAGGATATGAGCTGCCGTCTCCTCCGCTGCACCACACGTTTTGCATGAGACGTCGATCTGGTTCATCCCTTTATTTCTTAATGCCACTGCAGATGGAATTTTTTTCTTCTATTGCTCTCCAAACAAACATTGCACTCTTACTTGATGTAGGATCGTTTTCAGACCCGAACGAGTCGATCAGAAGAGTTTTACTCAACACGAGAGGCGGAAACAGACGTGTAGAGATCAATTCAGCAAGATATACACTTTAAACTGTTGTATGATTGATTTGATAAAGATTTACAATCTGACAACACTTCGGCAGCACTTCGTTGCAGAAACCGGAAAGTTACAAATGAACTAGACATGAGAGGTATTTATAGGTGTTGCTATTTCGTTTGAAAGTGGCATGGGACACTTCAAACGAAATTAAACAAGGTAATTTCATTTGAATGTGTCACATGTCATGTTCAAACGAAATTAGCTCAAACACACATAAATCCTACCCTATTTCTCGTACAACACGTCCTGATCTAACAATTGTAATGTAAAACTCGATACAAGACGAAGTCGACAGACACATGCACTAACAGACCCCCCCTCGAATGTTGACGAGTCTTCAGTGTCGAGTCTTCGCATCTTCAGTCTTTATCAGTCCTTTCGAACTCTTTGAAGTATCTAACGCTGTAAGCACCCTCAAATCTCTCTCTTCTCTTTTCACCAGCACCAACACACTCCTTCCTTTAGGTGTCTTCAGACTCCCCCTTTCGATATGCTGGGATTGCAGCCTGGCTTGTTAAAATCACAGAATCCTCAGGTATCAGAACCTGGCTCTCTATCATCTATCCAAGATCACCTAGCTTTTATCCTGCACATTCTCTACCCAAAAATAAATTTTCTGATGATAACTTGTAAAAACAATTTCACCATCTAATGAACCACTTGCAGGAATTATACAAACAAAGAATGATTGTACAATGTTAATCTTTGATGAACCACTAGAAGAAATATCGTTTTTCTTATCAAAACAACACACTCTCCCAAACCATCTGTTCATCATGTCTAGCACTCGGCATTTTGAAAATCAGTTTTCCAACATCAGTTGTCGAAAATCTTTTTGTATTTTTCAAAATTTATGCTAAAACACACTAAAATCTTTTTGGATTTTTAAAAGTAATGAAATGCATAGAAGAAATATTTACAGACAATATTTTTGTGAGTTCGTGTAAGAGGATCACATCAGTTTTTGAGACAAATCACCAACACCGTTAAGCTTTAATCATTTTAAGTTCTAAACGATTCACTTAGATTGTCAGTATAATGATCCACTTAAATTCTCACACAAAGTTCAATTGCTTCGAGATACGAGATTAATGTCTTAGATACTTAAACTTAATCGCGTGTCCCACCTCAGAATATACTCCCGTATCCAGATCCCAATATTCAGTCTTACAGGTGAGTATACCACAGATGATATCTGTAAGGGGTTAAATTGCGAAAACCGTGAGAGCTCAGGTCAGAACTTCCGTTCAGCAGAGAGATGATGGCTCGACTTTTGGTGAGTCCCCTTTAGAGGATCTTTTTTACAACAGCATTGATTAGCAATTTTATTGTCTCATCATTTTATGCTGAGGGCGGCGCTATATTTCAAGCAAGCAGTAAAGTATTCTCCGGGGACTAGGCCATTGCTTCCGCATTATCAGAAGTCCCGGGATAATACCCCAGATATCACTGAGCATAAAGACCTAGTATCTCAGAAAGAGGGACCTTTCAAACAAGATTTCGAGGGTTACCCATATATCCGAGAGATGTTTCCCCACGATATAAGCAAGTTTGAAATTTAGGTTTATATCTCGTCACAATCTACTAAATGTGTAAAAACCTACTGGCACATCATCAGTGAGACCGTTTATCACATTATTGACTTTCCATTTCTTTAGCATGCTGTGATCGTCTACTGATGTACTATCATTTCCCCTTCTATGACACAAAACTCATTTTTGCATTTTATCATGTTTTTTACTTTTTCAAATTTTCAAATGTTTTTGGATTTTCAGAAATTCTTACTCCCCCTAAAATTCAAACACATTTCAGGAAATTTGAAAATAAACTGTACAAACAACGTGACAACTAATATCGAATCGCTTTACTTCGCCATCCACTTGGCATAAACAATCAGAACTCCCCCTCACAACAAACTATTTTCCCATTGTGATCTCAAAACACTTAAGTTTATTTTAATCAAATGGTTTTTCCGGAAAATAATTTTGTTGATTGATTTTACCATTTGTAGGTTAGGGGTTTGGTTCATCACATTGTCTTTCAACCACTTGTAGGAAATCAGATACAACTTAATGTCCCTGATTTACCACTTGTAAGAATAGTTCAATCAAGTTCAACCTAATGACCTTGATTAACCTTCAATTAAAAACACAACCTCTTTTTCAACCACATGGCTTACCAACCAATACCATTAGTAGGTTGAATTCTCAGAATGCCGATTCCTACTCCTTACTTACCAACCTGGGAGTTCCGGCAAGTCACACTTTTTCACAAACAATTTTACCAGAATGATGCCGATTCAAGCTCCACGATTACTAACTTGGGAGCTCCGGCAAGTCCAGGATTTTATTGTTCATAGTAGGTACCATCCCAGTCACAAACCAGGGATGATACTTTACCTTGCTTCTTTGTTTTCTTCTCGTAAAATTCCTTGACTCCCTTTACCTTCCTGTCAACCATTTTTTCCAAAAATGTTATGAACTTTGGAATTGAAGGCTTTCTCAATATCAAACTCTTTCTTTTCAGAGAAAAATTGATTTGAAATTTCAGTTTTACCAACTTTTTGTTTAAAGTTTTCAGCCTTCAATGGTGGAAAATTATCATCATCCATTGGAGGAACTGATTTTTCACTTTTAATCTCAATTTGTGGCTCCTCTGATTTTGTGGAATCAGATTCATCGCCAGAAGATAGCTCCTCTGATTTTGACCTATCAGAATCATCGCTAGTACTATTATCAGACTTCTTAACAACCCATTTCTGGTTGTCAAGGTTTCCCTTCTTCTTGTAAAACCTGTTGGAACATTCACCAATCTCAAAAATCGAATTTTTGAAAAGTTTGGTTCTATCAATTGGTGGTTCAAACTCAACTTCTTTATCTTTCAGTTTACGAGAAACTCCCTGTTTTGATTTTATTGCCTTGGAACAATCTTTGGCAATATGTCCAACAGTGTTGCATTGGAAACAGGTTCTCGTTTCTTTCATCTGATCAGCATACTTCATCTCTTCTTGCTTCTTCGCAAGGAATTCTTTGTTAGATTGCTTCCAGAATGGACTCTTTTGTTCCTCCTCAGCAGACATACCTGCAACAAATATCATTTTTGATTTAAAATCGCGAACATATTTTTCATTTTTCTGTTTTTCTGATGTAATAAATCCTAATCCTTTCTATTTGAAATTACCGTTATGGTTTGGTTTCTTTCGATAACCAGAACCAGAACTGTAACCCTTTTTCTTGTTTTCTCTTTGTTGAACTCTTGAGGTGTACTTTTTAGGTTTACCATTAAGATTTACATCTTTTATTTCAGAAATATTAATTTCTGTTAGTTTGAAAACCTTTTTAATCATTTCTGGTTTAACACCTCTTATTGGAAATTCCTCATCAAAATATAATTTGTCAGAATCATTCAAAGTATATGCAACTTTAAACGTTTCGTCATTCAAATTAGACTTTGATAACAGGAATTCTTTATTGTAAACTCTTTTGCCCTGTTTGTCGGTTTGACTTGGAATGCTGGACTCAGACTTTGACTCTGACTTAGACTCCTCGGATTCATCTTTATTCAACACATGATCGACCACTTTCTTTATTAACTCGGACTCATGATCAGTGTCAAATGACGTAAACGTGACATCAATATTATCTGGCAAGTTAACTGACGACTCCAACTCCCACTGTAAATTTGTTGCCTTTTCGACTCTTTCTGAATTTGGATTTCTCGGAGAATATCCATTTTCAAGCGGGGGTGGACACTTATTGTAACTAAAACCTTGTTTCTTACCAGATGTCTTTTCTTTAGAATCCTTCTTCTTATCAGAAGTCTTTTCTTCAGAAACTTTCTGTTCTTCAGTTACTTCATCATCTTCAAATGCCTTCATGCCTTCAACAGTTGGATAAATCATGTCAGTGACATAAGAAGTACATGAGTAAATTTTTAACAAATGGTTTACTCTTTCAGTTTCAATTCTTTGTGTTTCCAGTTTCTGTTCTAGCACAGCACACTTCTTAATGTAGTTGTTCACACTTTTCTGCTTCATCATAAAAGCTCCCTGAAGTGTCTTCATTGCTGTTGCTTGTTCTTCACTTGATTGATTATATTGATTCATTACTTTGTTCAGAACATCATAAGACTCTTTCATCTAGTTTATGTTGTTGATCAGTTCACTGTTTTTCTTCTTTATAATTTCACACTTCTCACAAATCACCGGAATCTTTTTTGCATTAACTTCTTCATTAACTTTGAACTTTGGAATATCTTTCACCTTTTTCTTTATCACTGGAACAGCTTCATCATCACTGCTGATCGGTGTTTTGACCTTTTTCTTTTTCTTTTTGATTTTTTCATCATCACTGTCACTTTCTGCTATCAATTTTAAATCAGTTGCCAATCTTCTTGCATGATACTCACGATCATCATCACTATCCTCTTCAACTCGAGCAACATACGCTTTGTGATTTGAATCTTTGTTTGGATCATAATCATCCCAATTGAAATTTGCCCAGCTAAAACCTTCAGGCAATTTTTCATCATCTTGATTAATTAGACATGCTTTGTTGTCAGCTGAGATATATTTGTCCCAATTGAAACCTTCTGTTGGCTTTTGATCATCCTGATTCACCATACAAGCTCTCTTTGAAGATTCTTCAATCACTTTTCTTCCATGTGCCACTTGTGGTTCTTGTTGTTGTTGAGCAACTTGATGATAAATGGCCTTCCGGTAGTAATCATTGTTGTTGTTGAACGGATTTTGAGCTCCACTTGCTTCACGGTTTTTGCACTCCCTCTTGAAATGTCCTTTTTCCCTGCAACGAAAACAAGTGACTTTAGATTTATCAAATCCTAAAGTAGAAATATTAGCTTCACGTAAATCATCTCTTCCCGTGACCTGCTTAAATTTCTCAGCTCGTCTCAATACACTTGCCAAACACCACTTTATGTCCATCGGTTCCATCTCTTCAGCATCAATCTGATCGTAATCCTCTTTTGTAAGCATTGGATTCCCGATCCGACCTGCAACAAAACTACCATAAGATTCCAATACAGTTCCCAACAAAGACATGTGACTTTTAGCCATTTCTACTGAATAATCCTCATCATTTTCCAGATTCAATACAATGTTGCATTGTAGCTTCTTGCCATTCTTTGTTGTTGAAATGTTTGGATCAAATGATGGATATGAAGAGAAACTTGTGTTGCTGTTTGATCCTTTGGAAAAACTTCCAGATGAACTTTTTGCATTGTATGCGGTCTCTACCTTTGGTGACAAGTTGGTGGATTTATCACTGACACCACCTTTATAATAAAGTCCGATGTCTTGTTCACCGTCAAAATCTTTCATTCTCAAAACCTTTTTCTGCTCCATCTCCTGAGCCTCAATCTTTTCAATAAATTTGCTCAGTGTCAGATTGCTAAAACCTTTCTTGTTCCTTGATGTGTGCAAAATGCAACATATAAATTACATCAAACAAGGCATAAAACTAACCCTTTTTAAGTACTAATATTGGAAAAAGAGTGTTTTTGTCTTCCTTTTGTATTTTCAGGATTAAATGAGCTCAAAAACACAAAAGAAGCAAAAAGACAGCTAAATCCAACATAAATACAAGGAAAGGAACATTAGTGGACTGCCCGACCCCTCAACGGCACCTTCCAAAGCAAATTAGAGAAGACAGAAGACTGAACACGCCCCGTGCTCAGCCAGCACGGGGCCGTGCCCAAGAAGCAGCAGAAAAGACAAATCTATAGAAGCTTCTATTGCCCACCACGGGGCCGTGCTCAGCGGACACGGGGGCGTGTCGAAAGTACAGCAGGCGCATTTATTGTAATTGCGAATTACAATTAATGAGGAGAGAGAATGTCAGACAGACACGGGGCCGTGTCCAGCGGACACGGGGCCGTGTCCAGCTCTCTGTTCAGCCTATAAATAGGAGTGCTTGGATTCATTTCATCTCATCCCTTGGCACACCACCTCTCTCACACTTCATCCACCACCCACCACCATCATAACACCATCATCCACCACCATCATCCATTGTCCATCGTCCATCGTAGAGTGTGTGAGTCGTCTCGGGATCCAAGATTGATCGTAAGAGTTCTTGACAATCAAGGCCATGTTTGCCTAAGTCTCTTACATCACTTGGTGAAGACAAAGTGTCTAGTATAATACTTTTTATTTCTAATCTTTTGCACTTTTTATTTGGTTTTGTATTAATGACTTTAATAACTAGTTTCTTATGTTGAAGGTGATCTTTCCTTATCGTTTGTCCGTGGTGTCTTGGCATTATTTTACTGTCTATATAAAATAAAGGATTTTCACCATTCATATCTCCACGGTCTATATGGAGGTATGTTGGCTACCTGGTCGGGGGTTAAGGGAACGGTTTGGTAAAGGTCTTGCCATTGTTCAGCGTTTAGAGGTCCTGCAATGGACCTGGGTCAAATTTAGTAGGACCTCCTTCAATGCTTCACGGTATTGGATGGCGGGGGTCCAAACTCTTTGATCCCCTCATAAGTTAACCACTATTAATACTATAACCCGGCTACTTAGGACTGTATCCCTGCTGACTCAGACTACTTAGCCGAGGGTAACGTCACCGCCAAAAGCGGGGCCTACCACAATACTGCATTAATAACTTAATTCATTATCTTCCAATAATCCACCCTTTTAGGATTGTATCCTTGCTGACTCAAACTACTGGGGTGAGGGTAACGTCACCTTCAAAAGAGGGGCCTACTACAATAACTAAGATAATCTCTTAATTATGTGCAAAAGTGCGAAAATAATCAAAGGTTATACTAGATACGAGTCGGAACCAAGTGATTCATCTTGTCTATCTGTTTTTCTTTTTATTTTTATTTTCAGCATTTTAGTTAGTTTTTATTTTTCTTAGTTTAAAACATTTTTCTAAACTTTTATTTTGGTTAGACGTTGAGGATAAACCGGTATTAAAAGCTCTTGTGTCCTTGGACGACCTCGGTATCTTACCAACGCTATACTACACTCAACGATGGGTGCACTTGCCCATATGTGTGTTTAGTGTTAGTGAAATATCGTGTTTTATAAATTTAAAACTTGGCTAAAATAAGTGTTAAAAAGGGCTTAAAATATACACCTAATATATATAACACTTTACCGCACATCAAGTTTTTGGCGCCGTTGCCGGGGACACAAGGATTTTAAGAAAGTTAGGAATCAACGACCTAATCATTTTTTTATTTTTCTTTTTATTTTTTTTAGAATTTTCTTAATTTTTCAGCTTCTGCAGAGCTCAGCACGGGCCGTGCCCGGTCAGACACGGGCCGTGCCCAGCATCATTACTGGCAGTTTTTATTTTCTGAGTTACAGAGAGCTGAACACGGGGCCGTGTCGGTGCAACACGGGGCCGTGTCCAACTCCCAGTAACTGGGATACAGAAAACGATTACTGTACTTCTGAGCACGGGCCGTGTTCACTGAGCACGGGGCCGTGGTGAACATTCTGACCAGCGTTCTTTTCTGTTTTTGTTGCAGGACTTGGAACCCAGGCGCCACATTTGAACCTCCTACGTAGTGCATGAGCTCCAGTTCTAGTAGAGACATAAAAGAACCCTTAGAAGAACCCGAGCGCTTTCTCAGAAAAAGACTAAAAGCTAAAAATCAAGAGAAAGCTTTGGGGGAGCCACTTCCAATGGCGGACCAACGTACCCTCATGGATTACCTACGGCCCACCGTAGGCAATCTCGGCGCCGCTATCAACGCACCGAATGTCGAAGCCAACAACTTCGAACTTCGGCCGCATTTGATACAAATGCTCCAAAACTCCGCAACCTTCCACGGGCTTGCGGACGAGGATCCCCATCTACATATTACTAACTTCTTAGAAATATGTGATACCTTTCGGATCAATGGAGCATCAAATGACGCCATCCGCCTTCGAATGTTTCCATTTTCACTAAAAGACCGAGCTAAGGCTTGGCTTAACACCCTCCCAGTTGGATCGGTAAACACTTGGGATGAACTTGCCCAAAAGTTTCTATATAAGTATTTCCCTCCTGCTAAAACGGCTAAATTAATGACTGAAATTAATACATACTCACAAGAGGATGGGGAATCCTTATATGAAACTTGGGAAAGGTTCAAGGAGCTTCTAAGAAAGTGTCCTCATCACGGTCTAGCGGTGTGGCAACAAGTATCCACTTTCTACAATGGGTTGTTGCCACACACAAGACAAACACTTGATTCAAGCTCCGGGGGACTTTTAGGTAATCGTCGCCCAAATGAAATATATAACCAAATTGAGGAAATTGCACAAACCAATTTTCAATGGCACACTCCCCGAGGTAATAAATCTATTGCCCCGGGCGCCCATAAGGTTGATGAAAGCACCTCTTTACAAGCCCAAATCGAGGCCCTCTCTTCAAAAATCAAAAAGCTAGAAATGACAAAAGTGGCCTCGGTTATGGCTTGTGAAGGGTGTGGTGGGTCACATGAAAATTGGAGTTGTATGAAAGAATTAGATGAACAAACAGAAACGGTAAACTACTTGGATAATAGACCTAGGCCGTCGGGTCCTCCAACGGGTACCTACAACCAAGGATGGCGTAACCACCCAAATCTTGGTTGGAGAGATCCCGGTAATAGTAGTAACCAACAAAACCAACGAACTAATTTTCAACAACCGCAAAATTTCTCTCAACAACAAGGTGGAAGAGAAAGGCTTGAAGATACTGTATCTCGCCTCATCTCTGACACTGAAAAGAAAAACTCGGATCGATTTCAACAATTGGAATCGAATTTCAGAAATCAACAAGCTAGCATTCAAAACGTTGAAAAACAATTAAATCAGCTAGCTCAAAATTTCTCCGAGAGACCACAAGGCGCGTTACCTAGTAATACCGAAACGAACCCGAAGGCACAAGTACATCTCATCACATTAAGAAATCGAACCGTGGGTCCCGAGGATGCTCCATTGCCGCCAAATGAAGGAAGCCATTCTAGCCAGCCTATGACTCCTCCTGCGCCAGAAAAGGCTTCTACACCAAATCAAGAGGCCACCAAGACTCCTCCAATTCCGTACCCCGGTAGGTTAAATCGTCAAAAGGCCGATGAGCAATTCGCAAAGTTTGAAAGTTTACTAAAACAATTACATGTTAATATTCCTTTTATTGAGGTCCTAACCCAAATGCCTAAATATGCAAAATTCATGAGGGATTTCCTCACTCACAAAAGGAAAATTGAATCATTGCAATTAGTTAACTTAGGCGAAGAATGCTCAGCTTTAGTACTCAACAAACTTCCACAAAAGAAAATCGACCCCGGGAGCTTCACAATCCCTTGTTCGATTGGGAAGTCTCCCGTCCGAAATGCTTTAGCCGATCTTGGGGCTAGCATCAACCTCATGCCCACATCAATGTTCAAGCGACTCGGCCTAGGAACAACAAGCCCTACAAAGATGAGCATACAACTCGCCGACAGATCCGTCAAATTCCCACAAGGTGTTGCCGAGAATCTGCTAGTCAAGGTTGACAAATTCGTCTTTCCAACCGACTTTGTCATCCTAGACATGGAAGAAGACACCGATGTCCCTCTCATTCTCGGTAGGCCATTTCTAGCCACCGCCCAAGCATTGGTGGATATGAATGACGGAACTCTAACATTGAAATTTGGGGATGAGGAAGTGAAATTTGAATGTGGCAAGCGAGTAGAGGAAGAAGATCCGGTCAACTACATGAAGGTCATAGACTCAAGCTTGGATGACGCTCTCCGACGGTGTAACATGGGATGCAACACATCCCACTTGGGTAACATATGACCAGGCTTCGGGTCTAGCCAAGGACCCTTATAAACGTGGCGCACCATGGAGACATTCCACGGAACTATCCTTAGTTAATTTAGATTAATTTTTATGTTTTCTAGTTAGTTTTAATTTTCAGGAATAAAACACACTCATGATGGTAAAGGATGAAAAGGGGAACGAGAAAAATGAACTCATGCACAAGAACAAGGCAACCCGACAATTCTCTCCATTTCAGAAGGTTCAACACGGGCCGTGCCCAACAAACACGGCCCCGTGCTGAACCACCTGCAGAAAAACGCCCAGTTCAGGTACCTGGACACGGGCCGTGTTCACCCAACACGCCCCCGTGTCCAGACTTCTGTTTCTCTTATCTTAATTTTGTTACTGGCACTTGAACACGGGGCCGTGCCCGGATAACACGGGGCCGTGTTCAGTGCCCAGTAACACAAATTTTTGCTTTTTAAACACTATTTTACACATCCAATCAACCTAAAAATTTATTTTTGGGACACATTGAGGACAATGTGTAATTTAAGTGGGGGGGGGGGGGGGAATGCTAAAACCTTGAATTTTGCAAGTCCTAAATACAAGCCTTACACAAAACTCTATTGGAACCGCTAATCACCCCAAATTTTTTCAAAAATTTCATTTTTTTTACTTGTCTAGGTTTAGCTCGGGAAATTCAAGTTCTCAAAAAGGTTATATTTTTACAAATTTACAACCGATAGCGTAGTGATAAAAAGAACCAACATAAGAAAATTATGAAAAGGCATGACAAACTTAGTTAAAATTTGATTATATATACTTGATCACATAAAAACCCATTCCCACAAAAAGTGAGTTTTGAGCCTTTATTGAGCATACAATTACATATCATTAGACTAAATGTTCATTTTTCGTTTCTTGTATGAATAGCCGCTGGGTTCTTACGACTCTAGAACTTGCCATGACGATACATTCCCGGTCCTTATCAACTTAAACCCGAGTAAGTAAATAATGAAGGCATTAGGACTAACCTTTTTTTTTTATTTCAACACCATTATTTTTCTTTTTCTTTTACCACCTACCCAAAAATCCCCCTAGTTAGCCCCTTTGAGCCTAAACCTTTTCATTTCATCACCCAAACCAAAAACCCTTTTTACCCACCAAAACCTTTTTCATTTTTAACCCTTTGTTTTAGTAACAAGTTCGGTTTTTCGTATGAAAAAAAAAAATTTGTTGATGATGAAGCAAAAAGAAAATAAACAAACAAGTTTATCAAAAATAACCTTGTTTGAATAAAAGCTTCATCAAAATAAAAAGTTGCAAAAATAGAAAATCTTACGAAAACCAACACTTGTTACGCCTTTTCGCCCTTTTTCTACTAACCACTAACCACTTTCCCAACCACCTACCTTTAACCCAAGCCTAACCCTTAACCCACAAAGTCCTCTTGATATTTACAACGGTATAAAAGTTAAAAAGGAGGAGGATTGATTGCTTGGCAAGCCTATGGTAGGAATAAGTCCCATGCCGCTCTCGAGTGATTCACTAAAAATACACCTTCGGCCGAGTGTGAGTGATTTCTCCCGTGAGGTATGTGAACTTGTATATAAGTGGAATTTTAAAAAGGCATGTTATGCCCAAAAAAGTAATTTCTCCTATGAAAAAGTTCTAAATAAATCATTACGAATAGGATTGTAAATAAATAAAAATAAAACCCAAAAAGATCTTGGACATCCCGACACTCTACGACAAGCCCAAAACCTTCTCTTCTACCTATTCCATTTGGGAGTGTAAGCCACATATTAAAGAGTTTTGCTTGAGGACAAGCAAAAGTTCAAGTGTGGGGGTATTTGTGTGCAAAATGCAACATATAAATTACATCAAACAAGGCATAAAACTAACCCTTTTTAAGTACTAATATTGGAAAAAGAGTGTTTTTGTCTTCCTTTTGTATTTTCAGGATTAAATGAGCTCAAAAACACAAAAGAAGCAAAAAGACAGCTATATCCAACATAAATACAAGGAAAGGAACATTAGTGGACTGCCCGACCCCTCAACGGCACCTTCCAAAGCAAATTAGAGAAGACAGAAGACTGAACACGCCCCGTGCTTAGCCAGCACGGGGCCGTGCCCAAGAAGCAGCAGAAAAGACAAATCTATAAAAGCTTCTATTGCCCACCACGGGGCCGTGTCCAGCGGACACGGGGCCGTGTCCAGCTCTCTGTTCAGCCTATAAATAGGAGTGCTTGGATTCATTTCATCTCATCCCTTGGCACACCACCTCTCTCACACTTCATCCACCACCCACCACCATCACAACACCATCATCCACCACCATCATCCATTGTCCATCGTCCATCGTAGAGTGTGTGAGTCGTCTCGGGATCCAAGATTGATCGTAAGAGTTCTTGACAATCAAGGCCATGTTTGCCTAAGTCTCTTACATCACTTGGTGAAGACAAAGTGTCTAGTATAATACTTTTTATTTCTAATCTTTTGCACTTTTTATTTGGTTTTGTATTAATGACTTTAATAACTAGTTTCTTATGTTGAAGGTGATCTTTCCTTATCGTTTGTCCGTGGTGTCTTGGCATTATTTTACTGTCTATATAAAATAAAGGATTTTCACCATTCATATCTCCACGGTCTATATGGAGGTATGTTGGCTACCTGGTCGGGGGTTAAGGGAACGGTTTGGTAAAGGTCTTGCCATTGTTCAGCGTTTAGAGGTCCTGCAATGGACCTGGGTCAAATTTAGTAGGACCTCCTTCAATGCTTCACGGTATTGGATGGCGGGGGTCCAAACTCTTTGATCCCCTCATAAGTTAACCACTATTAATACTATAACCCGGCTACTTAGGACTGTATCCCTGCTGACTCAGACTACTTAGCCGAGGGTAACGTCACCGCCAAAAGCGGGGCCTACCACAATACTGCATTAATAACTTAATTCATTATCTTCCAATAATCCACCCTTTTAGGATTGTATCCTTGCTGACTCAAACTACTGGGGTGAGGGTAACGTCACCTTCAAAAGAGGGGCCTACTACAATAACTAAGATAATCTCTTAATTATGTGCAAAAGTGCGAAAATAATCAAAGGTTATACTAGATACGAGTCGGAACCAAGTGATTCATCTTGTCTATCTGTTTTTCTTTTTATTTTTATTTTCAGCATTTTAGTTAGTTTTTATTTTTCTTAGTTTAAAACATTTTTCTAAACTTTTATTTTGGTTAGACGTTGAGGATAAACCGGTATTAAAATCTCTTGTGTCCTTGGACGACCTCGGTATCTTACCAACGCTATACTACACTCAACGATGGGTGCACTTGCCCATATGTGTGTTTCGTGTTAGTGAAATATCGTGTTTTATAAATTTAAAACTTGGCTAAAATAAGTGTTAAAAAGGGCTTAAAATATACACCTAATATATATAACACTTTACCGCACATCATTCCTCAACATCATGAGATATGTAGCCCAAGTCTCATATGGCAATGCATCAGCTAGCTTCTCAATCAACTCCTCATTATCTTTCTCGATGCTCAACCTCTTCATGTTAGCTAGCAAATTGCAGTATCTCTCAATGATTTGCTTTGTGCTTTCATTCTTCAACCCACGAAACAGATCAAACTTTTTCTTTAAAAGCGATTTCTTGTTTTTAACCATCTCTTGGCTTCCATGAAACTTTGATTTTAATGCTTTCCAGATCGAATAAGAAGTTCCATTGTGTTGCAGTAGAACCAAGATATCTTCTTTTACAGCTTGTTGTAGAAGACTTAGCATCATTTTCTCATCTTTGTATTTCTTTCTATTATCGGCACTTAGATCTTTGATTGCAATAATCTCTTCATCATCATTCGTTGGTCTAACGTATTTCGTCTCGACACATTCCCAAGCATCTAAGTAGTTAGCTTGTACCCAGATCTCAAAACGTCCTTCCCAACCCTTATACTCCTCGATGTTCATGAGCTTAGGCGGTTTTTGCATCGTCCCCGTTTCATTTTCCAACATCGTGTTCTGTGCAAGAGTGATCGGGGTAACCGGGGTAGCGAATGCGTTATAAAATTCCTCTTCCATGATTCGGTATCGAAGGATTTCTCACACAAGCTTTCAAACGAACTGGTTCACCTAGTGAAATACAAGCCTGTGGACACAAAAACAAATGATCAGTTTAAATGAACTGAATATGTGAATGTGTGTGACGGTTGAATCGATCTAGGACTCGTGTCGAAGATTCGCGGACTGACTAAACTCCAAACCGTGCAATCTGAGTGAATGGGCTGATAAAAAATTGATTCAATTGGGCCGAACTCAACTTTGTGTATCTGACACTAATCCAAGTCACATGGGCCTGATAACAATCTAGCAGACTTCAATCTAATTGGGCCGAGCACTTTGATGCAATTATCTTTTAAATTTGTATATTTAATCAAGGAAGGTGGTCGACAATCTATATTACCCAAGGAATTCTATTGGACCTCAAAATTTGACAACTAACTCAATC
The DNA here is from genome assembly GCA_030545235.1 of Helianthus tuberosus. NCBI lineage: Eukaryota > Viridiplantae > Streptophyta > Magnoliopsida > Asterales > Asteraceae > Helianthus > Helianthus tuberosus. Next base: position 116,933,137 of record CM060443.1, read on the forward strand.
AAATAGGCCGACACTTTCACATGCAACCTGTTATCCATGGACTTTTGTCAATTTATTAAAGAAGCCGATAACAATTACTCAAACAAAGCACAATGGTTCGGTGATGTGTTCAGAGGACAAAGCAAATTGAATGGGGCGAGAATCACAAACAAACTGATATCAAACGAAATACCAGGTTCAAACTAAATTCCCTCTCAAACGGAATCACAACCTTCAAATAGAATATGCTGTTCAAACTAAATCAACACCTTTGAAACGAAATTACCAAGTTCAAGCTATATAACTAATTTTGTTTGAAAACCTCAAACGGAATTAACCAACTGAAGCGAAAATAGTTAATTTCAAACGAAATCAACAAGAATTTTCAAACGAAATCAGGTAAGATGTGTAATCTCAAGCGAAATCAGCTAGAACAGCTCAAACGAAATCAGCATGATGTCATCATTTCGGTCCAAAAATTGTCCAATTGATCAAGTTTTAAGCTGATTTTAGTACTAAAACTCTCAAGGGTTTGTTAAAAACAGTTACGCACACATTGTGAAAAGATTAGCCGATTTTAACCATGAAAACTTGTAAATTTTGAAAAAGAAGGTGTAGAAATCAGATTTTGCAGCTGAATTGGTAAGAACTCTTCCTCCTGAGCTCTGATACCACTTGTAGGATCGTTTTAAGACCCGAACGAGTCGATCAGAAGAGTTTTACTCAACACGAGAGGCGGAAACAGACGTGGAAAGATCAATTCAGCAAGATATACACTTTAAACTGTTGTATGATTGATTTGATAAAGATTTACAATCTGACAACACTTCGGCAGCACTTCGTTGCACAAACCGGAAAGTTACAAATGAACTAGACATGAGAGGTATTTATAGGTGTTGCTATTTCGTTTGAAAGTGGCATGGGACACTTCAAAAGAAATTAAACAAGGTAATTTTGTTTGAATGTGTCACATGTCATGTTCAAACGAAATTAGCTCAAACACACATAAATCCTACCCTATTTCTCGTACAACACGTCCTGATCTAACAATTGTAATGTAAAACTCGATACAAGACGAAGTCGACAGACGCATGCACTAACACTTGATACCCAATTATTCCAAGTAAATGTGTGTGTGGTGATGAGTTGATATCAAAACTTTGGCTTAGTAATGTTTTGACATTCTTCACACTGAACTCTTCATGCTAATAATTCTTCGAGATCCAAACATCTCCATTCCGTGACAGATTTTGTTGTAGACTCTCCTTCAAAGTATCCGTTTCTTGTCTTTCATCATCTCTTGTTGGTACCCGAATCCACGCCCAATCCCAAAATCGTCCCCCATTTAGAACACTATTATTTTCCAAAACCGTTGCCCTTTTATTAGAAGCCAGATGATATATGTTCGGATATTGTACCTTCAACGGATTGTGACCCATCCATGTATCCAACCAGAATAACGTTTTGTCGCCCAAACCAACTTTGCTTCTCAAGCTTGAGTTGATATTTATATTTCTTTTTATGAATTCCTTTTTTATATCACCAATATTTTTCCATACTCCTGGTAACGATTTCCGGCACGGGATAGGTTCCACTTTTCTTGAACTACTATGTATCGATACAATTACCTTTGCCCATAAATTATCCGGTTCCATTTTTAGTCTCCACTACCATTTAACTAGTAGAGCCAAGTTCATATCCCTTATATTTCCAATCCCAAGTCCCCCAAAATCTTTTGAGGCTATAACTTTTTCCCAAAATCCCTTATATTTACTGCTCTTACGTAGCCAATATATTCATAAAGTACCTCCGAATATAAAAGGAAAGAGTGGACCGAGGATATTTGTAGTTTAGGCCAAAAATTAGTTATGAATGTTATGATTTTCTTTGGGACATGATGACGAGGGTAGCTCAAACCTTAATAAATTGATTAGACACACAACAACTTAAAAGGTTAAAAGGTTCAGAAATCGTCAGCTGTTGTGAACAGTAAAAAGGACAAGTCAGAGCCTTGTCACATCACCATTTGAGTGTGAAACCTCCTGCCCAGTCGCAACCAGAACATGTGGGAGAGCACACCCTTTTGTCCGCAGGTCCAAACCCTTCAACCCCTAAAAGGGCAAGTCCCTTACTGCAAGCCAGGTTCACTAGTCAAAGGTTTCTCCTTTGAGAAACCTCTTTCACTATATAATGCAGGCCATGATAGACATGCAAACCACTCCAGAATCAGTAGGAATCATCCTAACTCTCTGATTCTTCCTCTCCATCTCGAGAACTAGCTTCATGCTTGTTTCTCTTCTTCTTCCCCATGAGAACTAGCTTCACGCTCACTTCTCTTCTTCACCCTAAATAATTCCTCTTCTCCAACGATTGCTTTCTGGACTGATTTCTAATCAGTTCAGAATCTAAGGAGAATAACAATAATACTAGTGAACCTCTCTCCACGTCTTGCAAATGTGGGGGGACCCCACGACCTGCGTTAGGCTAACTGAAACCTTGAACCCCTTTACCCCGGAGATATCGCTACAGGCCTTGGTCTTGTATTTGTTGTAGCAACAAGTTGGCGCCCACCGTGGGGCTACGTCGCTTACTTTATCTTAAAGACCAGTTGTGTAGCTCCATTTTCTCTTTAAATCATGTCTGAAAGAACCCGGCAAGGTAAATCAGGTGCCTAACAACATCGATTTAAAACCATATTCTGATCGGATCTCACCGGTTAGATCTACACCTCTTTCTACGCCCAGAAGTACTCCAACGGGAACTATGTTCCCGAAGTTCACTTCTTTTTAACACCAACCCCATCTCGATCAGGGGTTGCATCTCCTGAAATCGATGCAATGCGTACAACGAAACACATGGATCTAACACCCGAGGGAGTAGCTATAAATTTCTTACAACTGAGATCTTTTCTCAACTAGCATGTGAGCCTAGAAAGGAAGAAAAAGGGTAAGAAAAAGACCAAATTATGAGGAGTCTGAACGCTCATTATCACCTGGCCATCCATCTCTTCCTTTTAGCAGCTCACGTTCAGCCACATCTTACATTGAAGCTGGTCCTAATGTGACAGACCAACCACTCAAGCCCTTGAGTTTTTGGGGAGGACAAGTCCAACCGCTTTTCCCTTATTTACCTCCCAACCCGTTACAACCGGTACACCTATTGGGCATGAAACCACTCTTGATCAATTATGGCAGTCACCAGCTTCAAGTGTTCCCCCTCCCATTGCTACTTCGTGAAAACAAGCCATGGCCACCCTGCCTTTGGCTCGAGATATGGTCATGAGTACATCCATGGGAATGCCTTATACAGTACCATCAGAAATCCTTCAAGGCTTTAACCTTATGCCCCAGCTGATGACACAAATTATGGCATCTTTTATGAGTACCATCAGAAAGCCTTTAAGGCTTTAACCTTATGCCCTAGCTGATGACATAGGTGATGGCACAATTTCCTTTGCAGCACGTGAAAGCTGGATTACGACACAGAAAGCCTTCAAGGCTTTAACCTTAACATCATCAACCAAGTGCCAACCACTCACTAGGGTGCCTCAAGCGGTAACCCCGCTTCAAGGGTAGTAGAAGACCTCTCAAAACCCTACAAGCCCAACAACTTGTCTTGCTTCTCCCAACAAATCGTTGATTACGAGTTTCTAACCCAGATAAAGATGCTATCACGGTGCTGAAAACCACCTCCAAATCTTCGCCGGGGCAGCAAGAATTGAAAAATTGCCCAGCCCCGAATGTTGTCTCATGTTCATGCAAACCCTTGAAGGGTCTTCACGCATATGGTTCAATGACCTTCCTGAACGAAGCATTCAGACCTTTGCCGATCTTAGCAAAGGTTTCCCATAACAACGGAAGTATGTCAAGCACGCTACGATAATCTTCCGGGTCAAACAGCGTGATGATGAAAGTCTAAGAGACTTCATCGAGAGGTACAAGAAGGAAGATTTAACTTACGATGATGAAAAGATTAGGGTTGCAGGGTTCATGAATGCTAAATTCCAAATATCTCACAAGAGACTTCAATAAATGCCTACCCAAAACCCTTGAAGAAGCACTCAAAAGGGCTGAAGCCCACATTCGAGGAGAATAAGCTGTAGACATCAAAGTACAAAATAAAAGACTCTTAACTGGAGCTTCCAGTATGGCTCTTATGACAAACGGTTCAAAGGTTTGGATTCCAGAAGGCCTGAAGGCCGGAACCCTCCAAGCCGAGAAAAAGCCATAAACTTTACAGCCTTAACCAAGGCTCCACAAGAGATCTTGGAAACCGAAGAGGTAAAACACAGCTTCCACCCTCATCAACCTTTGCCAAAAAACAAAAGATTGGAAAAATCAAACCAGTATTGTGAGTTTCATGAATAGAAAGGTCACCATACTAATGATTGCTTCCAATTCAAAAAGAGAATCGATAAGCCGTCAAGTCCGAACTGGCTCACTTGGTTAAATGGGTCAAGGAAAAGATGGTTGAAAAAAAGTAGGGAGTGAACATGGTCGACCTTGAAAACAAAGCTTCTCACAAACGCCATCATTTCAAGGCATGGGAACGTCAATATGTTTGCTTCCCACCACTAGAAGGAGAGTTACTTTCAAACCCTCTGGTGATGGAATCCAACATAGGAACCATCAAGAAACAAAAGGCTTACATTGACACCGGTGCAACCACCAAAATCATGTTTGAGAAATGCTTTAACTGTGACACCTGTGTCACTTCAACCATCAAACAGATTCCAAACCAATGAAATAATGTGTTTCATATTTGGGATTTGTATAAATATGTGTATCATTTGCACATATCAATTCTTGTTCAATTTCGGGCTCTAAATCGCTTTCTGGAAGGTTATACGCGCACTGATGCGTAAATATAACCAGTTTAATGCAACAAACACTCCGGAATAGTGACATAGGCTTAACATACCTTAAATAACCTTTACATAACTTAGAAATAAGTTTTGGAAGGTTTGGTGTGCCGAAATCAAGTTTATTCGCTTACAGGGACTAAATTCGACAAACTGCGAAAGTATGCCGATTCGTACCGTAACGGACATTCCGGAACATGACCATAAGTTAAACATACCCTAAATATCCTTTAAATAGCTTAGAAATAGGCTTTGAGGGGTTCGGTGTGCTAAAATAAACTTTTTGGTCATTCAGGGACTAAAAGCGTCAAAAAGTGCATAAGTTTGCATTTTTCGCGCATATCTTACGTTCTGAATACATCCGGACATCCAAAACTTTATGTAATCATTAAAATATCATTAAAATATTTTATTTTAGTGATTGGCATGATAAAATTCCATTCGTCACGTAATTTGGATCGTTTTTCGCATTCGTTCGTGTTTCGTCGTAATTAGCCGAACAACGCAACCGTACGACCAAATGAACCGACATCCGAGATATTTTTGAGCATGTTTCATGTTCCCTATACTTTAACTTCATTTTAGAGGCTTTAAATGGGATTAACGGGGCTTAAACGTGTCAAAAATGCATCAAAAACCATGTTTTGCACATTCAGGGACCAAAATTGACAATCTGTCATAGTTATCTTAGAAAGGGACCAAAGTTGAAAATCTGATTTCCAGCTTGTTCCAGCTGTTCTCCTCATTTACACATGGTTTTAATGAAACTAGGGGCTTGTTCTGGGGTACCCATGGTATTCTAAAACCATGGTCACACATGTAAGGTCAAGATCGAAGCTCGGTTTTCGATGAACGATCCTAACGGTCTTGGTTTTCCTATAAATACCCCACCCCTCTTACTTCAAAAATCACATTTGATCTGATTTGGCTCTCTAAGTTGAAGTTATACACTTCATACCTGAGAGTAATCGGATCAAAACTCCATAGCTTGGACCCGTTGTAAGTCCTCTTTCGTTCTTTTACGCGTTTTAGCATGAAAGTCAAACATTGTTTGGCTTTCAGCTTTGACCAGTTTATGGCCAACACGAAGTTCATTTGCACTTCATAACGTGAGCGTAATCACGAGGGTTTTAGTCTCTTACGTCTATACCTACTGATTACCACGTTATCTAGGCATAGTGGCGAGTCGTAGTTTCGGCCAAAATGCGTATTCTTGCGTATTTTGTAACCAAACTAATTTTAGGTATCAAAACCGTTTGTTTTGATACCAAACCTGTTTTCAAACCTCGTTAAGCATGTTTTAACATGTTTAGCTCGTCACTTTAGGTTTAGTGCTTATGTAGGGTCGTAAAGGTAAGCGGTCTAAATAACCACTTATACTTTCGAAACCGACCCGTTTGGTCGATCATTAGGATCCGACCAAACACATTAGGTGACCATAGTTGTATAGGGAATAACCTTCCGAGGTTATACCTTATGGTCACTTCGTTTAGTTAGTTGTATGATAGGTAGTTTATATGCCTTAGGAAAATTTCCAAAACGCCCTTTGTGACACCTGTGTCACTTCAACCATCGAGCAAATTCCAAACCAATGAAATATTATATTTCATACTTGGGATTTGTAAAAATATGTGTATCATTTGCACATATAAACTCTTGTTCGATTTTAAGCTTTAAATCGCTTTCTGGAGGGTTATACGCGCTCTGATGCGTAAATATAACCAGATTAATCCAACGAACACTCCGTAATAGTGAAATAGGATTAACATACCTTAAATAACCTTTACATAACTTAGAAATAAGTTTTAAAGGCTTTGGTATGGCAAAAACAAGTTAATTCGCTTACAGGGACTAAACTTGACAAACTGCTAAAGTATGCCAATTTGAACTGTAACAGACATTCTGGAACATGACCATAAGTTAAACACACCTTAAATATCCTTTATATAGCTTAGAAATAGGCTTTGAGGGGTTCGGTGTGCTAAAATAAACTTTTGGGTCATTCAGGGACTAAAAGTGTCAAAAAGTGCACAAGTTTGCACTTTCGCGCATAACTTACGTTCTGAATACATCCGGACATCCAAAAATTTATGTAAGCACTAAAACATTTTATTTTAGTGTTTGGCATAAGAAAAATCCATTTGTCACGCCATTTGGATCGTTTTTCGCGCTTATGCGCATTCCGTCGTAATTAACCGAACATCGCGATCGTACGGCCAAACGAACCAACATCCGAGATATTTTTGAGCACATTTTAAGTTCCCTATACTTTGACTTCATTTTAGAGCTTTGAAATGGGGTTAACGGGGCTTAAACGTGTCAAAAATGCATCGAAAACCAAGTTTGGAGCTGCAGGGGCCTGTTTTGCCATTTTTCAAACTGTCTGGTCTGCAGGTCCTTGGGCACCTCAACACTCTGAGTGTTGCGGTGCGCAAGCAGGGATCAGATGCAGCAACTTGTTTTTAAACAGCTGTTAACAGCCCTTAACCCTTCCAAAGGCCAATGCCATGTGTCCAACTCTTATGGTGGGAGCAATATGAGTTACCACAACATTCCGACAAGTGTACGGGCGAGATCATTCCCTCTTCTCCAAGAAACGATCCTAACGGTGAACCGAAATCTATAAATACCCAAACCCCCTTCATTGCAAAACCCACTTGAAATCTGAGATTTCTCTAAGTTGGGGTGTTTCATCACCTCATACTTGAGAATACTTGGGTTATCAATCTTGCGGGGACCCTTTGTAAGTGTTCCTTCATTCTTTTATTGCTTTTCGAGTCCGAAAGTCAAACTTTGTTTGACTTTCTGCATTGAACAGTTTATGGTCAATGCAAAGTTCGTTTGAACTTCATAACGTGAGCGTAATCACGATGGTTATAGTCCCTAGTGACTATACCTACTGATTACCACGTTATCTAGGCTCAGTGACGAGTCGTAGTTTCAGCCAAAATGCGCATTCTTGCGTATTTTGTAACCAAACTACTCTTGGGTATCAAAACCGTTTGTTTTGATACCAAACCTGATTTCTAAACTTAGTTAAGCATGTTTTAGCATGCTTAGCTCATCACTTTTAGTTTAGTGCTTATATAGGGTCGTAAGGTAAGCGATCTAAACAATCGCTTATACTTTCGAACCCGACCCATTTGGTCGATCATTAGGATCCGACCAAATACCTTAGGTGACCATAGTGTATAGGGAATAACCTTCCGAGGTTATACCTTATGGTCACATCGTTTGAGTAGTTGTATGATAGGTAGTTTATATGCCTTAGGCAAATTACCAGAATACCCTTTTCATGTATAATTGGTAATTAAGCACATGTAACCTAAACTTTTGTCACATAACTGATTATGTAACATGTTTAGGCATATAACCCTTGTCATAGGGCTAGTTAGACGTCTCGAGTGCGCTTTTACGCGCACGACGCGTTAAAGTAGCATAAGCTACCTTAATGGGTCGCGATGGGTCGAAAGCACTTAGGTTAGGTTTCATTTAGTATGTAGGTTTTGTTAAAACATATGACACGAGTCTCCATACTCGTTTGGTTTACGAACCCTCATTCTGTCTAAATCCTCCGACTTAGGTCCGGTTTATTAACATAGTTACCTATATTAGGTGCCGTTTGATTCCGTGATCTCTAGCATTGCTTGGTGGTTATCTTAGGACTTCTGAGCAATCTCATGTGAGTACATAGTTCCCCTGTTTTACTGTTTTCCAAACTGTTTTGGGGTGAAGCATGTGTACCTATGTGTTATTTTCATGATTTCAAAGTATAATTGATTATACATGTTATTACTTATCTTTTGACAAACTAAATGACTATCTATGGTTTAAACACTGATTTCTCAAAGAACATAAAATAAAAATGTTGAATTGTACTTATTTTATGTTCACCAGACCGATTGTTAGTATGATATAGCGCTATAGGATTAGACACCCCATTCCTGTTGTCATGGAATGTCTGAAACCAATTTGTTTCTCCATCCAAATAGGGATTGCCTTTGTGGTATCCTTATAGTCTCAAAGGTGTAGTTTGATGCACTAGGTCTGAATGAACTCTTAAATCACACTTTTAAAGTATAGTTTGATGTACTCCCATGTGTGATATTGTACAGAACCAACATATATATTTTATCAACAAACCAAAACATATTTTTATATGTTATTTATAAAACCCAAAGCATATTTTGATATGTTATTTATGAAACCAAAACATAGTTTAATATGTTATTTACAAATCCAAAAGTATACTTTTAATATGCTACTATAAGGTTATTCGTTTAACCTTACATTATTTTACAAAGCATAACTTTTGATTTATTCAAACACTTTGTTTTGTACATTTTTACTTGTGGTTTAAGAAATCTCATTTTACTTACCATACATAACTTTTGTTTACACATTACATGGTTTACATTTAACTTGAGTTATACAATAACATTGGACTATTGGTTTAAACATGAACATTCTATATTGGTGGTTTGGTTTGAGTAAGTGACTTAAGTAACGAGGCGTGTGTAATATGATACAAGCATGGTGGATACGCCGTTGGTACTTCCTATATATAAGTGTTTGTATGGTATTACATATCGTAGCGTTATTTGAATCATTTCAATTTAAGTCATATAACATTTTATACAAATAACATTCTTTTCATAAGACATTGTTTTACAACAACTTATCTTATACAAACTCATTTTACATGGTTATTCATTTAACCTTACATTTATTTATACATATCATCTGATCATATTGTTTTTCAAACGATTTACAAAACAAATCAATTTACGAGGTTCATGACTAAACTATATAAATCATTTTCTTAAACTTACAAGTCATGAATCCTATTTTCACAAAACCTATGTATCTCACAGGCATTTTTATGCTGACGTACCTATTTTTACACATGTTTCAGGTACTGCTTTGCAATGATTTGTTGATACATGCTACATTTAGGATGGACTCGTGCCTTAGGAACTTTAAAACTTGGAAGATCATAGTTGTACTTATTTGATTGTATTAAAACAATGAGTTCATTTATTCAATAAAACAGAATTTATTTATTCCATGGTTATGAAACAATGATTCTGTTGCAACACTCCCCGACGTTTCCGCCACGTCTGGTTGTTCTACGTGGTCGGGGTGTGACAGAAAAGTTGGTATCAAAGCCAATGGTTATAGGGAATTAGGTTATTAGTAATGCTTTGACCTAGACTATAACCTTCCTAGGACCCTAACACAAGTTTTCTTGTGTTTAGTTTTAAAACAATACCGTCACTTATTCTTAGGTGACAACCACAATAAGAACACAAATTTCTATCCCGCTTTGAAAACTAATAATCTGTTCTAGGATGATTTATTATATGGTTTTGAATCCTCTAAGTTTTCAAATCCCGTCAAAGTTGGTCTAAATAATGTGAACACGTGCAAACTGGAAGGGTGGGTGCCTGTACCCTGAGTTTTCTGTCTAAGGCTAGAGTGTTCGTACAAATCCACATAATCGGACCAGTCACTCTTACCTGGGAACTCTTGGGGTGAGTGTCCACTTATAGGCGAGCATGTCTTCGCGATACATTATTTTTGACCTATTTACTTTGATTATTCACTGGGGTCGTTTGTTGCTTTGTAGTAACAAACAAATGACCACTATCCTTGCTTTCATCAGATTTGTTTCATCTCATTCTTTTCATCTAATTCTCTCACTCGTTTCCTTTCATGTTCCTCTTTTAGAATGCCTCCTCGACACGACAATCAGATGGCGAATGCCGAACTGGCGGAAATCATCGCGCAGCAAATGGCTGCTGCCTTCCCAAATCTTTATGCTCAAATGATTCAAGCCATCAACAACAATAATGCTCCATGCAATTTCAAGAATTTTAACTCGGCTAAACCGCTCAAGTTTAGTGGTACTGAGGGAGCAACTGGGCTTCTTCAATGGTTCGAGAGCATTGAGAATACTTTCCGTCATGTTCAGTGTCCTGAAAATCGCAAGGTCGAGTTTTCTTCGAGTGTGTTTCAGAAGAGGGCTCTTATGTGGTGGAACGGGGTTATGAGAGACCGCGATGCTGAGGTTGCATTAGCATAGACTTGGGCCGAGCTTAGGGCTCTTATGATGAAGGAATTCTGTCCTCGTCATGAGCTAAGGGCTCTAGAAAGGGAATTTGATGATTTGAAGCAAGACAGTGGGGAACATCGAGCCTATACTGACCGCTATGAGGAATTGAGCTTGTTATGCCCTACTATGGTTACGCCTCTGGATAAGGCGATTGAGAAATACATTGATGGTCTTCCTGACGTAGTTCAGGATATCGTTACTGGCAGCAACCCTACTACTGTCAGACAAGCCATTGAATTGGCTGCCACTCTGACTGAATCCCATATCAGGAAGCGCAAACTGTTTCGGAAGGGCGACTCAAGACCATCTGACAAGACTGCTCAAGTGGAACCGAAGGAAGAAAATGCTGAGGTGTCCAAGAAGAAGAAGCGCAAAGCCTCTCAAAACTACGCTGTAACTGCTCAAGACAAACAGGTTGCACCAAACCAGCCAGCACAACCTCGCAAAAGGCAAAACTATGTTGGTACCGCACCTTTGTGCAACAAGTGCAACCGTCATCATCTAGAGCAAGAGCAGTGTCACAAATGTACCCACTGTGGGCGGTTGGGACATTTGATCAATGTTTGTCGTTATGCAAATCAAGCTGCTGCAAACCCTGCTGCTGTTCAAGCGCGGTTCCCTCCGGGGTCATGTTATAACTGTGGTGACCTTACCCACTACAGGAACAATTGCCCAAGAGTTGTTAACATACCTCTAGCGTGTGGACGAGTGTTCAACATCAATGAGGCAAACATGAACAATGATGCAGCAGTGAACAATTAGTGTTTTGTAATTCCTTGGTTGTTATCTTTTGACACTTCAAGACAATTCGGTTGTTACATAAATAAAGAATTATTGTTTTTATTTCTGTAAAAGTTATGCGTTTATGTGAATGTTTGATGCAACCTTATGATGTCAACCCGAAGACAAACTACTCGTATGGTTCAGTCATTTTATGATCACTTGTGATCTCCCTAAGAACCTTTAACACTCGTTTCTTTTAAGAAACAAAGCCAAACTCTTATTGAAAATCCTTCTATCTTTATAGATAGATCCTTGAAAATCATTGAAGTGCCAAATGAAATCCATGGATTGGATTCCTGGTGTGCCTTAAATATCCATACCTAAAGACAACAAATTAAAGAATCAAGTTAACTAATTTTGTGCTTATGTGTTTTCTTACATGTTTTGTGGTTGTATGTGATCCATCCAAATCCTCGTAGAATCTTCCATATCTTATATGAGGGATTCATAATAGGATATCCAAAGTTACTATCTTAAATCCTTAATGGACTTCTACGTTATAGTCAAGTCCCTTGGGTTTTAAAGTACTATTCTATAATCGGACCTCTTGAATGGTCTGGTTAAACAGATTGATTTTGAAAATCTGATTAGAAATATCATGTGATGATATAATTAAAAAGATCCCTTAAGTGGTCTATTTAAGGAGATCGTACGACGGTCTAGTTAAGAAGATCATGTGTTGATCTAGTTAAAAGGCTCGTTCGTTGATCTAATTAAAAGGACCCTTTGGTGGTCTAGTCGAGTCGTTTCATGTTTATTCAAGTGACTTTTTTTTCCTACGCATTATGAAATGAACTGTGCGGACTGTGCAAGGAATTACGTAATTATGGAGGCCTACATAATTATGGAATCCAGTTCACAGAAACCACAAGAAGTTTTGTCATGTGTTAAGACCTGTAGTGACGAGAATAATGATACGGGAGAAGTCTTGGACTTTGACCGATGTCATTTATTCTCACACTCCCCAATTCTGATCTCAATCACACACCAAGTTTCCTATGATAAGTCTTCATAAGAAACGTTCTTCTGTCCGTAGTTCAAAATTCCATGTTTTACTATTACAAGGACTTCACTTTAAGGGTTAACAAATTCGCTAAGAATCCTAACATGGCCCAGAGTTTTACTTAAGGGTTCAATGGATTTATTTGAAGGCGAAACCGTCACGGCTGTCTTCACAAGTTTCCTCTAGAATTAAATTTCGGGACGAAATTTCCTAAAGTAGGGAGACTGTGACACCTGTGTCACTTCAACCATCGAAAAAATGCCAAACCAATGAAATATTGTATTTCATACTTGGGATTTGTAAAAATATGTGTATCATTTGCACATATCAACTCATGTTCGATTTTAAGCTTTAAATCGCTTTCTGGAGGGTTATACGCGCTCTGATGCGTAAATATAACCAGATTAATCTAACGAACACTCCGGAATAGTGAAATAGGCTTAACATACCTTAAATAACCTTTACATAACTTAGAAATAAGTTTTAAAGGCTTTGGTATGGCAAAAACAAGTTAATTCGCTTACAGGGACTAAACTTGACAAACTGCGAAAGTATGCCAATTTGAACTGTAACAGACATTCTGGAACATGACCATAAGTTAAACACACCTTAAATATCCTTTATATAGCTTAGAAATAGGCTTTGAGGGGTTCGGTGTGCTAAAATAAACTTTTGGGTCATTCAGGGACTAAAAGTGTCAAAAAGTGCACAAGTTTGCACTTTCGGGCATAACTTACGTTCTGAATACATCCGGACATCCAAAAATTTATGTAAGCACTAAAACATTTTATTTTAGTGTTTGGCATAAGAAAAATCCATTCATCACGCCATTTGGATCGTTTTTCGCGCTTATGCGCATTCCGTCGTAATTAACCGAACATCGCGATCGTACGGCCAAACGAACCGACATCCGAGATATTTTTTAGCACATTTTAAGTTCCCTATACTTTAACTTCATTTTAGAGCTTTGAAATGAGGTTAACGGGGCTTAAACGTGTCAAAAATGCATCGAAAACCAAGTTTGGAGCTGCAGGGGCCTGTTTTGCCATTTTTCAAATTGTCTGGTCTGCAGGTCCTTGCGCACCTCAACACTCTGAGTGTTGCGGTGCGCAAGTAGGGGTCAGATGCAGCAACTTGTTTTTAAACAGCTGTTAACAACCCTTAACCCTTCCAAAGGCCAATGCCATGTGTCCAACTCTTATGGTGGGAGCAATATGAGTTACCACAACATTCCGACAAGTGTACGGGCGAGATCATTCCCTCTTCTCCAAGAAACGATCCTAACGGTGAACCGAAATCTATAAATACCCAACCCCCTTCATTGCAAAACCCACTTGAAATCTGAGATTTCTGGTGTTTCATCACCTCATACCTGAGAATACTTGGGTTATCAATCTTGCGGGGACCCTTTGTAAGTGTTCCTTCATTCTTTTATTGCTTTTCGAGTCCGAAAGTCAAACTTTGTTTGACTTTCTGCATTGACCAGTTTATGGTCAATGCGAAGTTCGTTTGAACTTCATAACGTGAGCGTAATCACGATGGTTATAGTCCCTAGTGACTATACCTACTGATTACCACGTTATCTAGGCTCAGTGACGAGTCGTAGTTTCGGCCAAAATGCGCATTCTTGCGTATTTTGTAACCAAACTACTCTTGGGTATCAAAACCGTTTGTTTTGATACCAAACCTGTTTTCTAAACTTAGTTAAGCATGTTTTAGCATGCTTAGCTCGTCACTTTTAGTTTAGTGCTTATATAGGGTCGTAAGGTAAGCGATCTAAACAATCGCTTATACTTTCGAACCCGACCCATTTGGTCGATCATTAGGATCCGACCAAATACCTTAGGTGACCATAGTGTATAGGGAATAACCTTCCGAGGTTATACCTTATGGTCACATCGTTTGAGTAGTTGTATGATAGGTAGCTTATATGCCTTAGGCAAATTACCAGAATACCCTTTTCATGTATAATTGGTAATTAAGCATATGTAACCTAAAATTTTGTCACATAACTGATTATGTAACATGTTTAGGCATATAACCCTTGTCATAGGGCTAGTTAGACGTCTCGAGTGCGCTTTTACGCGCACGACGCGTTAAAGTAGCATAAGCTACCTTAATGGGTCGCGATGGGTCAAAAGCACTTAGGTTAGGTTTCATTTAGTATGTAGGCTTTGTTAAACCATATGACACGAGTCTCCATACTCGTTTGGTTTACGAACCCTCATTCTATCTAAATCCTCCGACTTAGGTCCGGTTTATTAACATAGTTACCTATATTAGGTGCCGTTTGATTCCGTGATCTCTAGCATTGCTTGGTGGTTATCTTAGGACTTCTGAGCAATCTCATGTGAGTACATAGTTCCCCTATTTTACTGTTTTCCAAACTGTTTTGGGGTGAAGCATGTGTACCTATGTGTTATTTTCATGATTTCAAAGTATAATTGATTATACATGTTATTACTTATCTTTTGACAAACTAAATGACTATCTATGGTTTAAACACTGATTTCTCAAAGAACATAAAATAAAAATGTTGAATTGTACTTATTTTATGTTCACCAGACCGATTGTTAGTATGATATAGCGCTATAGGATTAGACACCCCATTCCTGTTGTCATGGAATGTCTGAAACCAATTTGTTTCTCCATCCAAATAGGGATTGCCTTTGTGGTATCCTTATAGTCTCAAAGGTGTAGTTTGATGCACTAGGTCTGAATGAACTCTTAAATCACACTTTTAAAGTATAGTTTGATGTACTCCCATGTGTGATATTGTACAGAACCAACATATATATTTTATCAACAAACCAAAACATATTTTTATATGTTATTTATAAAACCCAAAGCATATTTTGATATGTTATTTATGAAACCAAAACATAGTTTAATATGTTATTTACAAATCCAAAAGTATACTTTTAATATGCTACTATAAGGTTATTCGTTTAACCTTACATTATTTTACAAAGCATAACTTTTGATTTATTCAAACACTTTGTTTTGTACATTTTTACTTGTGGTTTAAGAAATCTCATTTTACTTACCATACATAACTTTTGTTTACACATTACATGGTTTACATTTAACTTGAGTTATACAATAACATTGGACTATTGGTTTAAACATGAACATTCTATATTGGTGGTTTGGTTTGAGTAAGTGACTTAAGTAACGAGGCGTGTGTAATATGATACAAGCATGGTGGATACGCCGCTGGTACTTCCTATATAAGTGTTTGTATGGTATTACATATCGTAGCGTTATTTGAATCATTTCAATTTAAGTCATATAACATTTTATACAAATAACATACTTTTCATAAGACATTGTTTTACAACAACTTATCTTATACAAACTCATTTTACATGGTTATTCATTTAACCTTACATTTATTTATACATATCATCTTATCATATTGTTTTTCAAACGATTTACAAAACAAATCAATTTACGAGGTTCATGACTAAACTATATAAATCATTTTCTTAAACTTACAAGTCATGAATCCTATTTTCACAAAACCTATGTATCTCACAGGCATTTTTATGCTGACGTACCTATTTTTACACATGTTTCAGGTACTGCTTTGCAATGATTTGTTGATACATGCTACATTTAGGATGGACTCGTGCCTTAGCAACTTTAAAACTTGGAAGATCATAGTTGTACTTATTTGATTGTATTAAAACAATGAGTTCATTTATTCAATAAAACATAATTTATTTATTCCATGGTTACGAAACAATGATTCTGTTGCAACACTCCCCGACGTTTCCGCCACGTCTGGTTGTTCTACGTGGTCGGGGTGTGACACCCTTTTTACGCCAAAATTCATTTTAAGCATATATAACATAATTTTTGACATCTAAACTGATTTGGCAACAATATTAGACATGTTAAGGCATATTTTACTTGTCATAGGACTAATTAGGCGGTCCGAACGCGTTTTTACGCGAACGATGCGTTAAAGTAGCATAAGCTGCCTAAACAAGTCGTAATGGGTCGTAAGCACTTAGGATAGGTTCCGTTTTAGAATGTAGGCTTTGTTAAACCATATTACATGAGTTCATACACTCATTTGGTTTACGAAACCACATTTTATCCGATCCTCCGATTTAGGTCCGTTTATTAATGTAGTTACCTATATTAGGTGCCGTTTGATTCCGTGATCCTTCTAGTGTTGCTTGGTGGTTATATAAAGACTATTAAGCAATCTCAAGTGAGTACATAGACCCCTCTTTTCCTGTTTTTCAAACGTTTTGGGGTGAGACACATGTGCCTACTTGTTACTTGCATGCTTTCCATGTTTTCATATCATATACTTGCTATGTTCATTAGTACACTACTAGTACATGATTTCATTATGTTTTTGCTATGTATGTCCATTTAGTGCATACTTAGTACATCGTTTTACATTTCATTTCATGCTATGTATGTCCATTTAGTGCATACTTAGTACATTATTTTACATTACATTTCATGCTATGTATGTCCATTTAGTGCATACTTAGTACATTATTTTACATTTCATTTCATGCTATGTATGTCCATTTGTTGCATAGTTAGTACATTATTTTCATAAAACATGCTTACATTTTGGTATGACATTTGGTTTGTTTAAATGGCTCAAAAATACATTCATTAACATTAGCTATGCCGTTCGTTAGTAGGTAGTGGTACCATAGGAATTGACAACTCCCGTTCCTGACATCCTAGGTATGTTTGGATGGAAGGAATGACCGAATTCGATAAACATAACTCAGATAAATCTTTAATTTGTTTAAGGGTTTATCGCCACAGTCTCAAGGCTTGAATGTATGCATTTTCACAATACCGCATATATGTTTGTATCAGTAAAGCATGCATTATTTTACAAAACATAAATTTTGATTATAATTTATCAAATGTATTGTTTTGTACATTTCTTTCTTATAGGGTCGAGTAAATGCTTTTAATCAAAAAAGGCTTTTTATTCACTCTACATTACATTTGTTTACTCCATAACATTTTGTCGCAACCCCCGATCCCTTATCTGTCCCGGGAACGGGCGGACGCGAGCTCAGAGTTTCGGTGGTATCAGCTATTTAATCTTGCAGCGGAATTTTTCATCAGGACCGTAGTTAGGAAATGTTTATCAGAGTAAAACCACCATAAATGATATTAATCAACACATGGGCAAAACCCAAGTTTCTTATTACACTACATTTATAGAGAAAAACCCTATTTTATTTAATTTAAAACATCGTTTATTAGATAACTTTTATAGCCACTTATTTTCCAAGCCTTCAGTGCTCTCGAGCTGGCTTTTTCCCAGTTGGCTTTCACATTGTGTTACCTGAAACATGTTTTTAAAAACATTTTGTCAGCGGGAAATACTGGTGAGTGAATCCCAGTTTAATCAAGAAACATTTTATCAATTAACACAGTATTGAGAGCGATCACATTGTTTATTTCTACACAATTACTCATTTAGTACTGTCAATCCTTGACTGGCGGGTCATATTACACATTGGCTAACTCGTTGTCCAATGGTAACGTACTGTCATTCCGACTTACTACTCGCAAGTAATAAATTTTGTATACAAAACCCCAACATACCGGCAGTAATTGAAGAACTACAAAGACTCAGTCACTGCTTAATCGCATTGTAAAACAATTAAGGTTTTGTAAAACATTCCAAAAAGGTTAACAAAAAGAGGATAAACTCACATTGCTATCTTAGACTTCGCGTAAGGGTTTCCTGGATATAATCTATAATTTATACAAATGTACATTGGTTAGTATCATAACCCTTTGAAAATATTAATGATACCCTCCCCGAGACGGCATTCCAACAACTACGTCGGGCAGAACCACGACAGTTGTTACGGAACCCTAAATCAATCGGGCAGCGTAACTATTACGAAACTGGGGTTATAATACTTACAACGGAGCAGAACCTCGCTAATTAGGGGTATAATACTCGACTATAATGCTTATAACTTCAGAAATTTGAGATTGAGAATGAATTGTGAGCGACGGAAAACGAAAACTGATGGCCTTCTTATATAGGTGCTGAAACTGGTCCTCACGCGGCCAGCGTAAAGAACAGACAAGGGTTACGCAGCCCGCGTCAACCCTGGTCAACTGACTAGCTTGTCCCGGTCATGATCTAGACCCGCCACAATGTCGACATGTGTCAGCTCAGGGTGTCTACGCGTTGTTGATCTCTCGCGGCCCGCGTTAACTTAAACAAGAACTCTTACGCGGCCCGTTTGAACTAAAGAATTCAATGATATTAGGTTTCAACCCTGATACCGCCCGCGTGAGTGGTTGGGGTGGGTCTACGCGGCCCGCCTCAACTCAATATTTCTTGTTTTTAATTTATTTTATAAACTATAACGTATTTCGGGCTTGGTTTTCACGTACAGGGTGTAATATAAAACATATTGGGACATTCTAAAATATACTAGAGTGTTAGACACATTATGAGGGTGTCGGTTTTACCGAGGGTTGTTACATCCTCCCCACCTTGTTTTAGAGCTCATCCTCGAGATCTACTGTAATAAGTGCGGATATTTTCTTTTCATTTCAGAGTCAAGCTCCCATGTGTATTCAGGTCCTCTTTTGGAGTCCCACTTCACTTTGACTAGAACTAGTCTCTTATGCTTGAGATTCTTGACTTTCCTGTCTTCAATCTGTAGAGGTCTTTCTACAAACTTGAGTTGTTCATTTACCTCTATATCCTTAAGATGAACTATTAGTGATTCATCAGCTAAACACTTTTTGAGATTAGATACATGAAACACATCATGTATTCCTGCCATTTCCTCTGGCAGTTGTAGCTGATAGGCTACAGGTCCTATTCTTTTAATAATCTCAAAAGGTCTAACATACCTGGGACTTAGCTTTCCCCATTTGATGAATCTTACTATTCCTTTCCAAGGAGAGACTTTCAACAATACTTTATCTCCTACTTGAAATTCTAATGGCTTGCGCCGGTTATCGGCATAGCTCTTTTGTCGATCACGTGCGGCTTTCAGTCGTTCCTTGACTTGAATGATTTTGTCGGTTGTTTCTTGTACAATCTCAGGTCCAGATAGTTGTTTTTCCCCAATTTCTTCCCAACAGACTAGGGTTCGGCACTTTCGTCCATAAAGTGCTTCGAATGGTGCAGCATTGATACTTGTGTGATAACTATTATTATATGAAAATTCTATTAAAGGTAAGTGATCATCCCAATTACCTCCGAAATCAATTACACAAGCTCTAAGCATGTCTTCCATTGTCTGAATTGTCCTTTCGCTTTGTCCATCCGTTTGAGGATGATAAGTTGTGCTTAACTTTAACTTGGTTCCCATTGCCTTTTGGAAACTTAACAAAAAATGAGAGGTAAATCGACTATCTCTATCAGAAACAATTGATAAAGGAATGCCATGTAAAGAAACAATTTCATTTACATATAATTTAGCTAATTGTTCCATACTGAAAGTTTCTTTCATTGGTAGGAAATGAGCTGACTTGGTTAGCCTATCTACAATCACCCAGATTGTATCATTTCCTTTCTTTGTTTTGGGTAATTTAGTAACAAAATCCATTGTTATCAATTCCCATTTCCACACCGGCATTTCTAATTGCTGTAACAAACCTGAGGGTTTCTGGTGTTCAGCTTTAACTTGTGAACAAGTTAAACATTTAGAAACATAGGTTGCTATGTCCTTTTTCATTCCTATCCACCAGAAATTTTTCTTTAAATCTTGGTACATTTTATCACTTCCTGGATGCATCGTATATTTAGACTTATGAGCTTCTTCTAATATACGATGACGTAGGTTTCCTAATTTAGGTATCCACATTCTCTTTTTATGGAATCTCCAAATTCCATCTGTTCCTTGTTCTAATTCTTTCAGCATACCTTTTAATTTTTCAGAATCCTTGATTACTGATTCTTGTGCTTCTCTTATCTGATCATTTAAATCTACTTGCAGATTTAATTGAAGAGAACGTACCCTTTTTGGCTTTTCATGATACTTTCAGCTTAAAGCATCTGCCACTACATTTGCTTTTCCTTCATGATACTGGATATCACAATCATAATCACTAAGCATCTCCATCCAGCGTCTTTGTCTCATATTCAACTCTTTTTGCTTGAAAATATACCTTAAACTCTTATGATCAGTGAATATGGTAAACTTACTACCATAAAGGTAATGTCTCCAAATTTTAAGAGCAAAAATTATAGCTCCTAACTCTAAATCATGAGTGTAATAATTCTCTTCATGATTCTTAAGTTGTCTAGATGCGTAAGCTATAACCTTTTGTCGTTGCATTAATACACATCCATAGCCTAATTTAGAAGCATCACAATAGACTACAAAGTCTTCAGTTCCTTCTGGTAATGCTAGTATGGGTGTATGGGTTAATCTTTGCTTAAGAATTCTAAATGCTTCTTCTTGTTTTAATCCCCATTCAAACTTAACGGATTTACAGGTTAGCTTAGTTAAGGGAATGGCTATTTTAGAGAAATCTTGAATAAACCTTCTATAATAACCGGCTAATCCTAAGAAACTTCTAACCTCGGTTGGTGACTCAGGGATTTTCCATTTAGTAATCGCCTCAATCTTTGTTGGATCCACATGAATTCCTTTATGGTTAACTAAATGTCCAAGGAATTGTACCTGTTCTAACCAAAATTCGCACTTAGAGAATTTAGCATAAAACTTTTCTTTTCTTAATAAACTTAAAATGCGTGCAAATGCTTTGCATGATCTTCTTTACTCTTAGAATAAATGAGAATATCATCTATGAAGACAATTATGAATTTATCCAAATATGGCTTACATATTCGGTTCATCATGTCCATAAATGCAGCTGGGGCATTGGTTAAACCAAATGGCATGACAGTAAATTCATAATGGCCATACCTTGTTCTGAAAGCGGTTTTAGGAATGTCCTCTTCCTGTACCTTTAATTGATGATATCCTGACCTTAAATCGATTTTAGAGAAAAATCGAGCTCCTTGAAGTTGATCAAACAGATCATCGATTCTTGGTAATGGATACCGATTCTTAATCGTGACTTTGTTTAATTCACGGTAGTAAATGCATATACGCATTGATCCGTCCTTTTTAACGAATAGTATCGGCGCTCCCCATGGCGATGAACTCGGTTGTATAAATCCTTTCTCCAACAATTCATCTAATTGTTTCTTCAGTTCTTGCATTTCTGCAGGTGCCAACCGGTAGGGTGCTTTGGCAATTGGTGCTGTTCCTGGTAGTAGATGAATCCTGAATTCAACTTCTCTGTCAGGTGGTAGTCCTGGTAATTCTTCTGGAAATACATCTGAAAACTGAGATACTACTGGAATATCTTTTAAATCCTTTCCTTTAGTGTTAGTGATTATAGAAATCAAATACACTATAAAACCTTTTCTTATATAACTTGCAGTTTTCATCACAGAGATGAATTTAGTGGACCTAGAGAGTTTATCTCCTTTAATTGTGATCGTTTTACCTTTTGGTGAATTTACTTGGATTGACTTTTGATCACATAGAATACTGGCTTTATTGGCTATTAACCAATCCATTCCTAAAACAACATCGAATCCTGCCAGATTCATGGGATACAGATTTGCAATAAACTTTTGATTTAAAATTTCTATGCTTGCTCCCTACAAGATTTCAGAAATTCTAACAGTTTCTCCATTGGCTGTCTCTACTAGGCATTCTAGTGGTAGTTTAGTTAATGACTGATTTAGAATTTTGCAAAATGATGTATTAATAAAACTTTGGTTTGCACCAGAGTCAAATAATACTTTAGCAAAGATATGATTAACTAAAAACGTACCAGCTATGACATCTGGAATCATCTTGGCTTCATCTGCAGTTACAACAAATGCTCTAGCATTTTTAGTGTTCTTTGTTCGTAGCTGGAGCTAATTTTGGGCAATTAGGCTTGATGTGACCTTGTTCTCCGCAGTTGTGGCATATCCTGCTGTTTTTCTTCCTGCAGTTCTTCCTTGTGTCCTGATATTTTGCAAAAGTTACAATATATGGAGCATCTTCCTGAATGCTTTCTTTTGCAATTCCTACAGTAAGGGGTAGAGGTAGAACCTATATTTTTCCCACGATTAAAATTTCCAGAACGAAATTCTTGTGTGAGCTTTTGGGTTAGGTTCTTTTTTTGATCTTCTTCTCGGGTACGGATTAATTCATCTGTCAAGGTATTTGCTAGTTCTACAGCTTCTTCTATAGTTTGAGGTCTAGCTGCCTTGACTACGTGTCTTATCTCTCCAATTAATCCCCAAATATAACGGGAGATTAACACTGGTTCTGGTGAAGCAAGGGTTGGCACTATTCTAGCATATTCAAAGAATATTTTAGTATATCCCTTACTATCCACACCAGTCATCCTAAGGTTTAGGAATTTGTTTGCTATCTGTTCCTTCTCATTGGGTGGGCATAATTTCCTTTCTACCTTGTCCTTAAATTCTTCCCATTCCATATTATAAACCCTATCACTTCCTCTTGACTGAAGGATAGTGTTCCACCATTCTAATGCTGAATTCTTAAATAGATTGGAAGCAAACAATATTTTATCTTTTTCAGCACACTTGCTTATTCTTAAGACCGCCTCAGTCTTCTCTATCCAGCGTAAGGTTGCAATGGCCCCTTCGTTGCCCGAGAATTCCATTGGTTTACAAGACCAGAATTCTTTATATGAACAACCATAGGGCATGGTTCTTCTTCTTTTGGGAATGGGCACTTGAAGTACAGGTCCATTGTTCATGCTATGTTCCGGTTCAATTGGTCGCTTACTGCTATGTTTACTCTTATTATTAGCTTCTTGAACCGTTTGAAGAATAAATGGCATTGCATCTATAATTCCTTGTGCCACTATGTGTTGGATAGCACTATTATCCACTTAATTGTTATTGTTATTGATGCTTGGATTCTCATTAACCACGTTAATGTTACTCTGGTTATCATTATTCAGATTTCCTTGATTTCCTTCGTCGGCCATCTGAATTTTAAACATTTACCCCATATTAATATCACAACATAATATCTAATATAGTTAATCACATGATACGCAATCTAGCCAAAAGCGTCGATCATTGCGACTTGTACTCTATTTTCATATACTATGCGTCTATTACACACTAGTACTGAAATAAAGATTACAATACCAACAGAAAGAAAATTACACTAATAATACTATGCATCCGTACACACATATTTTATTTTATTTTATTTTTATTTTATTGTATTATTATCACTTCCTCCATCATCTCACGGATATGGATTTATCCAAAAATCCATATTGCGCTCATCGTATTTCCATATGAGACGCTCTCCCACCTGACGCATTCTCTCACTGCTTTCTAAAATTTCCTCCCCGAAAGTCCTAAGTTCTTGCACGTTTTCTGCACTCATTGGGGGTGCAGGTTCTCGGACTGGGTTTGGAATCTGGGGTGCGGGTTCCTGATATGGGGGTGAAAGTTCCTGAAATTGGTAAGGATCTTCTAAGATCTCCCTAACATAATCATCGTGGTAATAGGGATCTAAAGGGTCCATACCTGGATAGGCTCATATGTTCTGTATGGGTGTGTCTTCATGAATAGGGTAACGTTGCACAAAGTCCCTATTATTGTCCCACCAGGGGTCGTAATTTGGATCTAGGGGGTTTGGTGCAGGTATCCTAGGGATTTCTTCTGGGTTGAAGTCATGCATCTCCACTTGGTTTTCCGGGTTTTCTATCTCCATGGGTTGGTCTGGGTTTTGTGGTTGTGGGGCTACTAGTTGTTCCAGACTCGGGTCAGTAGCAGTTGTAGCTAGGATATGGAAATTGGCTAGGCTTCTATTAAGCATATCCTGTGTATGGGTATCTGTTTTTCGCTTAGCGGCTGCTAAAACTCTTTGCTGTTGAAACTTTCGCATTCTTTTCCTACGAGCAAAGGCTTCCTTACTGAACCATCCTCGTTTCTTATGAGGGAATGGCTCTTCTGACTGAGCTCTAAAAGCAAACACTCCTTCTTCCTGATCAGCAGAATACCCAGAAAGGGCAGGATGTGATGAGGTACCTTCACTCCTAGGGGAATCAGACAACTGACGACTCATGTCTGAGGGTCCTTGATCACTCATATTGTATACTAACAGATAGTCAAATAACACATAACAAATAAATACAGTTATGCATATGTTTCCATTATTTCCTAACACAAAATTTAGAATGTAAGTGTCAGCAGAACACTTCTTTGGCTTAGACCAGTGGCTAGGCTCTGATACCACCTTCTGTCGCAACCCCCGATCCCCTATCTGTCCCGGGAACGGGCGGACGCGAGCTCAGAGTTTCGGTGGTATCAGCTATTTAATCTTGCAGCGGAATTTTTCATCAGGACCGTAGTTAGGAAATGTTTATCAGAGTAAAACCACCATAAATGATATTAATCAACACATGGGCAAAACCCAAGTTTCTTATTACACTACATTTATAGAGACAACCCCTATTTTATTTAATTTAAAACATCGTTTATTAGATAACTTTTATAGCCACTTATTTTCCAAGCCTTCAGTGCTCTCGAGCTGGCTTTTTCCCAGTTGGCTTTCACATTGTGTTACCTGAAACATGTTTTTAAAAACATTTTGTCAGTGGGAAATACTGGTGAGTGAATCCCAGTTTAATCAAGAAACATTTTATCAATTAACACAGTATTGAGAGCGATCACATTGTTTATTTCTACACAATTACTCATTCAGTACTGTCAATCCTTGACTGGCGGGTCATATTACACATTGGCTAACTCGTTGTCCAATGGTAACGTACTGTCATTCCGACTTACTACTCGCAAGTAATAAATTTTGTATACAAAACCCCAACATACCGGCAGTAATTGAAGAACTACAAAGACTCAATCACTGCTTAATCGCATTGTAAAACAATTAAGGTTTTGTAAAACATTCCAAAAAGGTTAACAAAAAGAGGATAAACTCACATTGCTATCTTAGACTTTGCGTAAGGGTTTCCTGGATATAATCTATAATTTATACAAATGTACATTGGTTAGTATCATAACCCTTTGAAAATATAATGATACCCTCCCCGAGACGGCATTCCAACAACTACGTCGGGCAGAACCACGACAGTTGTTACGGAACCCTAAATCAATCGGGCAGCGTAACTATTACGAAACTGGGGTTATAATACTTACAACGGAGCATAACCTCGCTAATTAGGGGTATAATACTTGACTATAATGCTTATAACTTCATAAATTTGAGATTGAGAATGAATTGTGAGCGATGGAAAACGAAAACTGATGGCCTTCTTATATAGGTGCTGAAACTGGTCCTCACGCGGCCTGCGTAAAGAACAGACAAGGGTTACGCGGCCCGCGTCAACCCTGGTCAACTGACTAGCTTGTCCCAGTCATGATCTAGACCCGCCACGATGTCGACACATGTCTGCTCAGGGTGTCTCCGCATTGTTGATCTCTCGCGGCCCGCGTTAACTTAAAAAAGAACTCTTACGCGACCCGTTTGAACTAAATAATTCAACGATATCAGGTTTCAACCCTGATACCGCCCGCGTGAGTGGTTGGGGTGGGTCTACGCGGCCCGCCTCAACTCAATATTTCTTGTTTTTAATTTATTTTATAAACTATAACGTATTTCGGGCTTGGTTTTCACGTATGGGGTGTAATATAAAACATATTGGGACATTCTAAAATATACTAGAGTGTTAGACACATTATGAGGGTGTCGGTTTTACCGAGGGTTGTTACACATTTCAACATTTGTTTAAACATTACATTTAGTTATACATGAACATTTTTACATTGGTGGTTTGTTTGGGTAAGTGATTTAAGTAACGAGACGTGTGTAATATGATAAAAGCATGGTGGATACGCCGCTGGTACTTCCTATATATAAGTGCTTGTATGATATTACATATCGTAGCGTTATTTAAATCATTTCAATTTTGACATATTACATTTTACACAAATTAACATATATTTACAAAAC
Source organism: Helianthus tuberosus (assembly GCA_030545235.1). Lineage (NCBI taxonomy): Eukaryota > Viridiplantae > Streptophyta > Magnoliopsida > Asterales > Asteraceae > Helianthus > Helianthus tuberosus. The sequence continues at coordinate 116,959,884 of CM060443.1, forward strand.
ATTGTTTTACAAACAACACATTTTATACAAATTCATTTTACTTGGTTATTTATTTAACCATACATATTTCTTCAAAATTAGCAGAAATCAAATATTCTTCTACGGAAAAACTTGCTCTAGCCCTAGTCCAAACGGCTAGAAGACTTCGAAGGTACTTTCAGTCACACCCGATACAAGTGGTCACTGACTAACCTATTAAGAATGTGCTTGAAAAACAAGAAAATTTCGGACGATTAGCCAAATGGCTTGTGAAAACTAGGTGAACACAAACTCACCTATGTCCCGAGAAAAGCTGTTAAAGCCCAAGTCCCAGTAGACTTCATCATAGAAGTCCCTAAAGAAGTTACAAAGGAAGTCAATACAACCTCCACTGAACCCTCCGAACCCCATACCTGGAAGCTTTTTACCGATGTAGCTTCCAACATTTAAGGGTTAGGAGTTGGGCTAGTTCTAATTGATCCTAACGAATTGGAATTTACGTATGCTCTTCGTCTTGAATTTCAGACTACAAGCAACGAAGCTGAGTATGAAACATTGATTGCTAGGCTCAAGCTTGCAAAAAATATGGGTGTCAAAAGGCTTCAAGTCTTCACAAACTTGTTGCTTGTTTCAAAACAAGTAAGTGACAACTACATAGCCAAAGAAATGGGGGCTCAAAAGCTTTAAGTCCTCACAAACTCTCTCGAGCTAAGACAATAATAGCTACATAGCAAAAGAACCCAACATGTATTAATACCGAGAGAAATCAAAGGAATTGATGAACAAATTTCAAACATGTTCCATCAAAAAAGTTTCAAGATCTCAAAACAAGAGAACTGATGCACTAAGCAAACTTGTATCTCCTACGTTTGCCCACCTCACCAAGAAGGTGCTAATTGAGGTATTAAAAATCCCATCCATCCAAAAACTCGAGGTTCAAAATGTGATCACTAAAGAAGGGCCAAATTGGATGACTCCCATCGAAAAGTTCCTCAAAAATGGTGAATTACCTGATGACCAGACTAAGGCTGAAAGGGTTCGTAACAAGTCAAGGCAGTATGTGTTTCAAGGAGATATCCTTTACAAAAAAAGGATACCTTGCACCACTACTTCGATGCGTTGGCCCAGAACAAAGCCAATATCTGATCAAAGAGGTTCACGAAGGGATATGTGGAGCTCATTGTGGCCCAAAATCGGTAGTGTCAAAGTTGATGAACCTCGGACACTTTTGGCCTTCCATGCATCGAGACACCTCCGAACAACTGCGAAAGTGTGAAGCTTGTCAGTTACATGCTCCGGTACCCAAAAGCCCCAAACATAACCCTGTTCCCATCTCCTTGGCTTGACCATTTCACAAGTAGGGAATGAACACCGTTGGTCCATCCTCACTAGCCAAATGAGGAGTCAAGCTCTTATTGGTAGCCGTGGATTACTTCACCAAGTGACCAGAAGTAAAACCATTGGCAAAAATCTCAGGGAAACAGGTTATTGATTTCGTTTAGGAAAGCATAATCTATCGTTTTGGGCTCCCAGGGGTACTAGTCACGGATAACGGGAAGTAGTTTACCGAGAAGCCTTCTAGCTCTTGGTGTAAGGAGTTCGGAATAACTCAAGTATTCAGGTCGGTAGCTTACCCACAATCCAATGGCCAGGTTGATAGGACAAACCACAACATTATTTAAAGGATTAAATCTCGATTGGGAAGATACGACAACAACTGGCTCGAAAAGCATCCCAATGTGCTATGGGCAATTGGAACAACCGAGAAGACGAGCCACAAGAAAACACCCTACAACCTAGTGTTTGGATCAGAGGCTGTAATCCCAGCTGAAATTGGAGTACTAACACAAAGAGTATTCAACATCCACCTCGAGTCAAATAAGAAAGAGACGATGTTTGATTTGGAACTCCTCAAAGAAGCTCGTGATCAAGCCGCCATACAAAAAGCAAGGTACAAGCAAAACATGGAATAATATTACAATACAAGGGTGAAGCATGAACGCTTCAAGCCTGAGTACCTTGTGCTTCGAAACAATGAGGTCAGCAAAAAAGAAAGCCAAGGAAAGCTTGGCCCTAAGTGGGAAGGGCCATACACTATCCTTGAAGCCCACAAAGGGGGATCATACAAGCTGACAGGGCCATAAGGAAAAAAGCTTCCCCGCCATTGGAATAACAAAAACCTCAAAAGGTTCCACGTTTAGCCAAAACGTGTTACAAATAGTCCCAAGAAGTTGTTCTATTCCCCTCGTAATCAAAGTACTTTGAAATGAACAAACGATGAAATTTGTCTTTCTATCCTATAATCAGGTTGAGAACCTAGCAAAAAACTCTATGGCAAGGGCCATGTAAGGGGATGAGCTCCCAGGCCACATCGCTCAATAGGTTCAAGGGTTGAATGGACCTATATAAGGGGTGAGTTCCTAAATCAATACAACTCCATGAGACTCAGAGAAATCTTAAAAATCATGTCTCATAGACGGGTCTGAACAGCCTACACCAAATGTTCCTTAAGCCCCAACATTGGCTTACGAACCAAAAAGACTAAGTGAATGTCATACATAGGATAGAGGTTGTATCTTCTTGTTAAAAATATCCTAAGGCTAAGTGACTGAAGCACTGAAACCTTTAAGGTATAAGTAACATAAGATGTACCGCCCAAAACAAAGACAACATACAAAACCAATGAAAACACAAGGGAGTAAACAGAAAAACACAATAAACATAGCAAGATAAGATAGCAAGGGCCATACTTGCCATCAAACATAAAACATTGTCCACAAGCCTTCCAGGCATTAACCACCAAAGGACCTAAACGGTTCCCTTAAAACAAAAAGATGTTTTAGCAAACAACCCATAACATTGTTCGACATGCTAAGAAAGCTATGAATTAAGGTTTCTTCTTCATTTGGTAGCATCAGAGATGATAGACTGTGCTGCATCATCATCTTGGGTGTTTTTAGCCTTCCTCTTTTTCCTCCCTACGACACCCGCTGTCTCGGAGGCTTCAAGGCTTGAACCCTTTGTGCCCTCATCACCTTCAGAACACGTTTCCTCACTATCTCCGGAACAAGGACGTTTCTTCGAGAGGGACTTCAACACTTCATTACAAACAGCCTCATTAAGGCCCTGAGGTTTTAGCTCCCGCAAGACAGGCAAAGGTTTACCAAAATACTTGGAGACTTCACCCACATAAGGGTAAACCATATGCTCAATCTTAAAAATTGTTCCCTTGAAGACTTTGAAGGCTTTGGGTTGAAAAAGAGAAGACTTTTCCTAAGGCTCCCTAGGTTCACAAAGCTTTGTAACCAGCAAACAAACCTTGGTGTCTCCCATGAACAAGAAGCTCGGTGTACACATCACCCAAGACCTTTTTGAACTCCAATGAATGGAGAAGATAGGTAACCACTTGCTGGAATCCATGCTCAATGAACCATTCATTATCACTAGTTTCCTGGGCAAGTGAAGCCTTTAAACCTTCTTTCTCCTCTAATAAGGCCTTTTCTGAACCTCCAAGGCAGCCTTAAAGACCCTGACTTAAACCTTGTCAGCCTACAAGCGTTTTTCCAACTCAACCATATCAGTCTTGTGAGGGAAGAAAACTCATCAAATCTTCAAACATCAATGCTTTCTCCTACTCAGCATAGCCCTCAGCTTCTTTAAAAGCAACCATTGAAGCTTTCATCTCATCCCTCTTCTTCGAAAAAACTTCATATTCTTGCATCCTTTTGCGAAATCGGGATACACTCTCTAGAAGCAAGGTTGCAAGCACCCATCATCGTTTTCGAAATCATCAGTTCATCATCCATAGATGAGCAAGAACCTCGAATAGTAGGAGGAGCAAAATGGGTAAGAACATCCTCATAAACGGATGAAGACTTGAAGCTGTGACATTCCAATCTGGCACATAAACCTCTTCGGGATTAACATTGGTGGAACCTTCACCACCTTTCCCGAAACCCTTCAAGCTTACAACCTTCTTACCCGCTGATTTACTCCCCTTACTAATCACCAAGGATAAATCCTTGTCTTTTTTTCCTCAACCCCAACGTCCAAACGTTTGAAGCCTCTATGACATCACTCAGCTGCACTGGCTCAGAGACCGATGGATGGTCAGCTACCTTTAACATACGTCGGGTTAAACATTGGGTAGAAGCTTTGGAAGCACCGGCCCTAGTAAAGCCTTTGACATTTGGAACGTTCACATAACCTGAACCCTCGAACCTATGTTTAGCACCTCTGGCAACAACATCTTCACCGGAGGTAGCCTCTGCATCCCCAAACACGACATCAGAGGTATCACCACTCTTGATAAAGCATAAGGCAAAACATCATTCCCTGATCATCCCTCATGAGCACAGGGCCACGATCCGGCTTGTTCCACTAAGTGCTCACACCCATCAAAACTAAAAAGTGTTCAGGAAAAGGACACTCCCTAATGGCTTTTAACAACCAATTATCTAGTTCAGACTCAAATGGCTCAAGCTAATTTAACATCGCATCAGGGTACCTCCAAACAAGCTTGAAGGAAACAATGGACTCAGAAATCCAGAAAAATCGGTCCTTCCAAGAAACAAGGGTAGTAACCATAGAGGAAATCAAACAAACATAAACTTCGGATGTCTCAAATGTGACCCAACCGTCGTTCTTCGTCAACCAGAAGAAACGTCGGAACAACAACGATGGGTCATACCCTATCACAAAACCTCAAAGTGTAAAATCCTAGCAAGACCTTGAGGACGCAATTGACCAAACGACACACGATAATACTCTAAAAACATTCAGAACAAAGACCGAAAACGGATGGCACAAGTTGGAAAACTCGAAAGGACAGCAATAAAGAGCAATCGAACCAGCGGAACACTGATCGATCGATTTATCTAAACCCAGAGCCACCGGATTAAACTTTAGATCGATCCCCCATTCTTTACAAAAAGCCTCAACTTCCTCTTGAGTGAGACAAGAATAACTCACATACAGATCTTTACTAGCACCCAAGAGAGACGATCGAAAGAAAAAAGAAAGTGAAGTCGAGGAAGTTATTACGCAAAAGGCAAAAAAACTGCCATCCATCACATTAACTGTCATTTCAAAATTCAAATCCAAAAAACTTAGACGCCTGATAACCTTCCAAGCCTTGAAGCCTTTAAGCAATAAAAATCGTGTACAAAAGTCAGAAGCATTTGAGCTTACACCACAAATACCTCTGACTTAGGGGGCTGATGACGGGGGTAGCTCAAACCTTAATAAACTGATTAGAGACACAACAGCTTAAAAGGTTAAAAGGTTCAGAAATCGTCAGTTGTCGTGAACAGTAAAAAGGACAAGTCAGAGCCTTGTCACATCACCATTTGTGTGTGAAACCTCCTGCCCAGCCACAACCAGAACATGTGGGAGAGCACACCCTTTTGTCCGCAGGTCCAACCCTTCAACCCCTAAAAGGGTAAGTCCCTCACTGCAAGCCAGGTTCACTAGTCAAAGGTTTCTCCTTTGAGAAACCTCTTTCACTATAAAATGCAGGCCATGATAGACATGCAAACCACTCCAGAATCAGTTGGAATCATCCTAACTCTCTGATTCTTCCTCTCCATCTCGAGAACTAGCTTCATGCTTGTTTCTCTTCTTCTTCCCCATGAGAACTAGCTTCATGCTCACTTCTCTTCTTCACACTAAATAATTCCTCTTCTCCAACGATTGCTTTCTGGACTGATTTCTAATCAGTTCAGAATCTAAGGAGAATAACAATAATACTAGTGAACCTCTCTCCACGTCTTGCAAACGTGGGGGGACTCCACGACCTGCGTTAGGCTAACTGAAACCTTGAACCCCTTTACCCCGGAGATATCGCTACAGGCCTTGGTCTTGTATTTGTTTTAGCAACAGGACAATTATTAATTACGAAGGTTATGTTGAGTATTAAATATGGAGTTGTTGTTTTTTTTATTTTTTATTAAATGACACTTTCATATTATATTTACAAAAGCATGGCAATCGATTGGAATATCATGTGTGATACTATATATTAACTTGCTAACTTGGTTACATTAGACCCAGGATTGTTTGGACTTAGGATATTGCATGACCCCACACATATACGTACTTACATTTATTATACCTTAGGTCGCGTGTAAGGACCTAACAGTTAATTAACGCTAGAAGTATGTTATAATACCGAGCAAACTAAGGTGAGTTCACTACTTTTTCACAAGCATGCGTTCCGAGGACAAACAAACTACTATTCCTGGGAGGAATACTTTTCAAACTATTATTCCTGGGAGAAATACCTTTTCTATATGTTTTGGTTTAATTTCGATGTTAGTTAATAAACTCAACTCTATCACGAAAGTCCCTACTTACATACCGAGCTAGTTGCTTGGGAGGCAACGGGGTATTAGTTGATAGCGCTATTAGGCCTGACAAACCTCACACCATGCTGGGAGTCGGGTGTGAACTAATGACCTTAAACACTTTGATCAATGATGATAGACATTGATGAGGGCACCAAAAACAGAACAGTCAATCGGTATCGAGTTTATTATTCGTAACATGTCTTTAAACTAAACACTTACTTGATTTACGTAAAACAAAACTGTGAACTCGTCAGCTTTATGCTGATACACTTTTCTGCATGCTTGCAGGTCGTTAGATACATCCATGGATCGAAACTTGCAATTGGAGGAGCTATGGATGTCATGTTCGTGGTGCTTATTGAAACGTTTAATGTTAAGCTATGCTTTATAAACAATTTTGGTTTCAAATGCTTAGAATAATTTCAATTGCTTCCACTGAACATAACAATGTTGAAACTTTTATTATTGAAATGCACTTTTATGTTGGACATGATATTGTGTTTATTATTAATTATCGTTTGTTCGACATGATTAGTGGCTAGATCCTTCCTGGTACGTCACACGCCTCGCGGTGAGATCTGCATATGGTATTTTGGAGGTGTGACAAACAATCTGTAAAGTAAATCTAAAATCTCAAAATAGTCTACTTTATTACATCATGTATAACTGTTCTGAGATAAAGCCTCCTCTAATTCTTCGTCAAATGGGTGTCGCATGCTAGGTTACTTTCTAGTCTTGCAAAATGAATAGGGAACGAAAATACCAACCAACACCTTGTTTATATAAATTCAAAATATCATAATAGTCTAGTTTATGGCATCATGTAGAACAGTACGTTAAATAGATCAAAAATTTCTTAATACTCCACTTATAGAATCATGTAAGTTTTGTAGACACCCAAGCTGAACATACATATTAAATTCTACACTTTAATACCACAAATGACCCTACTGGTACACACATTAGAGTGGAAATAGAAAGATGCTATTGTATTTCATTTAGTTATGTTACAAAAGAATATAAGCAAAATTATTTTTGAAATAAATCAAAGTTGATCAAGTCGTGCATTCCTTACATTTGTTGTATGCATATGTCAGTATCTTACTGTAACTGTGGGAGCTAATTTGACTATAGATGCTACCAAATTTTATCCCATGTCTGCATAATGACTTCCAAAAGGTAATGCCAAACGCCCACCTATTCTGATCTCAATATATATTTGGTTTCTTGTAGACACTACACGAATGTACAAGTACTCTCATAGCAAGGATTCACAAGTGTTAGAATTACAAGTTTACAACCTACCCTTCTTGCTGAGGTGATTTGATTTGTTGTTTGTTTGTTGCTCATTGCAACAAATAGAGCAACAAAATTAGTTGATAAAAAATATACGATAACGGAATATGTTACTTTTTTATTTGATTACCAAATAGTCATATTTCTGATTTAAACATTAATATAAAGTAGTTATGGCAGCTGCAAACTGTTCCATGGTTACACTATCTATTGTGGGTCACTAATTTCATATCATTCTTCTTTCTTTATCCATCAGCTTTTAACTTATTAGAGGTAGTTGATGTCGATTATATGTGGCAATTTTGACTCGTTTGTAGTAAGAGTAAGCTATTTGCTCTATTGTTGTCGGAAGATAAAGTAAATGATTGTTGCTCTAAATTTCTAATGCAAAAAATTCAATTTAAATTTCGCTTTAATTTTTTTGTAGTTAGGACAAAATACCGAAACCGATATGAATAAGAGGTGCAGTTTGTTTTATAATGCAGGAAGGTGCTTTCGTTGGAACCAAATATAAATCAGAGGTGCAATTTAGCCATTTGTTTAATGTACATGAACAGAATGGCAGAAACGAAGGTTATACTGAATACAATTAACGAGTCAAAGAGGACACGCGAAGCGGGTGAATAATCGCATGCTAAATATTATGAGCGTGCCATTCAAGTAATGAGGGATTTCGAGGTGTGCGACACGTGTCAGCCCGGCAGTCAGTTATCCTTCTCGTCATTTCTTAGCCGAAACAAAAGAACTGATACCTTTGAAAAATCGTCATCCAAACAACGCTGTGATTCAGATCCTCCTCGATATACAAAGTCAACTGTTTTGCCATCTCCGGTCAATGGCACGCCACGAGTCCCGTTCATGTAGCCTAAAAGACGAGAATGGGAAAGAGTGGATTGGGGTGAAGGGTGTTCGACGGATACGAATAAACCTGAGGAAGTGAACATGAAACCATCACGAAAGAAAAGTTGGGCAGATATGGTGGAAGAAGATGAGCAGAGTGAGAGCTCTTGTTTTGGTGATGAAAATGTGGATTGCAACCTGATGGTAGAGTTTGGATATCTCAGAGTGCAGGATGGATATCAAACTTAACCGGCAACTCCCATGCAGTGCACGAGGAAACCTTTGACTTTTGGCAAATTGAAAGCGCCTTTGGTAGGAATCCTTTCTTTTGCTGGAAATAATAAAGAGCAACTTTTTCTTTGATTACTTTCTGAAGTCTCTCGTACAGTCCTTTCACTTTTCCACATTCAAAGCTTAAAACACAAGTGAGTTCACCAAACTAACAGTACGTGATCTCTTGAGTGCGAGAGTGTGAGTTTTTAAGGCTTGATAACCAACAAAAGTGGTCTCATTTTGTCAGGTAGGATTCACATGATTATAAAGCTGTTCATTTTAGAGATTTACCGGAGGTTCTGTTTAATTTTTTAAGACAAAATTACACAAATTGTCATTTAGTTATCTATCAAATTTCATCCTCTGTCCTTTATGACTAAATTAAGCACACTCCCTGTCCTTTAAGACTTAACCTCTGCCATGTGCCACTCATGTGAGAGGGCAAAAACGTCATTTTCAATCATTTCTCTTCCCAGACTTCATTTATACCAGACTTTAAACCCATTCCATCTTCTAAACCTAACATATCAAATTAGGGTTCTTCACAAACATATCAAATTAATGTTCCTGCACTTTCACTGCACTTTCGCTGCACTTTTCGCTGCACTTTCGCTGCACTTTCGGCTGCACTTTCGCTGCACTTTCGGCTGCACTTTCGCTGCACCTTCGCTGCACTTTCCGCTGCACTTTTCGCTGCACTTTCGCTGCACTTTTCGCTGCACTTTCACTGCAAATATTTGATGCAATATTGGCTTCACTTTGGCTGCACTTTGGCTGCAAATATCGATTACATTAGACTCTTTATGCAAATTGCTATGATGATCACTTACATATACTGAAACACATATCGTAAAGAGGAATATGCAACCAGTTAATTAAGAAGCTAAAGTTATAATATAATAGCATAAACTCATCACAGATAAATGGTTTAAACCAACCAAAAGACAGTTTTAAGCCATACATAGAAAAAGTTTTTAAACCAAAAGACATACTAAAAGACTACAGTAACATCCAAAACATGGTTTAAACCAACCAAAAGATAGTTTTAAGCCATATAAACTGCAGTAACATCCAAAGACAGTTCTTGTCCCTTGCAGGTCCTGCTATTATGCTTTGCTTTGCCACACTTGGAACAAGTCTTTATAGTCCCCCTCTTTGAAAGTCTTCCACCTTTTGTTGCCTCTTCCAACTCAATTGTTGACTTCTTTCTGGCCTTTTTGGGCCTACCAATAGGCTTGTGATACTTGGGTGCTGTCAGAATGGTTGGGATATTAGTCTTAGGCCACAATGTCCTGCCATTTCATTCTAGAGACCTCTACCTGATACTTTCTATGAAACTGATCCTGAAGTGCCCTTACAGGAATAGTTGGATTTTCCTCAATTTGCTCCATTAATTGTTTATAGAGAAAATTTGAAGTACAATGATAAACATATCTACTTTCAAGACACTTATGTTTAGTGACTAAGGTCTTGACCATCCAAGTCTCAGCATTTTTTTCTTTAGATACCAAAATAATCCAAGGGCATTCCTTCTTTTGAGGGTCTGACTTATTCCCCCTCCCACCAATATTTTTGTATTTAATGTTGTCTTGACTACCACTAGCACCTTTAGAAGATGATTGCACATTGTGTCCTTTTCTTTTTGAAGATGACTTGTCACCTTGTTTTTTAATAGATTTCCCATTAGACTTGTCACCTTGTTTTCTAACATTTTTTCCCTTAGACTTGGCACCACAAATATTAATTTGACTATATACCCCAACTTCATCAACATGAAAGTTAGGTAATTGGCCCTTGCAAACAGCCCTAACTCTTGACAGATCATCCTTCACAATCCTAAGCTCCCTTCTTGTTTCCACTGCATGTTGTTTGATCAATTCCTTTACTTCCATCTTACTTCCAAACATCTGGCCTAAGTGGAAGTTGCTATTGTTTTCAGTCTCACTCCTTAAAAACCTAAGCATATTCTTCCTAACACTAGACTCGTCCAAATCAGACTCACTACCACTATCTAATCTATCATTATCTAACACATCTTCATCATGGTTTTCAACAACTACATTGTTATTGTCCTCAACTCCCTGATCAATGTTAAGCCTAAAATCCCTCATGTCTACCTCTACATCATCCTTCCCTGTATCATCACCTACAAAGTCACTATCACTTTCATCTTCATCATTCATTTCATCTAAACTATGAACTTCATCATGTATAACAGTTGACTCAACAAAGTTTTCATTGTCATTGTTGATCATGTTTGTTTTATGCCCTAATAAAGGATCAAATTCATTCATGAAATCTGAAAAGAAATTTGTACCTTCTTGTGCTTCCCTCTCTTCTGCAGTAATACATCCCTCGAAATCCTTTTGTGACTCACCATAGTATTCATCAACTTCTTCTTGTTGAATGTTTGTACGAGTACACAACCTCGAACTCCTGTTGTGACTCTCCATTTTCATCCAACTCTCTGAATGGTTGAACTAGGGTTTTGTGGAGTATTAATTGTGAAATTGGTAATAAGTCTGTATAAATGAAGTCTGGGAAGAGAAATGGTTGAAAATGACGTTTTTGCCCTCTCACATGAGGGGCACATGGCAGATGTTAAGTCTTAAAAGGACATAGAGTGTGCTTAATTTAGTCGTAAAGGACATGGAGTGTGCATTTTAAAGACAAAGGACAAAGGATGAAATTTGATAGATAACTAAAGGACAATTTGTGTAATTTTGTCATTTTTTAATGATACAACATGCAATTATTTTCTGGTGCTGCTGTCTTGATGATGATAATTTACAGGGATAAGACGATATGTTTAAATAAAATGTGTCAATAGGAGAAATCTTATTCTTTTGATACTTGCAATGAGTGTGTAATCATGTGATCACAAGGTGAGTTCTTTTGGTATTATTGTTCGTCACACTGTCCTAGATTAGTTCTTGTGTCCTCCATAACCCTAAAATCGAATTCAGTTTCTTATTTCTTTAATTGTATTTTATGTATCCGGTGAATGTATCATCTTCATTGATTTAACAATTATATTGAATATAAAGGAATTCGCTTACGAATTATTGTTTATTAACATTTTATTAATCGATAGATGCATTCATCAGTAAGTGGTTTCACTATTTGTGAAAAAACAACAAAAGAACGCTTACGAATTATTGTTTATTAACATTTTATTAATCGATAGATGCATTCAACAGTAAGTGGTTTCACTATTTGTGAAAAAACAACTAAAGAAAAACAAGTCACTTTTCTATGGGTTTCATTGGTTTCATTCTATTGGTTTCTGGTTATCCGTTTTAATTGTATTTTTAATTTTAATTTATACCGGTGTAAATTATATATTCACTTTTTAAAGAGTATATGATTAAATTTGTAGCTAATAATCCTTTCACTCAAACTCAACTTTATTAGTCTCTCTATACAAGTCGGGCACCTTCCCGTTGTATAACACATAGCCTTATACAGGATCCACCTTCTTGGGAAAACAACACGCCAAAGATCATGATCTATCATCTAGAGTTGAAAATCAATTACTTAATTCACAAGCTCACATACGTAATATGTAAGACAACATGCTCACATGCCTAAATAAATATATATATGACCACATGCTTAATGACGAGGTATGACCCGGATCGGCTAACCCGACCCGGTCATTACCTATTATTTTATTATAAACATTTAATTAGATATGTTTATTCTAGAATGTTCTATTCTGCATGGATAAACCTCGTAGCAGAATCCCCAACCTTTTGGGGAAGATCATGCAAATCCCTAACTTATCGGAGCCCATCCTAAGTTAGGGGAAACCCTAATGGTAAACTATAAATAGAGGTAAACATCAAAGGTATGATCATCTTGCTCTCATTTACTCTCTCTCTCTCTACATTCATACTTTCTTTCTCCCAAACTGAGACTTATTCTCACGCCGGAGGGTGGTTACAGGAATAACCCCATTCCTGTAACGAGTCCTAACGGTGTTCTATTTTGCAGTAAGCTGTTCGGATCACCAAAGAGTAGAAGTCCTAGCCGAAGCTTACCCATAAGGTCAGTGTTTCTTCATTGGCGCCATCCGTGGGACCTTTCGGTAACAACAGCAAGACTGAACCCAATGGCAAGCGATCAGAACACGGCAGTAACACCAAGTCAGGCAATGGTAACCAGCAACCCATTGCCGGAGACAAGCCCCGTTACCACCATGCCGGTTTCACCTGCCATAACCAGGTCTCTCGACCTAGAATTCGAAGCAGAAGCACCACCACCAGGTTTCGCGGGTACCTCTGTTGTTTCTCCTGGGATGACAGCAGCAGACCCTTTTTCATACACCTCTTTGCAGTTTCGGTCGGTGGTACCAACCACAGCAGGCATCAACGCCTCCACCCCAGCATCAACCATGAGTGCACAGACTATACGTCATAGCACTATGTCGGTCATCACATCTGCAAGCCCAAGTATTATCACACCGGCAATGAGCATGGCTCAATACTATCAGCCCTCGGCCACATACGCCATGCCACCTCTGTACTCGGCAGCGCTAACAGCGGCGTTGTCCACTCCACCACACCAGCCAGTTCCATGCCTGCAGGAATCATGAATGCCCCGGTTACACGGGAAATCAAGCCTACTTCCCAGGATACTACTATGCGCCCCCATACGGGTATTTACCCCCATACAATACTCAATCATACACTCCACAGAGGGCGGCACAAAGTTATGCTCAGCAGTCACCATACGCGGCTTATATGCCACCTTGGTGGACTTTTCCAACAACCCAGCCGGTTTACAGTCAATCTTCGCCTACAGCGGAACCTGTTTACGACAGAGGAAATGCATCTAGGCCTCGTTTTTCTCCAAGCGGGGCCCCCAGCTCTACACTAAACATCACTCCTGCTCAACCCCTATCACCCAGGGAACCAGCCAGGGTGGAGCAACCCCTCCAGTACAACCCATTAACGTTGAAGGGGACGATCTCACCAGACCTTACAAACCAGTGGACGCTACTTTCAAGTCCAAGTTCACCAGAAGAATAGCTGAAGCTCCAATCAAGGAAAAACCCAAGATGCCTCAAACTGTGGGCAAGTACGATGGTCTAGGTGACCCTGATGACCACCTCAACCTTTTCAAGAGCGCTGGGGAAGTAGCCTGTTGGCCCATGCCCCTCTGGTGTAAAATGTTTGTCCAAACACTGGTAGGAGCAGCACGGGTCTGGTGGGATAGTCTTCCCATCGGGGAAATCGATAGCTTTGAATATTTAGAGGCCAAGTTCACGGTGCAATTCAGCCAACAGAGAAGGCACACAAAGGATCGAAACGAGCTCCTTCACATTCGGCGGTGAGATAATGAAACAGTGGAGAGTTTCATCATTAGATTCAACAAAGAAAGCCTGCCAATCCCAGGTGTCACAAACGATCTAGCGTGTGGAGCTTTCCTACAAGGGGTAAATGATAACGAGTTGTTAAGGACGCTCTATGGAAGGGATGGTGTACCTCCCACCATAGACGAAATCCTGAGGATAGCCAAGGTATACGTTACACAAGAGAAGACTTTTATAACCAGTCATGCGGCTAACAGAAAGAAAGAAGCTCAGAAAAGCCAGGATGACAGAGAGTAGCGGAGCTCTAAGGGTAAAGGTAGAGGAGACCGGTACCAAAAAAGTGACAGAACAGACTCGCGGTACGTTAGATCTAGAAGCACATACTTAAGAAACGAGTCCTCTTCTAAACCGTGGTCCGACTACCCTAACTTAAGTAAAACGCCGGCAGAGATCCTGGCCTCTGAAAACCTCAAGTTTAACCCTCCAAAGCCATTGAAGGACGCTCTCAAGAAAGACACTAGTAAATACTGTGAATACCACAAGGGGAGCGGCCATGATACCAACGATTGCTTTCAATTAAAGAAGCAGATCGAGTATTTCGTGAAGGCGGGTAAGTTGGCTCACCTGGTTCGAGACATAAAACATGGCCCGCCCCCCACCAAAGAAGAAACTGACAAAGGGGCGGGTAAGAGACAGCGAGAGCTAAATATGGTGTACGCCGATAAGGGAAAGGGAGCAAAACGGAGTTTCTCCACGCTTGAACCCTGGATGCTGGCAACCATGACAATCGAACCACGCGTAGAGGACCTACACTTCACCACCGACCCCCTAATCATATCCTCCGCGGTAGGCGATTATAATATGAGAAGAATCCTGGTAGACACCGGGAGTTCTGAAGACATAATCTATGAGCATTGTTTTAACTTTTAACAGGATGCAACCAGAAGATAGAAAATTTCTCGAAACAGTGCACGCACCTATTAAAGGGTTCACCAGTGAAAAGGTTGATCCAATCGGCCAGATTACTTTCCCAGTTACTTTTGGACAGACCCCTCGGGAAAGAACCATACTCCTCACATTTCTTGTGGTACGCGCTGAGTCTTACCACAATGTAATCATTGAAAGGTTTACCCTAGGGAAACTTGATGCTGTAGTTTCAACAGCACGAGGTTTCATGAAGTTCCCCACCCCGCGGGGGATTGCAACGGTATACCGGGATAAGCTGGGAGAAGTAATGGATACCAAAAGATGCCATCAAGGACCTATCGGCGCTATCGGCCTGGAAAGGTGGGTTTTAAGCACACGCCATCCAGAGCAAACAGTGACAATAGGGGATAGCCTTTCCCCTGACGTAAAAAACAACCTAAAACAGTTGCTGAGAAGGAATGCCGATATCTTTTCTTTTGAACACTCTGACATGACTAGGATACCCCGGGATAAGGCAGAACATAAGTTAGCAACACTCTCGGGCATTAAACCAGTCGCACAGGGTAAACGTAGCATGGCTCCTGATCGAAAAGCGGCGGTAGTCAAAGAAGTACGAAAGCTAGTTGAAGCTGGAATTCTTAGAGAAACAAAGTATCACACATGGGTATCAAACCCTGTAATGGTTAAGAAACCAGATGGCACATGGCGGATGTGCGTCGACTTCAAAGACTTGAACAAGGCATGCCCTAAAGATGCTTATCCGCTGCCTGAGATGGACTTCAAGGTCGACTCTCTGATCCCTTATAGGTACAAGTGTTTCTTAAACGCCTATAAGGGTTACCACCAGATCAAAATGTCAAGAGAAGACGAAGAAAAAACGGCGTTTCATACCGATGTGGGCATTTTCTGCTACACCAAAATGCCTTTTGGCCTACGAAACGCCAGAGCCACTTACCAGCGGCTCATGAATAAGGCTTTCGAGAAACAAATCGGCAGAAACTTAGAAGTGTATGTCGACGATCTGGTGATCAAAAGCAGAGAGGAAAAGCAAATGCTCGAAGACATCGAGGAGACTTTCCAGAAGCTGAGAGAATACAACATCAAGCTTAACCCCAAAAAGTGTTTGTTTAGGGTAGAAGAAGGTAAGTTTTTGGGGGTAGTGGTCACCCGGGACGGTTTTAAAGCTAACCCGGAAAAAGTAGCTGCTACAATGCGAATGCCCTCCCCCAGAACCTTAAAAGAGGCACAAGCATTGAACGGACGTGTAGTGGCGTTAAACAGATTCTTGGCAAGACACGCGCGAGCGATCTCTGCCATTCATAAAGACGTTGAAAGATTGCCTTAACAAGAAAAACTCCAAGTGGACCAGTGAAGCAGAAGAGGCTTTGCAAGACATGAAGCGGTTCATTGAAAAACTACCCATGTTGACAGCGCCATACCCAGAAGAACTACTAAAAATGTATCTGGCGGCGGCTCATAACGCGGTAAGCGCGGTACTCATGGTAGAAAGAGATGCAAAACAAACACCCATATATTATATCAGCCGAGTTCTGGCGGGACCCGAAACGCGGTATCCAACACTTGAAAAGTTGGTACTGGCATTAGTCCACGCTACCCGGCGTCTCAGAAGATATTTTCAAGGGCATCGCATACAGGTCTTAACGAATTACCCGCTACAGCAAATTTTGCACAAGACAGTGATGACGATGGCAAAATTAATGAAAAATCATCATTACACGTCAAATCACCACATTTTAGGCAAACGGCGGCGTCATTCATCATGATATTAGCATTAAATGTCTGACAGAAAATCAAGTGTTTGCACATAACCCAAACAAAACAGTGTTTATACAAAATATCCAAGGAACAGTGTACATGACAAACAAAATAAAACACTCATTCCTCCTCCGACCCATCCGCTGGGTCCAACATTAGGCGTAAAGAGTCCACACCGTCTTCAGCCACTTTGCTTGTCAGATCTGCATACGCGGGCAGTGGATCATTGCATGACGCTTCAAGAGCATCCGCCATATCTCCCTGAAGTTTGCCTCTTTTTGTGTGAAACGCGGGAGTAATTTTATCTGACTGCCGACATTCAAAACCATGGTAAATGCCATAATGGTGACCCGATTGGTAAGCTGCAGCAGAATGGCGGTCCAACAAAGCAGTAAAAGACTCCGATTGGCATAGGTACTCAAACGCCCCGACCAGGCCATTGGTTATCAACCAATTCCTATCACCTCGCAATCTAGCCAGTTTACTGGTCAAACTATCCACCTTAGCATTTGACAGTTCCAATGTACTTTTTACCTCTTCAAGGTGTGCCTGATGAGTGGTGGAAGATTCAACCAGTTTGTTCTTTTCGGAGACAAGGGAATCACACTGTTGTTGAATCTCCCTAAGCTGTGCTTCCCGCTCCTCCAACTCAACTTGCTTGGCTTGAACCTTGGCGTTGGACGACTCTAACTCCACAGTTAGAGCTTGGTACCGCTCTTGCACCTGAGACACGAAATCAATGTCAATACGGAATTTTTCCATTTCAGCAGACATCTCAGATCTCACCTTTTGAGCTTCAGTAACAGCTTTACGTTCCAACTCCTCCTGAACATTCTTAGCTTGAGCTAGGACCCGATCCTTCTCCGCTATATCACGAGCCCACAGTATTCTCTCTTCGACAAGGTTGGCAGTCACCCGCTTTAAGTCATCTTCCGCCGTGTTTTTCTCAGACAAAAACCTGGTCTCCTTCAGTCCAGCAGCTTGCAGTTGACTTTCCAAACGATATTTCTCATCCTTCAGCTCTTGAATAACACTCCGTGCCCGGTGGAGCTCATTGTTATCATGCATCCACCGGCGACGGATTTCGGCTAGCCTCCGGGGCTGACTGACGGAGTCCACCAACGTTGTTAGTGCACTATGTCTATTGACTTCGTCTTGTATCGAGTCATGTAATAGGATAGGATAACCAGTGCTCAGGTTGCTAGAAACTGAATTTAGTGGGTTTTATGGTAATTCCGCTTGAAAGTGCCAAGGACCAGTTCAAACGGAATTAACATATTTAATTCCGCTTGAAACTGTCTTTGTCCATTTCAAACGGAATTACAAGTCTATAAATAGGTGAGCATGGTTAGTCATTTCATACGGAATTAGGTCTTGTGATTCGGTAACGAAGTGCTGCCGAATTGTCTCCAGGTGGTGTAATTCTATCAAATCAATACAAGAGACATTTAAATTGAATTGAGCATCCGTGTCATTGATTCTGCCTTTGATTCGGATAAACAACTCTTCTGATCGACTCAGTCAGGTCGTACAACGATCCTACAAGTGGTATCAGAGCTCAGGAAGAAGAGTTCAGCTTGATTTCATCAGCTTTCTGACTTCTACACCTTCTTTTTCAAATTAAACAAGATTTCACGGACAAAATGGACTGAATTTCACACATTACATGCGAAATAGTGTTTTAACAAACCCTTGAGAGAATCAGACCTAAATTCAGCTTAAAAGTGACTAAAATGGACCAAAAACCTGATTCCGTTTGAACGAGCATTGTAATTCCGTTTGAAAAGTCCACCTGATCTCGCTTCAAATCGTAATTCCGTTTGAAATTTACGGGTGATTCCACTTGAATCTGCTATTTCTCTTGAAAAGTTCAGCTATTCCGCTTCAAAGTGTAATTCCGCTTGAAGATTTCGTTTGAAAGTGGGATTCCGTTTGAAGTTCTAATTTCGTTTGAAGTGACATCTAGGGATTCCGTTTGAAAGCTGCTATTCCGTTTGAACAAGTGTTTTCGCTTGAGAAGTGATTCCACTTGAAATCATTATTCCGTTTGAAAGTGGATATTCCGTGTCAAGATCATTTTACGTCAACCGAGTGTCAGTTTGTGTCAAGTTGTTTGTTATTGTTTAATCTGATTATGTTTGTTTGATTGTCTTTGTCTCCAGGTAATTCAAGAATTTCACATCATGGCTGAAGAGTTCTACAATACGTTCTACAACGCGTTTACATCCGAGTCTTCCGAAATAACAATTGTCACACCTAAAACCATTACAAAAGTGATCAATGAGAACATCAAACATGATAACTTTTACGGCACACATTCAAAACCACCAACTCTGGAAAGCATTGAAGATTATACATGGTGGAAAGAGCGTTTCATCAACTGGGCAAAAGCTTATGCACACGAGAGCTGGTTATGTATGGAGTTTGGATATGAAAGACCAAGAGATGATAAAGGAGAAGATCTTCCACTCAAGAAATTATCCAAAGAAGACAAATCCGAATTTGCAGCTGAACAAAGAATGATTGCCTTAATTCAATCATCCATCAGAAATGACATGTTTACTTTGTTACAACATGATGGATCTTCAAAATCTATTTGGGAAGCTTTACGGGTTAAGGCAGAGGGGGTAAACAAATCAGGAAAAACAAAATTGCTTTATTAAAGAAAGAATTTGATTTGTTTGATAGTCTTAACGGTGAATCAGTTCGACAAATGATTGAACGTTTTTGTCATCTAAAAATCGAACTGGAAAGATTTAAGATTAAAAAAACAAGAGAAGAAATAATAGATAAAATCATAGAAGCGTTACCACGAGCTGATCAGTGGCAAACGTTTGTGTTCATTTTGAAAAATGATATTTTGTATGAAACAATTTCTCTTGATGCGTTAATTGAAAAGATTGAAACTCATGAGCTTGAATTGTAGAAATAAAGCAAGATGAGTAGTTCTTCATATCAACAGAATGTTGGTCTATATTACAAAGGTAATTTACCTTCGGTGAAAGTTGATAGTTCACCAAAGACATTATTTAGTGGTGAAAGAACAAAAGAACCTCAGACAAGTTCATCAAGCTACAATCCGGGTTATCATTCATCTTCATCAAGAGCTAATTCTGAAGAAACGGATGAGATATTGTGTAACATTGCTCTCAAAGTGAAGAATTCCCCGACAATGAGCATCAATGCAGCTAAGCAGCAAATGAGCTTCCTTGCGTCTGTTCTGGAATCGTATGAAGGTCTTGTAGCTGGTAAAATTGGAAACTCTGAGTTAACCAAAGAAGACTACGACCAGATTGATCCGGAAGAGATGGAACTCATTGACATTCGTTGGTGTTTGGCTAGCTGTATCTGCAGAGCTCAGAGACGCATGGAGATTACCGGGAAGCAATCATTAGGTGGTCCGTCAACAAAGCTTGGATTTGACAAATCCAAAGTGACCTGCTTCAAATGTAAGCAAAAAGGTCATTTCAAGAGAGAATGCAATAATTATGCGGTTGGTGGAAATGAATATCCGTTCAATGACGATTATTACCGAAAGGCAATCTACCACCGAAGCAAAGAAGAGTAAAAAATGATTGAAGACAAACCTAGAGATAAGTCAAGAGCTTGTGCTGTGATCCATGATGATGAAGGATATGGTTGGAGTCAGATTCTTCTAGAAGAAGATCGTGTTGATATTCGAAAAACAGCTCATGGCAAAACTATATCAAAGAACAACCATTATGTTTTCGTTGCTAAAATTAAAGAGCAAAACAAAGAAGAAAATGTTGTTGCTAAGGTCAAAGAGAAAACCAGAGAAGAAATTCTGAGTGAGAAAACAGACAGAGAAATAAGAATGGCTTGGAACAGAATGAATGAAATGCAAGAAGAATATGAAGAGGCTGTCAGCTACAATAGATGGGATAAGAAGCAAGAGTGTTATGTCAACCATTATGGTGAACCGGTTATTCCCAAGAAGGACATAATTCATGAGGATGTTCTTCTAGTGATTCCTCGAGTCGGAGAATATTATTCAAATGCTTTGAAAGACAAATCATATGAAAGAAAGCTTAGAAAAATTATAAGAGATGTCATGACTTCAAGCTTGAGGAAGAGGGATGAAGAGAGATTGAAGAAGAATGTTGAGAATATGGTTGAAGAGTTGAAGAAAGTTGTTGAGGAAGATGTGAAGATTGTTGAAGAAGTGAAAGAAGACGTTGTGGTGAATGTAGAAGTTGTGAAAGAAGCTGTTACTGAAGAACAGCAGGTTGGAGAAGATGTGAAGAAAGCAGAAGAAGAAGTGAAGAATGAGAGTTTAGTTGCTGGTGATGTTGGTGATGATGCTGGAAAGCAAAAAGATGCTGATCAGACAGATGCAGCAGAGAACACCGAGGTGTCAATCACTGAGGTAAATTCTGATTCTGAAACTCAAATCAAAATCATTGAACAGTGCAAGAAATGCATGGAAACGTGCAGTGCTTGTACTGAAAAAGACAAACAATTCAAAATAAGAAATCTTGAATTCAATAAAATTAAAGAAGTTTTCAAAAATAAATGCAAAGAAATGTTAGAAAACGAAAAAGTTTTGAAAGAAAATGATGAAAAACTTTTGGAAAAATGTAAAAAGTTATTAAAAGAAAGTGAAATTTTAAAAGAAAATGTTTTGAAAAAGACAGAAGAATGTGATCAAAAAGAAATTGTTTGTCAAGAAATGAAGAAAGAATATGATTCAATAAAATTGGCATATCACATTACAAAAGAATCATATGAAAAAGTAAAGGATGAAATGAAATTTGCTCAATCAAGAATGAATTATTATTCTGAAAAAACTAAAGAGCTTAAGCGAATGTATGAAATAAAACAAGGTGTTGTTAATTCCTATATTGAGGATGTTGCTAAGCTAAAGCGTCAGATTGCTGATTTAGAACAGGATAATAACAAGTTAAAAAGCTATCACGTGTTGTCATATGTGCTTGAAAGAATTTTCAATATAAAACCGGATGGAAAAGATTCTGAGCAAAACAAGAAAGGCATTGGCTCAGAGTTTCATCAAGTTCCACCACCGGAAAAGTTTGCGTTTTATGATGATGAAAAGGTCGAAAAAGCTTTCAACATGGTAGATCAATTGCCAGATAACATTGACATAACCTATTCCAAATCTGATGATTCTAGTGATTCAGAGGTGGTAGGTAAGGTTGTTGAAAGAAGAGTCGGTTGAAATAGGTAAATCTGAATCACAGGATGAAAATGAAGGTAATTTTCATGATGGATATCTGAAAAATTCAAAATCTGAGAATAATCTGAATGATGATTCGAAAGGACTGGTTTATACCATGATTGGATCAGACAAATTATTTTTAGATGTTGTATTCCCAATTCAGAATGTGATTTCAGAAAAGGTTGATAAAGTTTTTAAAATGGTTGAGATTGAAAAGTCTGAAATTTCAAAGTTTACTGGAAAGTGTCACAAAACTTTTTATAACAAACCTGGTTACAAGAAGAAAAACATGAAGGCTGGGTTGGGTTATAAGAAGAAACAAGGTCGAAATAAAAATGAAACTCCGAATTTTCAGACAAAAATGAATTTTGTTCACGGAACAAGTTTCGAGGAAGAGAAAGAACTAAAATTTAGACGACAGTCTAATGAAGAGTTCTATGCTCAAAAGAAAAAGCGACAACCACAGGTCAAAGATGTTTCAAAAAGAACATGTTTTAAGTGTGATCAAATTGGACATCTTGCACGAAAGTGTCCAAATCTGAAACCTGTGGATGTTGACAAAAAGAAGTCTGAAAATGTTGAGAAACAAAAATCTGAGGATGTGAAACACAGGTCAACCAGATTTGATTCAAAACAAACTTGGAGGTATAACACAAACAAGTTTGCTTCGAACCAAACTTAGAAGTCAAACTCGAATAGATTTTATTCAAGACAGACCTGCAATACTCACACACCCAGAGTTAGAACAACTCAAAGTTGGAAAACATCAGTTGATATGACGAAACCAAATGAGTTTTGGAAACCAAAAGTTGTTGTTCAAAATGAAAATGTTCAAAAAGAGTCACAGTTTTACAAAAGAGGTACTCCAAAAGGTCAAATATGGAGTGCTAAGAAACAAATTGTTTCGGTAAATGATGAAAAATTTGAAGTCAAAGTTGAAAAAGTCTTTGATGAGAAAGATTTTCCGAAGTTGATTGATACATATTGTGTTGAAATGCCTAAGGTTCAACAGACCTGGGCTAAATTGTTCAAGTGATTAAATAGTTTGAATGTGCAGGTGCTCAAGACAACTGAAGATTGTGAAAATGGATGTCGGAGCAGCCTGTCACAACAGGAAGAGGAGGCTGCTGAATCCTGTGTTGGTTGAAACAGGGAGTTTATTTGTTTTCTGTATATAAATAAATAAGATTTCAAAAACCCTAAAAATTGAAAAATTTGAAAAATCAAAAATATAGTTTTATTTTGTCAAATAATAAAAAATTACAAAAAATTGTTACTTGAATATGCCGAAACCCTCACGACGGAACAAACATGATTAATTTCACAAGATTGAAAAACGGTTTTCAAACTGTAAATAATAATGTGTTGTTCATGGGGGTAATTGTTGCTTCATATGTTAGATTTTCTGCAAAACAGAGCACAATAGCAGAAAATGGATGGCGAGACAAAGTTATCAGTATTGGTTGTTAAATTTTCTTTAAATGATTTTGCATTTTAGGGAGAGTATTGTTGTTGTTAGAAAATACAAAAACATTTGAAAATTTGAAAAAGTCAAAAACATGATAAAATTCAAAAATTGAGTTTTTGCGTAAAAAGAGGAAATGATAGTACATCAGTAGACGGTTACATTATGCTAAAGAAATGTAATGATTAAATAGCGTTAAACAGTCTCACTGATGATATGCTGATAGGTTTTTATACATTTAGTAAACTTTTTCGGGATATGAACCTAAATTCAAACTTGCTTGTTTCGTGGGGAACACTACTTGGATATATAGGTAACCCCTGAAATCTCGTTTGAAGGACCCCTCTTTCTGAGATACTAGGTCTTTATGCTTAGTGATATCTGGGGTATTATCCCGGGACTTCTGATTTTGCGGAAGCAATGGCCTAGTCCCTGTATAATACTTTCTACATGCTTGAAATATAGCAAACGCCCTCAGTACAAAAAACGATGAAACATTGAAAAATGCTAATCATGTGTTGTTGAAGAAAAGATCCTCTAAAGGGGACACACCAAAAGTCGAAGCCGTCATCTCTCTGCTGAATGGAAGTTCTGACCTGAGCTCTCACGGTTTTCGCATTTTAACCCTTTACAGATATCATCTAGGTATACTTACCTGTAAGACTGAATATTGGGATCTGGATACGGGAGTATATTCAAGAGGTGGGACACATGAATGAGTTTAAGTTCTTAATACACCTAATTCGTATCCTGAATCAGTTGAAATTTGTGTGAAAATTTAAATGGATCAGTATATCGACAATCTAAGTGAATTGTTTAATTCTTAATGTGTAAATAAGCTCAATGGTACTTGTGACTTGTCAAAAACTGATATGATCCTCTGACACAAACTCAATTAAAAATATTACTTGTAAATATGTTTGTACATATTTCTTTGTTGCTTTATGTTTTCAGGAAAATACAAAAAGATTTTGATTCTGTTTTATTTTAGACAACCGATGTCTGAGAACTGAGTTTCAAAATCTAAGTATACTGATTGTGTTTCTGAAAATAAAACAAGTTCATTAATTTGAAACTTGAGTTTTTAACAAAAATCAAAAACAGTTTGTGATATCTCCAAGGTCATTAGTTTGGACTTGGATGATTAACTGTGAGGGATTTGGATGCTTATTTTGTTAGAGAGCCAGTTTCTGATCCTGTTCGCTGAAACTGCAAAATCAATGAGATTTGTTAAAAAGTGTTAGTTTAGAAAGATTGGTAGAGCCAGGTTTTCATTCTTGGAAGTTCAAAATGTTGTTACTTATAAATATTTGAGTGTTGCAGAAGTGATACCAGACTACGATCCCGATAGCAGAGTCTAAGGGGGAGTCTGAAGACGAGCTCAAAGCAAGGGGGAGCTTGTAACCTGAAAGCAAGGTGTCGATCCCTAAAGCACGGAAGCTTGATGAAAGGGGGAGCCTGAAGAAGCTGTTAATGATAGAGCCAGAAAAAGATTGAAGTATGCTTAGAGTGTTAGACAATTTGGTAAGAGCATGAAGACTGATCAAGACTGAAGATGTGTCATGATAAAGACTCGACACTGAAGACTTCGTCAACATCCAAGGGGGAGTCTGTTAGTGCACTATGTCTATTAACTTCGTCTTGTATCGAGTCATGTAATAGGATAGGATAACCAGTGCTCAGGTTGCTAGAAACTGAATTTAGTGGGTTTTATGGTAATTCCGCTTGAAAGTGTCAAGGACCAGTTCAAACGGAATTAACATAGTTAATTCCGCTTGAAACTGTCTTTGTCCATTTCAAACGGAATTACAAGTCTATAAATAGGTGAGCATGGTTAGTCATTTCATACGGAATTAGGTCTTGTGATTCGGTAACGAAGTGCTGCCGAATTGTCTCCAGGTGCTGTAATTCTATCAAATCAATACAAGAGACATTTAAATTGAATTGAGCATCCGTGTCATTGATTCCGCCTTTGATTCGGATAAACAACTCTTCTGATCGACTCAGTCAGGTCATACAACGATCCTACAATCGTGGCAGTCATCAAATTTTCATTATTTAACCCCTCAACATAGGCTGACTCAGCCGGGGGATATGCACGCTCAACCCAATGATGTACCACCGGGGGGAAGATCAACCTTGATGACTCCGCTATCTTCCACTTGGGCTGATAACGTTTGTCTTGCACATTTGGATCCCAATTAATAGTGGGCAGATAAAGATCATCACCCAAACGGACCCCGTCATCAACAATCCCGCTGTTGGACCCCCCATCATCGCTCACGGCGGTATCTCCCGCCTTGGTTGCCTCATGAGCAGCAAACACCGTAGGCGTCTCCTTTCCAGTTGCAGAAAAAACACTGAAAGGAGAGTCGAACAAGAAGGTGGGGGTCATACTTGAAGGCAGTGGCGTAGAAACCGGACTGGTTGTCAAAGTCACAGCCACAGCAGATGTGGGCATAGGAGGCGCCATAGGACAACTGACAGCAGCGGCAACACTTGCATGGGATATAAGCTCCGAAAGGCTTGGTCCGCTGGTAGCTGAAGGCATAACATCCACAGACGACAAGGGGGCAGAGGACATACCCTCAACTTGAACCCCAGCAGCAGAAGCTGTGTTAAATCAGATCTTCAGCAACATGGAATACAAAGTCCACAATAACATCCACAAGCAAAGTCACTTACCAGTGGGCATGGCATACGCGGTTCGAATAGCCTCAAAAGCAGTCAGGGCAGGAACATTTTTTCGTTTTTTCGACACGCGAGTTGGACTCACCAACTCAGCAGCAGCGGATGTAACAGCAACATCCCCAGCGGGCACAGAAACGCCAACCGTAACAGCGGAAGTAACGGCCCCCGCGGCCATGTACTTCCTCCTGGTGACTCTCACCCAGATCGATTTTTTCGCCTCAGCGGCAGAAACACCACTTCATCCGCTGGGGGGAGGCTGGGAAATATAAGCAACTGGATCCGCAGGCACAGCGGGCAGCAAAAACTGCTCTAGGTGGATTTTCAGCACATCAGGTTTCTGTGCACCAATCACGCGGTCCACGGACCTCAAAGCAGCATTCCGAGGAGGATCCACAAAGTCAAACAAACTCCACTTACCTATGACATTTACACGAGATTAGCACACATACAGTTAGCAGAATAAATTCTAAGCAAAGGGTCACATACCTTCATCATCCCTTTGAAAGGAGGGATACAATCTGATATCACGCCATAGCAGGCTCATTCCCGCCATCACCAAGGCTCCCTCTGGGATCACCGTGCATTCGGAGGAACATTGACACAATCTCTTAAACAGAGCGTTTTCCACATATGCATCTTTTGGGGGACCATCATCCTTAACCTTATCCTTGGGACCCATTTCCCTCCATTGCATTTCCCACGGGATCACACTGGCGTCAATAAAGAAGAATTTCTTCTTCCAATCCTTATCTCGGGAGCTAGTAGGGATTTCCCTCAAGTAAGATACATCGACGTCTCGCCTATCAAAGGTGAAAAGGGGGATTTCCACACGAGAACGAAAAAAGCCCTAAAAACGGTGAGTTCAGGGATGTGACCCAGGGCTATACAAGCGAATTCAACCCGTCGGAGTTTGACCAGCCCTAGTGGATGCAGTTGGGAAATGTGGATAGGATAATGATCAAGAACCAACTTACAAAACTTGGTGATCGGCAATCGGAAGTTGCAAAATTTGAAAAAATCACTAAACAGAGTGATTTTACCCTTCTTCAACGGAAATGTCGTGTCTGTCTTTGACGGCAGCACTGGGTTCCACTCCGCCCTAATATCGTAATCTTGCATAAGATTGTTGAACGATACAAGCCTCCATTTGACATAAAGGGCATCAGAACTGGTTTGGGCAGAAGAAGAGGATTCGCCGGTTTTAGAAGTTTTTTTTAGATTCAAGAAGTTGCAGAAAGTGGTTGTGAACAACGAAGGAAATGAAATACCAAACTCTAAACGGGACACCTATTTATACGGGATGGCAACTTTTCGAATTCGAAAAGGCAAACGGATGGGAACACGCGTCAAGACAGAGTAGGTACAGTTGTCATCCTAATGATGATTTAACTGTCACATCCTTTCCCATCGCCGCCATTTTTCAAAAAACATAACGGTACCCCACTCGAGAAACTTACACTCAAAGGGGAATTTTGACTTTTTCCTTTTTTAGTCCGATTTCATGAATTTCACTTCATAACTTCGGACTGGGGGGACATGACGAGGTATGACCCGGATCGGCTAACCCGACCCGGTCATTACCTATTATTTTATTATAAACATTTAATTACATATGTTTATTCTATAATATTCTATTCTGCATGGATAAACCTCGTAGCAGAATCCCCAAGGGAAGATCATGCAAATCCCTAACTTATCGGAGCTCATCCTAAGTTAGGGGAAACCCTAATGGTAAACTATAATTAGAGGTAAACATCAAATGTATGATCATCTTGCTCTCGTTTACTCTCTCTATATATATATGTTCATACTTTCTTTCTCCCAAACCGAGACTTATTCTCACGCCGGAGGGTGGTTACAGGAATAACCCCATTCCTGTAATGAGTCCTAACGGCGTTCTGTTTTGCAGTAAGCTGTTCGGATCGCCAAAGAGTAGAAGTCCTAGCCAGAGCTTACCCATAAGATCAGTGTTTCTTCACTTAATATATACATAAACACGCCCATATATAAAGTTAAACTCGCCAAGATCCGGTAGAGGTCCAGATGATCACAACTTTTTAGTACAATTAGATATTTAAAGCCCGAAAATTCAACAAATAACATGATGTCCAACTCAAATAAAAAGCCGAAAAGGGTCCTGACCGATAACTTATAGCATATAATAATGTCTAGATAGATATCAAAGACATGAATCTACTCGCGCACCATGTCAATAACTTCGGACGGGGTAAGTGAGGTATCACCAACTGTACCAAGGTCATGACCAGCCCCAGTGTCAAAAGCTATCGAACCAGTGGCTGTAGGATCAGGCGGCAAGATTGTTTTCATCACAAGGATTTCGATAAGGTTACTTGAAGGAACGTGGACAGAAGCGGTCCACCAGTCCACTAGGTCAGGGAAGTAGAAAGAAATAGCCCATGGTTCAGTTGGGCATAGTCCACCAAGATTGTTATATATTTAGTTTTCGTATAGAAATTTTTGGGTATATACGTTTTCGACCCTCCGGTTCTATAGAAATTTTTGGGTATATACGTTTTCGACCCCCCATCATTTGGGTCAAGTTTCACCACTGGCAGTAGCAGACTATGTCTTCTAAGCCATGAAACTTTGAGCATATCTATTATATACTATTTAATACATTATTAGTTTACAACATGCTCATGTATTGAGTAGTTGTACCTTTTGCTATGAAGGTTTTTTTTGTGTAACTTGGTATTGGTGTTATACCTAAGCATTTCTTGTTAGATTTAAATAATCTCAACTTTCACCAATTGGCCGATAACTTTTTCAACTTTCGATTTGTACCACAACACTCCCAATTTTCAACTTATTTTCCTCTGACACTCTCAAACTAACTGAATACTAACCCAGTTAGCTAACGTCAGCTGCCGCATCACTAATCAAGTAACACATTAGATGTCACACCAACAAACAACCATGTCAGGTGCCACATTAGATGCTACGGCAGCAAAAAGTGTCATATCAGTTGACACGTCATCAAAAAGCCATGTCAGACGCCACGTCAGCAGAAACTATCTAAGTTATGTTTCAGTTAGTCCCAGAGGAAAATAAGTTGAAAGTCGGGAGTATTGTGGTACAAATCAAAAGTTGAGAGTGTTTGGCCAATTGGTGAAAGTTTGAGTTATTTAAATTCAATATCGCTTTAATATAAAGTAAACAAAATTTCATGATTTAAACTTTTTCTTTTCTGTTTATCCCTTTAATATTAAGTAAACAAAATTACATGATTTGAAAACTCTTTTTTTCTTTATAATTTGCAGCACACCTAAACTTAAGTGCGTCCATATTAAAGAGACTTTTATGTCGACAAGTTACGTGTGTCCAAACTTCCCTTTATATAGTGTGATCATTGTTACCACACGACATATCGAAAGTTAATTAAACATGTCTTATAGGAAAAGAAACATGTGGCGGCAAATGCATCTACTAAAAACCTTTGTCGTACCATATATTGTATCATGTACACGAATCGTAAGCTACCTTCGGAACTTAATGTGTGGGATGCGAACAATTACCAAGTGCAATGTATTTAGAAGTGTAGGTTCTCGAGTTCTATTAGAAAAGAACTATAGATGAAACAAGTCGAGACACACGCAGAAAATAATTAAATATTTAATAAATAATAAACGACCCAGACCCGAGTAAAGCTTTAAAGATTATAAACATATTAATGGGCTAATCTCGAGCTTGACATTGAGTTCAAAACAAAACAAGCTTAAGCGCAACTCGTTAGTATTACTAACAACTAATCTGAAAGAAACATTAATTCATTCATCTAAAATTAAACCTCAACGATTTGCTTCGCTGCTCTTCGTAAGCAGCAGCATCACGACGAACGGTATCTTGAACCCACAGAGTTGGCGTTGAGATTAGTAACACCGTCTGTTGACCGATCCAAATGCAAGTGAGGCGGCGCTGGATACTGAATGACATGGCTAACGACGAGATTAGTGATGTCTGCAAGAGGAATCCTGTACCTGTCCTTGTCCTTGTTCTTCTTCTTCTTCTCCGCCATGATGAGGTGGTTATTATTATTATTATGGCTGCTGAAGACGAATGGAGGGAGGTTCTCTTTGTTCTCATGGTTCTTCATCTTAACACCAATGGATTGATGAGATGATTTTAACTCTCCGAACTGCACCGGTATTCCTCCGGTGTACACGTTGAAATACCCGAGCCAAAGATGTTCGAGAGGCGATAAACTTGCTGGAATGGTTCCAGAAAGCGAGTTTCCTTGTAATATATAGAATACGAAGTAGGGTTTAGGTTTTGATAAGGATCTTGGAAGAGGGAAGTCGGAAAACTATTCAAATTTTCAAATTTTATAAACAACAACGGTAAAATAGTTATTATGTAATTTATCTTCGATAAAATAAATCAAAATGGGCAAACTTACAACAATATTACTTAAGGGTGAGCGGCAAGGGGGTTTGCCGCGTGGGAACACCGCCGCCGACCCCCCTTTGCAGCTCGGTTTCAATCTTGATCGGTGAAGGGATGCCGCTGCGGTGAAGGGAGGAAGGAGAGAGAGAGGGGGTGTGTGGTGAGGTCCATGTCATCTCTCAACCAATCACACCATTTTTTTTAAAGTTTCCACTTCACTAAGTGTCTAACCATTGCCAACACTTTTCAGCATAGTTTAAACATTTTTCATTGATTGACGTGACGCACTCTGATTGGTTGATTTTTTAGTTTGCCACTCTTAAGCGTCTAACCACTCCTTATACCCTAAGACCATTGGGTATGGTTTGGTTAGTCTCTTTGGAGACCACCCGCCACGTAAGCGCCACATCACCACGGGAGGAGAACCATCCCCTTGGGGACTACCCAAGGGTGTGGAGTACTACCCACTTTTAATAAAAAAAATCAATATATAATTGAAGGAGAGAGAGAGGCATTGGGTGTGGTTCGTCGCTGCCGTCTTACCAGCGAGGCCTGCGACGTGACGAGGGGGCGGTGTGGGACGCTGAGGACGAGCCGAGACTGGGGGGAGCCGACCCCCATACCGCATGGTCTAAGAGGTAAACTTACAATAATATTAGTTAAGGGAGGAGATATACGCAATTTTAATTTTGTGTTTTTAGACTATTGCGTTTTAGAAATAAGACATTTATTTGTGTTTTCTGGTCATTGCGTTTTAGAAATAAGACATTTTTTTGTGTTTTTGGTGCGTTGCGTTTTAGAAAAAGTCATTTTTTTACGTTTTTTTTTCATTGCGTTTTACGCAACTGGGTTTTCTCTATTGCGTTTTAAGCAACTGGGTTTTCAAATTTTTTTTCGAAAATATAGCCATAGTATACTCGTTTTAAAGATAAAAAAAACGCTGGTTTTTTTGGTGCAATTTTTATAAAAAAATAATGTCGTATGAAAAAGTTATTAACGTTTAAAAAATGGAGGGGAATTGGAGGAGAGAGAAACTATTATGCTGGATTGACTAGAATGCCCCTAACAAACTCACGCGCCTCTTTTTTTTGCTTCAATTTCATTCATTTAATCTTAGCCCTTGATTAATTAAATGGATGATCAAAATCACTTCCTAGCCTTCCTAGCCAAATAAACTTCCTATTGTATCTCCACCCTGTTCTTCTATTGATAAGTATCCATGATATTCTCTTAAGTTATGCAAGAACACTAAGTTTTGTATCAAACACTCTTAACCTTTTTTTTAAGAAATTGTTAGATAACTTATAAAGTGCATTCAATATGACATTGCTTTTATACTCGGTTTTTGTTCAAAAGTTATATAACTGTTATAAACCAGACATTTTAGGCCCAACCCATTACTTATGGGCTTTAAGGTTTATAGTTTGTTTATCTATATATTGTAATATTGAATAGAATGAAATATGAGAATTCAGTTTATCTCTATTTCCCTTTGGTTTTTATCACGTTATCGGCACGAATTGACTCTTCACGGAAAAAAAATTACCGGCGATCTTCAACATCAGGAATTCATCAACACTACTTTTGGATTCAAATAATTTTCCGTTCATCACAATCCGGAAATATGTATACTAGCTCCAGTAGAGCTATTATTGGTGATGAATGTCTGGT
Organism: Helianthus tuberosus; assembly: GCA_030545235.1. Taxonomy (NCBI): domain Eukaryota; kingdom Viridiplantae; phylum Streptophyta; class Magnoliopsida; order Asterales; family Asteraceae; genus Helianthus; species Helianthus tuberosus. The sequence continues at coordinate 116,992,067 of CM060443.1, forward strand.
AGATAGCGGTAGTACTAACACTATTCTCAAAGATATGAAATTTTTCTCTGAGTTGTCTCCGGCAGAGACACCGATTAGTACTCTATCTGGTGTCGGTAACCTTATCGAAGGCTCCGGCAGAGCACACATAATATTATCTTCGGGTACCCAACTAACTATTGATAATGCATTATATTTAAGTAAATCCAGAAGAAATTTACTTAGCTTTAAAGATATTCGGAAAAAAAAAACAGTTACCACCTAAAAACAATATCTGAAAATAATATTGAATATCTTCAAATTACTTCAAACAAAAATGGCAAAGAAACAATTGTTGAACAATTAGAAGCCTTATCCTCTAGATTATATTGTACTAATATCAATCCTATTGAATCATACATGGTGAGTAACCAAAAGCTGTTAGATAAAGTCACATTCAATATATGGCATGACCGTCTAGGTCATCCTGGTAGCATAATGATGAGACGAATAATCAAAAGTGCAACCAGGTACCCCCTCAAAAACTTAAAAGTTTTGCTACCACAAGACTTGTCATGTGCAGCATGCTCTCTGGGCAAACTTATAACTCGGCCCTCACAAACTAAATTGATACATGAAACCCCATCGTTTTTAGAAAGAATCCAAGGGGATATTTGTGGGCCTATTCATCCTACGTGTGGACCATTATGCTATTTCTTGGTTTTAATAGACGCATCCTCAAGGTGGTCACATGTGAGCCTTTTAGCTACTCGAAATGTAGCATTTGCCCGACTTTTAGCTCAAATCATACAATTGAGAGCCAATTTCCCTGATAATCAAATTAAACATCCGGATGGATAATGCGGGAGAGTTCATATCTCAAGCTTTTAATGACTATTGTATGTCAATCGGGATCAATGTTGAACATTCAGTACCTCATGTTCACACACAAAACAGTTTAGCTGAATCTCTGATTAAACGATTACAAATAATCGCTAGACCATTCTTAATGAGATGTAAATTACCATCTTTTGCATGGGGTCATGCTATTTTGCATGCCGCTGCACTGATTAGATTGAGACCAACTGCTGATCACGAATACTCCCCATTGCAACTGGTCTCCGGACGAGAACCAAGTTTGTCCAACATTATAATTTTTGGTTGTGCGGTATATGTACCAATACCGCCACCACAACGTACTACTATGGAACCCCAAAGACGACTGGGTATCTATATTGGTTTTAACTCCCCGTCCATAATTAAATTTCTAGAACCAATGACGGGAGACATGTTTACAGTACGGTATGCTGACTATCATTTTGATGAAACGATGTTCCCAGTCTTAGGGGGAGATAAGGACAAAGAAAGACTGGTAACACAAGAAATAACGTGGAATGCATCATCGCTATCAAATCTCGACCCCCGAAGTGGTCAATGTGAATATGAAGTCCAAAAGTCATACATTTGCAAAGAATAGCGAATGAATTACCAGATGCATTCACAGACACGAATAGAGTGACAAAGTCACATGTACCAGCATCAAATGCACCTGCTCGAATTGAAGTAATCCCAGAAGCGATTACTATACAACGAAAGTGTGGGATACCAATCGGTTCCAAAGACAAAAACCCACGGAAACGAAAAGAGCAAAGTAACGCAATTGGTGAAAACTCACAAAAGATTATAAGTGAAACCCCGGTGAGGTAAATGTCCCAGAAGTGACAATTATGAATCCAGAGGAAAATGAAGTTTCAGAAGAAACACCGGTACCAAACGAAAATGAGATCTCTATTAATTATGTACAAGATAGTACAATGTGGAACCGGAATAAAACACGTATTGATGATATATTCGCATATGCTATAGCAACGGATGTAATCAATGAAAATGATTATGTACCAAAAACTTTAGAAGAGTGCACGCACAGAAATGATTGGCCAAGATGGCAAGAAGCCATAAACGCCGAATTGAATTCGCTCGAAAAGCGACATGTTTTCGGACCTGCAGTCCGAACGCCCATAGACGTCAAACCATTAGGTTATAAATGGATGTTTGCAATAAAGAGAAATGAAAAGAATGAGATTGTACGATATAAGGCTCGACTTGTAGCACAAGGGTTTTCCCAAATCCCAGGAGTTGATTATGAGGAAACGTATTTCCCTGTAGTGGATGCGATACCCCTTAGGTTCCTAATCGGCCTCACAATCTCTGAAGGACTTCATATGAGACTAATGGATGTCGTCACCGCATACTTATACGGGACACTTGAAAATGACATCTACATGAAAAACCCTAAAAATTGCCTGAAGCATTAAAATCAACACCTCGAGATATGTGTTCTATAAAGCTTGAGAGATCTTTATATGGTCTCAAACAATCTGGTCGTATGTGGTACAATCGACTTAGTGAATATCTAGAAAAAGAAGGATACAAGTCTGATGTAATCAGTCCATGTGTTTTTATAAAAAGAACACTCTCAAATTTCACTATAATAGCAGTCTATATTGATGATATCAACATCATCTGATCTCCTGAAGAGATAGAGAAAACTGCTCAGTTGTTAAAGAAGGAATTTGAAATGAAAGATCTTGGTATGACGAAATTATGTATCAGACTACAATTTGAGTATCTGTGCAATGTCACATTTGTCCATCAATCAAACTACATCTAGAAGATGTTAGTACGTTTCATTATGGATAAAGCACATCCGTTTAGCGTACCTATGGTTGTCCGACCGATAGATCCACACAAGGATCCTTATCGCCCTCAAGAAGAAGGCGAAGAAGTACTTAGTCCAGAAGTACCGTACTTAAGTGCGATCGGTGCCCTTATGTATCTCGCAAATAACACAAGACCTGACATTGCATTTGCAGTACATGTACTAGCGAGATACAGTTTGAATCCAACACGTAGACACTGGAATGGTGTAAAACATGTATTCCGGTATATTTGTGGGACACAAGACTTAGGTCTTTTATATCAGAAAGATCAAAAGTCCCAACTTGTTGGGCATGCCAACGCTGGATATCTATCAGATCCTCATAAAACAAAATCTTAGACAGGTTATGTATTCACATACGGTGGCACAACAATTTCTTGGAAGTCAACTAAGCAAACACTTACAGCAACATCATCAAATCATGCCGAATTGATAGCACTATATGATGCTGGTCGAGAATGCGTGTGGTTAAGATCAATGATTAATCACATACAAGAAGCATGCGGATTAGAATAGATCAAGAAGGAGCCGACAATTATTTATGAAGACAATGCTGCTTGCATAGCTCAGATTAAGGAAGGTTATATCAAGGGTGATCGAACAAAGCATATCTCACCAAAGTTCTTCTTAACATATGACTTGCAGAAAGAAGGGGAAATTGATGTTCGCCAGATCAAGTCAAGTGAAAATTTAGCTGACATCTTCACAAAATCTTTACCAAGAAGCAGTTTCGAGCAACTATCACGCAAGATCGGTCTCCGCAGATTGAAAGATGTTTGTTGAATTCAGGGGGAGAATTATACACAATGTACTCTTTTTCCCTTAACTAAGTTTTGTCCCAATTGGTTTTCTTAGTAAGGTTTTTAATGAGGCAGTACAACTGATCCAGTAGTATCAGTTTATTTATTCAGGTCCTGAAGTACCTATTTAACATCATCCTGAAGTATGTCGTTAAACTGTGTATAATTCTAAATGTCTGATGGGGAGTGTTATAAACCAGACATTTTCGGCCCAACCCATTACTTATGAGCTTTAGGGTTTATAGTTTTTTTATCTATATATTGTAATGTTGAATATAATGAAATATGAGAATTCAGTTTATCTCTATTTCCCTTTGGTTTTTATCACAATAACTACCATATAACATAATTTTACTACTCAAATTTCACACTAAATATTTAAAATAAAAATTAATAACTTTCAACAAAAAGTATTTAATGGTCAACATATATTTACCAAGCATGGCCCATTTAACCACATATTTTTCAATCCATATGCATGCTATCAATAACTTATAGACTGATAAATATAAAATTTGTGGAGACATGTTTTGACGTGTCTGTTGTTGCCCAACCCACGTACCATCAATAAGACTATTTCCATGCTACGTATGTCCTTAGAAGTCCTTAGCTGGCACGCCATGTGCCACGTCATATGTAACATTCCCAAAATCTTTATTTATATATAAAATATATAAAAACTTAAGTTATTAAAAGGATGCATCATGGGTAAATTGACCAATGGAAACATGAGGTATTTTGTGCAAGTGTAGGAACCATTTAATAATTAAATTATAAAAATACATTATATTTGAACCTACTCCGTTTTTAATGAAACTTGGTTCAAAATGTAGATAAAAATATGCTCGTCCTAATGGTATATTCATTATTTTATAAAACGTCATATTTTACAAGTTATAAGTGCCAAATAAGTGAAGCAGTTAAATTAATATATATATTAAATAAAATAATAAAATCAAATCAAATTAACACATTAGTGCTAAAGTGTACGTGTGATGTGTGATCATGAATTTAGAATTGAAAGACATGTATGCTGTATACATGTGTTCTTTCAAGATTCAAAAGGAATCTTGTGTAGCTTTTTGTTCAAGATTGAAAGCTATAAATAGAGTAGATCTCTCAAAGAAAAAAATTGCCTATCCTTTTCTAGTCGCCTCTCTCTCTCTCAAAATTTCGTATTGTCTATTTTTATTAATAATAATAATAAAGTCCGGCCCCGTTTTAAGTATTGTAGCCCCTGATCACTGATACCATGTCCGACTGACGTAGGGCCCCGTAACGTATGTCAAGGCTCTGCCTAAATTCATTGGGGTTCTGTCTCGTGACGTAGGGATAAAGTGGAATTGGGTTACTATACTTAATGTGAGTGCACTATATATTTTATTAAATAACCAAGGAATTGTACCCAAAATATAACAACCCTCCTAAAACACCCATGACACCCCTACACTTCCTAAAAATATACCCGTATGCGATAAACGAGCCCGTATACCTTTTATATTAATAAAAAATAGAATAAAACAAGTTTTGGTATACGCTCGCGGGCCGCAAAGACTTAGACTTCTAGTTACGCGGGCCGCGACAAGGTGATAGGTGGCGACACCCTGGGCCGCCATGTGGCCCAACACGCGGCAGGTCTACTCGATGACCCAGACAAGCTACAGCGTTGACTATAGTTGACGCGGGCCGCGTAGGCCCATGTCTTATGTTACGCGGGCCGCGAGAAAACCGAGATGAGGCCCTATATAAGGATGCATCGAGCCTTCAGTCAGAAATCGTTCAAATTGTCTTTCTTTCTCTCAAATCTGAAGTGTATGCATTATACACGGGTATAATACCCCCTAAGTAGCGAAGTTCTGCTCCGTTGTAAGTATCATAACCCCTGGATACGTATTAGATACGCGGCCCGATTGATCTAGGGTTCCGTAACGGCTATCGTGGTTCTGCCCGACGTAGTCGTTGGAATACCGTCTCGGGGAGGGTATTACTAATGTTAAAATGGGTTATTATACTAATACGTGCGCATTGTTTATTTAAGTAGATTATAACCAGGAAGTCACAAAGGAAAGACCTATAATAGCAATGTGAGTAATCCTCTTTTTTGTATATATTGTTTTACAAAACCTTAAATATTTTTCCATGCGAATAGAAGTTATTGAGTATTTGTAAGAATACAATTACAGTCGGTATATTTGGGGTTTTGTATACAAAATTTGTTACAACCTGGATAGGAGTAACATGACCATAAGTCGGAACGACAGTACCGTGTGGTGGTAATTGATATAACTTGGAAACAAATGTAATTGCGGATGCGCCCTCAATACTGTCATTGTGAAATAGTTTTTATTTAAACCTAATTAAACTGGGATTCACTCACCAGTATTTCCTGCTGATAAAATGTTTTAAACACGTGTTTCAGGTAACTTAGTGTAAAGCCAATAAAAGCCAGCTGGAGAGCACTGAAGGCTTGGGAAAGTGGCAATAAAGTTACCTAAAATAAAATAGATGTTTTTATTAAATAAAATAGGATTTATTCCTATGAAAATGTGTGTATTGCAAACTTGAGTTTTCCCCATGTAATTGTATTTATAAAATATGGTGGTTTACTATAATAAAATATTTCCTAACTACGGTCCTGATGAAAATTCCGCTACCAAATTAGACAATACGTGATACCACCAAAACTGGCTCACGGCCGCCCGCTCCCGGGGATTAGGGATCGGGGGTTGTGACATCATATCCTTACAAACCCTACAAATATTCTTAGCTTTCTTAATTTCCGCCACATTACTTGCCTACTACACACAATATTAAAATAAAAAATTTTGTTCTTTTACTTTGGGCCCACTCACTTACATAAACAAAGCCTTTGTGGAAGGGCTTAGATGTTAAGGGCATCTATGGACAAAATCTCACAATGCTAAGGGCTTGTAAGGGCCTTCAAGGGCATCCCTCCAATGAATGCATTGGTGATACTCTAAATCAACTATAAATGAGTATTCTCATTAGATTCCAATGAAAAAAAATTCTTCGAGACGGACAATAATGTTCACTATAATGTTTTCCAATATACAAACCCCTCTTAAAGATTTAACACATGTCTAAATTATTTTCGGGCATTTTTCATGTGCAATACATCCTATAAACAACAACAATTCTATCGTGCATGTATCCTTTTAGAAACACCTACTTGACCCGCTTGTACCCTCTTTTTATAACAACTTTCACTATGTTCGTTGCGAGTGGACTCACCCCTTTATTTCCCTGTCATCATCATCGTCATCATACTCGGTAAATCCCACCAATAGCTAAGGTAGGGTCTGAGGAGGGTAAGATGTAGACAACCTTACCTCTACCCCGTAGTAATAGAGAGGCTGCTTCCAATGAGACCCCCTGCTCAATAGTAGTTTTGTATCAAGCTTTGGACATGAGGCACATAACACTCAGCAATCAGGACAAAGGCCGATTTGTGCATGTACCCCCTTGTCTTTCGGCTAGCAACGCCACCACATGATGCATGATTAGTCATCCACCGCCAAGCCGCTTTTAACGTTATTTTCACGAAATTAGTAAAATAACATTAAAATTAGTGCAATTTATCCACAATATCTACAATCCCTCCCCTATTGATGTTCCCTACCAATTAACAAACCCAAACGTCATATTTGGGTGATTAATATTAGCTTAATGTATAATTGTCAACAATATATATATATATATATATAACAATACATGAATATCATAATTTATTGAGTAAATTACAAAAATCGTTCTATATGTTAACACTATATTTCAAATTATGTCCTTCGTTTTCAAAAAGTACACAAAAGGTACTTTATGTTTGCAAACCACCGCCACCCTCCGCAACTGAACATTGGCGCCGCCGCCACCGCCGCCGCCATCCACCGCCACCGAACACCGACTCCACCACCACCACCACCACTGCTAACAACACCCACCACCGCCACCACCCTCCGTCACCAAACACCGACGACATCACCGGCCACCGCCACCACCACCGCGCCACCACCCACTGTTGCCACTACCCACCGCCACCGAACTTCGGTGTCACCGACACCACAATCCGCCACCACCGCTACCGACCACCGCCTCCGCCTCCGCCGCCACCCACCACCACCATCGACTACCGCCACCACCCACAACCGCCACCCATTGCCGATTTTATTCTTCTTCTTTTCTTGACTACCAAACACTACAAGGTAATGATTTATTCCACTCCCACATGGTTAACAAAAAAGATCATGGAATAGAATGATCCATTTCATTCCTTTGTCCATTCAATTATCTCGATCATTCCATTCTCTCGTTCATTCCATTACCCCATGCCAAACAGACACTAAGTGTTGAACCAGTAAGAGGTCTGAACTATTAAGAGGCAGTATAATGCGTAATCATTCAGAGGCAAATACATGATCAATTCAGATTAGAGGTCTTAACCATTCGGACACAGTATAATGTTTAACCATTCAGAGGCAAATGTCTGAACCATTCAGACATCTGCTTGCGAAACAAACAGTCTGAACCATTAAGTACTGAACCAATAAGAGGTCTGAACCATTATGAACTAAACAAACAACCCCTAAAGCTATATAATTTTCTTGTACTAACAAAAATGAAGCACATAGCATACTAATTTTACAAAAGTTAAGGATTGGTGAAATGTTTTACTTAATTAGTCGCTTAATTAGAGACTTAAAAACTATAATAAAATTAATTAAATGTCATCAAGAAGCTATACTCAAGAGTTTCTCTTTTGTTCACCACATGAAGAATCTAATTAATATTTATAATTTCACTAAATTATAAATTGACTAAATATCTATTCACTAAATTTCCTAACACTTCAAACATTTTGACATCAAGTTTTAATTTTATGCAATAATATAAGTTAACAACTACATTAATTGTCATTCATTATTAGTAGACATTTGTTAAACAACTATATACATGAGATGAAAACATAAATAGGATACAACCCAATCACCTCGTTTCCAACAAAATTTTGGAAGTCTCTATCAAGTACATCACAGATTGTCATCATAAGAAAATCCAAGTACATATCATTGCATCATTAGAGCGACCCAGGATATTGGATCTTACAAAGATGAGCACTTTGCGTTCACGTTATCTTACACGTTATGTAAGCGAGTGATTATAAAGATTAGTGATAGGCTTAGTATGAAGCATGTAACAAAATATAACCAAAGGGCTTTTCAATATCCACCAATTACATAACACAATTCTGAATACAATCATCATGACATAGACAAATCATTTCCAACAAGAATCATCATTTGACCATTCAGGATCAGACTCATGCTCGCCTTCATACGAATCATGAAACCACTAGCTGCCACTATCATATTCCGGCATGTCATAGTCCCAAGCCTTTTTTAACACCTCACTGTCAATTTCTAACTCCTGATTGTTTAGATACTCCCCTTGCACATCTTCTTCAAACATGTTGATTTCATCCTTGTAAAACAGTTCTAGCAACTCTTCTTCAGGTATATTCAGCTCCTTCACAAAATTGTCTTCAACCACTTCTTTATCTTCCACCTTTCCTAACGGTTCATTTGCACTTACAAACTACACGCTTACAAGAACGCTATCAAAATAACCAACATATTAATCATAATTATCACTGGCGTTATCAACAGAATGAACACAATATCAACATGAACATACATGGAATAAAATAAAACATCAAATCCATTACACGCCTTTAAAAGGTTCATTACAGTACAAACAACAACCAAATCAAACGATAATAACATACATGCTAAACAATAATCAGCTAACTACAAAACCAATCTTCCAAAATGTGACTTGCTTAGCTTGAGATTTGAGCATTTCGTCTTTCTTTCCGATATTCCATAACAAAGTAGAAACTACACTTTCACATCTGCCGCATATGGGATCATCAGCCCATCTTATGAAACCACATTCCGTCGATTGTTCAACACACATAATATGATCAAATCGAGGTCCCATGACACACACAATTCACACACTTTGTCCACACACAAACAAATCATATTGATCACACACACAAATCACTTCACTTATAACCATGGAATTAAAGTAAAACAGAAGAAACACTTACACAACATAGGAATGGTCGTTCAAAGTTAGCTTTAGTATGGGACAGTTTCATGGTTGTAACACCTCCTTACAGTGAGCAAACACCTTTCGACGAACTACCTTTCGAACCATCATTAATCGGTGAGCTTCGTTTCGTCGTTGAAGAGCTTGAGTACTATGACATTGTTCTTGATGATTGATTTGGAGTAGAGGATTGATTTGCAGACATCAAGAACGAATTAGCATTCTAAATGATGAAGGATAAAAGAAGCAGGTGATTTAATTGAGCAGATGAGGGTATAAAGGTAATTTCAACCTTTTTTAATGGTAAACCTAACGCTTGGATGCAGGTAGAGATGAAATGTCCACCTCAAAAGTTTATTTGGCAAAATCTAGAAGATAGGGTGTCATATTATTAGGGGTGTTCATCGAATCGAATATCGAATTTTTGAATTATTCGAATCGAATTATTCGAATAATTTTTATTTTCCCTTGAATTCGTATTCGATGTCACACCCCGAAATATCAGAGCATTGGCGTGACTTGACTCATATCTTCATTGCACAGCGGAAGCAAATAAGCTAAGTCTTTTAGAATGCGAACGCCCATTAAGTACTCGACTCTTCATGGTTCTCCTATTCCAACCGTGCCTTGTCTTAAAATGCAACCTGAGAAAGAAACATGCGAAAAATCAACATAAAGTTGAGCGAGTTCATAGTTTGTTTGTAAAAGATTTGAAATAAATCTTTTTGAATAACTGGTTTTTGAAGTATTGTTGAGAAAACGAAATAAAATCATTTTCTTGTCATGTTATACAGAAACTTTGTATGAAAACATAGTTTGTGTCATGTATAAATCGAGTTTTCATATATAAATCAAGTTTTCATGTGTACACCACGTACTCATGTATAATTCAAGTTTTTCTTGAGTACCCCACGTACTCAAGTATAATTCCCGTTTTATTGAGTACCCCACGTACTCAAGTATAATTCAAGTTTTCTTGAGTACCCTACGTACTTCAAGTTATAAATCAAGTTTTAGTATGGTATGAATTTTATGTAAATAAAGTATTCCTGTAAGTATCAGGATTGTTAATGGGTTGCAAAGCCATTAACATGTGACACGACATAGGAAGTCACCAAACCTTAGGCATTTTTCTAGTTGGCATATTCTGAGACACAAAAGCACTACTCGATACTCACCCTCACCGAGAGTGTGGCTGCCCGGCACCCGTTAGATCTAACCTTTTGTTCTGCGGTCTAGGTATATAGTTGATTAATGGTGCTTATGTACCCTATTCGTGACACGATTTCTCGTATCATTTCACATAACGCATCATACTTGGTACTCATCCTCACCAAGTGCGCTTCTTGTATTCTTATATCTCATCACACTTGGTACTCGTCCTCACCAAGTGTGCTTCATGTATTTTTATTATACCATTTATAAACATTGTAACATTTATATCTTGTATTTTCCCGTAGTTTAGAAAACTAGAACTCGTGTGTATGCATATTTCAAAAAAAAATACGCTTGTTTGAAAAACCGTTATAAAACATAAGCTTTTCGAAAACCATTTGTGTCAGTTAAAACTTGCTTGTAAAATGGTTTAGAAATATGTAATTCTTGCTTTGCAAAAAGTGCATGTCTTTCCACCCCGAAAACATTTATAAAAATGTAAAACCATAAAAGGTGGGGTTATGAACTCACCTTAATATTCCTGTGCAAAGCTAGCTATATACGACTTTGTGATGTCATTTCCAAGACTTGACTTGCTAGCGTGCATTCTACAATATTCCTAACACGAAACATCTTATAAGTTTCTAACCAAAGGCGGTAACTAATCTACGTGTTACCGAGCTTTACCGAATCGTTAACCGAACAATCCGTTGATATATTGTTAACTTAATAAAAACAATTAGTTATACTCGTTAAGTTTCGTTTACTAAGTCTAGAAAGTACTTAGTTTTCGAGAAATTCGAATGTATAAACATTTATACAAAATATGAATATATCGATAGGATAGTGTGTCGTCCCGTGAAATCGTACGTTGATATCTATAGTACGTCGTTTAGGCGTTTTGAAATAAATATAACAACTTATATTTATTTAATAGCGTTTGCGTGTTGATGTCGTTTGAAATAAATACAATAGTTATATTTATTTCTTGAAATAATATGAGTTGCTTGGCGCTTGAAATAAATATATAAAATATATTTATTTTATAAAAGAATTCGCGTTGTATGGTATTCGAAATAAATATGTAAACTATATTTATTTTGTAAAACGAATACGAGTTGTTTGACCCTTGAAATAAATATATAAAATATATTTATTTTATAAAAGAATTGTCGTTTTCGTATGTGATAAAGCGTCGTCGAAAGTGGTATACACATTTATGTAAAAGTCGCTTTTCAATAAAGCATGCTTTACTTTAGCGGGTTTTCTCGAAAAACGGGCAGAGTTTCCTCTGTGTTTGGACGCCCCGACAACACAAGTTGTCGCTATTTTTCCAAAATTCAACAATGTAATCAACGCAATGTAATCAAATATATTTCGTCAAGCATTTCAAAATATAAACTAAATTGTAACGAAATGGTTCGAGCTCGTTTGTCACGTGAGTAATAATACTATAAAGATAACAAAATAAACATGACGTTAATTTTTAGCAAGTCTTCGCGTCGAATCGTCGAGCCGCTTGACTGAGTTGACCGGGCGTTGACTGCCGTTGACTGAGTTGACTCGGTTTGACCGAGTCAAACCGAGTTAAACCAACTCAAAATCAGAACCGTGACCCGAACGACCTCTGAATCGAACCCAATCCATAACATTTACTGTTGCTGACCGGCTGATCCGGTTGACTGAGTTGACTCGGTGTTGACCCGAGTTTGACCGAGTCAACCGAAACCACGCTGAGACGACCAACCCGCCTGAATCGAAGCTCCAGAACCCACACAAGAGCCGGTATACGACCCGAATAAAAAACTGGCATCATTGATATTTTTAAACAAAAATCCATTAAAAAGATTCAAACGGATCTGAGTAACAAGAGAAACGAGATATACTACTCAGTTCACTCACCGGACCTTGTCGGAGACACTATCGCCGTCACAAGCGCCGCCGCCGCCGGTGGTTCTCTGCCGTTCCGTCGCTCTCTCTCTCCTCATCTCGTTCCTCTCTCTCTCTCCTCCCGGTTTGTAGCCGCCGGATAAAAGTATCGACCACCGGTCCGAGACGGAGACCACCGGTCACCACCACCACCGCTGGTTCTCTCTCTCTCTCTTCTCGATCTCCTTCTCTCAGTCTCTCTCTCGTCTCTGTCTTTATCGCCGCACCACCACCGAACAGTGGTGGTGGTGGCTCGTTTTGTTGTTCGAAAAGGGGGGGTGTACAACCGGTAGAACAGAGAGAAGGGGGGTCGCCTGGTCGGAGAATTGCCACGCACCGCCACGCGCCGCCACCGCCACGGTGGTTGCTGGCCGGTTCTTCAGAGGGTGAGAGAGATGTAGATGTGTGTTTGTTTGTGTATATATGATCGAGAGAAAGAGTGTAATAGAGAAGTTTTCTGTGTTTGTTTATGAAATAGAGAGAGTGAGGGTATGGTTTTATACTAATTCATGTGGGTAATGACTAATGTTATTTCCTAATGTCCTCTGTATATAGATCTTTATATGGATTTTGTGTTTCAAATCCTTAAGACAAGAATCTTTAGAGATTTTACTAGGATTTTGGCAAGATTTGTAAAGATTTTATACAGGTTTTGCAATATCTTGTAGAGATCTAAGTGTATGTTTAGGCTTGTGGGTTTTGGGCTTGGACCCAGGGCCCACAAGCCCATCTCATGTGTAAGTGGCCCGTAATTCCTACGAGACCCGATATCGCGACCCAAACTCCCTAAGCATAAAATATTCGTGTAACATCCATATTTGTCGGTGTCGTCAGTATTTTGTACGGTATCAGTCCGTTGTCACGTAATATTCAGCAGATTTTCCGTAAATCACCACACGCGCACTGTATAGCTGAACAAACGTTCCTGGGCACTCAAAGGGCCTAATTAAGTTAATTAGCGTCGTAAACACTATTTATTATCGTGTAATCACCTGTTAATCACGTAATTAAGGGAGTAAATTACCGGTTGTCACATTCTCCCCCTGTTAATAAAATTTCGTCCTCGAAATTTAGACTACGTCAATTCCTTAGAGTTACGTTATGCATAAGTAAATACGAATAATACTCAAGTGAGCGATCACGAAATCGAATCAAGACTTATTCGAATGATGTGAATTCAAGGACGTATCACAAGATGCAAATGATTTCTAGAAATGATCACATCCAATAAATGAACTTAGATTCAACAAGCTCAAATGTAATAGTTTGCATGAAACGCTCGATCGTGATCAGCACAAGCTGCAGGTTATACCGACGCCACAAGGTGTCGCAGTGAATGAAACAATTCAAAAGTAGCGGTGATCGAACAAGTATCACCTGTGTTTTGCATAAAACGCTCAATCATGATTAGCCCAAGCTACAAGTTTGTACTGACACCACAAGGTGTCAAAATCAACAAACGACTTAATGGAGTCGTAGACCAAACAAATCTACTACGACTTAGAACAATGAAACGCTTGTTAAAATAAATTCGAATATGATGTTTCCAATACATCATATGATGTCTTGAATTGAATATGTGTAATGAACAAGTTCGAACAATTGAATTTGATTCCGGCGCAAGCCGACAATAAATACATGTATCAACAAGAAAGCTTTTGGCATGGTCACAACGAAAAACCATGTATGTAACTTGAAAAGAAAGGAAATTTCAAGAAAATGTGTTGACTTAATAAAAAAGAAGCCAACAATTTCAATAATGCGGGTCATTCGAATCACAAATCAATAATTAGATTTAGCGAAATAATATTTGAACTTTGATGAAACGCTTATTCGAAACGAAGCCACATGCGTAACAAACGATGCATGCGTATCATATGAATTTTCAAGAAACGAAGCAAATGAGTATTCGCTATACTGAAAGAAATGATCGTGATACAATGACCATTAAGAGGAGTAGAGATACGAAAATCTACTGAGTAAATGTGAAAGTCGAAATTTCAATAAAAGAAATTTGAGGACTTTACCTGGGGTTGCATGTGATAACCAGTTGTTAGGTGACATTACCATGGAATGTCAACCATATTGTATTCGTCATTAATGAGTTAGGGGGAAAATGCGGAGACATACGTCTTTTCTTTAGCATGACTTGTGTCGTTCGCAAGACCGCGTGCCAACTGCCGCTTCCTCGAAAGTCGTGTGTGACGTCATTCAACCTCCGTTGATGTATAGATTGAGTTCTCGTGTACTTTTGCACGCCCGTGCTTCGTTTTGCGTAGGTTACCTGCTCGGCTAAATAGCATAGATGACCTAAAAATGGCGTTTGTCCGAGTTAATAAACGTGGTACCTACGTGATGACCTTTAATGAACTTCAACATGAGTTTCCGAAGGTCTTAAGTGCATGTTTCCTAAACTCTCAAGGTTTTATGTACTGTATGTAATTGTTTTTTGTGCCATGTATATAACACCACAATAGCGTATGTTTGAAAACAAAATCTTGACTGTTTGTTTTTCGGCAACGGTTGGAGACCATACTCGAGTACTAGGCGTTCTGTATGTATTCAGGTTTTAATATTCTAAGTTCCCAGAGGAAAGTGAGGTTAGAGCCTAGGTATCTCTACAGAAACCTAATTCGCTGTAACCTATAGCTCTGATACCAATCTGTCACACCCCGAAATATCAGAGCATTGGCGTGACTGGACTAGTATCTTCATTGCACAGCGGAAGCAAATAAGCTAAGTCTTTTAGAATGCGAACGCCCATTAAGCACTCGACTCTTCATGGTTCTCCTATTCCAACCGTGCCTTGTCTTAAAATGCAACCTGAGAAAGAAACATGCGAAAAATCAACATAAAGTTGAGCGAGTTCATAGTTTGTTTGTAAAAGATTTGAAATAAATCTTTTTGAATAACCGGTTTTTGAAGTATTGTTGAGAAAACGAAATAAAATCATTTTCTTGTCATGTTATACAGAAACTTTGTATGAAAACATAGTTTGTGTCATGTATAAATCGAGTTTTCATATATAAATCAAGTTTTCATGTGTACGCCACGTACTCATGTATAATTCAAGTTTTTCTTGAGTACCCCACGTACTCAAGTATAATTTCCGTTTTCTTGAGTACCCCACGTACTCAAGTATAATTCAAGTTTTCTTGAGTACCTTACGTACTTCAAGTTATAAATCAAGTTTTAGTATGGTATGAATTTTATGTAAATAAAGTATTCCTGTAAGTATCAGGATTGTTAATGGGTTGCAAAGCCATTAACATGTGACACGACATAGGAAGTCACCAAACCTTAGGCATTTTTCTAGTTGGCATATTCTGAGACACAAAAGCACTACTCGATACTCGCCCTCACCGAGAGTGTGGCTGCCCGGCACCAGTTAGATCTAACCTTTTGTTCCGCGGTCTAGGTATATAGTTGATTAATGGTGCTTATGTACCCTATTCGTGACACGATTTCTCGTATCATTTCACATAACGCATCATACTTGGTACTCGTCCTCACCAAGTGCGCTTCTTGTATTCTTATATCTCATCACACTTGGTAGTCGTCCTCACTAAGTGTGCTTCTTGTATTTTTATCATACCATTTATAAACATTATAACATTTATATCTTGTATTTTCCCGTAGTTTAGAAAACTAGAACTCGTGTGTATGCATATTTAAAAAAAATACGCTTGTTTGAAAAACCGGTATAAAACATAAGCTTTTCGTAAACCATTTGTGTCAGTTAAAACTTGCTTGTAAAATGGTTTAGAAATATGTAATTCTTGCTTTGCAAAAAGTGCATGTCTTTCCACCCCGAAAACATTTATAAAAATGTAAAACCATAAAAGGTGGGGTTATGAACTCACCTGAATATTCCTGTGCAAAGCTAGCTATATACGACTTTGTGATGTCGTTTCCACGACTTGACTTGCTAGCGTGCATTCTACAATATTCCTAACACGGAACATCTTATAAGTTTCTAACCAAAGGCGGTAACTAATCTACGTGTTACCGAGCTTTACCGAATCGTTAACCGAACAATCCGTTGATATATTGTTAACTTAATAAAAACAATTAAGTTATACTCGTTAAGTTTCGTTTACTAAGTCTAGAAAGTACTTAGTTTTCGAGAAATTCGAATGTATAGACATTTATACAAAATATGAATATATCGATAGGATAGTGTGTCATCCCTTGAAATCGTACGTTGATATCTATAGTACGTCGTTTAGGCGTTTTGAAATAAATATAACAACTTATATTTATTTAATAGCGTTTTCGTGTTGATGTCGTTTGAAATAAATACGATAGTTATATTTATTTCTTGAAATAATATGAGTTGCTTGGCGCTTGAAATAAATATATAAAATATATTTATTTTATAAAAGAATTCGTGTTGTATGGTATTCGAAATAAATATGTAAACTATATTTATTTTGTAAAACGAATACGAGTTGTTTGACGCTTGAAATAAATATATAAAATATATTTATTTTATAAAAGAATTGTCGTTTTCGTATGTGATAAAGCGTCGTCGAAAGTGGTGTACACATTTATGTAAAAGTCGCTTTTCAATAAAACATGCTTTACTTTTACGGGTTTTCTCGAAAAACGGGCAGAGTTTCCTCTGTTTTTGGACGCCCCGACAGCACAAGTTGTCGCTATTTTTCCAAAATTCAACAATGTAATCAACGCAATGTAATCAAATATATTTCGTCAAGCATTTCAAAATATAAACTAAATTGTAACGAAATGGTTCGAGCTCGTTTGTCACGTGAGTAATAATACTATAAAGATAACAAAATAAACGTGGCGTTAATTTTTACCAAGTCTTCGCGTCGAATCGTCGAGCCGCTTGACTGAGTTGACCGGGCGTTGATTGCCGTTGACTGAGTTGACTAGGTTTGACCGAGTCAAACCGAGTTAAACCAACTCGAAATCTGAACCGTGACCCGAACGACCTCTGAATCGAACCCAATCCATAATCATTTACTGTTGCTGACCGGCTGATCCGGTTGACTGAGTTGACTCGGTGTTGACCCGAGTTTGACCGAGTCAACCGGAACCAAGCTGAGACGACCAACCCGCCTGAATCGAAGCTCCAGAACCCACACATGAGCCGGTATACGACCCGAATCAAAAACTGGCATCATTGATATTTTTAAACAAAAATCCATTAAAAAGATCCAAACGGATCTGAGTAACAAGAGAAACGAGATATACTACTCAGTTCACTCACCGGACCTTGTCGGAGACACTATCGCCGTCACAGGCGCCTCCGCCGCCGCCGGTGGTTCTCTGCCGTTCCGTCGCTCTCTCTCTCTCCTCATCTCGTTCCTCTCTCTCTCCTCCCGGTTTGTAGTCGCCGGATAAAAGTATCGACCACCGGTCCGAGACGGGGACCACCGGTCACCACCACCACCGCTGGTTCTCTCTCTCTCTCTTCTCGATCTCCTTCTCTCAGTCTCTCTCTCGTCTCTGTCTTTATCGCCGCACCACCACCGAACAGTGGTGGTGGTGGCTCGTTTTGTTGTTCGAAAAGAGGGGGTCTACAACCGGTAGAACAGAGAGAAGGGGGGTCGCCTGGTCGGAGAACTGCCACGCACCGCCACCGCCACGGTGGTTGCTGGCCGGTTCTTCTGAGGGTGAGAGAGATGTAGATGTGTGTTTGTTTGTGTATATATGATCGAGAGAAAGAGTGTAATAGAGAAGTTTTCTGTGTTTGTTTATGAAATAGAGAGAGTGAGGGTATGGTTTTATACTAATTCATGTGGGTAATGACTAATGTTATTTCCTAATGTCCTCTGTATATAGATCTTTATATGGATTTTGTGTTTCAAATCCTTAAGACAAGAATCTTTAGAGATTTTACTAGGATTTTGGCAAGATTTGTAAAGATTTTATACAGGTTTTGCAATATCTTGTAGAGATCTAAGTGTATGTTTAGGCTTGTGGGTTTTGGGCTTGGGCCCAGGGCCCACAAGCCCATCTCATGTGTAAGTGGCCCGTAATTCTTACGAGACCCGATATCGCGACCCAAACTCCCTAAGCATAAAATATTCGTGTAACATCCATATTTGTCGGTGTCGTCAGTATTTTGTACGGTATCAGTCCGTTGTCGCGTAATATTCAGCAGATTTTTCATAAATCACCACACGCGCACTGTATAGCTGAACAAACATTCCTGGGCACTCAAAGGGCCTAATTAAGTTAATTAGCGTCGTAAACACTATTTATTATCGCGTAATCACCTGTTAATCACGTAATTAAGGGCGTAAATTACCGGTTGTCACATTCGATTCGTATTCGATTAAAAATTCAAATTCGAATTCGAATAAATTCGATTTAATTCAGATTCTTTAAAAACATGTAAAAAACTATCAAAATGAAACATAAATTTTAAAGTAGTCATAAAACACGATATCACATTAAAAAGTTCCAAATAAAGTACCATAAGTCTAAAATTCAAAATGAGAAGTCTGGAATAACCATTCCATTTTACAGGTTGATATTTTTAGGGTTATAAATTTATTGATAGATTTGTTATTTAGGTTTTAGTTATGGGCCATGTAGTGAGTTTGGTAATGGAAAAAAATTTGAAAACAATTTATAGTATAGCTTAATAAAAGTTATATATACATTATATATAAAAATAATAAATAAAAATGTATAATTTTTATTTGAATTTCGAATCGAATCGAATTTGAAATTATAAATTCGTATTCGCTTCGTATTCGATTTACTTGACTCGAATTGAATCGAATTCGAATTCTTTTAATCGAAACGAATTTTTGATAATCGAATCGAATTTAAACGAATTTCGAATTTTTCAAATTCGAAACGAATTCTGAACACCCGTACATATTGTAATCTGAACCAAACCGCAAGATGACAAGTTACACTTTACTCTTAATTAAAACACTACCAATATAACTTTCAAATTCACCCAAACCATACTCTAAACTAACGGAGCAAACAAAATCTAACCCCAATTATATACATCTAATTCCCTATATACCAAGTCCCTAACGGCGTGAACAAAATCTAACCCCAATTATGAACCCACCCGTTTAAAGCCGTTAACTCCCCTCCCTGTTCTCACCTTCTTCTCCGTCTCCGTTTTACCGGCGGTCTCAAATCAATGGCTACAAACTCCGGCGGCAGCGACACCCCCCTCAAATCCCAACCTGAACCTACCCCCGCACCGGAAAATCCAAACCCCCAACCTTTCGATTCGTCCCCAAACCCCATTCCGGCCACCCATTCCAAGTTTCTGACTCCTGCCACCGTTAATTCACGGCCAAAGGAAGTTAATTCGGTGCCTGAATCTGATGTTATTCATGTTCCTAGCTATTCTAGTAAGTTTATCATATTATTGACTGTTGTTTTGGTTTTGTGTATTGTATTGTTGCTGGATTGTAAAACCCTAGTTCTTGTTTTCTTTTTTTTTAATTTATGGGAATTGTTTTTGTGGTGCTTTTTGATTGGTAGAAAGTATTGATTACAGATGTTATGGTGCTTCTAGGGTTGGGTTTTCTTTTTTATTTGTTTGGAATTAGGGTTCTTTTTTTTAAGTTGAAACTGAAAGTGAAATTCAACACGAAATCAAAATGTTTAGAATTTACAAGTTAAATATGAAGAAAAGATTTCGACTTTCGACTTGTGTTTTTAAGATGTTAATTTTGATTTTAAAATTACAAGATGAACCTGAAGAAAAGGTTTCGACTTTCCGCTTGTGTTTTTAACATGTTAATGTTGATTTTAAAATTTGATTTAGATTACAATTAGAAGTCTTGTGTTTAAGAAGATGAAGATGTACTGATATAGAACTTAACTTCCAGTTGTTCTTACTAAAGGGAATTTTTTGTAGGTTGTTTTTCTTAATAATGCCTTTTGAGATGTTTTCTGTGGTGGGTTTAGTTTGTTTTGTTTTGTGGTTTTCTTGCGAACATGTAAGCTGATTAATCTACAAGTGTTACACGTTGTTAACTGGTAATTTATGAGTTTTTGGTGAAGGTGGCAAAATGGGTGGGTTGGATGATGTTTAGAATCGTTTTTGAGTTACAATGGGTAATTTCTTAGACGTTCGCGTCGACCCGCAAGCCCTGTTTTTGATAATTTAATCGTGCATTAATTACATTACTAAAACATATATTTTTACGAATAATAAACTGAATCGTTTAATAAAACGATTTAGAAGTTACATGCTTAAAAAAGAATGTCGATGACATTTTATGCATTCAACCCGTTTTACCTTTCCTCGATTTAATGACTTTTGACTCGTTCGTACTTCGTAGTCGTTCAACCCATTAAGATAAAACACAACCCAAGTCGGCCCATTTTTAAGTAAACGGGTAAAAATTGCAAACTCTAGTGGTTAGGTGATTGGAAACTAAGAAGCTGCATAATATTTTTATTATATTTACCGGAGGTATCTTCTCTGTAGGATGGTTTTCTTGGAACAACATTCACGAATGCGAGGTGCGACATCTGCCAGAATTTTTTGACGGAAAGTCACCATCGAAAACCCCAAAAGTTTACAAATACTACAGAAACACAATAGTTAAAAAATTCAGAGACAGTATCAAAGAGAACCCACCATCTAAAGAAAACCCCACGCCAAAAATAACGTTCACCGAGGTCCGTAAATGCATAATTGGAGATGTGGGGTCCGTCCGGAAGGTTTTCGATTTCTTGGAATCATGGGGTTTGATTAATTACTTTGGCCCACCAATGACAAAGGCTCAGTTAAAATGGGAAGATAAAGAAAGTAAAAATGTTACTGCAGCCGCACAGCCGAACAGTGATCCAGCTGGCGCTAATTTGGTCGGCGATGCTAGTGCTGCAAAGAAGAAATTTTGCAGTAGCTGCAATTTGCCTTGCACCATCGCGTGTTTTTCTAACATTAAGGTATGTTAATCACATGTTGTAGGGTTATTGTTATGTTAGAATGAAGATGAGTTAAAGGGGTGTTTGTAGGACTGCAAACGAACCAAACGTTCAGCGAATAGTTCGTAACCCGTTCGGCGGGAAGTTCGTTTGTGTTCTTTCGTTTATTAAACAAACGAACACGAACAATAAATTTCGTTTGTTTAGTTAAATGAACGAACATGAACAAAGGCCGCGTTCGTTCATTTAGGTTCATGAACATTCGGTAACATGTTTGTTTATGTTCAATAGTTCATTATTGTTTTCAGTTTTTATATTTTATTTAAATACTTCAAAATTCTGACAAATAAGAGTTAACTGCCATTTTCGTCCCTGTGGTTTGGTCACTTTGGCCATTTCAGTCCATTTTTCAAAAATGCGCCATTTTCCTCCCCGACGTTCTGGAAAGGTGCCATTTCAGTCCAAAAATCATAACCCAGTTAAGTCAGTTAGTAAATAAGGACTGATTGTGTAAATTTGTAACATAAAGGACTGATTGTGTAAATTTGTAACACCACCACCACTAGCCCTGCCACCGCCACCACAGCCACTGCCTGAATTCGGATGA
The DNA here is from genome assembly GCA_030545235.1 of Helianthus tuberosus. Classification (NCBI taxonomy): domain Eukaryota; kingdom Viridiplantae; phylum Streptophyta; class Magnoliopsida; order Asterales; family Asteraceae; genus Helianthus; species Helianthus tuberosus. The sequence goes on from CM060443.1 coordinate 117,014,250, forward strand.
AGTTGCAGGTTCCGGTGAAGTTGGATCTTTCAGAAACGATGATTGGATCTTCATTTTTATCTTCAAAGTGGTTGATTTGCCTGAATTCGGATGAAGTTGCAGGTTCTGGTGAAGTGTTTCGGAAAAGATTCGAGAATAGAGATGATGTTACGGACAAGGAGTGGTGTTTCCGATATGGAAGTAGCTGATGACGATGATGAAGATATGGAGTTTCGGAAAAGATTCGAGAATAGAGATGATGACGATGACGATGTGTGGTCAGGTGTTTAGTTTTAGTTGCAAGTTCGAGAATAGCTTTTGGTTGCAGGTTCCGGTGAAGTGTTTCGGAAAAGATTCTACCTCACTGTAACAATGTCATCAATCTTCAAAATCATCCGCACGCACTCTGTAGCTAGAGTGATAGCACTTGTGCTCACAAGCAAAGGTTGCACCACATTTTCCTCCAAAATGTTAGTAATCTGCCCCTTTCTAACATTAATCCCAGCATTAATCTCACCTTGTGCATGCCTGTTACGAAGCTCTGTAACAATCACGATCGGATTCAAACCCGCATTTTCAGCCAACGTGTACGGAACAACTTCGAGCATTTTCAGCCAACGTGTACGGAACAACTTCATCCGAATTCAGGCAGTGGCTGTGGTGGCGGTGTGGCTGTGGTGGCGGTGGTGGCAGTGGCTGTGGTGACGGTGGTGGCGGTGGTGGCGGTGTGGCTGTGGTGGCGGTATGGCTGTGGTGGCGGTGGTGGCGGTGGTGGTGGTGGCAGCGGTGGTGGTGGTGGTGGCAGGGCTAGTGGTGGTGGTGTTACAAATTTACACAATCAGTCCTTTATGTTACAAATTTACACAATCAGTCCTTATTTACTAACTGACTTAACTGGGTTATGATTTTTGGACTGAAATGGCACCTTTCCAGAACGTCGGGGAGGAAAATGGCGCATTTTTGAAAAATGGACTGAAATGGCCAAAGTGACCAAACCACAGGGACGAAAATGGCAGTTAACTCGACAAATAAAATATTTAGTAATTGTCATTGTAATTGTATTATATATTATGTTTATGAACGCTTGTTTGTGTTCGTTTGTTTCCATTTGTGTTCATGAAAATTAGTTTGCGTTCATTTGTGTTCATCAATGTTCGTTTTCGTTTGTTGCCTAAAATTAACAAACAAACACAAACACATTCATTCCTACAAACGAACACAAACATAAAATCTCGTTCAGTAAGTATTCATGAACAATTCGTGAACAAATATATTTCTTAACAAACGAACACAAACAAGGTCTTGTTCGTGTTCGTTCGGTTCGTTTGCAGCCATAGGTGCTTGCATTTGCACTTCAGAATTGATTATCTGATTATGGACATTTTTTCTCTACAGAAAGATACGACATTTTGTGCAAGGTGTTACGTTCGAGCTGGAGTTAACTCGGCAGATTTTAAACGAGTGGAAATCAGTGAAGATGTAAAAGCTGACTGGACCGAAAAAGAAACGTTGCACCTTCTAGAAGCAATTATGCATTATGGTGATGACTGGAAAAAGGTATCAGAGCATGTTGTTGGTAGAAGTGAAAAAGAATGTGTAGACCGTTTTATCAAGCTTCCTTTTGGAGAGCAATATATTGGGCCTCCTGATTCAGTTGATCCTGAGGAAATTTTTTGTAAAGGTACAGACCAGCTTGATACCGAATCAAATCCTAGCAAAAAGATGCGACCCACACCGTTTGATGATGCAAGCAACCCGATCTTGGCTCAGGTAAATATTTCGTTCGACTCTTGAATTTTTTTTTGTTATTTTATTAAATTTAATATTTCCAAATATTAATTACCTTAATTCACGATTTTACAAATGGCATATTCTTACCCTTTTTTTTTCTTCCACTTTTCATACCTTTTTTTGTTTTTGTTTTAGCCTCTTCGTTATAAATCTGAATATTTAATTTGGGTAAATTACACTTTTCGTCCTTTATGTTTGTATCGGGTTGCAATGGATGCTCTTTAACTTCAATAATTACAATCACTCACAATCCTTTATTTGTAAAACCCATTACACCCTACGTCCTTTAGCACTAACCAGGTTAAAATTTTAAGTTAAGTCTATTCCCATGAGGGTAGTTTTGTAGTTTTACCTATTTACTTAAAAATATATTTAGAAAAGGAAAACACAAGAAAATATATGTATATTTATAGACCAAACACTCAACACATTCACACACTCTCAACTCTCTCTTTAAAAACCCCTGTAACCTAATCTCCTCACCGCCACCACTCCTGCCGCCGGCCACCACCTAAAGACGTTGTCAAGATGCTTAGGATCACTGATAGCAACCAAGTTGATACAAAACTCGACAGTAGACATTGGTCAACTTGAGAATCATATCAACATAATCAAGAGAATGAGCATCAGGATTAATTAAAATATGATAAACCAATAGCAACACTAAACGATTGTTATAAGAACAACAATGTGATAAGCAACAAAAAAGTATTGATACCACAGCATCTGCAATTAAAACGACAGTAGAAGTAGCTAATAAGATCATACCATTTTGAATTATGCCATCATCATCATCAACAACTAAACCCATAAGAGTCAAATATCAACAGCCACCATAGCCATTCGCCGAAACCACCATCATCACCCTGTTCTTTACCAACACCGCCGTTGTCACCTTACCGCTGCTTTCATAACACACCATGTGTTTCTCGTTGACGGAGTACGGAGGGGGCCGACCAGAGGCCATGGACGGCTCGTCTTCTCGTCGCGCACCACTGTTACATATGCGGGTCGGAAATAGCCCATGATCTCGACTAACGACAGGATTAGGGCCTGTCGTTTTGGGGGATCGGAGTTACGTCGGACCATTCCGATCTTTGGCTAAGTGGTAGCGGTTGTCTCTCATCTTCATCGGAATCCATCCCACCGACTCCGATGATTCTCTGCGTGTCTCTCACTTCACGTCAGCCGACACGCTTAGGTAGAAGAAATATCTGGTACTGCCGTTCCAATTGCAGGATCGGGGTTGATTGAAGGTTCAATACGTAGATGTTATGTTTTAATATAGAGTTAAATGCCGTTTTAGTCCCTGTGGTTTGGGCCATTTTGCCAGTTTAGTCCAAAGGTTTCATTTTTAACCTGTGGGTCCAAAAAGGTTTCACAGTTGCCATTTTAGTCCACTGGGTTAACTTCATCCATTTTTTATGTTAACGAGAAGGCCAATTTGGTCATTTTGTATGTAATTCTGTTAACTAAAAGGGCAATTCAGCCATATAAAATGACCGAATTGGCCTTCTCGTTAACAGAAAAAACGGATGAAGTTAACCCAATGGACTAAAATGGCAACTGTGAAACCTTTTTGGACCCACAGGTTAAAAATGAAACCTTTGGACTAAACTGGCAAAATGGCCCAAACCACAGGGACTAAAATGGCATTTAACTCTTTAGTATATTAATAATAAATGAGTAAAATTACCAACATACCCTCATGTGCAAGGCACATGACCATACTTAACTTAAAATTTTAACCTGGTTAGTGCTAAACGACGTAGCGTGTAATGGGTTTTACAAATAAAGAATTGGGACGGTAATTATTGAAGTTAAAGGGCATCCTTTGCAATCCGATGCAAACATAAAGGACGAAAACGAAAAATGTAATTCACCCATTTAATTTATTGTTTACTGTTTGATCAAACATCACATGTTAATATTTCACCGTCTTTTAAAGATTTAATGTTCCTATCTTATTCTCACTAATAAAATTAAATTACAAATTTTGAAAAGATTAATTTAGAAGATTTTATACATTATCTCGCAAGAAAAATAAAACAAAAAAAAAAAGTAATACTTTTCTAGTTTTCTAAGCTAAAAAGTAAAATATTTAAGTATTAATTTTTTTAGAATAAATGAATTGGAAAATTTGGGAGCAAAGTGTTTAGTAAATGCTTCTTAGCATGTGCCCTTAAAAAAATCCTTTCTTAAATAATTGCAGTTTGCATTTGATTATTATTTATTTGATTCTGACTCTTTAAAATTACATAACCACAATTTGAAAACACATATTGTAACACCACTATATTTTTTTTCCTTTTTTTATGTTTACGTGTTTCCCCTTTAAATTAACTGTCAAATTGGTGTTACAATTTAGTTTGACCTTTTGGACTTTTAATTTTTTAGGCTGCTTTCCTCTCAACATTGGTGGGTGTAGAGGTTGCAGAAAGAGCTGCTTCTGCAGCTGTAAAGGCTTTGACTGAAGTCAACAACGGAACAAGTAAAGAATTTCTTGAATCCTCTGCTGGTGATGCGAGAAATAATGGTACTTTTAATTTCCTAATTCAATGTCTGTTTTTATTTTATATACGCAAGCTTGGGTCCATTTAACTTGTATGTAAATTTTGCCATTTGCAGTCAACAAATCATTTTCAGGATCCAAATTAGCAATAGAAATACTGAAATTTTTGCTTCTTAAACTACTGATTACACATTGTTGACCTTGACTTTAAAAAGTCAGCAGTTTAACCATAAAAGATACCGCGTCCATGAAATTTCAACTTTGATATTATTCCATAAATACGAGCATTCACATTGAATTCCTTATCAGTTATCCCCATTCCTATAAATACACTAAAAATCACTATTTTCTCTCATTTTCAGTTAAATAATATTTTTTATATCTTTATCATTACATTTCTCTCTCCCCTCCACTGACAACCACTTTCAGAAAATATTATAAAAAAATTAATTGGGGGTGAATAGTGTTCTCGTAAATATATAGATGAACAGTAACATTGTCTCTCTCATCCACTCACAACCATTCCTTATAATATAAGTAACCCGGTCACAAATATATAGGGAAACCATTGTGAATGCTCTCAGAAACTTGTGACTGTATATCATATCAAGAAATCTCTATATATATCCTGTTCGGTTTTTCGCCATTTTTTGGGGGTGTAAGTAGTAAAATTCTTTTTTTACTTCTTGCGGGTTGTATAGAATCCTTGGTTTAAAAAAGCGCGCCTGAGGCGCGCCTAGGCGCGAGGCGCACTGAGGCGCAGGTCATGGGGCTTTTAGGCCTGAGGCGCGCGCCTCCTGTACCTGAGGCGTTTTTCCTGCATAAAAATGTTGTACCTTGGATTTTTTTACTTGTACATGTAAGTAAAATGGTATAAAAGCCTTATTTATAGCTATATTTTGGTTAAAGGAAGCTATTTTGGTTAAAGGAAGCTAAAAACCTATGGGATGTGTATGGGATATATATAAAAAATTATATAAACACCTTGCGCTTCGGGTACGAAAAGCCCACCGCTTTTGCGCTTTGCGCTTCGCGCCTCAATTTTAGACCTCGTCGCTTTTGTGCGCCTCTCGCTTTTTAAAACCAAGATAGAATCATAGGTTATAATTGTTGTATCCCATGATCATCACATGACCACATACTCATTGCAATTTTCAATAGCTTTGGATAATCGAATTCCGTATTAGGCATGACGTCTTGTTTTTTTAATCAATTTAGTTAATTTAATCATGTTATTTTGTTTACGCACAGATTCAGTAACGAACAATGGTAAGAACAATGCAAATTCATTTGAAGGAGTTTATCTTGAAGCAAAATCGCAGCTTGAGAAGGAGGAACATGAGTTGGAGAGAACTATATCAGACATTGTTGAAGTGCAGGTACCTTTTTTTTTTATTTTTTATTAATTTGTATAAATAGATTTTGCTAATTACTTAGGGGTTAAATAATCAGTTTCGGATAGCATTATCATATCTTCTACAACAAAATTGAATTTCTATATGTAGCTTACATAAAACTTATTAATAGATTTATTAATTTTGTATAAATCAAGTATATTTAGCAATTAGCATCACATAGAGGTGTTCATAAACCATTAGAAACCAATCGACCAACCAAAGCAATTCACGGCTGGTTTCAGATCCAAATGGTTCGCTTTTGGTGGTCTGCCTATTTAAAGAGTCGGTCCAATTTGAAACTAGCCAGTATGTAGTTATTTATATGTACTATAGTCATGAATCATCTTTATCATATTAATATTTTAATACAGACTAGTTATTGTGAAAATTATCGGTTCAAACAGCCAAAGCCGAATAGTTAGACCGCCCAAACCGACTAGTGGCTAACCGACCAGTTTGGTTCGTCATTCCTCGATGTTGTCGTTAGCGGTTCGGCCTGGAATTTCCGTCAAAGCTGGCTAAACCGGATCGTTAACACCCATGTCTTAATCACTATCATAACACACTCCTAATGATGTCACAAACTAATTTTTGTTTTTTGGGTGTTACAGGCCAAGGATATCCATGATAAACTTGTTCATTTTGAGGAGCTTGAACTACAAATGGAGAGAGAATGGCAGCAACTAAAACAAATGCAGAATCAGTTGTTTGCTGATCAGCTAACTCTTTTGTTTAACAAAAAAACAATGGAACAAATATGAGACAATTTGGAACAAAAAGTCAAAATTGAGTTATCTGACTTCACTTGTACAATAGTGTTCTAGATCTTGTAGTCCCCTTCATTTCTACAAACTTCTTAAGATTGAAGAAACTTTAATTAGTGTAGATTACTTGTTCAAAAATTCAGAATATCATATTTATTCTTCTTATCTTGCACACGACAGGTCCCTGCAATACAATAGCTAGTTAAATTTGTGGGTGATAGTATTAAGAATATAGCAGGATTAAATGAAAATACCTGGATTGTGGATCTACAGTGGTTGCTATTTTTGCTTGAAATGATGCTTGCAAATATGTATAAATATCAGACTAATCTGAATGATGCAACAGCCTGATATGAACAAGAAAAACACAAAAAGTTTATTAAGTTAAAACATTTGATAAGATCTATATATACATTGGTTGGATAACAGGTAAAATTGGGTTGAAACAGGTCATTTTTTGTACGCTTAACACGCCTGAACTGCATGCTCTTTTTATTTATTTTTCAAAATAGTAGGCGTATATATATTTTAAGCTCATTTTATTTGTTTCTTTTACCTGATCTTTTTAGTTGAATACATCCCTAAACTACCCATCCATAAGTTAATGAGTCAAAATCGCCATCTTTGAAACACACCAAATATACACTTGTTGCAGAAAGGTAAAAAACATTAAAGTGCAAAATTATTATAAATTTTCACAAACTTCAAACTAATATTTTCCATTTGTTGTATGTCATAAAAAATGTTATATAAACAATGTCGAAAGTTCTATGAATCCCATTTGGGGTTATATACCTCAAAAACAGGATCCATATAATTAGGGGGTTAAATGAGCCAAGCTGATCGTGAGCTTCTCAAAACCAGCTAGCAAAAAGCTCAAATCAATCTAAAGATTATAAGAAGTTTGACCTGAGCTCAAACCTATAATTAACTCGTTTAATAAGCTAGTCTAACCCCATGCTTCAAGTCTATAAATACGCATGTTTAATAAACAAGTCTGGCCAGCTTCATATACTGAGCTTGACTAGGCTCACGAGCCTAAAAGGGTGTGGGATCAAATCCTTGCAAGTGCAAGGTTAGGTGGTATTTATGTGTAAAAGACTGCTATTAAAAAAATAGAATGGAAATGAGGAGACATGTTGACCCTAAAGATTTGACACCATTCTTGAAGTTGAAAACCAGTAGAACATTTTAAACATGGTCAACAAACCTTAAAGTCAAAATTCAAAGAGTTGACTTTTTATTCGGAATATTTACCTGCAGGCTGCAAAAAATATATAAATCCATTCAGCATACCTTTTCGATCTCTGAACGGTATTTCTCGGATTCTTCATCTATGTACTGCAAGAAATATGAAATCACAGCTTTAAAATTACCATAAAGAAACAAGAAAGCACTTTAATTTACAAAATAATTATAAATAAATACATTAGTCACCTGTCCTGTGAGAGTATATAATCTGTTGTACCAACCGTTGTTAGCTATTCCCAAAACAGAATATAGATGTCTTTCACTTTCCCCGGGATTCTTGAGTGTGTACTCTATGTAGTACATACCTGGTAACAAACAGAATCAGATAATCAGTTGATTTTAGTTAGGGTTAGATACGTAATTTTACATGCACATCCAAACACCCCCTAAACATTGGTACTTGGTTAAGAGGTTTGACATCTCCATACTAAGGTCTTGTAATATATGTGGCACTAGCCTTTTGAACGCTGACTTCATGTGAAAAAACCATTTTGCCCTCCCATTCGTTTAATATTTATGGAAGAGAAGTGGAAAGTGCTATGGTGAGATGAAAACATGCCATAGACACTATGCAGTTAAATCGGTGATATATCGCCAATATATCGATTATTGGTCCTCCTGTAAAATATCGGTGTCAAATATCAACAACAACCATACCCAGTAAATCCCACAAATAGCAAAGCAACTTATAGGGTCTGGGGAGGGTGGGATGATGTAGACAGACCTTGCCTCTATCCCTAGGGATAGAGAGGCTGCTTCCAGAGAGACCCTCGGCTCCAAATATCAGTACCGATAATTATCGGCGATATTGACCGACATATTACCGATTTTCCCGATATTAGTACCTTTCTTCTTAGTTTTTTTTGGGGGGTAAAGGGTTCACCCCGGTGAATATTATATCAATCAACCAACCAAAACAAGTGAGGGACTAAACAAAACCCCCCAGTTCTACCATTCTTCTTTCTTCTTATTGCTGCTATTAGTGTTTTAAGTCTTAATTGTTAATTGTTAGTGTACTTGCTACAATTGTTAGTGTTTTGCAAGTTGCAAACTGTTAATTTGTTAATGGTAGGAGAGTATACTGAATTGTTGGTGTTAAATTGCTATATATAAATTCTACATGATATTAAAATTACCGATATCCCACCAGGATAACCTATATCTCAAATATCGGTCCTTGACCGATATCCAGTATTTTACTGCATTAACTGCTTAGAAAGACATTGTCTGTATTCCATGAAGATCAACTTAGTTGGCACTAATCTTGTCTTAAAAATTAAAATTAATATTTAAATACCTTTTTTGGCTTTACTGTCGACGAGTTTAGCTAAAACACCAGGAGGTCTTTGCCAGCTTCTGTCCAATCCGCTAACCTTGTAATTAAAGTGGCACTTTCAGTCCCTTTAATCATAAATGGATCGTTACGTTTACTCAAATGGTCGGGTCATACCTAATAATTTAGGCATTTAGCTAAGGGAACAATTCAAATGGGCCAAACAGGTTGAAAGTTGACAAAAACGTATTTTTTAGTGTATACAGTATACAACTCCTAAATCGGTATATTCAGAATTGTATATTATTATCGGAAGAGTATATTTTCTGTAATCATACTTTAACTGATTAGTTATATATAAACTCTTGAGTAAAATGCCATTTTCGTCCGAGAGGTTTGGCCATTTTTGCGACTTTCGCCCAAAGGTTTGTTTTTCCGCATTTGGGTACTTGTGGTTTCAAACGCTTGCCATTTTCGCCCCTGAGGTGTTGCGACTTTCATCCCTCGAGGTTTGGCCCTCAGGGACGAAAATGACAAGATTTTGAAACCACGAGGACCCAGATGCAAAAAAACAAACTTTTGGATGAAAGTCGCAAAAATGGCCAAACCTTAGGAACGAAATGACATTTTACTCTAAATTCTTTTAAAAATGTAAAACAGAAACCACAGGAGAACCGGACCCAACCCGATCGATACTTTAATGTTTTGAGTTTTGACCCATACCCATTTTGACTAGTTGATACATGTCTATTAATACCGTACACATTTCAAAATTCTAGTACATTACATACAACTATAAAAGATCATCAAAATTCAAAATATATTAGCATACCAGGTTCTCCGCAAACTCGTCAACCTTACCAAAAGATTCTAACTTAGTAAAATCCGCACCAAGCCCCGTGATCACTAAACTGACTGAGAGATAGCATTCAAAAACTTCATAAATATTTAAATAGTTTATACAATTATATATGCGTAGCAAAAGAAGTAATGTTTACCATTTGAATTAGAAGCTTCTGAAGGGAAGAATGCGGTAACGGACTTGAATCCATTGCCGTCTCCTCCTCCTATTTGCCAATCTAAAACGGTGTTTTCGAAATGGAATTAATTATGAAAGAATATAATATAAAACTATCAATGCCATTAATATTCACCTTGAGGAATCATGATCTTGAACTTGTTCACATCATCAGTGTAGATTCGGTAACCCTCTGGAACAGCTAATACAACCACAAACATTTTCCAAAAATATTAATGGTAAAATAACACAGATTTCACATTTAAATATCTATAAATCTTCATAAATAACTAACAAACATACTGCATATTCAATTTCAATGTGTCTTTACCTTCTTCTGCAAATGCAAGTGGAACCATTGCAGGTGCAAACAATGAACCAAATGCAGTGTGCATCAAAAGACCTCTTCTTTGAACTTTTAGAGATCCATCTTCAACGTTTAAGCTGAAATAAGTTAAAAAAATGCAAACTTCATTGTGGCTTTTGATCGAACACTTGGGGCTCAAAAAAATTGGGACATTTTGCTTCTGAATTTTTATGGTATATTTGAATAAAATACTCGATAAAAAGGAATTAAACAGTGAAAATTACCATAAATCTTGATGTTGTTGATGGGTCTTGCAAAAGATGAGATTTTGATGATGGGGTTTCTTGGATCCTGAAGAAATCAAGGCAAAAATATGGGGAATTGAAAATAATATTAAGTATAGATAGTAGTGTGTGTGTGTGTAAATAACCTGCAAGGTGAGGAACAACAGGTGAAGGTGGAATATTGTGAAGACGAGAATGCAGAGATAAAAGAGGCGCCATTGCTGATGAGACTGAGCTCAAAGTCTGAGACTGGATGACCACTGACCACTAAATTAGATATTGTCTCATGACAAGCGGATTTAGATTTTTAATTTTAATTTTTATTTTTATTTATGAGGCTTTGGATTTTTTGAAGAGCCCAGCGACATTATTCGGGACGGGTATTTGGATGTGGGACTCGGTATGATGGCGGATCCAGAAATTATTTGTTTGGGGTGTGGATGAGGTGTTCAATCATATTTTCAAGTGGTGCGGTCGGGTTTTTTGCCTAAAATATACACTAATTTTTTTTCAAGGGGTGCGGCCGCCCACCCTGACCACTATGTAGGTCCGCCCATGGGTATGAGATCAGTTTTAAACACTTTTATCATGGCTCGTTTTTCTGAATTCTAACAGTTTTAGAGATAACGACAGACCTTTACTGATTACTCTAACAAAATGTCTACGTAGCCATTTCCTTTTAAAATCGTTAACACTCTGTTCTCGAGACTCATTTAACAGGAGGAGGGGAGGGAAAAGAGATGAAAATATGAAAAACCATGTTCCCGAGTTTCATTTAACAGAGGGAGGGGAGGGAAAAGGGAAGAAAATATGACCAAATATGACCATATATTCATCCTCCCAAATTTGAGAGATTAGGAGAGAAAATTTTCCCTCCCCTCCCCTATTAAATGACTCGAGAACATATTGTAAGTGTTAGCAAATCATTATTCCGTCAAAGGAAACCTTTAAAACCCGGAGGTTTCAGCTAAATGTAATCTTCTGCCTCATAAATAAAAATAAAAATAAACATAGAAAACACACTAGTGGTTGTTTTTCTATGTTTATTTTGGCTTTTTGTTTTTACTCAAATCAAATACAATAGTGGTAAGGCCTTATTTGTCAAGTACAAAAAACTTGAAGGGTCTGATTTGACAACACACACAAACTCCCCTCCCTGATGGTTTAATAAAAAAAAAAGAGTAAATTACAAGTTTTGTTCTTTATGTTTACATCAAATTGCAGGCGCTGTCTTTTAGTGTAAAAGTTGACAAGTTTTGTCCTTAATGTTTCAAAATCTTGCACGTTATATCCTTTAGGCCAAACCCAGTTAGATTTTTTGGTTAAGTATGGTCATGTGCTTTGCACATGAGGGCATTATTGTCATTTCATTATTCAGGGGCTATTATGCAAATAATATATGTCTAAGGATTGAAATGTACAAAAATTAGAAACATTAAAATAAAACAATTTGTCAACCCAATCCTCTGCATTTCTTCCCCAATTCTTACCAAAATCAACATAAACCCTAATTTCACAAACCTTTTTTTCTCAACAATTGAGTGTCCTCTGCATTTTTTCCCCAATTCTTACCAAAATCAACATAAACCCTAAATTCACCTATTTCAACATCCATCAGTTCAATCTACAGTCAAAAATTGATTCTCGATCTCCGTCAAATCCTCCAGATCTGTTAACATCTTACCGGAATCAAGTTAAACGGTGAATGTTGCCGTTTAAAATCGACGTCACCGGTTAAACGTAGATCTATTTCAATTTCTGGAAGTTTCTAATGAATATCGTCGTCTCTGGTGTAATCGTGTTCAGATCTATTTCGCTTTAATAATATCACCATCAACGTTATCGTTTGTATTCGGATCACGTAACTGTCGATTGCTTCGATGTAACCGAATTTGTTCATCAGCTTGTGGCAGCGACGGAAACAGCATCGGAGATGACGGAAGCAGCGGCGGATAGTAGATGATCGGAGCCGTAAAACGTCCGGTAATGATCAGCGGCGGAGGTGTAGAGATCGGCGGTGTAGACCGGCGGAGACATGAGGTTTGTTTCCGGTGAAACGGTGTAGTCTGAGATGGAATGAAAACCGCACATCTGTTCCATGATGATGATGATTTACGGTAGAAAAAGGTGTTGTGTGTAAAAGAAGAAATGATTAACGGAGTATGAGTGAGTGAATAATGGTGGTTTCGTGGTGGTGTGTATATATGACGGAAGAACAGTTAGGGTTCTGCTTTGGATGATGCTTTTGGATTTGGTGGAGAGAGAGACGAAAAGCTAAAGAGGGAATTGAAAGGGGTGAGAGGAAAATGACCATTTTACCCTCATGTGCCTTGCACATGAGGTATTTTAACTAAGATTTCTAACCTGATTTGGCCTAAAGGACAAAACTTGCAAGATTTTGAAACGTAAAGGACACCGCCTGTTGACTTTTTGCCTAAAGGACAGCGCCTGATATTTGATGTAAAGATAAAGGACAAAACTTGTAATTTACTCAAAAAAAAAATTTGAAAAAAAAAAATGTGGGCCCCACCACCCTGAAATTCCGGTAAGGTTTTTCTGAGAAACGGAAAACAGAGGGTGCATGGCGGAATGTGGAACTCATGCAACGCTACCGTACGCCGATCACCAGCTGCTATATATAAAGCTCAAACAAACTTCATCCGTTGTTACTCAAACCATTTGCTCCATCGGCGACCGTAACGGAGTTTGTTCATGGGTAACTTATCTACTCTTTTTACTACTGTACTGTAATTCATTATTAAATTAAGTTGTTGTTCAATTGTGATCCGTGATTATTATTTTATTATTCGTAATCACTTAGGTTTTAATATCAACTTGAAGCAGTAAATTATCTGAGATTGTTAAGAGTTATGCATTATAATTGAACAAGTTTCTGGAAATTATTTGTGCTAATTTATTCTGATTTGGAAAAAACACATCGTCATTCTTTTAGATCACACTTGTTTTGTAATTTATGTAGTGCTTATAGATAGATATAAATACAGCGTAATTTAATAATATAGATGTAATTTGGAGAAAATTTGAGGAATTGTCAATAGTGGCGTACCCAGGATTATTTCTCATGGGTGCGGAAATTTCTAGGATTGGTGGGGTCAGTTCATATAATAAAAAAAACTTTGGTTCGGTTCGGGTCGATTGCTATCCAGTTTTGGAATTCTTTTTTTCTCATGGGAGGTTAAATTTTAAAAATTTTTGGTCAAGTTGAGTCGGGTTGGTTCATATAATAAAAACTATTAACCAACTTATTAAATTTAAAATACATAATAAAAATACTTTAATCGTTATTAGAAAACCATAATTAAAATAAAAAATACAACTAATGCTAACTTTATTTAAACATACACCAAGTAAATAAAAAGTGTTTCCTTGTTTTAATATACTTTTTGTTTGATACCTTTCTCATAAATTATTTTTACAAAGAGACGTCATTTACAATTTTAGATGATTAAGAATGTTTTTCAGTTATTTATTCTAAAAAATAGCATAAATTTTATGAAATTGGTTTTTTAAGATAGTAACTCCAATCAGAATAAATAAATAAATGAATAGAGTTACAGCAAATCCATTAGTAAATAGTCTACAAAGTAAATCAAAATAAAATGCAAAAATAATGTAGTATTTATTGGTAAAAAGAAAAGAAAAGTTGTAGATGTTGGAAGTGATTAGGCAATAGGTTATGTAGCTAGGTTGTAGGCTTGAAACAAACTGATATTTTCCAATACATACCAATAAATAAAATGTATTATCTTTTTCAACATTTCCTCTTCATTTTACTATTTGGTTATAGAGCAACTATGGCTCTTGCACTTCAACTTCTCTTCCTTTTCTCTTTAGTTCCAGAACGTTTCATGGGTTGCGGTATTAAAATTTCTTGGGGGTGCTCGAGATTAAATCACATATTTACTAAAGAAAAATAAAAATTCATGGGGTACGCCCGCCCACCCACCTGGGTCCGCCCCTGATTTTCAATGATCTGTAATATTTTGCTGTTTTAAGATCAGAAGAAGCAGGTGATGATTGATCTTTATATCCTTTTAGGATATACATATGACTTAATTATTTGCTGTTGTTTACGTTGATATACGCGCGTGAGGATCTCGCGTTATCTTATATTTGTAGAGCTTCATTTGTGGCATGTTGAAATTTATAAACATTCGTGTGTGCTTCTATTTATATGGAAAATAACTAGATACTATGCATCCGCGTGACGTATGCCCTTTAGTGATCGGATATGTAATATTATTCTATGTAGTATGTTATGAAGTTTATTATTCATTCAAAGAGTCTCATCTCATGCGGATGAAACAACAGGATCTATGGTAACAATTTTATGAATTTACTCTAGATTCCAATCATCTTTTACCATATATCCTATTATACTATTTGACCATATAACCAATTATTTCTTAATATTTTATAGCATTGTCTGTTGGGATCGCGCAAGAGGTAGGGCATGAATTGGAATCGGAAGTGGAATATTTTGTTCCATTACCAAAACCTTATGTAAGAATGTTTGGCGCTGCGGCAAATGGAGGAGGCCGTCCCCTTGCAAACGTACTTGAATTAACTGCTAGTAAATATTACTACAATGTTGTAGTCGAGTTGCCTCAAGTTCAATATGAAGGTAAGTCTCTTTTTTTTTTTTTTGGTCTCATTTAGCAAAAAGGTTTACAGGCATTATAGATTTTGTAAGAAATGAATTGACCCGAAACACTATTTGTCCAGTTATTTTGATGATAATCTATGTTTTTTTAATAAAACGATTTAGTAGGTTTTATGGATTAGAAAAGGATAATATATGTGTAGGTCAGCCAAAAAAAAAAAAAAAAAAAAATTTGCCCATGGAGATTCTGTGCTGTCAAGAAGCCACCCCCCCTAAGATTAAACCAATTTTAGAGTTCACACAAGTATCAATTTGGTTCTGTTTATCCAGTTTCGACAAAAGACTTGTCAAGAAAATTATACTCAAAAGAAACATTTTAAACGACTGAGTATATTTGCCGAGTCATATTACAAGGTACTCTAGGTGTAACAAGAGCTGCTCATATTTTTAGTAGTTCTTTACTTTAATCGGAATGAACACAAGTGAACTCACACATTATCCTTGACCCGTTAGAAATATAACATGACCCAAATTGAGTCAATGACAATTAGTAATGGGTTGAAAACTTGAAATTGTGACATGTAGTGACAAACTATATCCAAAAGTGCAACCATCTTAAGGAACTTTTTTTTATATGCTTGTATCAGATGAAGCAAGATGGACCGTGAATATCAATAGCGAGGTGACCATTGAAGGACAGATAAGTCATGGTGCAATATATGCAGATAAGCCCATTATCGGAAACAAAAGAAAGCGGGTCCAACTATGCCCAACTGAACCATGGGCTATTTCTTTCTACTTCCCTGGCCTAGTGGACTGGTGGACCGCTTCTGTCCACGTTCCTTCAAGTAACATTATCGAAATCCTTGTGATGAAAACAATGTTGCCACCTGAACCTACAGCCACTGGTTCGACGACAGCTTTTGTCACTGGGGTTGGTCATGATGACCTTGGTACAGTTGGTGATACCTCACTTACCCCGTCCGACATGGTGGATTGATGGTGCTAGTAGTTTCATGTCTTTGATATCTATCTAGACATTATTATATGCTATAAGTTATCGGTCAGGACCCTTTTCGGCTTTTTATTTGAGTTGGTCATCATGTTATTCGTTGAATTTTCGGGCTCTAAGTATGTAACTGTACTAAAAAGTTGTGATCATCTGGACCTCTACCAGATCTTGGCACAACTCAGAGTTGAACTTAATATATGGGCGTGTTTATGTTATATATTAGGCATGTGGTCATATATATTTATTTAGGCATGTGAGCATGTTGTCTTACATATTAAGTATGTGAGATTGTGAGTTAAGTAATTGATTTTCAACTATAGATGGTAGATCATGATCTTTGGTGTGTTGTTTTCCCAAGAAGGTGGATCCTGTATAAGGCTATGTGTTATAGAGCGGGAAGGTGCTCGGGATGCCGACTTGTATAGAGAGACTAATAGAGTTGCGTTTGAGTGAAAGGATTATTAGCTACAAATTTAGTCACATACTCTTAAAAAGTGTATATATAATTTACATTAGTATAAATTAAAATTAAAAATACAATTAAAACAGATAACCAGAAACCAATAGAAGTTGAATTATATATAGAGAATAAAGAGGTTTATTACTTGTTTAATTCTAATTGTATTATACTAGGTTGGAACCCTGTGTATTATACCGGTTGCATAAATAGGATTTTTTATAATAAATAATAAAAAATATATTTTTTTGAACAACAAATAACAAAAAATATATATCTTTAAAAAAAATTGTATATTGGACGTGTTTGATAAAATATAATGTCATATGTTAACACAAATAGTCATCAAGATTTATCTTTTAAAAAATAAACATTGATATATTATTTACTTATTATAAGAATTTACTTTGTTTTTTTTATTTTGCATAAATGTAATTTTATATAATAAATAATAAAAAAGATATATCTTTAAAAAAAACTCGTATATTGCACGTGTTGAATAAAATATAATGTTATATGTTAACACAGTCGTCAAGATTTATCTTTTAAAAATGAAATTTGACGTACTATTACTTATTATAACATTTTACTTTGTTTTTTTATTTATTATTATGTTAAAAACACATTTATTACATGGGGTTGAATCCCGTTTTTATGATACATTCAAATTATGAGATACAAATATTTTATTTAGTTTTATGCACCTTCATGCTTATTTGTTCATTTCATTTATAAAATACTCGTCTTAAATTTGTATTAAAGAGAGTTGCGGTACAAAAATGTGGAGATCGATCCTTATGTTTTTATATATTTCATCATTTTTATGAATTATACCGTAGAATCGAGAATTAAATTCTCTTTGAATAGAGTACATAATTGTTATATTTAAAAATGGTGTTCTTTCTACATGTTGATACAATGTGCGATATATGATGCGTTTAAAACAATTATAATAGTACGTCTTCTATTATAGCTATGCGTCTAAAAACACTTACAACTTGATGGAAGCATATGTCCGGATCTAGAATAATTATTTAATTCTTATAAAAAAACAATAATACAATTATTAAGTATATATCAAACGAGAACCTTTGATTCCTAATTTACCATAATTTCAATCACGGAACTCCAAAGTATATATATCTACTCATAATAAAAACAATTGTTTATGTTTATCTAAATTTTTGTTTAGAATTATTTATAGAAAAACAAATATTTATTCTTATCTATTTTTTTTGTTTAAAACTATTATTACTAATTTTTTTTTGTTTAAAATTATTATTATTATTATCATTATTATTTAATATGATCAATATAAAAACAAATATAAAAACAAACGTTTATCCCCATCTAAATATTTATTCTTATCTAATATTTTGTTTAAAATTATTGTTATTTAATATGAGAAATAAATAGGAAAATAAGGTAACAAAGCACGAGAAAATGACACACGAGAAAATGACATGTGTCCAAAAAAGATTTTCATTTATTAGTATATGAAGATAAAGATTATATTATATTATATTATATTATATTATATTATATTATATCATATCATATCAAAACACAAGTTATGTTATGTGCTATAGTAAAGTTTTCTAGCTTTTGATTAACTACTAAAGCAAATGGTGTGAGTTTGTAACTAGTCCATGTAAATTATAACTTAACTCCTATTAAGCTTACACCTATACCTATTTATACTTACCTTTTACACTTTTCAAGATTTTATTTTGTATTTTTCTTTCTTTTATCTAACCAATTAGATTTTGCCACATGTCTTACTCATAACTTTGCTTTTCTTTTTGTTTTTCGCTTGTTGTAAAATATGATGTTTTATAAAGGACCCTTGTTCCCACACCCCTTATATCTTATTTTCACACCCCTAGTGTATACGGGCCGTATACAATTATACGGCCCGTATAGAATGTTTTTTAATAGGAAAATGCGCAGAGAATGTTTTTTGATTTTACTATATAGTTATACGAGCCGTATACATGTGTATACGATTTATACGGCTCAATTGATTTATTTTGTGAGGTTTTTAATGTTACCAAATGTATACGGGCCGTATAACTGTATACAGACCGTATATAAGGATGTTTTTTCAAGTATCACGTTTTTTCCAGTAAAAACACCATCATCCTAGGGTTTCTAAACTCTTCATCACCTTTAACAACGTTGATCGGAACACGCCGCTTAAATCGGAGCACAAGTAGAGTAACGTTACCGATCAGTCCGTTGATCAAGTAACTAGCAGAAGAACCCGACACAAACAAGTTCTCCACAGTTTGTTATTCAGATCTCTATTCGGTCATCTTTCCAAACTACAACACACGAGAACTTTAAACTTTATATTGTGTGATTTGACCAGGAAATGATTGAAGGTGATTGCTAATTTTAATAAGCTGTCATAGTTGTCAAATTCGTTGCGTGCATTCATATTGTTTAGACAATAACAAATAATAAATGGATTGTTGGACTTCTTGTTCCAAATGCACCCCTAATTTCATATTTTTTACTCTTTTCTTCGATTTCAACAAATCTTTTCCTTTTCCTTCAATTTCTAGAACATTCTCCGTAACATGAAGACGTGTCGGGTTCTTCTACTAGTGGTATTTTAATGAAGTATTGAAGATTGAATGTGCAAACCGCAACCATTTTTTACTACGGAAACGGTGGCTATGCGAAATACAAACCGCAATCTTTTGTGACTATGGGAAACACAAGTTTTCTTTTTGAGCTTGATGTGTTGGTTCTGTTGGTGCATACGTCTGTCGACTTCGTCTTGTATCGAGTCTTGTATTAGAAAAGATAAATCAGGGCACGGAAAACGAGAAATTAGGTCAACAGGCAAGTTCAAACGAAATTACATCATGTAATTCCATTTGAAAGTGACAAGCTATTTCAAACGAAATTAGCTTTGCTAATTTCTCTTGAACATGCTAATCTCGTTTGAAGGTAATCCCGTTTGAACTGTGATTCCGCTTGAGTCATGTTCTGTCACGGCCCCCGACCCGGTTTGACCCGTTTCAGGAGCCGCGGGACAGAAAATCCCGTGGTATTTATTTAATTGAGTTAACAGCGGAAGATTTTCACAGGATCTTTTTAAAACTAAAATTTCCCGATTATTTCATTTCACAATTCGGGATAAACCCCGGTAGTTTACAATCATATGATTTCACTGAGAAATCTTTATTTTACAAAACATGTTTCTTTATTTTATATTGAGCCGCTTCCTTAAGCTTGTAGTGCTTCGCGGCACTTTTCTTGGATCACAACAGATCACCTGAAACATGTTTGAAAAAGGTTTTGTCAGCGGGAAATACTGGTGAATCATTCTATTTACTAAAACGACGCGTTTGTTATAATTTACAGTATTAAGAGCGATTACAATGTTTCCAGATATCAACCAACTACCCACGGTATTTGTCACTCGACTCATTTCTGTGACTATGGTCATATCACTCATTGGCTACCCCGTTGTCCAATTGTGAAGATTATCAAATAATGTATACAAAACCCCACATACCGGCTGTAATTTGGTGATTACAAAGACTTAATCCCTGTAATTATAACTTTGAAAACATTTAAGAATTTATAAAGCACTTTGATAAAAAGAGAATGACTCACATTGCAGATTTACCACGGGCAGAGTCTAGTTTACTGATTAGCCTTGTTAACCTAATTTAAATAACAATGCACACAAAACTAGGTTAGTAACCAATACAACATTTACGATAACTCATGAGAATAAACCCTCACAACGAATGACAAAGTGAGATACTTAAACATCCATCGAATTCACGACGAATGACAAAGTATAACTCTAATGTGGGCAGCACTTAAACATCCATTGGATAGTTTCAATCGATCGGACATTGAATCGTAACAGCGATCGAGTTATTACCCTGTTATCGCGGCAGAACTTCGAGATTATATGTGTTTTGGGACTGTTTCTACAATATCTCAGTGTACGTTTTGAGTTTTAACGTCGTTCAAGTGGCAGAATTCAAGTCCCAAACACCCCTATTTATACTAAAAATTGGACCCCCTCGCGTGATGCGAGGGGTACCCCTTTGGGCGTCGCGTGGCGCGAGGGGTCACCCTCTACCATAGGGTAGCCCCGTGTGTTTGTAGCTCAGGTGAGTCAGCGGTTTGTAAAAATTCGGTTTTGACAGCAATTTATGTAGATAATCAAAAATAGGGAATACCCCCCCCCCCGAGTTTTAGGGGCCCTGATCCTGATTCTGATTGTTCTGAAAATTTTAGGGTTTACGCAGAATCACTTGGGTTTCTTAATAAGGGTTTCCTATTGGATAAAATAAGATAGCAATTAGGACTTTTGATGAGAGTTGTTACATCCTCCCCACCTTAATAAAAATCTCGTCCTCGAGATTTACTGGAATAAGTGAGGATACTTTCGCTTCATTTCCGATTCCAGTTCCCAGGTGTATTCGGATCCTCTCTTTGAATCCCACTTGACTTTGACTAAAACTAGTCTCTTGTGCTTGAGAAACTTGATCTTTCTATCTTCTATTTGAAGTGGTTTTTCTATGAATTTCAGCTTTTCATTTACCTCTACATCTTGAAGAGGTACTATCAGGGATTCGTCAGACAAACATTTCTTGAGATTGGATACATGAAATACGTCATGTACTCCAGCTAACTCTTCTGGTAATTGTAAGCGATAGGCAACTGGTCCTATTCGTTGGATTACTGAAAATGGTCCTACGTATCGTGGACTTAGCTTTCCTTTCTTACCGAACCGAACTACTCCTTTCCAAGGAGAAACTTTTAAGAGTACCCTGTCTCCTACTTGGAATTCCAATGGCTTCCGTCTATTGTCTGCATAACTCTTCTACCGATCTCGAGCCGTCTTTAGTCTTTCCTTGATTTGAGTGAACTTGTCTGTAGTTTCTTGTACTATCTCAGGACCTGATAATTGACTTTCTCCTATTTCTGCCCAACATACTGGAGTTCTGCACTTACGTCCATATAGTGCTTCGAATGGGGCAGATTCGATACTTGAATGATAACTATTGTTATAGGAGAATTCAATTAAGGGTAGGTGGTCATCCCAGTTTCCACCAAAATCTATCACACATGCCCGGAGCATGTCTTCTAGGGTTTGTATCGTCCTTTCACTTTGGCCGTCTGTTTGTGGATGATATGAAGTGCTCAAATTTAGTTTAGTTCCCATAGCTTCTTGGAAACTTGTCCAGAAATGAGAAGTGAAACGACTATCCCTATCTGACACAATGGAGAGTGGAACTCCATGCAGGGATACGACTTCATCTACATACAACTTTGCCAACCTTTCCATGCTAAAGGTTTCTTTCATGGGTAGAAAATGAGCTGATTTGGTTAATTGATCCATAATTACCCAAATTGCATCATTACCTTTTCTGGTTTTGGGCAACTTAGTAACAAAATCCATTGTTATAATTTCCCATTTCCATACTGGCATTTCTAATTGTTGTAGTAGACCTGAAGGTTTCTGGTGTTCTGCCTTAACTTGTGAACAAGTAAGACACTTAGAAACGTATCTAGCTATACCCTTTTTCATGCCTATCCACCAGAAATTATTTCTTAAATCTTGGTACATCTTATTATTTCCTAGATGCATGGTATACCTAGATTTATGAGCTTCTTCTAAAATTTTATCTCTTAAATCTCATTGCTTAGGTACCCAAATCCTTTTCTTATGGAATTTCCAAATTCCATCCTTTCCTTGTTCTAATTCTTTTATTCGTCCTTTCATTCCTTCAGCATCATCCTTGATTGCTGTTTCTTGAAAATGCTTTAGTTGTTCCATTAAATCTAACTGTAGATTTAATCTAAGAGCACGAACCCGTCGTTGTTTCTCATGATACTTAAAACTTAAGGCATCTGCAACTATATTGGCCTTTCCTTCGTGATACTGAATATCACAGTCGTAGTCACTTAGGATTTCCATCCATCTCCTTTGTCTCATGTTCAACTCTTTTTGCCCAAATATATACCTTAAACTTTTATGATCCTTATAGACAGTAAATTTACTTCTATACAGATAATGTCTCCAAATTTTAAGGGAAAAAATTATGGCTCCTAATTCTAAATCATGAGTTGTATAATTTTCCTCGTGCTTTTTTAATTGCCTTGATGCATACGCAATTACTTTCTTGCGTTGCATTAGCACACATCCTAATCCTAGTTTTGAAGCATCACAGTATACTTCAAAATCTTCAGTTCCTTCTGGTAAGGCTAGAATTGGGGCATTGGTTAACTTTTGCCTTAGAATCCTAAAAGCTTCTTCTTGTTTAGGTCCCCATTCAAACTTAACTGCTTTACAGGTTAGCTTAGTTAATGCTACAACTATCTTGGAAAAATCCTTAATAAACCGTCTATAGTATCCGGCTAAACCTATAAAACCTCTAATTTCCATTGCGGATTGTGGAACCTTCCAACTGGTAATTGCCTCTATCTTAGCAGGATCTACGTGAATACCTTCATGATTCACCATGTGACCTAAAAATTGCACTTCCTTTAGCCAAAATTCACACTTCGAGAATTTGGCATAAAGTTTTTCTTTTCTTAACAAAGTTAAGAGCGCTTGCAAGTGCTGACAATGCTCTTCCTGGCTTTTGGAATAAATAAGTATATCGTCTATGAAGACAATTACGAATTTATCCAAATACGGTTTACAGATCCTATTCATCATGTCCATGAATGCGGCAGGTGCATTCGTTAATCCGAAGGGCATGACTGTAAACTCGTAATGACCATACCTAGTTCTGAAAGTAGTTTTAGGTATGTCTTCTTCTTGTACCTTCAATTGATGATATCCGGAGCGTAAATCGATCTTAGAAAAGTATCTAGCTCCTTGAAGTTGATCAAAGAGATCATCAATCCTAGGTAATGGGTATCGATTCTTAATTGTAACCTTATTCAATTCTCTATAATCGATACACATTCGCATCGACCCGTCCTTTTTCTTTACAAACAACACTGGTGCTCCCCACGGGGACGAACTAGGTTGTATGAATCCTTTATTTAGTAATTCATCTAATTGCTTTTTCAGTTCTAACATTTCGGTAGGAGCTAACCGATAAGGTGCCTTGGCTATCGGTGTAGTTCCAGGAATTAGATGGATTCTAAATTCTACTTCCCTGTCAGGTGGTAATCCCGGGAGTTCTTCCGGAAATACATCTGGGTATTCTGAGACTACAGGAATCTCCTTAAGTTCTTTACCCTTAGTACTAATGATTACTGAAATCATATATATTATTCCTTGTTTTCGTTCATAACTAGAAACTTTCGTTACTGATATGAACTTCATGGGTTTATGTGGTTTATCTCCTGTAATCATGATTACTTCTCCGGTGGGTGCCTGAATCTCTATAGAGTTCTTATCACAAAGGATTCGAGCATGGTTGGCTACTAACCAATCCATTCCTAACACAACATCGAATTCAGCTAATTTCATAGGTAATAGGTTTGCAGAGAATTTATGACCTGAAAGTTCTATATTTTCTTTTTGCAAAACCATATCTATGTTAATAGAATTTCCTTCTGCCGTTTCGACTGTAAAAATCTGCCTAAGGTTGGTTAAGGGTAATTTAAGAGCTTGGCAGAATGAAGTATTGATAAAACTTTGGTTTGCACCAGAGTCAAATAATACTTTTGCATACACGTTGTGAACTAGGAACCTACCAGCTATCACATCAGGGATTAGCTCCGCTTCTTGAGTAGTCAACTGAAAGGCTCGAACATTCTTCTTGGTAGCTCCGTCAGCCGGCTTGGCTTTATTGTCTGCTGGTTTGACCAATTTAGGACATTCTGTTTTGAAATGCCCAGTTTCTCCACAGTTAAAGCAGATTCTTGTTTTCTTTCTGCAATCTTCTTCACGATGTCCTACAACTTTGCAAAAGTTGCAGGTTACATTGCATTTTCTATAATGTTTCTTTTTGCAATTCTTGCAGAACGGCGAAGTTGAAGATTGCCCTGTTCCTCTTCTCTTGAAGTTGCTATTATTACCCGTACGAAATCCTTGGGTAATTTTGTGAGCCAGTTCCTTTTTCCTGTTTTCATCTCTTGTGCGTACCAGTTCGTCAGTTAGGGTGTTAGCTAATTCTACCGCATCGTCAATAGTGCGAGGTCTCACAACTTTAACAATATTATGGATTTCACTAATTAATCCCCAAATATAACGAGATATGAGCACTGGTTCTGGCGAAGCCAGGGTTGGTACTACTCTCGCATATTCGAAGAATGTCGAACTATATCCTCGATAGTCTACACCCATCATCCGATGGTTTAGGAATTTATTTGCCATTTGATCTTTTTCATATTCGGGACATAATTTTCTTTCTACAAGAATCTTAAATTCTTCCCAGTTCATGGCATAGGCCATATTTCTTCCTTTGGCTTGAAGTACTATATTCCATCATTCTAGCGCCCCTTCTTTGAAAAGATTTGACGCGTACATGACCTTATCGTCCTTGGCACATTTACTTATTGTAATTACTGCCTCAGTTTTCTCTAACTAACGCAGTGCAGCAGTTGCTCCTTCATTGCCTGCAAATTCATTGGGTTTACAAGCAAGAAATTCTTTGTAAGTGCAACCAGGCGTTGCAACTTTCATTTTCTTAAGGAGCGGAGCCTGCCGTGGATCATTATCGTGATTAGTATGATTACCGCCTTCGTTTACGCTATTACTGAAGTTATCTTCAGAAATACGTTTGCTAGGAATGATTTGTTGAGGTTCAACAGGTTTCTGAGCAGCAACAATTATTGCTGGAATAGCATTGGCTATTCCTTGAGCAACGATATTTTCTATATCTTGCCTAGTCATAAAGTGATCCTCCTGGTGTTGCTCAGATTGGTTTACCTCGTTAACTGGTTCATTATTAGCGTTTTCCATCTGATAATTAATATATATAATTTATTAGCATAAAATAAAACAACCAAATATAACAATTAACCGCGCATAATCACGTAAACAATTATATAACCAAAATTGTAAATTTCTAAATTTTCATTTGTTTATATATTATAATATGCTTCCGTACACACTGTTTATTTTACACAAGTTTTATTTCGATTTTTACACATACTGATTTTTTTTATTACTATTATTATTATTATACAAACACAGATTCACAACCCACTTCTCCCTCGTCAACTTGCATTTTAAAAGCGATGTTCCCTCTCATCATATTTCTATGAGATTTGTCCTCCTATCTCTCGGATCCTATTCCCAGCATCCATCAGCTCTTCGCCAAAATGGCGGAGTTCAGCCATATTCTCATTACTCATCGGTGGATTTGGTATAGGTTCTGTGTCAAACTGAGGGAAAAACGTATAAGGATTGTTGAGAAGGTTTTGGAACTGCCAATCATTAGTCCACCACTCATCCATTCCTAGAGGTTGGGTGTGGATTATAGGTTCTGGGATTGCTAGTTCCAAATTCATTGGAAGTTGGGTTTCAATAGGATGAGTAAAAACATTTTCATTGATTGGCTTAATAGTATCACAGCTTGCCAATATAAAATCTAGCTCCTCCTGCAATGTCATTTCCTGGGTTTGCTTGGAGCTTTCTCCAATTTCCATCTTTGTCTGCCTAGAAGCTTCCCCAATCTCCAATTCTATCGGTCTAGAACTTTCCCCCGCTTTCAATTCCCTTTCCTTTCTCTAAGGGATTGTCTATTTTAGGGATCTTCCTAGTGGCGGGTTTCCTCCTACGCACACGCCTCCATCCTACCAATCTTCTCCTTTTCTTAGGCTTGGGTTTCTCCAGAGGTGGAGCGTTGAATTCCATAGGTTCTTCTATATCGGGTATGTAACCAGTAAAATCTTTGGAAACTTCTATTCTCACCGGATAAAGATTAAGATTCTGGAGGGCTTCAGATAACTCATTCATGCTATTTAGCATATATGCAAAATACTAAGTTATAACAAAATTTCACAGATAACCATTCAAATTTTATTGCATACTGTGTAACTTTAATTTAATACAAAGGATAAATGACAATTAAACATACTAGGTTTTATTGTAACTTTATTTATTTACTGGGTAACATTTCTGACTTGTAAGTGATAAGGTTGCTAATACTGGGTCATGGTATTTTAAAGATTTGCATTTACTGCTACAGTGGCTAGCATATAGAGATCTGCCCATTTTTCATCTAACTTGTCTTCCCATGGTGAGTTACTGCCTAGTTCCTGGATTTCCTGATTAACTTTCATTTCTTTTGATTGAGATTTCTTTATTTTCTCCTGACTTTTCCTAATAATCAGACTTCTTTTATTAGGAGAAAGTGGTTCCTCATAATGGGCTTTACGAACAATTATTCCCTCCTCAGTATCTACTGAGTATCTTGAGGATTGGGATGAACTTCCCTTCTCTTTTGGAAAACTATCTAATTTAAGATAGATATTTGAAAGCTTTTGCTTACCCATACTGTAACTAACAAATAGTCAGTTAATAAAACACATAATCACATAATGGCAATCAGGAAAATTAAGTATTTCTCAAATACTTAATTAGCTTAACTCAGTGGCTCTGATACCACCTTTTTCTGTCACGGCCCTCGACCCGGTTTGACCCGTTTCAGGAGCCGCGGGACAGAAAATCCCGTGGTATTTATTTAATTGAGTTAACAGCGGAAGATTTTCACAGGATCTTTTTAAAACTAAAATTTCCCAATTATTTCATTTCACAATTCGGGATAAACCCCGGTAGTTTACAATCATATGATTTCACTGAGAAATCTTTATTTTACAAAACATGTTTCTTTATTTTATATTGAGCCACTTCCTTAAGCTTGTAGTGCTTCGCGACACTTTTCTTGGATCACAACAGATTACCTGAAACATGTTTGAAAAAGGTTTTGTCAGCGGGAAATACTGGTGAATCATTCTATTTACTAAAACGACGCCTTTGTTATAATTTACAGTATTAAGAGCGATTACAATGTTTCCAGATATCAACCAACTACCCACGGTATTTGTCACTCGACTCATTTATGTGACTATGGTCATATCACTCATTGGCTACCCCGTTGTCCAATGGTGAAGATTATCAAGTAATGTAGACAAAACCCCACATGTCGGCTGTAATTTGGTGATTACAAAGACTTAATCCCTGTAATTATAACTTTGAAAACATTTAAGAATTTATAAAGCACTTTGATAAAAAGAGAATGACTCACATTGCAGATTTACCACGGGCAGAGTCTAGTTTACTGATTAGCCTTGTTAACCTAATTTAAATAACAATGCACACAAAACTAGGTTAGTAACCAATACAACATTTACGATAACTCATGAGAATAAACCCTCACAACGAATGACAAAGTGAGATACTTAAACATCCATCGAATTCACGACGAATGACAAAGTATAACTCTAATGTGGGCAGCACTTAAACATCCATTGGATAGTTTCAATCGATCGGACATTGAATCGTAACAGCGATCGAGTTATTACCCTGTTATCGCGGCAGAACTTCGAGATTATATGTGTTTTGGGACTGTTTCTACAATATCTCAGTGTACGTTTTGAGTTTTAACGTCGTTCAAGTGGCAGAATTCAAGTCCCAAACACCCCTATTTATACTAAAAATTGGACCCCCTCGCGTGATGCGAGGGGTACCCCTTTGGGCGTCGCGTGGCGCGAGGGGTCACCCTCTACCATAGGGTAGCCCCGTGTGTTTGTAGCTCAGGTGAGTCAGCGGTTTGTAAAAATTCGGTTTTGACAGCAATTTATGTAGATAATCAAAAATAGGGAATACCCCCCCCCCCCCGAGTTTTAGGGGCCCTGATCCTGATTCTGATTGTTCTGAAAATTTTAGGGTTTACGCAGAATCACTTGGGTTTCTTAATAAGGGTTTCCTATTGGATAAAATAAGATAGCAATTAGGACTTTTGATGAGAGTTGTTACATCCTCCCCACCTTAATAAAAATCTCGTCCTCGAGATTTACTGGAATAAGTGAGGATACTTTCGCTTCATTTCCGATTCCAGTTCCCAGGTGTATTCGGATCCTCTCTTTGAATCCCACTTGACTTTGACTAAAACTAGTCTCTTGTGCTTGAGAAACTTGATCTTTCTATCTTCTATTTGAAGTGGTTTTTCTATGAATTTCAGCTTTTCATTTACCTCTACATCTTGAAGAGGTACTATCAGGGATTCATTAGACAAACATTTCTTGAGATTGGATACATGAAATACGTCATGTACTCCAGCTAACTCTTCTGGTAATTGTAAGCGATAGGCAACTGGTCCTATTCATTGGATTACTGAAAATGGTCCTACGTATCGTGGACTTAGCTTTCCTTTCTTACCGAACCGAACTACTCCTTTCCAAGGAGAAACTTTTAAGAGTACCCTGTCTCCTACTTGGAATTCCAACGGCTTCCGTCTATTGTCTGCATAACTCTTCTGACGATCACGAGCCGTCTTTAGTCTTTCCTTGATTTGAGTGATCTTGTCTGTAGTTTCTTGTACTATCTCAGGACCTGATAATTGACTTTCTCCTATTTCTGCCCAACATACTGGAGTTCTGCACTTACGTCCGTATAGTGCTTCGAATGGGGCAGATTCGATACTTGAATGATAACTATTGTTATAGGAGAATTCAATTAAGGGTAGGTGGTCATCCCAGTTTCCACAAAAATCTATCACACATGCCCGGAGCATGTCTTCTAGGGTTTGTATCGTCCTTTCACTTTGGCCGTCTGTTTGTGGATGATATGCAGTGCTCAAATTTAGGTTAGTTCCCATAGCTTCTTGGAAACTTGTCCAGAAATGGGAAGTGAAACGACTATCCCTATCTGATACAATGGAGAGTGGAACTCCATGTAGGGATACGACTTCATCTACATACAACTTTGCCAACCTTTCCATGCTAAAGGTTTCTTTCATGGGGAGAAAATGAGCTGATTTGGTTAATCGATCCACAATTACCCAAATTGCATCATTACCTTTTCTGGTTTTGGGCAACTTAGTAACAAAATCCATTGTTATAAGTTCCCATTTCCATACTGGCATTTCTAATTGTTGTAGTAGACCTGAAGGTTTCTGGTGTTCTGCCTTAACTTGTGAACAAGTATGACACTTAGAAAATATCTAGCTATATCCTTTTTCATGGCTATCCACCAGAAATTATTTCTTAAATCTTGGTACATCTTATTATTTCCTGGATGCATGGTATACCTAGATTTATAAGCTTCTTCTAAAATTTTATCTCTTAAATCTCCTTGCTTAGGTACCCAAATCCTTTTCTTATGGAATTTCCAAATTCAATCATTTCCTTGATCTAATTCTTTTATTCGTCCTTTCATTCCTTCAGCATCATCCTTGATTGCTGTTTCTTGAAAATGCTTTAGTTGTTCCATTAAATCTAACTGTAGATTTAATCTAAGAGCACGAACCCGTCGTTGTTTCTCATGATACTTACGACTTAAGGCATCTCCAACTATATTGGCCTTTCCTTCGTGATACTGAATATCACAGTCGTAGTCACTTAGGATTTCCATCCATCTCCTTTGTCTCATGTTCAACTCTTTTTGCCCAAATATATACCTTAAACTTTTATGATCCGTATAGACAGTAAATTTACTTCCATACAGATAATGTCTCCAAATTTTTAGGGCAAAAATTATGGCTCCTAATTCTAAATCATGAGTTGTATAATTTTCCTCGTGCTTTTTTAATTGCCTTGATGCATACGCAATTACTTTCTTGCGTTGCATTAGCACACATCCTAATCCTAGTTTTGAAGCATCACAGTATACTTCAAAATCTTCAGTTCCTTCTGGTAAGGCTAGAATTGGGGCATTGGTTAACTTTTGCTTTAGAATCCTAAAAGCTTCTTCTTGTTTAGGTCCCCATTCAAACTTAACTGCTTTACAGGTTAGCTTAGTTAATGGTACAACTATCTTGGAAAAATCCTTAATAAACCGTCTATAGTATCCGGCTAAACCTATAAAAATTCTAATTTCCATTGCGGATTGTGGAACCTTCCAACTGGTAATTGCCTCTATCTTAGCAGGATCTACGTGAATACCTTCATGATTCACCACGTGACCTAAAAATTGCACTTCCTTTAGCCAAAATTCACACTTCGAGAATTTGGCATAAAGTTTTTCTTTTCTTAACAAAGTTAAGAGCGCATGCAAGTGCTGACAATGCTCTTCCTGGCTTTTGGAATAAATAAGTATATCGTCTATGAAGACAATTACGAATTTATCCAAATACGGTTTACAGATCCTATTCATCATGTCCATGAATGCGGCAGGTGCGTTCGTTAATCCGAAGGGCATGACTGTAAACTCGTAATGACCATACCTAGTTCTGAAAGCAGTTTTAGGTATGTCTTCTTCTTGTACCTTCAACTGATGATATCTGGAGCGTAAATCGATCTTAGAAAAGTATCTAGCTTCTTGAAGTTGATCAAAGAGATCATCAATCCTAGGTAATGGGTATCGATTCTTAATTGTAACCTTATTCAATTCTCTATAATCGATACACATTCGCATCGACCCGTCCTTTTTCTTTACAAACAACACTGGTGCTCCCCACGGGGATGAACTAGGTTGTATGAATCCTTTATTTAGTAATTCATCTAATTACTTTTTCAGTTCTAACATTTCGGTAGGAGCTAACCGATAAGGTGCCTTGGCTATCGGTGTAGTTCCAGGAATTAGATGGATTCTAAATTCTACTTCCCTGTCAGGTGGTAATCCCGAGAGTTCTTCCGGAAATACATCTGGGTATTATGATACTTCAGGAATCTCCTTAAGTTCTTTACCCTTAGTACTAATGATTACTGAAATCATATATACTATTCCTTGTTTTCGTTCATAACTAGCAACTTTCATTACTGATATGAACTTCATGGGTTTACGTGGTTTATCTCCTGTAATCATGATTACTTCTCCGGTGGGTGCCTGAATCTCCATAGAGTTCTTATCACAAAGGATTCGAGCATGGTTGGCTACTAACCAATCCATTCCTAACACAACATCGAATTCAGCTAATTTCATAGGTAATAGGTTTGCAGAGAATTTATGACCTGAAAGTTCTATATTTTCTTTTTGCAAAACCATATCTATGTTAATAGAATTTCCTTCTGCCGTTTCGACGGTAAAAATCTGCCTAAGGTTGGTTAAGGGTAATTTAAGAGCTTGGCAGAATGAAGTATTGATAAAACTTTGGTTTGCACCAGAGTCAAATAATACTATTGCATACACGTTGTGAACTAGGAACCTACCAGCTATCACATCAGGGATTAGCTCGGCTTCTTGAGTAGTCAACTGAAAGGCTCGAACATTCTTCTTGGTAGCTCCGTCAGGTGGCTTGGCTTTATTGTCTGCTGGTTTGACCAATTTAGGACATTCTGTTTTGAAATGCCCAGTTTCTCCACAGTTAAAGCAGATTCTTGTTTTCTTTCTGCAATCTTCTTCACGATATCCTACAACTTTGCAAAGGTTGCATGTTACATTGCATCTTCCATAATGTTTCTTTTTGCAATTCTTGCAGAATGGCGAAGTTGAAGATTGCTGTAACACCTCGAAAATTCACGTCCTATAATGTGTTGACACGTGTCATAAAGTTTGAACGTGTGAAAGAATGTTATAAAAGGACTAAAGTTGACAAACATGGAAAGTATGTGATTATACGGATTCTAAGTGTCAACTGTCAATAAATATAATGAACATTTACCCTACACAATGTTCATACCTTCAAACGAATGAATCATGGATCATACGAAGCTAAAAGTGAGAGATTACAAACTACAGGGGTTAAATGTGTCAACATGTTAAAGATATACCTCTGAGTGACCTTTTGACAAACCCGAAGCTTTGTAAATGTAAATTATGCTCACTAGAATGCATGATTAAAATTTCATAAAGTTTCGTTATCGTATGAGAAAGTTATGATCGAATTCGTGTGAGAGGGGTTAAAAGCGTAAACATTGGAAATTAAGATTTTTCGGGCAACCATAAAGTTACCCAAGGACTTAACAAAGTATGGTTATGTCTTAAGGCCCATAAAAGTCAAGTTAGAGGGCTCGAAGTGCAAGAAAGCATGTTAAGATCAAGTATAGAAGGATCAGGGACTAAAAGCGTCAAAAAGTGCATAAGTTTGCATTTTCGCGCATAACCTACGTTCTGAATACATCTGGACATCCAAAAATTTATGTAAGCATGACTACATTATATTTTAGTGTTCGCCTTAAGAAAAATCCATTCGTCGCGTCATTTGGTTCGTTTTTCGCACTTATGCGCATTCCGTCGTAATTAAGCGAACATCGCGTTCGTACGGCCAAACGAACCGACATCCGAGATATTTTTGAACACATTTTAAGTTCCCTATACTTTAACTTCATTTTAGAGCTTTGAAATAGGGTTAACGGGCCTTAAACGTGTCGAAAATGGGCTGAATGCATGACAGGGACCAAAAGTGAAAATCTGCCAAACTTAAGCCTAGCGGTGCGCTACACTTTTAGCGTAGCGGTGCGCTAGCCTATGACAGACCAGATGCAGAGTATGTAACAGCCTGTTTTCAGCTGTTAACCACTTCCTAATCCCTTGCCAAGTGTTGATACCTTATGGTTAGTGGCAATTTAGGCACCACAACTTCCCGACAAGTGTACGGCCTTGATCGTGCCCTCTTCTGCAAGAAACGATCCTAACGGTGGACCGAAAACTATAAATACCCCATGCCTTTCATTGTTAAAACCCACAAATCTGATCAAAAAGGCTCTAAGTTGGAACCATTGTTTCATACCTGAGCTATTTTGATCGAGATTAGCTTTCGGGGACCCTTCGTAAGTATTCTTTCGTTCTTTTATCGCTTTTCGAGTCCGAAAGTCAAACTTTGTTTGACTTTCTGCATTGACCAGTTTATGGTCGATGTGAAGTTCGTTTGAACTTCATAACGTGAGCGTGATCACGATGGTTATAGTCCCTAGTGACTATACCTACTGATTACCACGTTACCTAGGCTCAGTGACGAGCCGTAGTTTCGACCAGAATACGTATTCTTGCGTATTTTGTAACCAAACTACTTATGGGTATCAAAACCGTTTGTTTTGATACCAAACATGTTTTCTAACTTAGTTAAGCATGTTTTAACATGCTTAGCTCGTCACTTTTAGTTTAGTGCTTATATAGGGTCGTGAAGGTAAGCGATCTAAACAATCGCTTATACTTTCGAACCCGACCCGTTTGGTCGATCATTAGGATCCGACCAAACACATTAAGTGACCTTATGGTCACATCGTTCGAGTAGTTGTATGACAGGTAGTATATATGCCTTAGGTAAATGACCAAAATACCCCTACGGGGCTTAAATTGAGATTAAACTCGTTTTGGGCATAATGGAAGGTATCCTACTGATATCACAACATATTTAAGGCATATTAACTTAGGAAACCTGTTCGTGACCTATTCGGTTACCCGTTACGCGTTATTCGCGTTCGGATCGGTTTATATAACAAGTTTATATAAGTTAGCCGGAACGGGTCAAACCTTATCGGTTTTATCTCAAAATCCAGAATATGTTTAGTATTACCCATATTATACAAGTCTCCAAACTTGTCGGGTCTAAATCACATTCTATTCCGGTCTTCGCTTAATCGTGCGTAAGAACCGTATTTTCCTAAAGACTAACCGGTCTAAGCTTGGGCTTAATTAAAGACCCGTTAGCATTCTAATTAATTATTTATACCATCATTCCAGACTAGAGCATTCCCGGTAAATTGTACCTACGCTTACTTAAGTGACTACGGCTGAGTTGTTAGATTCTT
This sequence comes from Helianthus tuberosus, assembly GCA_030545235.1. Taxonomy (NCBI): domain Eukaryota; kingdom Viridiplantae; phylum Streptophyta; class Magnoliopsida; order Asterales; family Asteraceae; genus Helianthus; species Helianthus tuberosus. The sequence continues at coordinate 117,048,715 of CM060443.1, forward strand.
GCTATTTAAGACAGGAGCTAGCTCAGGTAAATACCCTTAACTTATTTTCCCTATATGGGCTTGAAATACGGTATAATGATACCGTAAATACTCTTAACTTGTTTTCCCTATACGGGCTTGGGATACGGTATAATAATACCGTTTGGTCGGGTACTGAATCTTTAATCTTATTATGGTTAAATCATTGAAGTAACCCGGTTTAATCTGTATTGTGTGAAATTAAGACCTTTAGGGGTTAATGATCATATCCCGGATATCCTAGTGACATCGTTGTATTGACCATGTCCCGGATATCCTAGTGACTTCATTGTATTATAAATTTACCATGTCCCGGATAACCTAGTGACATCATTGTATTGATCATGTCCCGGCTATCCTAGTGATATCATTGTATTATAAATTTACCATGTCCCGGATAACCTAGTGACATCATTGTATTGATCATGTCCCGGCTATCCTAGTGATATCATTGTATTATAAATTTACCATGTCCCGGATAACCTAGTGACATCATTGTATTGATCATGTCCCGGCTATCCTAGTGACCTCATATCATTGTATTGATCATGTCCCGGCTATCCTAGTGACCTCATAGCATTATAAATTGATCATGTCCCGGATAACCTAGTGACATCATTGTATTATAAAATGGCCACGTCTTACGCACGGGGTGTAGGCATACACCTAAGTTGCCTAAGGGAAACGGTATCCCACTCTCTTGTGGGCCTATACTTATGGCGTGTCTGTTAATCTGACTCGGTTTCTACATCGGGCCCTGGACGTTCAACGAATAAGTAAAACTGTATACAAGATTATATACAAATAATTTTCCCAAGTTATAAAAGATTAATCTTGCCTCTGAGCATTTTAATCAAGTGTCAAAAGGTTTCGTGCCTGGTGCATCTAAATAAATTTTCTTAAACTCTTTTCAAATGAGTCGGTTGAGTGTATTTACCAGTGAAAACTGACGTATTTTCCAAAAGGGTTAAGTGACAGGTACTGAACGGAATTGGCTGGGAGCTCAGGGCGCTAATAAGGAATCTTGCAAGTTCTAGGCGTCTAAAGTCTGTTGAACAAATGATATGTTTTAAGATCCGCCTGTGGATCCTTTACTTCCGTTGTAATACTGAATATTACTTCATATTCGGAATGTAATAATAAATATCCTTTGCTTCCGCTGTGCATTCATATATATTGTGTTGTTTGACTATTATGTTGCCAACCACGTCACGATACTCCCCCACCGGGCCCACCGGTGAGACGTGGAAATTCGGGGTGTGACAGGTTGGTATCAGAGCCAACACTGAGTGAATTAAACACTAGCCTTTTGTGTTTAATCTCAGTTACACAATTGCACATTCTTGAGTCTAGACAAGAACATAAGACAAATTTTGCTCTATGATAAATATTAATAAGAATCTTAAGAGTGAAACCTAGCCTTCGGGACACTTTAAGGCCGGGCCATGATGGTAAGACCTGTTTAAAAGATTCGAATCACTGTTAACATCTGTAAATAGGTTAACGCTCCTGGCAGACGTGATCCATTAATAATCACACATGTCATTTTTAATATAGGACTCTTTAGAAGATTCCTAACCCAGTTTAATGATCTCTAAATCCTGGGTTTACATCATCAATAAGATGATCATATTTTAACCAAACGTGGTAATATAACGCCTACGGGCCTTGCTCATTTCCACATGAGCCAAAATACCGTAGTAGCAATGACTCCCTGTCAAGGTAATGAACTAGGTTCAAACCTCAACTGCTTTGATTCTCTGAAATCCTAGCATATAATTTAAAATCTGTCCATGTGACCAGGCCATTGGGTGCCACTAATAAAACTGTTAATGTTTTATAATTAGGATAAATTATTATAGAAATCCTAAATAAATATGATAAATAAATTAACCAAATGTGGTCTCCATTTACCATGGTTAACGAATTTACCCTAAGGGGCAATTCCATAATAAACTCCCAAATAAACTATTACCCTTGTTTTCTGCAGCAGTTAAATTGTAATGGCTAACTCAGGCGAGGGTAATAGTCATCCAGCGGAGGTTAATAATGACGCCCAAATAAATCTAACGGGTGCGGAATTGAAAGCAATCATAGACGGCGCTGTTACACAGGCTTTGAAAAGGCAGTACGAAGAGTACAGTAGGACCCTATCTACACAGCCTTCAAAGCCACCGCCCAAGAAGGATGATCCCAAGAAGGAAGATGATGAGCGTCACTCTTCTAACCATCACAGTGATCCGTCTCAACAGATCATACTGAATCAAGGACCCCCTGATAAGGGTTGCTCCTACAAGTACTTCGTTTCGTGTAAACCCCGGGATTTCACTGGGGAGGAAGGAGCTGTAGATTGTATGACATGGTTAGAAGAGATGGATACAGTGGTGGATATCAGCGGATGCGCTGAGAAGGATGTGGTCAAGTTTGTGTCACAATCATTTAAGGGTGAGGCCTTAGCCTGGTGGAGATCGTTGATTCAAGCCACCGGGAAGATCCCTTTGTACAACATGACGTGGGATCAGTTCGTTACTCTTATCAAAGAAAATTACTGTCCTCAACATGAAGTTGAGAAGATTGAGACTGAATTCTTGACATTAGTCATGGAGAACTTAGATTGTCAAGCATACCTTACAAATTTCAATACCAAGTCTCGATTGGTTCCCTATTTGATCACACCGGAACCCAAGAGAATTGCTCGCTTTATTGGGGGTTTAGCCCCAGAAATAAAAGCCAGTGTTAAGGCTTCAAGACCTGCTACATTCAGGTCAGCGGCAGATCTGTCGCTATCTCTTACCCTCGATGTAGTCAGAAACAAGGCTATCAAAGCCTCTGAAGAGGGAAAGCGTAAAAGGGAGGATGAGAAGTCTCATCGCTCCGATAGGAAGAGGAATTCTGAAGATAAGAAGAATTCCGAGTTTAAGAAAGACAGCCAGCAGCCGGGTGAGAAGAGCAGGTGCGAAACCTGTAGGAAATACCACCCCGGGAAATGTAGATTTGAATCTCAGCCTCGGCCGTGTGGAATTTGCAAGTCTAAGGAACATAAAACCCTGGATTGCAAGGAGTTGAAAGATGCAACCTGTTATGGTTGCAACGAGAAGGGGCATATCAAGACCAACTGCCCTAGGAATCAGATAAACGCTTAAGAGACGATGCAGAATAATAATAATAATATAATATGTACCTTTCCTTATCAAGCAGTTTATGTAAAAACTTATTTGATACTGGCACATATAAATATATTATGAATGATAAATATTTAGAACTGTTGTCTCAGCTTGATTAAGACTCCGGTCATTTAAAACGAGATGGAAAGTGACCGATGATACTTTAGGAAATGCTCCAACAAATCCTATATTGATATTTAATATCTATTAGAAATCACTCTTTCTTTGCATAGAGTGCGACAACACATGTTAGTTTAATTATTTTCTTCATTGTTTTCTATCGCCTGCGAATGCCAAACTATGTTTGATAAAAGTGTCATATGAGGATTGGCGTATCCTAGTGTGTCCCATAGATTATTTCCATGTCTGATCAGCATGGAGGTTTAATGCATGGAACCACAAAGATATCCCAATGATCATATGGTACTAAAGTCAACTAATGGCATTCAAAGAAGATATCCAAAATCAAATTGTCCAAGTAAATATTCCCGATTAAGGAACTCGTGGACTAGTAACATAAAAGTGTCACTTATTGGACACAAGAAATGATGAGTGAAATGGAGCCTGAGATATGGAAATCTCTGTAACGTCCTTGTACTTTGATTATCTTCTTCTAAGTTTACCCTGTTTACCTCCCTAGAGGCAGGTAGAGTTAAGATTAACATCCCGCTCCGGGTTAGAGTGTTGTAAGAACTCCATGTTGATTATGGAATAACTGAAAACCTGATTAAGTAAATTTTATGATAGGAGATTCGTAGCCTAACTCAAGATTTTGAGAATTCGGTATAGGAAATTATGAAAGACGGTTCATTTTGCTAAGGCATTGTTCACCGCAACCCTAATTAGGCGACGATTAAGAATCGCCATCAGCTGCCCAAAAACGTCGAATTGTTCGACTAACTGTAAAGATTAGCTATTCCGTAAGATTAATTTTGAGCAATGGTTGGAATAATCATCTCACCTTAAGATAAGCTTTCTATAATAACTGCCATATAAGTATCAAGGTGGCTCCTTGGAGACCTTGTATAAATGGCATGTTAAACGTTTATTGTTAGGACAATAGATTGGTAAGTCCAATTATAAGGATCTGAACGTTGCCCAGGAAACAACAAATAAGATCATACAAATTCCTAATCATCTGTAAGTTGCCATTATTAGGCAGAGAATACTTCCTTTATTTCGGTAAATCTCGGGCCGAGATTTATTTTAAGGGGGTGAGGATGTAACACCTCGAAAATTCACGTCCTATAATGTGTTGACACGTGTCATAAAGTTTGAACGTGTGAAAGAATGTTATAAAAGGACTAAAGTTGACAAACATGGAAAGTATGTGATTATACGGATTCTAAGTGTCAACTGTCAATAAATATAATGAACATTTACCCTACACAATGTTCATACCTTCAAACGAATGAATCATGGATCATACGAAGCTAAAAGTGAGAGATTACAAACTACAGGGGTTAAATGTGTCAACATGTTAAAGATATACCTCTGAGTGACCTTTTGACAAACCCGAAGCTTTGTAAATGTAAATTATGCTCACTAGAATGCATGATTAAAATTTCATAAAGTTTCGTTATCGTATGAGAAAGTTATGATCGAATTCGTGTGAGAGGGGTTAAAAGCGTAAACATTGGAAATTAAGATTTTTCGGGCAACCATAAAGTTACCCAAGGACTTAACAAAGTATGGTTATGTCTTAAGGCCCATAAAAGTCAAGTTAGAGGGCTCGAAGTGCAAGAAAGCATGTTAAGATCAAGTATAGAAGGATCAGGGACTAAAAGCGTCAAAAAGTGCATAAGTTTGCATTTTCGCGCATAACCTACGTTCTGAATACATCTGGACATCCAAAAATTTATGTAAGCATGACTACATTATATTTTAGTGTTCGCCTTAAGAAAAATCCATTCGTCGCGTCATTTGGTTCGTTTTTCGCACTTATGCGCATTCCGTCGTAATTAAGCGAACATCGCGTTCGTACGGCCAAACGAACCGACATCCGAGATATTTTTGAACACATTTTAAGTTCCCTATACTTTAACTTCATTTTAGAGCTTTGAAATAGGGTTAACGGGCCTTAAACGTGTCGAAAATGGGCTGAATGCATGACAGGGACCAAAAGTGAAAATCTGCCAAACTTAAGCCTAGCGGTGCGCTACACTTTTAGCGTAGCGGTGCGCTAGCCTATGACAGACCAGATGCAGAGTATGTAACAGCCTGTTTTCAGCTGTTAACCACTTCCTAATCCCTTGCCAAGTGTTGATACCTTATGGTTAGTGGCAATTTAGGCACCACAACTTCCCGACAAGTGTACGGCCTTGATCGTGCCCTCTTCTGCAAGAAACGATCCTAACGGTGGACCGAAAACTATAAATACCCCATGCCTTTCATTGTTAAAACCCACAAATCTGATCAAAAAGGCTCTAAGTTGGAACCATTGTTTCATACCTGAGCTATTTTGATCGAGATTAGCTTTCGGGGACCCTTCGTAAGTATTCTTTCGTTCTTTTATCGCTTTTCGAGTCCGAAAGTCAAACTTTGTTTGACTTTCTGCATTGACCAGTTTATGGTCGATGTGAAGTTCGTTTGAACTTCATAACGTGAGCGTGATCACGATGGTTATAGTCCCTAGTGACTATACCTACTGATTACCACGTTACCTAGGCTCAGTGACGAGCCGTAGTTTCGACCAGAATACGTATTCTTGCGTATTTTGTAACCAAACTACTTATGGGTATCAAAACCGTTTGTTTTGATACCAAACATGTTTTCTAACTTAGTTAAGCATGTTTTAACATGCTTAGCTCGTCACTTTTAGTTTAGTGCTTATATAGGGTCGTGAAGGTAAGCGATCTAAACAATCGCTTATACTTTCGAACCCGACCCGTTTGGTCGATCATTAGGATCCGACCAAACACATTAAGTGACCTTATGGTCACATCGTTCGAGTAGTTGTATGACAGGTAGTATATATGCCTTAGGTAAATGACCAAAATACCCCTACGGGGCTTAAATTGAGATTAAACTCGTTTTGGGCATAATGGAAGGTATCCTACTGATATCACAACATATTTAAGGCATATTAACTTAGGAAACCTGTTCGTGACCTATTCGGTTACCCGTTACGCGTTATTCGCGTTCGGATCGGTTTATATAACAAGTTTATATAAGTTAGCCGGAACGGGTCAAACCTTATCGGTTTTATCTCAAAATCCAGAATATGTTTAGTATTACCCATATTATACAAGTCTCCAAACTTGTCGGGTCTAAATCACATTCTATTCCGGTCTTCGCTTAATCGTGCGTAAGAACCGTATTTTCCTAAAGACTAACCGGTCTAAGCTTGGGCTTAATTAAAGACCCGTTAGCATTCTAATTAATTATTTATACCATCATTCCAGACTAGAGCATTCCCGGTAAATTGTACCTACGCTTACTTAAGTGACTACGGCTGAGTTGTTAGATTCTTGCTATTTAAGACAGGAGCTAGCTCAGGTAAATACCCTTAACTTATTTTCCCTATATGGGCTTGAAATACGGTATAATGATACCGTAAATACTCTTAACTTGTTTTCCCTATACGGGCTTGGGATACGGTATAATAATACCGTTTGGTCGGGTACTGAATCTTTAATCTTATTATGGTTAAATCATTGAAGTAACCCGGTTTAATCTGTATTGTGTGAAATTAAGACCTTTAGGGGTTAATGATCATATCCCGGATATCCTAGTGACATCGTTGTATTGACCATGTCCCGGATATCCTAGTGACTTCATTGTATTATAAATTTACCATGTCCCGGATAACCTAGTGACATCATTGTATTGATCATGTCCCGGCTATCCTAGTGATATCATTGTATTATAAATTTACCATGTCCCGGATAACCTAGTGACATCATTGTATTGATCATGTCCCGGCTATCCTAGTGATATCATTGTATTATAAATTTACCATGTCCCGGATAACCTAGTGACATCATTGTATTGATCATGTCCCGGCTATCCTAGTGACCTCATATCATTGTATTGATCATGTCCCGGCTATCCTAGTGACCTCATAGCATTATAAATTGATCATGTCCCGGATAACCTAGTGACATCATTGTATTATAAAATGGCCACGTCTTACGCACGGGGTGTAGGCATACACCTAAGTTGCCTAAGGGAAACGGTATCCCACTCTCTTGTGGGCCTATACTTATGGCGTGTCTGTTAATCTGACTCGGTTTCTACATCGGGCCCTGGACGTTCAACGAATAAGTAAAACTGTATACAAGATTATATACAAATAATTTTCCCAAGTTATAAAAGATTAATCTTGCCTCTGAGCATTTTAATCAAGTGTCAAAAGGTTTCGTGCCTGGTGCATCTAAATAAATTTTCTTAAACTCTTTTCAAATGAGTCGGTTGAGTGTATTTACCAGTGAAAACTGACGTATTTTCCAAAAGGGTTAAGTGACAGGTACTGAACGGAATTGGCTGGGAGCTCAGGGCGCTAATAAGGAATCTTGCAAGTTCTAGGCGTCTAAAGTCTGTTGAACAAATGATATGTTTTAAGATCCGCCTGTGGATCCTTTACTTCCGTTGTAATACTGAATATTACTTCATATTCGGAATGTAATAATAAATATCCTTTGCTTCCGCTGTGCATTCATATATATTGTGTTGTTTGACTATTATGTTGCCAACCACGTCACGATACTCCCCCACCGGGCCCACCGGTGAGACGTGGAAATTCGGGGTGTGACAATTGCCCTGTTCCTCTTCTGTTGAAGTTGCTATTATTACCCGTACGAAATCCTTGGGTAATTTTCTGAGCCAGTTCCTTTTTCCTGTTTTCATCTCTTGTGCGTACCAGTTCGTCAGTTAGGGTGTTAGCTAATTCTACCGCATCGTCAATAGTGCGAGGTCTCGCAGCTTTAATGATATTACGGATTTCACTAATGAATCCCCAAATATAACGAGATATGAGCATTGGTTCTGGCGAAGCCAGGGTTGGTACTACTCTCGCATATTCGAAGAATGTCGAAGTATATCCTCGATAGTCTACCCCCATCATCCGATGGTTTAGGAATTTATTCGCCATTTGATCTTTTTCATATTCGGGACAAAATTTTCTTTCTACAAGACTCTTAAATTCTTCCCAGTTCATGGCATATGCCATATTTCTTCCTTTGGCTTAAAGTACTGTATTCAACCATTCTAGCGCCCCTTCTTTGAAAAGATTTGACGCGTACATGACCTTATCGTCCTTGGCACATTTACTTATTGTAATTACTGCCTCAGTTTTCTCTAACCAACGCAGTGCAGCAGTTTCTCCTTCATTGCCTGCAAATTCATTGGGTTTACAAGCAAGAAATTCTTTGTAAGTGCAACCAGGCGTTGCAGCTTTCATTTTCTTAGGGAGCGGAGCCTGCCGTGGATCATTATCGTGATTAGTATGATTACCGCCTTCGGTTACGCTATTAATGAAGTTATCTTCACAAATACGTTTGCTAGGAATGATTTGTTGAGGTTCAACAGGTTTCTGAGCAGCAGCAATTATTGCTGGAATAGCATTGGCTATTTCTTGAGCAACGATATTTTCTATATCTTGCCTAGTCATAAAGTGATCCTCCTGGTGTTGCTCAGATTGGTTTACCTCGTTAACTGGTTCATTATTAGCGTTTTCCATCTGATAATTAATATATATAATTTATTAGTATAAAATAAAACAACCAAATATAACAATTAATCACACATAATCACGTAAACAATTATATAACCAAAATTGTAAATTTCTAAATTTTCATTTGTTTATATATTATAATATGCTTCCATACACACTGTTTATTTTACACAAGTTTTATTTCGATTTTTACACATACTGATTTTTTTATTACTATTATTATTATACAAACACAGATTCACAACCCACTTCTCCCTCGTCAACTTGCATTTTAAAAGTGATGTTCCCTCTCATCATATTTCCATGAGATTTGTCCTCCTATCTCTCGGATCCTATTCCCAGCATCCATCAGCTCTTCGCCAAAATGGCGGAGTTCAGCCATATTCTCATTACTCGTCGGTGGATTTGGTATAGGTTCTGGGTCAAACTGAGGGAAAAACGTATAAGGATTGTTGAGAAGGTTTTGGAACTGCCAATCATTAGTCCACCACTCATCCATTCCTAGAGGTTGGGTGTGGATTATAGGTTCTGGGATTGCTGGTTCCAAATTCATTGGAAGTTGGGTTTCAATAGGATGAGTAAAAACATTTTCATTGATAGGCTTAATAGTATCACAGCTTGCCAATATAAAATCTAGCTCCTCCTGCAATGTCATTTCCTGGGTTTGCTTGGAGCTTTCTCCAATTTCCATCTTTGACTGCCTAGAAGCTTCCCCAATCTCCAATTCTATCGGTCTAGAACTTTCCCCCGCTTTCAATTCCCTTTCCTTTCTCTAAGGGATTGTCTATTTTAGGGATCTTCCTAGTGGCGGGTTTCCTCCTACGCACACGCCTCCATCCTACCAATCTTCTCCTTTTCTTAGGCTTGGGTTTCTCCAGAGGTGGAGCGTTGAATTCCATAGGTTCTTCTATATCGGGTATGTAACCAGTAAAATCTTTGGAAACTTCTATTCTCACCGGATAAAGATTAAGATTATGGAGGGCTTCAGATAACTCATTCATGCTGTTTAGCATATATGCAAAATACTAAGTTATAACAAAATTTCACAGATAACCATTCAAATTTTATTACATACTGTGTGACTTTAATTTAATACAAAGGATAAATGACAATTTAACATACTAGGTTTTATTTTAACTTTATTTATTTACTGGGTAACATTTCTGACTTGTAAGTGATAAGGTTGCTAATACTGGGTCATGGTATTTTAAAGATTTGCATTTACTGCTACAGTGGCTAGCATATAGAGATCTGCCCATTTTTCATCTAACTTGTCTTCCCATGGTGGGTTACTGCCTAGTTCCTGGATTTCCTGATTAACTTTCATTTCTTTTGATTGAGAATTTTTTATTTTCTCCTGACTTTTCCTAATAATTAGACTTCTTTTATTAGGAGAAAGTGGTTCCACATAATGGGCTTTACAAACAAATATTCCCTCCTCAGTATCTACTGAGTATCTTGAGGATTGGGATGAACTTCCCTTCTCTTTTGGCAAACTATCTAATTTAAGATAAATATTTGAAAGCTTTTGCTTACCCATACTGTAACTAACAAATAGTCAGTTAATAAAACACATAATCACATAATGGCAATTGATCGGAGTGTCGCGCTCCGTTCAAAGATAATATTTATAAGCCCAAATTACCCTTAACAATGTGTTAGTGGTAGTAAGGGGTCGAACCACGAAGAGTATGTGGTTTGTGTGTGGATTCGAATGAATTAAAACAATTGTCACAGTTTATGAAGCTTGCTAAAGTATTTTTGTAGTTTCGTTTAATAGAGAGATATGATTTTTAACTAAATGAATTGATGCGAATGGTTAACAACTACTATTTAACGATTGCAAGAAAAAAGGATTACTAGAACAATAATAATAAAAAGGAATCACGCCCGGTTTCGGTAATTGTTAACCTAGGATTTCTACAAGTTTTAGTTTCAACTCAAATGCATTCGATTAACGGATTTAGTGTACCGTGACTTAGGTGCTACTAGCTATCAACGCCCCGAAGAACGGACAAAAAGACACTTTGTAATCAACACAAGTAAATCCTAACAACGACAACGTACAATTACATATCACCGTTTCGCAAAGTCATAACTTTTAACATCGTTCGACAATTCACGAATTTGTAACAAATGTAATACTATTGTCAAAAGTTTCAAAAACCAAATACAACTTGTCACTAAGATGAAATAAGAACAAATTGAATCCCTAAAATTAACAACTACCTACACCGGGGTGAAACCGAGATGATTAGCCGCTCATGGTTGATGCAACTTGATCACCGGATGTTTGGAATGCGGATGGAGTCATCTTGAAACTTGGTGGATGAAGGTTAGGGTTTTGGATTTGTGATGATGGTGAATGGATGATTGAATGGATGGATTGGTAATTGGATGGAACTAGGGTTTAAGAATCAAGATGATGATAATGCTTTGTTCTTGATTCGGGTTGATAGAAAAGATGGATGGTGGAATAGTTGGTGATTGATGGCTCCAAGAACAAAGTTTTTTTACTCCTAAAACATGTAACTCCCGTATTCAATGCAAAAACCACCCATTAGAACCGTTCCCATCACCCAAATAAATGAAATTCACGTTTCAGAGATCCGCTGCCCGTCGGCGACGGCCTGGGGCCCGTCGGCGACGGCCTCCCTAAGTGCTGAAACCATCCGACGGCTTAACTGACTGTATACGCGTTTTTCTGGCCGACGGGTGTTTCTAGAGCCCGTCGGCGACGGCCTAGAGCCCGTCGGCGACGACCTCTAGTTTTTCCAGTTTTGTCCGAAACTGTTTTCTTCATAACTTCTTCGTTATAGCTCCGTTTTACTCACCGTTTTCGCCCACGTACTCGTAATTCAGCCCTCTATCATGCCATCTTCCAATATATTCATTTTAAATCCATTAACATCCCCCAAAAACTCATCTAATCTTTGTGGTTAACCCGGTTTTGTTCATTTCACATCCCCGGTTGATCCCGTTCGCTCCCGGTGCTCCGTTTAGCTCCCAATTAGCTCCTTAAACTCTTTTAGACCTGTAAAACACAAATCCCATTAAAAGTAGGCTATTCACGATTAAAAGCTACGTAAAACATCAACTTAAGCATAAACGATCACCGGTTTTTCAACCACGTATCACATCCCCACACTTGTCTTTTGCTTGCCCTCAAGCAAATCTGTTTTTCACTTTCACGTGGGTCGAACAACGAATACACATCCCATTCCCGAGACAAAGGTTAAGGTCTAGTGTCATACAAAAGTTCAAACCTTTTACAATTTTCACATATTTACCGGTTAAGTGAATAATCACATATAATAATGGTTATCCAAGATTAACCCGCCCTTAAAACTAACAACTCATGCATATCCCTCACAATGTGCTCTCCACTCGGCTTATAATTTGGCTAATGTGTATAATGTATTAGCATTTCAACAATTAATCGCTCAAAACCGATTAGAACACGTACCCGCATAGGCTTGCAACTCAATCGTTCTCCACTATTGATCACAAACACTAAGCACAAGTCAAAAGGTCTTTGAAGGGTTGTAACGGGGCTAGGCTAAGGGTAGGAAATAGGATATTTTTAAAGTGGCTAAAGTGATGAAAATTCGATTTTTATTACAAACCACTAAACTAAACAAAACTAAAAATAAACATCAACTATGAGGCAAACAACTTTCGCCTTTTATTCAACAACTACTAACACTTCTTTTTGTGTTTTTCTTCAACAATTTTCAATTCTTTTTCATAATATGTTTTTTTTTCGCAACAATGCAAACAATCAAGAATAACTATACAAATACGGCTCCTATAATCGAATTTCCATCACACGGGTTTAAAAAGAAAAGGTTTAAGGCTATGGGCTATAGGGTGGTCAAACGAAAGGTTTAGGCTCAAAATGGGTGACTAGGGAATTTGTTCGGGTAAGGATAGATAAATGGTTTTAAGAGAAAAAGGTTTACCTAATGCCTTAATCATTCTCGTGCTTGTATTCGGTCTATAGTCTCAAACGTATCAAAAGTTGCAAGTTCTACAATACGTGACAAATGGTCCACTCAAACAAAGAAACATGTAAATGTAAATCTATGATATAAAAGTGGCTCAAGCCTCACGTATACGGGTATGATATGTGATATGCATAAATTGCTAGTTCCTTAGGCGAATTATTCCCAAATAACCACCCGCTAAATACCCGTTATGCTTATTAATTTGAACTTGACCATGACAAAAGACCAAATGGGTTGTGACATCCCTCGTTGACTTGGTTACTTGTGCTTTTAAGATCGCTTTCTAAACAAGAATTTTTGAAAATTTTTTGAAATTTTCCCCCATCCCCACACTTGAGGTAAACATTGTCCTCAATGTATACAATTTAAATGAACGGGTCAAAATCTAAAACTTTTACTACTCCCCCATCCCCACACTTGAGGTAAAAATTGTCCTCAATGTGCAAGAACTAGAGTTTTAAAACACACAAGGGATGTGACACGTCTAACCTTCCCAAAATCTCACCCCGGAAAATAAAATACAATGTACAATCCACTTATTCCTAACTAAGAATCAAAGTAAAAGGAAACACATGCACCTGATTTGTGTCGCTTGATACTCATATCTCCTTCGCCTCTTCATAAAAACGGTTGTCCCGCGAACATGTTGTACCTACAAATTCTAATCCTTGTGTAGAAGCATGCTTCTCACAACCATCAAAATTTGTTAGTTACCTAGTTCTACCCTTTTTATGAAACATATTACCAAGCCATGTGTTATTTCACTTCGATTTATGTGGACAATAATTTACAACAACAATAAACCTAACTCACTTTCGTAGGAATCACGGCGGCATTTAGCATATGCACGCAAGCCCTTTAAACCTCCCGATAGCTCGGGAGGACGAGTAGGTCTCGTGAGGGTTATATAGGGAACACGCCCACAACGTTCATTTAACTAGGCGAAAATAAATAACAACGAAATAGCAAAATTATACAACAACAACAACAAAACTACGGAGAAAAACTAAAACTAACTAAAACTAACTATAAAAAAGTATACAACAACAGTTAACTTACCACCTCATGGTGGTCGAATGGAGTGCTTGCCGCCCACAAACTCCTCGAAATCACCCACCGGTGATTCATACCATTTGTTGCCAAACGGTCCAAACTTCCTCACCTCCTCTTCCGTTTTCTTTTCTAGAGGTGACTTTTTTTCTTTCTTCTTCTTCTTGACCGTCTTCTTCTTTGTTTCTCCAAACCTACCAACCATAGCACACACCTTTTTGTTTGGATTCATGTCCTTTTTAGGACACTTATCCTCACCGAGCGGGTTAGTAAATTTTGGGAAAACATTTAAATTTAACTCCCGGTCCCCAAACTTCATGCTTACCGTTCCCGTTGCACAATTTATTATGGCATTAGCAGTTGCCAGGAATGGTCTACCCAGTATAACTACCGGTTGGGTGTCCTCAACACATCCAACATAGTCTACTACCAAAAAGTCAACTGGGTAGTAGCAATCATCTACCTTCACAATCACATCTTCCACCATCCCCCTTGGATGCGTGGGAGTCTGATCAGCCAACACCACGGGAGTGTTAAACTTTTTCAATGGACCAAAATCATATTGGTCGTATAGACTCCCGGGCAAGATGCTCACACAAGCTCCAAGATCTAGGAGCGCCCTCTCAATTTTAAATGTTCCAATTTGAATTGGAATAAGAGGATCTCCCGGGTCTTGAGCTTTTTGGGGAAGGGCACTCGACAAAACGGCACTCACATGAGATATTAAATCAACCGGTTCGGGTAATTTGTTGTGCCGTTTTTCGATGCTTAATTCCTTTAAGCATTCCACATGAGCCGGAACCTTTTTAATGTTATCTAGTAACGGTAAATTAATTTTAGCTTGCTTAAAACTTTCCCACCCCTCGTCCTTCGGTGGGCACCGTTCTTCACTTTTCGATGCATTAAGCAGGTTAAATTGATTTAAACAATTTTCACAAAAAGAATTTTTAGTTATGTTTTCATTTTTACTTTGTGAAATCGTTTCGTGTTCATTTTCACTTTCCGGCCCTTCACCTATATTTTCCACTACACCATCAACAAATTGTGGTAGTGGAATGCTTTCAACACTACAAACTTCATCATTTAAAAGAATACTTACCGCGCTAACGCGTGCATTCCTCACATTGCTTGTGCTAAAACCTTGATGCTTCGGGTTAACTGTAGTGTCACTTGGAAGTTTTCCCATGCTTCCCCTCATTTGAGCCATCTCTTCCGCGAGTTGGCCCACTTGCTTTGCCAATGCATCATGTGCTTTGTCCCGAATCTCGTTTGTCTTTTGAGATTCCTTTTGCATATTCAACAAAGCATCCATTTTGGCACCCAAATCATCGCCACCGGTTTGATTGTTCGACCCGCTTCCATTACCACCTTGATTATGGTAATTCCTTTGGTAACCCCCTTGGTTACCTCCTTGGCGAGTTTGGTGCGAATACCCACCTTGATTTCCCGATTGGAAATTCGGGTTTATTTGATTGGAGGAATTACCATACCTAAAGTTGGGATGGTTCCTCAACCCGGGGTGGTAAGTGTTGGAGTTCATATCGTATTGGCTCTGGTCTCCATACACTTGATTCACATCCGCGGTGGCTTGGCAATTCTCGGTTCGGTGACCAATGTCACCACATTCTTCACATACGCTATATTGTACCGCACCCACTTCTTTCTTCTTCATGCGGGCCAATTCCCGCTCCAACGTATCAATCCGATCCTTAGAACTTGCATCACGATCGGGCCAAGACTTTGAGGTAGGGTGCTTTTTTTGCTCGGTCGGCCGACTCTTTTTCTTTAGACCGCTTGCTCATTCTTTCCAAGAATTCCCAATCGTCGTCTTCGTGATTGCTCAAGAGTGTTCCATTGCTTGTTGACTCAAGACGATTCCAAGTGGTGTCATCCAAACCCCGTACAAAGCACTTAACCAACTCCCACTTCTCAATTTGATGATGTGGGCATCTCCGCATCATTTCTTTGAATCGAGTGAACGCCTCATGCAATGGCTCACCCGATAATTGGCGAAAAGACCTAATTTCGTCACGAGCATCATCGGTCTTTGCCATAGAATAGTACTCATCTAAAAATGCTTGTTGCATTTCTCCCCATGTGCGGATGCTGTTGGCCGGGAGGGTAAGGAACCATTGCTTTGCTTTGTCTTTCAATGAGAATTGGAACAAACGAAGTTTAACCTCATCTAATGCAAAGTTATGCCCCCCGATAGTGCCGCAAATAGAAGAAAACTCTGTCAAGTGTGTGTACGGTTCGTCGTTAGATCTTCCATTAAAATGAGGAAGTATGTTGATGTAATGTGGTTTACAATCAAACATCCTCCTCTCACAAACTATTGGTGAGTCGTTCTCGGTGACAACCGGCCTGAAACGATCATTCACTCCCCGTGGAGGTCGTTGATGACGATGAGGACCATTAACTTCTTGATCGACCGGTCTTCTATTATCCCGTCTTTCACCTCTTCGATCATCTCTTCTATTATCCCTTGGATTACCACCTCCCACGAAACGAGGAATCCGGTTAGGGTTTGCATTGTTGTTGTTATTATAAAACCCATCATTCCGGTTCCGTTGGTCATTGTTTCGTGGTTGACGGTTGTTCCCATAACCATCATTTCTTCCACCTCCGTAACCGTATTCGTCATCCCCAACGTAATTGGCATTTTGGTAGCCAAATTCCTCATCATCATACCTTCTTGCGTTGTAGACGTTTCCCCTATTCACGTAGCCCCAATCTTCATCATCGTTAGCCCTACCATCATAATATCCCCCGTCATCCGAATTTTCCGTATGAACACTCACATGTTCCGGCGATTGATAACCGGGAACACTATAAGGTTCATCATCGGGGATTGCATTCCTCAAGTCATCGATGTTGAAAAATGGGTCTTCATTTGCGGGATTGCCGCGATCACGATTTCCCCGACGGTCGGAATTGACATTCCGATCATCTAGGTTGATGGGTAGGGAATTGTGTCTATGAAGGTTTTGTTGTTGAGGTGTTCTTTGATTGTTGTTGGGATTTTGGTTTTGGAAAGGTGGTGTAGGTGGTCCATTGTTGTTGTTATTACCACCCGGTCGCTCGGTGTCACACCCCGACCGCGTAAAACAACAAATCGCGGCGGAAACATCGGGGCGTGTTGCAACAGAATTAATGTTTCATAACCATGGATATCAAAAGTGTTTCGTTTTATTATACATAGAGCAATTTCATCGTCTGGAAATCTAAATACACTATTTAAACATAGTCTATCATTGTTATTGAGTCACTAAGGCCTTGTCCAGTCCTATGTGAGCATGCATCTTATCAATCGATATCATTCAACAATACCTGAAACATATGTGAAAACGAGGTCAGCAAAGAAATGCTGGCGAGTACATAGGTTTTGTAGGAGTGTCGAAATCATGGCTAGTTTAGACGTTGCAATACTTTATTTAAAAACCTTGTTTTGAAAAGAGTACAATATTGCAACTTAATTAACCAACTCAAATCAAGCGGGTTATAATTTGTAAACCTCGTAGCCATGACTCTTAACCCAAAAACATTTGTTTTAGTAAATTATTTGAAAAACAATAAATGAGTTCAGATGATATGTATAATAAGAAAATAATGCATGATTAAATGAATAACCATGTAAAATGAGTTTGTATAAGATAAGTTGTTTGTAAATAAATGTCTTGTGAAAAGTATGTTACTAGTATAAAATGTTCTATGTCTCAAACTGAAATGATTCAAATAACGCTACAATATGTAATACCATACAAACACTTATATATAGGAAGTACCAGCGGCGTATCCACCATGCTTGTATCATATTCCACACGCATTGTTACTTAATCACTTAATCCAAACCAAACCACCAAAGTAATGTTCATGCCCAAATGTAAATCATGTAATATGTATAACCAAAATAATATCGTATATCGCTTTGAAGCCAATCGTTTACCCAATCGTTAAAACATCGTGTGAAAACCAATCGTAAATCGTTTAATTCGTTTTAGGTCGTGAAACTACTTAAATGATCGTCTCGCTAATAACATTCAAACCTTCGCGACTCTCGTCGCTTCTCGTTTTCGTCGCTTCTCGTTTTCGTATTAACAAACCTCCATAGGGTAAGTTAACAATTACAGATTCAGTCGCTACCTACCATACCCACACATAACCACGGGTGTAGTAAATAACGGGATTTGTCGGATCCTATGGTACCATAACCTAATACTGGTCGGCTTGATCATTGCTAATGAATGTCATTTGTTATGTAACTACAACCAACAAGTTTGTTCACTTTATGAAATCGTTATTAGTTTTGTATAAATCGCCTTAATTGTTTTTGAAACCATCGTTATAACATCGAAAACATTTAGCACATATGAGTCACCCCAAAACAGTTGAAAACAGTAAAAGAGGGGAATAATGTACTCGCCTGAAAATGCTTGGAGGTCCTGAACAACAACCAAACAAAGCTAGAGAGAGCACGGAATCAGTCGGCAATCTAAAACTATATAAATAAACCGGACTTAAATCGGGAGATCGGATAGGATGAGGCTTGGTAAACCAAATGAGTGTTGGAACTCATATGATATGGTTTAACAAGGCCTACATACTACAATGAAACCTAACCTAAGTGCTTTCGACCCATCGCGACCCATTAAGGTAACATATGCTACTTTAACGTGTCGTGCGCGTGAAACGCGTTCGGACCGTCTAACTAGTCCTATGACAAGTGTTATATGCCTAAACATGTTACATAATCAGTTACGTGACAAAAGTTTAGGTTACATATGCTTAATTACCAATTATACATGAAAAGGGTATTTTGGTAATTTACCTAAGGCATATAAACTACCTATCATACAACTACTTAAACGATGTGACCATAGGGTATAACCTCGGAAGGTTATTCCCTACCTACTATGGTCACCTACTGTGTTTGGTCGGATCCTAATGATCGACCAAACTGGGTCGGGTTCGAAGGTATAGGCGATTTATTAGATCGCCTACCCTACGACCCTATACAACGTGGTAATCAGTGGGCATAGTCCCAAGGGACTATAACCAACGTGATTACACTCACGTTGCGAAGTTCAAACGAACTTCGCATTGACCATTACTGGTCAACGCTGAAAGTCAAACAAAGTTTGACTCTCTGACTCGAAAAGCAGTAAAAATAAGGAAAAGAACGAAAGAATACTTACGAAGGGTCCCCGAATGCTAACCCAGATCAAAATAGCTCAGGTATGAAACGAAGGTTCCAACTTAGAGCTTTCTTAATCAGATTTGTGGGTTTTGGGGTTGAGGGTGGATGGGTATTTATAGTAAAAGTAGAGCCGCTAGGATCGTTTCTTGAATATCGTGCCACGATCCGAGCCGTACACTTGTCACAAAGGTTATGGAGCCACATATGCTCCTTAACTTTGTGACACATCAACTTAAAACATGTGGTTAAGGATTAATCAGCTGAAATCTGATTGCAAATACACTTAATCTGGTCAGGTTAGGCAGTCGCGTAGCGCTAGTGCAAAGGCACTATGCAGTCGCGCTACGCTAGCACCCCCCTGTTTCAGAAATGTTTCAAAAGTGGCAGAAATGGTCCCTGCACGTGTCTAAGGCCTTTTTCGATGTGTTTGAACCCCGTTAACCTCATTTCAAGGCTCTAAAATGAAGTTAAAGTATAGGGAACTCAAAACATGCTCAAAAATATGTCGGATGTCGGTTCGTTTGGTCGTACGATCGCGATGTTCGCTTAATTACGACGGAATGCGCATAAGCGCGAAAAACGATCCAAATGACGCGACGAATGGATTTTTCTTAAGGCGAACACTAAAATATAATGTAGTCATGCTTACATAAATTTTTGGATGTCCAGATGTATTCAGAACGTAAGTTATGCGCGAAAATGCAAACTTGTGCACTTTTTGACACTTTTAGTCCCTGAATGACACAAAAGTTTATTTTAGCACACCGAACCCCTCAAAGCCTATTTCTAAGCTATGTAAAGGGTATTTATGGTATGTTTAACTTATGGTCATGTTCCGGAATGTCTGTTACAGTTCAAATTGGCATACTTTCGCAGTTTGTCATATTTAGTCCCTGTAAGCGAGTTAACTTGTTTTCGGCATACCAAACCTTCCAAAACTTATTTCTAAGTTATGTAAAGGTTATTTAAGGTATGTTAAGCCTATTTCACTATTCCGGAGTGTTCGTTGCATTAAACTGGTTATATTTACGCATCGGTGCGCGTATAACCTTCCAGAAAGCGATTTAGAGTTTGAAATAGAACAAGAATTGATATGTGTAAATGATACACACATTTTTACAAATCCCCAAGTATGAAATATAATATTTCATTGGTTCGGTATTTTTTTGATGGCCGTGGAGGCACAGGTGTTACAGTCTCCCCTACTTTAGGAAATTTCGTCCCGAAATTTATTTAGAGGAAACTTGTGGGAGCTTTGAGAACATGAAATTGAAAAGATCGAACAACCTTGGTTTGGGTTCTGAACTTCTAGTAACTTTAATAACATCATGATTGCAATGTAAGAGGGATACTTATATACAAGTATATGAAGCGTCATTGGTGCGTCCACCATGCCTCCATTACATCGTCCTCATTTTGTTATTGTTGTCACTATGGGTTCTTACACATAATAAACCTTACTGGGTTTCTGTGCACTAAATTTCATAATTATGTACGCGTCCATAATTAGACAATTCCTTGCATAGTCCACACAGTCTATTTTAAAATGTGCAGGGGAAAAACCAAATGAACAATCCTGTGATGAGTGTGACTAGACCGCCATAGAGTCCTTTTAATTAAATCATTAATTGATCTAAATAGACTATCAAGGAGTCTGTCCAGCTACATCACTAGATGTCGTTCTTTAACCAAATTGTGAATCAATCTTTTTGATTAGACCACTAAAGGGTCTCTTATGAATCATGGAGCAGTACTATATAATCCAAGGGTCTTAACTATTACATAGAAGCCCATTAAGGATTGAAGGTAGTACCTTTTGAATATCCTGCTACGAATCTCTCATATGAAGATATGAAAGATCCTGCGAGGATTTGGATAACGAATATCCAGAGTATTAAAAACACAAAAATGCAGACAAGAAAACATGAGATGAATAAACACATAATCACATAATTGTATAATCGTTTAATCGCAAAATCGTTTAATCGCAAAATCGTTTAATCGTATAATCGTTTAATTTGTTATCTTTGGACATGGGTATTTAAAGCATACTAGGAATCCAATCCGTGGATTTCACTTGACACTTTAAATATTTTCAAGAATCTAACTATGAAAATAGGAAGATCTAAAAAGGAATTCGGCTTGTCCTAATTGAGTTGTAATGTACATATTAAGGTGTACAAGGAATCCAATCAGGCTCCGAAATCAACGAAGGTGTTGATCGTGGTCGGCTCGGGACTTTGAATAGATCAAGATGTCATCAATAAAAACAATGACGAACTGATCCAAATAAGGCTTGCAGACCCTATTTATTAAGTCCATGAAGATGGCTGGAGCATTTGTCAAACCAAAAGGTATGACTGTAAACTCGTAATGGCCATACTTCGTGCAGAAAACCGTTTTGGGAACATCTTCTTCGAGAATACGAAGTTGATGATACCAAGAACGCAAATCGATCTTGGAAAAGCATGAAGTACCCTGCAGATGATCGGATCATTGATTTAAGGTAGGGAATATCGATTCTTGATGGTAAGCTTACTAGGCTTACATTAATCGATATACATTTGAAAAGATCCATTTTTTTTTCTTTTCACAAAGAGAACAGGAGTTTCTCCAAGGTGAAAAGTTCGGACGGATGAATCCTTTATCAGACAACTCTTGAAGCTGTTTTGATAATTCTTGCATCTCGAACGGTACAAGGCGATAAGATACTCTTAGATTTAAAAGAAACAAGTGTTTGAGGTTCTTAGGGAGATCTCAAGTGATCGTAAAAATGACAGAACCACACGAGTAGTTTTGTCTTTGTGTTAACATCATAAGGTTGGATCAAACATTCATACAATTGCATTAGTTAAAAATAAAAACCACAAATTTTTATTTATATAGCAACCGCATTGTCTTTAAATGTTATAAGATAACAACCAGAGGAAATACAAAATACTAAAAGTTCACTTCTTCATCATCGATTGCCTCATTGATGTTAAACACTCGACCACGTGCTGGATTCACATTGACGTGAACGTTCGCATTCGGGTTTGCGTTAGCATTTGCATTCACCAGTCTCGGACAGTTGGGGCGGAAATGACCAAACTCTCCGCAGTTGAAACATGAACCCAGTGGAAATCTCGCAGCATTCCCTTGAACCGGAGCTTGAACCTGAGCAGCCTGATTTTGTCTCAGACGACAAGTATTGGCCAAATGCCCAAGTCTACCACACGTTGTGCATTTCTTGCAATCTTGTTGTGCAACGTGATGACCGTTGCAACGGGCACAATGTGGTGCGGTACCAGCATATGCCTTCTTTGCATGTGGCTGAGCCGGTGGATTCTGCAGGTTCTGAGCAGTCTGTGCTGTAACAACAAAATTTTGGGCACCCTTCCGCTTCTTCGATTTCTTCGACGTCTCACCTTCCTTACCCTTCCCCTTATCTTTCTTCTTGTCCTTTCCAGAATCGGTTGCCTTCTTTTTATCACCCTTGCGGGTGAGTTTACCCTGTCTGACTTGAGACTCAGTCAGGGTAGCTGACAACTCGATTGCTTGACGAAGGGTGGTAGGATTTACACCGATCAAAATATCCATAATAGAATCGGGTAAACCATCTATGTATCTCTCGATCGCTTTCTCCAGAGGGGTAACCATGGTGGGACACAATAGACTGAGTTCTTCAAAACGATCCGTGTACGCACGGTGTTCAGCCCCATCTTGCTTTAAGTCGTCAAACTCTCGTTCCAAAACTCGAATCTCGTGACGGGGACAAAACTCCTTCATCATGAGAGCCCGAAGCTCTGCCCATGTTTGTGCCAACGCCACTTCGGCACCCCTATCTCGCATAACACCATTCCACCAAGTAAGCGCTCGCTTTTCAAACACACTTGAAGCAAATTCCACCTTACGCGCATCCTGACACTGCACATGTCTGAATGTGCTCTCGATACTCTCAAACCACTGCAGGAGCGCAGTTGCTCCTTGAGACCCAGAAAACTTAAGTGGCTTCGCAGAATTGAAGTTCTTGAAATTACACGGTGCATTATTGTTGTTGTTGTTGTACATCTCGTGGACTTGGGTTACAACACCGGGAACTACAGCAGCCACCTGTTGAGAGATCAGGGCTGCGAGTTCTTCAATAGTAAAAGTCCGAGTATCGGTTCGGGTATCGCGTCGAGGAGGCATTGTCTGACAAGGAAACGAGTGAGAGAATTAGACGAAAAGAATGAGATGAAACAAATCTGATGAAAGCAAGGATAGTGGTCATTTGTTTGTTACTACAAAGCAACAAACGACCTCGGTGATTTAATCAAAGTAAATAGGTCAAAAATAATGTATCGCGAAGACATGCTCGCCTATAAGTGAACACTCATCCCAAGAATTCCCAGGTAAGCACAACTGGTCTCGCGTCTGATGAGATGTATACGAAGTGCTTGCCTAGCCAGAAAACCCAGAATACAGGCATTCACCCTTCCAGTTTGCACGTGTTCACATTATTTAAAACCCAAAACCTTGACGAAGTTTTGAAAACTCAAAGAGGTTCAAAACCATATAATAGAGAGTTCAAAACCTTACAATAGAGGGTTCAAAACCTAGTAATCAATCATCCTAGAACATATGATTAATTTTCAAAGCGGTTTTGAAATATATGTTCTTGTTGTGGTCGTCGCCTAAGGATAGGTGACGGTATTGTTTTATGACTAAACGCAAGTAAACTCGCGTTAGGGTCCTAAGAAGGTTATAGACTAGGTCAAAGCATTACTAATAACCTAATTCCCTATAACCATTGGCTCTGATACCATCTTTTCTGTCACACCCCGACCGCGTAAAACAACAAATCGCGGCGGAAACATCGGGGCGTGTTGCAACAGAATTAATGTTTCATAACCATGGATATCAAAAGTGTTTCGTTTTATTATACATAGAGCAATTTCATCGTCTGGAAATCTAAATACACTATTTAAACATAGTCTATCATTGTTATTGAGTCACTAAGGCCTTGTCCAGTCCTATGTGAGCATGCATCTTATCAATCGATATCATTCAACAATACCTGAAACATATGTGAAAACGAGGTCAGCAAAGAAATGCTGGCGAGTACATAGGTTTTGTAGGAGTGTCGAAATCATGGCTAGTTTAGACGTTGCAATACTTTATTTAAAAACCTTGTTTTGAAAAGAGTACAATATTGCAACTTAATTAACCAACTCAAATCAAGCGGGTTATAATTTGTAAACCTCGTAGCCATGACTCTTAACCCAAAAACATTTGTTTTAGTAAATTATTTGAAAAACAATAAATGAGTTCAGATGATATGTATAATAAGAAAATAATGCATGATTAAATGAATAACCATGTAAAATGAGTTTGTATAAGATAAGTTGTTTGTAAATAAATGTCTTGTGAAAAGTATGTTACTAGTATAAAATGTTCTATGTCTCAAACTGAAATGATTCAAATAACGCTACAATATGTAATACCATA
Organism: Helianthus tuberosus; assembly: GCA_030545235.1. Classification (NCBI taxonomy): domain Eukaryota; kingdom Viridiplantae; phylum Streptophyta; class Magnoliopsida; order Asterales; family Asteraceae; genus Helianthus; species Helianthus tuberosus. The sequence goes on from CM060443.1 coordinate 117,073,294, forward strand.
CAAACACTTATATATAGGAAGTACCAGCGGCGTATCCACCATGCTTGTATCATATTCCACACGCATTGTTACTTAATCACTTAATCCAAACCAAACCACCAAAGTAATGTTCATGCCCAAATGTAAATCATGTAATATGTATAACCAAAATAATATCGTATATCGCTTTGAAGCCAATCGTTTACCCAATCGTTAAAACATCGTGTGAAAACCAATCGTAAATCGTTTAATTCGTTTTAGGTCGTGAAACTACTTAAATGATCGTCTCGCTAATAACATTCAAACCTTCGTGACTCTCGTCGCTTCTCGTTTTCGTCGCTTCTCGTTTTCGTATTAACAAACCTCCATAGGGTAAGTTAACAATTACAGATTCAGTCGCTACCTACCATACCCACACATAACCACGGGTGTAGTAAATAACGGGATTTGTCGGATCCTATGGTACCATAACCTAATACTGGTCGGCTTGATCATTGCTAATGAATGTCATTTGTTATGTAACTACAACCAACAAGTTTGTTCACTTTATGAAATCGTTATTAGTTTTGTATAAATCGCCTTAATTGTTTTTGAAACCATCGTTATAACATCGAAAACATTTAGCACATATGAGTCACCCCAAAACAGTTGAAAACAGTAAAAGAGGGGAATAATGTACTCGCCTGAAAATGCTTGGAGGTCCTGAACAACAACCAAACAAAGCTAGAGAGAGCACGGAATCAGTCGGCAATCTAAAACTATATAAATAAACCGGACTTAAATCGGGAGATCGGATAGGATGAGGCTTGGTAAACCAAATGAGTGTTGGAACTCATATGATATGGTTTAACAAGGCCTACATACTACAATGAAACCTAACCTAAGTGCTTTCGACCCATCGCGACCCATTAAGGTAACATATGCTACTTTAACGTGTCGTGCGCGTGAAACGCGTTCGGACCGTCTAACTAGTCCTATGACAAGTGTTATATGCCTAAACATGTTACATAATCAGTTACGTGACAAAAGTTTAGGTTACATATGCTTAATTACCAATTATACATGAAAAGGGTATTTTGGTAATTTACCTAAGGCATATAAACTACCCATCATACAACTACTTAAACGATGTGACCATAGGGTATAACCTCGGAAGGTTATTCCCTACCTACTATGGTCACCTACTGTGTTTGGTCGGATCCTAATGATCGACCAAACTGGGTCGGGTTCGAAGGTATAGGCGATTTATTAGATCGCCTACCCTACGACCCTATACAACGTGGTAATCAGTGGGCATAGTCCCAAGGGACTATAACCAACGTGATTACACTCACGTTGCGAAGTTCAAACGAACTTCGCATTGACCATTACTGGTCAACGCTGAAAGTCAAACAAAGTTTGACTCTCTGACTCGAAAAGCAGTAAAAATAAGGAAAAGAACGAAAGAATACTTACGAAGGGTCCCCGAATGCTAACCCAGATCAAAATAGCTCAGGTATGAAACGAAGGTTCCAACTTAGAGCTTTCTTAATCAGATTTGTGGGTTTTGGGGTTGAGGGTGGATGGGTATTTATAGTAAAAGTAGAGCCGCTAGGATCGTTTCTTGAATATCGTGCCACGATCCGAGCCGTACACTTGTCACAAAGGTTATGGAGCCACATATGCTCCTTAACTTTGTGACACATCAACTTAAAACATGTGGTTAAGGATTAATCAGCTGAAATCTGATTGCAAATACACTTAATCTGGTCAGGTTAGGCAGTCGCGTAGCGCTAGTGCAAAGGCACTATGCAGTCGCGCTACGCTAGCACCCCCCTGTTTCAGAAATGTTTCAAAAGTGGCAGAAATGGTCCCTGCACGTGTCTAAGGCCTTTTTCGATGCGTTTGAACCCCGTTAACCTCATTTCAAGGCTCTAAAATGAAGTTAAAGTATAGGGAACTCAAAACATGCTCAAAAATATGTCGGATGTCGGTTCGTTTGGTCGTACGATCGCGATGTTCGCTTAATTACGACGGAATGCGCATAAGCGCGAAAAACGATCCAAATGACGCGACGAATGGATTTTTCTTAAGGCGAACACTAAAATATAATGTAGTCATGCTTACATAAATTTTTGGATGTCCAGATGTATTCAGAACGTAAGTTATGCGCGAAAATGCAAACTTGTGCACTTTTTGACACTTTTAGTCCCTGAATGACACAAAAGTTTATTTTAGCACACCGAACCCCTCAAAGCCTATTTCTAAGCTATGTAAAGGGTATTTATGGTATGTTTAACTTATGGTCATGTTCCGGAATGTCTGTTACAGTTCAAATTGGCATACTTTCGCAGTTTGTCATATTTAGTCCCTGTAAGCGAGTTAACTTGTTTTCGGCATACCAAACCTTCCAAAACTTATTTCTAAGTTATGTAAAGGTTATTTAAGGTATGTTAAGCCTATTTCACTATTCCGGAGTGTTCGTTGCATTAAACTGGTTATATTTACGCATCGGTGCGCGTATAACCTTCCAGAAAGCGATTTAGAGTTTGAAATAGAACAAGAATTGATATGTGTAAATGATACACACATTTTTACAAATCCCCAAGTATGAAATATAATATTTCATTGGTTCGGTATTTGTTTGATGGCCGTGGAGGCACAGGTGTTACACTCGGGAGGTATAGGTTGCATATTTGGAGCGGGATTGAAGTTGCTTCGGTATTGGAATTGGTTCGAGTTAAGGTTTTGGTTTGAGTTTTGGTTCGCCATTGAATCGGTTTCAATGGATGGTGTATGTTGTGGTGTTTGGTTGGTTTGATTAGAAGCAAGTGTTGCTTCTAACCGGCTTGCTAGGTTTCTTCTTGCTACTCTTTCAATTTCTGGTTCGTAGACTAACGGTGAAGTCCTCCCGGAGTTTCGCGTATGCATACACTACCTGTAACCTGCACAAGTAACACACCCGCGTAACAAGGAAAAAGACAAAGTGCAAAAAGAAAGCTAAACAAATTAAACAGATAATCACACAAATTCAAACAATAATCCAAACACAAAGCGCACGCACTCCCCGGCAGCGGCGCCAAAATTTGATCGAAGTGTCGCGCTCCGGTCAAAGATAATATTTATAAGCCCAAATTACCCTTAATAATGTGTTAGTGGTAGTAAGGGGTCGAACCACGAAGAGTATGTGGTTTGTGTGTGGATTCGAATGAATTAAAACAATTGTCACAGTTTATGAAGCTTGCTAAAGTATTTTTGTAGTTTCGTTTAATAGAGAGATATGATTTTTAACTAAATGAATTGATGCGAATGGTTAACAACTACTATTTAACGATTGCAAGAAAAAAGGATTACTAGAACAATAATAATAAAAAGGAATCACGCCCGGTTTCGGTAATTGTTAACCTAGGATTTCTACAAGTTTTAGTTTCAACTCAAATGCATTCGATTAACGGATTTAGTGTACCGTGACTTAGGTGCTACTAGCTATCAACGCCCCGAAGAACGGACAAAAAGACACTTTGTAATCAACACAAGTAAATCCTAACAACGACAACGTACAATTACATATCACCGTTTCGCAAAGTCATAACTTTTAACATCGTTCGACAATTCACGAATTTGTAACAAATGTAATACTATTGTCAAAAGTTTCAAAAACCAAATACAACTTGTCACTAAGATGAAATAAGAACAAATTGAATCCCTAAAATTAACAACTACCTACACCGGGGTGAAACCGAGATGATTAGCCGCTCATGGTTGATGCAACTTGATCACCGGATGTTTGGAATGCGGATGGAGTCATCTTGAAACTTGGTGGATGAAGGTTAGGGTTTTGGATTTGTGATGATGGTGAATGGATGATTGAATGGATGGATTGGTAATTGGATGGAACTAGGGTTTAAGAATCAAGATGATGATAATGCTTTGTTCTTGATTCGGGTTGATAGAAAAGATGGATGGTGGAATAGTTGGTGATTGATGGCTCCAAGAACAAAGTTTTTTTACTCCTAAAACATGTAACTCCCGTATTCAATGCAAAAACCACCCATTAGAACCGTTCCCATCACCCAAATAAATCAAATTCACGTTTCAGAGATCCGCTGCCCGTCGGCGACGGCCTGGGGCCCGTCGGCGACGGCCTCCCTAAGTGCTGAAACCATCCGACGGCTTAACTGACTGTATACGCGTTTTTCTGGCCGACGGGTGTTTCTAGAGCCCGTCGGCGACGACCTCTAGTTTTTCCAGTTTTGTCCGAAACTGTTTTCTTCATAACTTCTTCGTTATAGCTCCGTTTTACTCACCGTTTTCGCCCACGTACTCGTAATTCAGCCCTCTATCATGCCATCTTCCAATATATTCATTTTAAATCCATTAACATCCCCCAAAAACTCATCTAATCTTTGTGGTTAACCCGGTTTTGTTCATTTCACATCCCCGGTTGATCCCGTTCGCTCCCGGTGCTCCGTTTAGCTCCCAATTAGCTCCTTAAACTCTTTTAGACCTGTAAAACACAAATCCCATTAAAAGTAGGCTATTCACGATTAAAAGCTACGTAAAACATCAACTTAAGCATAAACGATCACCGGTTTTTCAACCACGTATCACATCCCCACACTTGTCTTTTGCTTGCCCTCAAGCAAATCTGTTTTTCACTTTCACGTGGGTCGAACAACGAATACACATCCCATTCCCGAGACAAAGGTTAAGGTCTAGTGTCATACAAAAGTTCAAACCTTTTACAATTTTCACATATTTACCGGTTTCTTAATTAGGGTTTCCTATTGGACAAAATAAGATAATAATTAGGACTTTTGATGAGAGTTGTTACATGTTCAAGCGGAATTAAGATGCCTATAAATAGTTGTTGCCTGATTCCGTTTGAGTAATTCTTGTATGTGTGTTTTCCGATGGCGAAGCTCTGTCAAAGTGTCTACAGATCTGTAATTGCTCAGATATCAATCAAAAGACAGTTATAAGTGAATATCTTGCTGAATTACACAAAATATGTCTTTTTTCGCCTTTCATATTGTGTAGAAAGCCTCTGATCGACTCGTTTCGGGTCCGTACACGATCCTACATGTGGTATCAGAGCTCAGGAGGAGGAGTTCTGCAGTTTTCAGCTTGATTTCATCTCATTTTCTTACTTCTACACCTTCTTTTCTAAATTGAACAAGTTTTAACGGTTAAAATGGCCTTATTTTTTCACAACATAAGCAAAATTGTGTTTTAACAAACCCTTGAGAATTTCAGATCAAAACTCAAAGTAAAAATGACAAAAATGGGCCAAACAGTTAATTCTTTTTGAACGAGTACCATAATTCCGTTTGAAAGTTGGTGGTAATTCCGCTTGAAAACGTAATCTCGCTTGGGTATTCAGCTTCAGTGTTGTTATTCCGTTTGAAAGTTTGAAATGGAATTAGTAATTCCGTTTCAAATTGATATTCCGCTTGAAATTTCAAACGAAATCTGTGATTTCGTTTGAAGTGTCTAATTTCGTTTGAAACTCTTAATTTCGTTTGAAGTTTGTGTGCAGGTTAATCTCGGTTGAAAGAGTAATCTCGCTTGAAGTAATACCGTTTGAAACCTAATCTCGTTTGAAAGTGACTGTTTTGTGAAAAAGCTTACTAAATCATGAGTGAAGAATTTTACAACGCATTTTCAACATCCCCAACTACTCCGGCTACCATTGCTTAAAGCATGAACTTGGAAAATGAGACTGGAACTATGCAAAAACCCCCGAAGCTAATGAGCATTGAAGAGTATTACGGTTGGAAATATCGGTTTGAAAACTGGGTTCAAGCAAATCATTTGAGATCTTGGGAGTGTATTTTGAAAAAATATGTACTACCACGTACTGATCTGCAAGTTAAGAAAACAATCTCTGAATTCACTGATAAAGAACGAGACATGTACAAAGCTGAAAAGATGATGATTAGTCTACTTCAGCAAGCTATTAAAGAAGACATCTTTGTATTGCTTCAACATGATAAAACTTCAAAATCAATTTGGGATGCTCTTAAAATCAAATTTGAGGGAAGTGAGAAGATGATAAAAAGTAAAAAGGCTTTGCTTAAGAAAGAATTTGATCTATTCACAAGTCTGCCAGGGGAAGATACAAAGAAATTGATTGAAAGATATTGCCACTTAGTGCGTTCTATGTCGTTGTTAAGCATAACCAAAGAACGAGAGGAATGGGTTGACAAATTAGCTGATGTTTTACCTCAGAAAGAGTGGGGTACATTTTTGATGATCTTAAAGAACACTGGAGAATATGACCATTTGACTATTTCACAGTTCATTGAGAAGATTGAGGGTCAAGATCTTGAACAGCAAAAGATTGAGAGGATGAATAATCCGAGTGGTCAACAAGATGTCAAAATGTATTACAAAGGCAATGTTCAAGAGGTTGAAATGAGTTCGAAAATTCAAACTGCGTTTAGTGCTGGAGACTTATCTGGAATTGTTGAACAAAGTCCAAATAGCAGCAGTGGTTTTTCTTCATATCCGAGTGTTAATCCAAAGAGTTTAACTTCAAGTTTTCATTCTCAAAGTTCAAAAAGTGGAAATGGTTGTGTGATACAGTGCAACATTGCATTGAATCTTCCAGATGGTCAAAGTTTTTCTGAAGAAATTGCAAAAGATCACATGGCGTTACTTGCAACTGTATTACAATCCTATGAAGGTTTGGTTGCAGGGAGAATCGGAAATCCTATGCTGACGAAAGAGGATTACGATCAGATAGACGCTGAAGAGATGGAGCTCATGGATATCAAATGGTGCTTAGCTAGTGTCTTGAGAAGAGCTGAAAAGTTCAAAATGATTACAGGAAGAAATGATTTCTTGGATGCACATGTTTCTACTTTGGGTTTTGATAAATCTAAAGTTACTTGTTTTCGATGCAGGGAGAAAGGTCATTTCAAAAGAGAATGCAAAAATCAGGAAGCTAGTGGAGCAAAGAATCCATTTGGAAAAGATGATTACTATCGGAAAGCCATATATCAACAAGTTGCTCATCAACTGCATCAAGAAAAAGATTCACAAACTGCTCATGGGAAAATGATCGAAGATGCAAACAAGAAAGCTTATTATGGTATCATTGATCAAGACGATGAGAAAATGGCTCCAGGATTTAGCTGGGATAAGTTTGTGGATGAGAATGGGGAGTTTAAAGCTTTCATTGCAAAGATAGTTCAAGAATCTGATTTGTTTACAGAATGGATGAAAGTGATTGGTGTTCATGAGAAGAATCAAGAAGAAGAATTTGTTTCATCCGATGAAAGTTCAGAAGAAGCCACTGTTTTTGATCAAACACCATTTGATTCTGGTTCTTCAGATGATAGTTCTGAGAAGACAATAGATTTTGATCAATCACCAACTGATGACAGTGGTGATGATGAGGAAGATAGACATATTAATATTTCAAAAACTCATCTATCTCCTGAAAGTTTTAAATTTTATTTTACAGATCGCTTGGAGAAATTAAAGAAGAAACAAGCAGCAAAAGAGTTGAAAAAGATGAAGGAAGTTAATGTTGCTGAGAGGAATGGTGAAGCTGAAAAGGTGATTGAAGCTGAAATAGTGATTGAGGTTGAGAAGGTCATCGAAGTTGAAAAGATTGTGGAAGTCATCAAGCCTTGCTCAAAGTGTTTGGAATCTTGCAAGCAATGTGCAGAAAAAGATGAGAAGTTGAGTGAGCAAGAAAAGATGAAAGAACAATTATTGTTTAATCTTAATTATGTGAAAGAATCGTATGATGTTTTGAACAGAACAGTAACTGGTCTTCAAAAGACAAATTCTGAAAGAGAAGATGCATTGACTATGATGAATGCTGTGATTATGACAAAGCAGAAGGCGATTAATCATTACATGAAGAATGTGCAAAGTTGCAGCGGGAGTTGGAAAATGAAAAGATAGAAAATGAAAGAATCAGACGGTTATTACAAAGTTATTCTAGCTCTGATTATCTCATAGATCGAATTTATCCAACTGTTGCAGGTTTTGAAGCATTTCAAAATGAAGAGAAGCCAAAGAAGAAGGATACTGGTAAGAAGCAGAGTGTTAGTTATAACAAGTGTCCGCCTCCAATTTGGGAAGGGTATTCTCCTAGAAAACCGAATGAGGAGCAAGTCAAAAAGGCAGTCAATATAAAGTTAAAGTCCGATATAACCGATGAATTACCAGAAAATATTGACGTCGTTTTTACATCGTCTGACACTGATCATGAATCCGAGTTAATAAAAAAGGTGGTCAATCAGGTGTTGGATACAGATGAGGAGTCGGAGTTAAAGTCTGAGTCAAAGTCCGAGTCTGGGTGTTCAAGTTCGTCCGTCAAAAGTTCGAGTTCGTCGGTCAACAGTTCAAAGTTGTCGGTTAAACGGGTGTACAATAAAGAATTCCTATTATCAAAATCTAATTTGAATGACGAAGCAATCAAAGTGGCATATACATTGATTGATTCAGAAAAATTATATTCTGGTGATGAATTTCCAATAAGAAGTGTTCAAGTTAAAAAGATCAAAAAGGTTTTCAAACTAAGAGAAATCAATATTTCTGAAATAAAAGATGTAAATCTTACTGAAAAACCTAAAAAATACACTTCAAGAGTTCAACAACGTTTAAACAAGAAAAAAGGTTACGGTTCTGGTTCAGGTTTTCAAAAGAAACCAAACCATAACGGTAATTTCAAAAAGAAAGGTTTAGGTTTTATTCCACCTGAAAATTATAAACATAAAAAAACTTCTACAACAAATACAAAATTTGTTGCAGGAACAAGCTGTGAAGAGGAATAAAAAAGCCCATTCTGGAAGCAATCGAATAAAGAATTCCTTGCCAAAAAGAAAGAGAATGTGAAGAATGGAGCAAATCAAAAGAAGGAGACAAGAACCTGTTACAAATGCAATGAAGCCGGTCACATTGCATGGAACTGTTCTCAAGCTACAAAAACAAAACAGGAAGTCTCTAAAAAACTCAAAGAAAAAGTTGTTGAGAAAAATGAACCACCAACTGAGAAATTCAAAATTTTTGAAAATTCAACATATGAAGTTGGTGAGTGTTCAAAGACACATTTTTACAAAAAGAGAGCTAAGAATGACAACCAAGTGTGGGTTGTTAAGAAAGTTTATGAGGATGTTAAAATATTTGATAAAAAATCTGGCGATGAATCTGATTCCACAAAGTCAGATGAGCCACAGGTTGAGGTTAAAGAAGAAAACCCAGTACCTCCAATGGATGATGTTCATTTTCCACCATTGAGGGCTGGAAATTTTAAATCAAAAGTTGGGAAGGTTGAGATCTCGAATCAGTTCTATTCCGAGAAGAAAGAATTTGATGTCGAGAAAGCGTTTAATGGAAATGTGAAAAAGATTTTTGGAAAAATGGTTGAGGGTAAGGTGAAAGGGGTAAAGGATTTTTATGAAACAAAGAAAGCAACTTATTACCCAAGTGAAGTTGAGGAGGAGACATCCAAGTTTGATCAGACTTGGATGGCAGTTTTTCACAAGTAAAATTCTGACTTGCCGGAGCTCCTAGGTTGGTAAGTGTGGAGCAGGAATCGACATCTTTCTTGAGAAATTCACAAGTTGGTAACTGTGATATTTCGACTTACAAGTGGTAAATCAGGGACATTAAGTTGTACTTGATTTTCTACAAGTGATATTTTTGGAAAAATCTAAAAATTGCGAATTGAAGTGATTCGATATCAGTTGTCATTTTACTTGTACAGTTTGTTTTCAAATTTCCTTTAAATGTGTTTGAATTTTAGGGGGAGTAAGAATTTTCAGAAAATCCAAAAACATTAGAAAATTTGAAAATGTAAAAAACATGATAAAATTCAAAATGAGTTTTGGTGTCAAAGAAGAGGAAATGATAGTACATCAGTAGATAGTTACAGTATGCTAAAGAAATGTAATATTTAAATAGCGTTCAACGGTCTCACTGATGATATGCCGATAGGTTTTTACACATTCAGTAAGCTTTTTCGGGATATAAACTTAAATTCAAACTTGTTATTTTGTGGGTAACACTACTCGGATATATGGGTAACCCCGGAAATCTTGTTTGAAGGACCCCTCTTTCTGAGATACTAGGTCTTTATGCTCAGTGATATCTGGGGTATTATCCCGAGACTTCTGATTTTGCGGAAGCAATGGCCTAGTCCCCGGAGAATACTTTACGCTTGCTTGAAATAAAAGCCTGCCCTCAGCATAAAAAATGAAGAAACATTGAGAAATGCTAATCATGTGCTGTTGTAAAAAAAGATCCTCTAAAGGGGACCCACCAAAAGTCGAGCCGTCATCTCTCTGCTGAACGGAAGTTCTGACCTGAGCTCTCACGGTCTTCGCATTTAACCCCTTACAGATATCATTTGTGGTATACTCACCTGTAAGACTGAATATTGGGATCTGGATACGAGAGTATATTCAAGAGGTGGAACACATGAATGAGTTTAAGTCCTTAATACACCTAATTCATATCCTGAATCAGTTGAAATTTGTGTGAAAATTTAAGTGGATCAGTATATCGGCAATCTAAGTGAATTGTTTAATTCTTAATGTGTAACTAAGCTCAACGGTATCTGTGACTTGTCAAAAACTGATATGATCCTCTTACACAAACTCACAAAAATATTGTCTGTAAATATTTCTTTGCTGCTTTTCATTTCGTTATAAAATCCAAAAAGATTTTAAGTGTGTTTTAGCATAAATTTTTGAAAAATTCAAAAAGATTTTCGACAACTGATGTTGGAGAGCTGTTTTTCAAAATTCCAAGTGCTAAACATGATGAGCATGTGGTGAGGGGGAGTGTGTGTTTAAATGAGAAAAGTTTTTGAATATTTGCCTACAAATGGTCATCAGAAGCTTTTATAATGATAAATCATTCTGGAAAGATACCTGCTAGTAGTTTATAAATTTGTCAAATGTTAAATTTGAAAATTTACTTTTGGGTAGAGGATGTGCAAGATAGCCTGGATTCTGAGCCTGAGAATAGAGTCAGATCACAATCCTGATCCTGTGAAAGCCAGGCTGCGATCCAAGCAAATCAAAAGGGGAAGTCTGAAGACATCCGAGTAGAGATTGTTTGTTCGAGAGGAGTATGTTGGTGCTGTTAGAAAGAGAAAGAGATAAAGCTTGAGGATGCTTACACCGTCAGATACTTTGAAGAGAAGCCCAAAGACTGATAAAGACTGAAGACGTTGAAGACTCGACACTTAAGACTCGTCAACATCCGAGGGGGAGTCTGTTGGTGCATACGTCTGTCGACTTCGTCTTGTATCGAGTCTTGTATTAGAATAGATAAATCAGGGCACGGAAAACGAGAAATTAGGTCAACAGGCAAGTTCAAACGAAATTACATCATGTAATTCCGTTTGAAAGTGACAAGCTATTTCAAACGAAATTAGCTTTGCTAATTTCGCTTGAACCTGCTAATCTCGTTTGAAGGTAATCTCGTTTGAACTGTGATTCCGCTTGAGTCATGTTCAAGCAGAATTAAGATGCCTATAAATAGTTGTTGCCTGATTCCGTTTGAGTAATTCTTGTATGTGCGTTTTCCGACGGCGAAGCTCTGTCGAAGTGTCTACAGAGCTGTAATTGCTCAGATATCAATAAAAAGACAGTTATAAGTGAATATCTTGCTGAATTACACACAATATGTCTGTTTCCTCCTTTCATATTGTGTAGAACGCCTCTGATCGACTCGTTTCGGGTCCGTACACGATCCTACATGATGGATGTCCGTTGTCTCAGTTGAGGCGTGCATTGTTTAAATCTGAATATAACTAGATGTTACGTGTAACTTCATTAAACCAAGAACAAAGCCTATTTCAAAACACATGTAGACGAAAATAATAAAACAAGCAGGCATTGATTTTGCCAAGATTGATGGAAAGAATCTGGCCATAAGCGTTGTGGATTCTCAGCGTTATTCGAATGTAAGTGGATCGAGTGATACGATTATCTATTCTGGTCAAGGTGGGCATGGTTTGTTCGGGTGATAAGGAAAGTTACCTCGTTCTAATAGATTAAAAGAAGGATCATTCTAATAGATTAAAAGAAGGGGTTTACGGTGTTTTGGTAGGTTGAAAGAGGTGAATGGTCCTTGTTTTTCCATGTATGTGACAAAACAAGGATCGTTCTAATCATCACAGAAGACGTGTCGGGTTTGTATTTCCCATAGCCACTGTTTTAGTATACAAAACGGATGCGGTTTGCATATTCAATCTTCATTGCTTCATTAAAACTACAACACACGATAAGTTTACACTTTATAGTGTGTGATTTAACCGGTTGTCAAATTCGTTACGTGCATTCATATTGTTGGACTTATTGTTCCAAATGCAGCTGTAGGATCCGTACTTAAAGGTCTCTCTAAAATGCTTGGAAAATTGCATCAACTCTCCTATATCAACATACTCTTCTCCAGACGCTTAGTTGTTATGAATGACAACTTGAGGGGTCTAGTTAACTTTCAGATTCAGATTCAGGAAGCAGATGATTTGTCAAAAGACATGGTCAATGTAGTAAAATGTGAGCTTTTACACCAACCATATCGAGATACTTTGTGTTAGTTTGATTTGAATTTTGAAAGTTTGAAGCAAGTGTCTATCTATTCAATTGAGAGGAAAGATGACCGCATAGAGATCTGAACCAACCGAAATCCACAAATTCCAACAAATTGCATCAGGAAGCTCAACTTGAACGGACGATGTGTATCTTCTATCATGCGACAGACCCAATTCTTGCTCAACTCTTGTGGGCCCGTATCATTAGTTTTAGGTTTTGTTATTTTTAACAAAGCAGCCTCGGCTGCATGAAGCTTTGCATTCTCTTTGGTATCGGAAGCGCGGGATGCGATAAATGTACCATCCATGGACACTTGCAATGATTCTCTTATTAAGCTTCTGAACCAACCGAAATCCACAAATGTACCATCCATATGGACACTTGCAATGATTCTCTTGTTAAGCTTCTGAACCAACCGAAATCCACAAATGTACCATCCATATGGACACTTACGAGTGTTATAGACTCGTTCAAAGCCGTTTAATGAAATCGAAGCTGTTATTTCTGTTGTTCAGTACTTCCGAGATGATTCAAGTGAGTCCTATGGAAACAAGAATCGTTCTAATAGATTAAAGAGAATAAATCATTTTTTACCCATAGTATATGAGCCGTATAATATTATACGTGTGACAATCCAAGATTTCAAGGTCTTTTCCATACACGTCACTGATTTCATAATCCTGTTTTACAATTTGATTCATGTGGTGTCGAGTGTAGTTATGTGAATGATTTACAGTTTATGTGTATTTTTTTGGTTGTTAAATGTGTGGCGTTTAATATAATTAAACAAAGTTTAATTAAGATGTAACATAAGGTTTTTTGCCATTAGTCAACCCCGACGAAGAACTGGGTTTTTTCGCCGTCACCAACCCGACGAAGAATGGGGTTCTTCGTCGAAGAAGGTGTTTCATCAGAAACGGGCTTCGGCCCAATCTGTTTTGCGGCCCAACTGGTTAGGTTATGTTATAATATAACCCTTGTAACTGCTGGACGTAAATACAAAACCCAAGAGTCTCCTCTCCCCTTGTCAAATCTCGGAGCAACGGCAACCATAGGATCTCGAAGCTTTCTATCTCGTTTTGGCTAAACACCCCTGTATCACGAACAGGTTTGGGTTGACCAACTTGAATGGGTAATTTATCATACCGAGCAAATCAAAGGTGAGTTCATTCCTCTTGAGCATGCATCCCAGTGGTTGGGACAATCATTGGTATCCCTGAGAGGGATGGATTTTCGGGTAAATCAAATGTGACAACCGGTGATTTACGGCTCCTAATTACGTGATTAAATAGCAACTAACGCGATAATAAATAGTGTTTAAGACGAAGATTGACTTAATTAGGCCTTGGAGTGCCTAGAAACGGCTAATCAACTTTACAGGGCGTGAACGGTGGTTTACGGAAAAATCTGCTGAATGATAAGCGACAACGGATTGAAACCGAACAGAATACTGACAACGCCGACAAATATTAAATTTTTACGATATATTTTAGCTTCGTAATTAAATTCTAGTGACTACAGTCGAAACCGGATCGAAAAACGGATTAAAGACGACAACGATACAATTTTTCGCGATTATTACCGTAATCGACGAACGGGCGTGCAAACAACGACAACCGACCGTATTTTATGTATTTTAATATTAAAATTTTATCTTTTGATGTTAAACGGAGTTCGGGTTTTGACAACGGGTCTCGTAGAAATTACGGGCCACTTACACACAAAATGGGCTTGAGGGCCCTGGGCCCAAGCCCAAAACCCGCAAGCCTAAACCTACACATAATATATTAGATCTTTACTACAAGATTTTTTTGTAAATCTTTCTAAAATCTCTTCAAGATCTACATAAAATCTTTACAAAATCCCATAAAATCTACTCAAAATCTCAGAAGATCACTCAAGATCTCTACAACACACACATACCCTCCTTTCATTACCCCCTCTCTCTCTCGGTCTATACATACGGCAACACATGCAGAGATGAAACAACACCCTAGCCGACACCCCCTTTCTCTTCTCTCTGTTCAATGGCCGGCGACAAGGAGCCGGTCACCGGTGCCGGCCATCGCACACACTCCCCCCTCTTCGTTAGTCACCCACCCACATCACCACTCACCTCTCATCCCCCTCTCTCTACGGGAACCGCCGACAGCAGCCGCATCAAGCGGAGGAACTGGGTTGTGGGTGGTGCTAGATGGCGAGAAAAACAAAATGAGAGCGAGATCGAGGAAGAAAGAGGAGAGAGATGACAAGATCGGAGAGGATGGTGGAACTGCGGTGGTGCCGCCGCTCACGTCGGCGGCGGTGGACACACAGACGGTGGTGGAGGCATAGACGGTGGTGGAACGTTCTTTTTTTTTCTGTTCGACGTCTTCTCGACTAACCCCGGTAAACACCCTTCTCAGCTCCTCGTTTTCTTTTACATGTCTGATGAAGACGATGATAATCACAGATGTTAATGATGATGATGACGGTGGTCCGACGACGGCCGGAGCCACGACTGTGGAAGTGGTGGTGGTTTCGCAATGGTAACTGTTGGAATCACAACAGTCATGGTGGTGTGAGGGTTATTTTGACTCGGGTCTTTATTATTCAGCTTCGGTTCAAAGTGGATTATGATTCGGTTCGCGTTTTATTTCAGATTCGGTTCAAGTCAGCTATCGGCCAACCTTAACTTCTGTTCAAGACTCGGTCAACTCACTAGTCGACTCGGTCAAACCCGAGTCAACTCGGGTTAGCAACAGTCAACACAACAAAAACTGGTCAACCCGGTTCACGTTTTCGATTCGGTGTTCGAATCCATTGCGGTCAACAAAAGTCAAACGGTCAACTCAAAGACCCGGTAACGAGATTTAAACAATGCGTTAGATTTTATATATATGCATTAGTTTAGATTATTTTTTACTACGCGAATCGAGCTCGACCGATACCTTTGGCGACTACTTACACTTTACTTTGCCGTATTTGATAAAATTTTGGTATATATTGTTTGCATTGATTGAATTGTTGATGAGTTTTGACAAAATACGACAACTTTTTATTGTCGGGATCGTCCAAAAATAGAGGAAACTCTGCCCATTTTTCGAGAGAAAACCCGTAAACGAAACGCGTTTTATTATAAGACAAAACTATTTGGAACCGAGAAACTTTTATAAAAACAAATACAAATATAGTATTTCTTACGACAACACTTTACAACTTTCGAAAACGACCATTCGGAAGTTATTTAAAACAAACAAATGTAGTTATTATATATATTTTAAAGCTTGAAAATTTCACCTATCTTTTATAAATATCAAAATAATTGCTTATATTGTTTTAGACGACAATAACTTGAATTCATTATTATAAATAAATATTGTTTTAGACGACAACAAAACGAAGGCTCTTTTGTAAACTTAAATATAGTTTACATATTATTTCAAATATCAAACGACATGAATTCGTTTTATAAAAATAAATATAGTTTATATATTTATTTTCAATATTGTACAAAACGAATCCTTTTTATAAATAAATATAGCTATATATTTATTTCCGACACAAACAAGTCGAATTCTTTTATAAAATAAATATAGTAATATTTATTTTCAAACACGACAATTCGACGATTCTGTTATAAAATAAATATAACTTTTCATATTTATTTTATACGCCTAAACGGCATATACGAATATTTTGACGAAGATCATACGATATGCGATACATAGTACGAGTTTGTTCTATGTTAATTCACATAAATACTCTTTTTATACACGTATGACTACTCGAGACGGCTAACGCAATTACAATGATATATTTATATATTTATATATTTTTATATAAATATTTATTTATTTTTAAACCTCTCGAGAAGCTAAGTCTTTTCAAGACCTGTTAACTATTACCGACATTAGTCGAAACTTAACGAGTATAACCTAATCGTTACTATTAAGTTATCAATTTACCGTTGAATCGTTCGGTTAGTGATTCGGTAGAGCTCGATGACACGTAGTTTAGTTACTGCGTTATTTAGAAACTTATAAGATATTCCGTGTTAGGAATATTGTAGAATGCACGCTAGCGAATCTCGTCTTGGAAACGACATCACGAAGTCGTATTTAGCTAGCTTTGCACAAGGCAATTCAGGTGAGTTCATAACCCCACCTTTTTACGGTTTTACATTTTTATGGATGTTTTCGGGTGGAAAGACATGCACGTTTTTCAGAAACATACAAAGTTTCGATAAACAAAGATTGCGTATTTTAGACAAAGCACTTTGTGCAAGAACATACAAAGCTTTTGAACGAATGAAAACTCATATTTCTAAATCATATTATGAATGGATTTCGAGGAACTCAAATGGTTTATGAATGGATTATACTAAATATACCGGTTTTTACAAAACAAATGCGTTTTATCGAAATGAGAATGATTTTCATGACTAGGGATGGATCGTCTGGTGATAATATATAGAGACTGGGGAGTTGGCCTTAGAGGCTGGGGAGGTTCAGCCTTAGAGGCTGGGGTAAAATACATGTTACAAAAGGATTACAGACATTTTATACATGGTATCATTAGCTTAAGGAGAGTTTACTACTAGATCATGTGAAGGGTGGGTACAACACTTAAGGCCATTAATCCTCGTCGTAGGACCGAGGGACATGAGTGATAAATTTATTTGGGTGTAGCAAGCCCACACCCATGAGGCCGTGGCGGCCCATAGAGGTAACTATGTCTTCCAGCCGGAAGCCCGATACAAATTTGCTAGGTTTGAGTACTTCCTGCACCATTTCACACATACCAGTGGCTTTGCAACCCATTGGTGATCTCTTTTTCCTTATTGCTACATACCAGGGACATATATACTTACAGAAATACTTGATTTATACAAATTAAATACCATGTTTTATAAAAATTCAAGGCATAGGATTATACGGGCATGGAGTCAAAGTCAGGGTGGGCATTGACGGTTATACGAACATTACAAATACAAGAGTTTACAAATACATGGTTTTACGAACATAATGCGTTACAAACACAAAGTTTCCATATAACTTGGCAAGAAAATGATTTCTAAATTCGTTTTCTCAATATTATCTCACAAACCGGTTATTCAAAATATTTATTTCAAATCTTTTACAAACAAACTATGAACTCACTCAACTTTATGTTGATTTTTCGCATGTTTCTTTCTCAGGTTGCATTTCAAAGTCGAGGCACGGTTGGAATAGGAGGACCATTAGAGAATCGAGTACTTAGTGGGCGTTCAGTTTCTAGAAAGTCTTTGCTTATTTGCTTCCGCTGTGCAATGAAGATACCGGTCCAGTCACGCCAGCTCTGATAATTTCGGGGTGTGACAGATTGGTATCAAAGCTATAGGTTGCAGCGAATTAGGTTTCTGTAGAGATACCTAGGCTCTAACCTCACTTTCCTCTGGAACTTAGATTATTAAAACTTGAACACATACAGAACGCCTAAGACTCGAATATGGTCTCCAACCGTTGCCGAAAAACAATGTGTCAAAATTTTGTTTTCATACATACGCTAAAGTGGTGTTTTACCCACGATACACAAAATAGTCGCATACAATGCACAAAACTTTGAGAGCTTAGGAAACATGCATATGAAACCTTTGGAAACTCATGTTGAAGTTCATTAAAGGTTATCACATAGGAACCGCGAATATTAACTCGGGCACACACTATTATCCATATTGTCTATGATATTTTAACTTCCCGAGCAGGCAGCCTACGCATAACGAAACGCTAGTGCACAGGTATACGCGAAACTCAATATGTACGTCAATGGAGGTTGAAGCATGTCACATACGACTATCGAGGCGAGGCCTTTGAGAAGAAACGATGGCGCAATTCAACGACGACGCTAGATTCCTGTCAGCAGGGGAACTATCGATCAGGAAGCGGCGGTTTGGCACGCGGTCCTGCAACGACACGAATCACTCCAAGGAGAAGACGTATGTCTCTGCATCCCCCTATTTTAGTTAATGACGTATACGATATGTTTGACATTCCATGGTAATGTCACCTAACAACCGGTCATCACATGAAACCCCAGGTAAGGTCCTTAAATTTCTTTTATTGAAATTTCGACTTTCACATTTACTGAGTAGATTTTCGTATCTCTACTACTCTTAATGGTCATTGTGTCACGATCATTTCTTTCAGTACAACAAATACTCATTTGCTTCATTTCTTGAAAAATTCATATGTTACACATGCATCGTTTGTTACGCATGTGGTTTCGTTTCAAATAAGCGTTTCATCAAAGTTCAAATATTATTTCGCTGAATCTAATTATTGATGTGTGAACCGGATGACCTGCATTATTGTAATTGTTGGCTCCTTTGTTATCAAGTCAACACATTTTCTTGAAATTCCTCTTCTTTCCAAATTACATACATGGTTTTTCGTTGTGACCATGCTGAAAGTTTTCTTGTCGATACATGTACTTATTATCGGCTTGCGCTGAAACCAAGTTCAATTGTTTGAACTTGTCCATTACACATATTCAATTCAAAGCATCATATGATGTATTGGGAGCATCATATTCAAAGTTCGTTTTAACAAGTGTTTCATTTGTTTCGAGTCGTAGTAGACTTGTTTGATCTATGACTCCATTAAGTCGTTTGTTGATTTCAACACCTTGTGGTAGTGTTTTCACTTATTTAAAGCTTGTGCTAAACTAGTTTACATATCTCATGCACGGATTTAATTATTTATTTATTGATTTAAATTAAATTCGCTTTGATTTATCACAATTACAGCAGTCTTAACACAATCGTGTGTTAAGACAATGGTACACAAATTCATATTATATTCCGGTGTACCTCCTAACGGTTCTTTCATTATCGATTGAAGGTCTTGCGATATTCATTGCTTTTTCATCTTCGATCGAAAACATTATTTCCTTGATGTTACGTTTTCAATTGAAAATCTTTCGATGTTTGTTGGAGCAAACATTCATATTTACTTTATTACACTTTCATTTGATTTCAAACACGGTGAAATTGCTTGATCACCGCTATTATTGAATTGTTTCATTCAATACGACACCTTGTGGCGTCGGTATAACTTGCAACTTGTGCTGATCACGATTGAGCACTTCTTGCAAAACTATTTCATTTGAGCTTGTTGACTCTAAGTTCATTCAGTGGATGTTATTGTTTCTAGAACTCATTGGAATATTGTAAACGTTCGTTGGGAATACTATTGCGTGAAATTCCTGTCCTTTGTTGGACCCCTGTTAACTTAGTCACACTAGTGACTGTATTTATACGTCTTGTTTCCGTTGACATCAATTTTTGAAACACATTTCTTTTAAACCGTTGGGTTCTTATTGTTGAGGAATGTCATTAAATTCACATGATTCGAATAAGTCTTGTTTCGATTACGCGGTCATTCACTTTGTTATTATTCGGACTTACCTGCGAACAACACAATTCTGAGGAGATAACATAGTTTAAATTTCGAGGACGAAATTTCTGTAACAGGTGGAGAATGTGACAACCGGTGATTTACGGCTCCTAATTACATGATTAACAGGCAATTAACGTGATAATAAATAGTGATTAAAACAAAGATTGACTTAATTAGGCCTTGGAGTTCCTAGAAACGGCTAATCAACTTTACAGGGCGTGAACGGTGGTTTACAGAAAAATCTGCTGAATGATAAGCGACAACGGATTGAAACCTAACAGAATACTGATAACGCCGGCAAATATTAAATTTTTACGATATATTTTAGATTCGTAATTAAATTCTAGTGACTACAGTCGAAACCAGATCGAAAAACGGATTAAAGACGACAACGATACAATTTTTCGCGATTATTACCGTAATCGACGAACGGGCGTGCAAACAATGACTACCGACCGTATTTTATGTATTTTAATACTAAAATTTTATCTTTTGATGTTAAACGGAGTTCGGGTTTTGACAACGGGTCTCGTAGGAATTACAGGCCACTTACACACAAGATGGGCTTGTGGGCCCTGGGCCCAAGCCCAAAACCCGCAAGCCTAAACCTGCACATAATATATTAGATCTTTACTACAAGATTTTTCTTGTAAATCTTTCTAAAATCTCTTCAAGATCTACATAAAATCTTTACAAAATCCCATAAAATCTACTCAAAATCTCACAAGATTACTCAAGATCTCTACAACACACACATACCCTCCTTTCATTACCCTCTCTCTCTCTCGATCTATACATACGGCAACACTTGCAGAGATGAAACAACACCCTAGCCGACACCCCCTTTCTCTTCTCTCTGTTCAATCGCCGGTGACCAGGAGCCAGTCACCGGTGCCGGCCGTCGCACACACTCCCCCTCTTCGTTAGTCACCCACCCACATCACCACTCACATCTCATCCCCCTCTCTCTACGGGAACCGCTGACAGCAGCCGCATCAGGCGGAGGAGCTGGGTTGTGGGTGTTGCTAGATGGCGAGAACAGCAAAATGAGAGCGAGATCGAGGAAGAAAGAGGAGAGAGATGACAAGATCGGAGAGGATGGTGGAACTGCGGTGGTGCCGCCGCTCACGGCGGCAGCGGTGGACGCACAGACAGCGGTGGAGGCACATACAGTGGTGGAACGCTCTTTTTTTTTTCTGTTCGACGTCTTCTCGACTAACCCCGGTAAACACCCTTCTCAGCTCCTCGTTTTCTTTTACATGTCTGATGAAGACGATGATAATCACAGATGTTAATGATGATGATGACGGTGGTCCGACGACGGCCGGAGCCACGACTGTGGAAGTGGTGGTGGTTTCGCAATGGTAACTGTTAGAATCATAACAGTCATGGTGGTGTGAGGGTTATTTTGACTCAGGTCTTTATTATTGAGCTTCGGTTCAAAGTGGATTATGATTCGGCTCGCGTTTTATTTCAGATTCGGTTCAAGTCAACTATCGGCCAACCTTAACTTCTGTTCAAGACTCGGTCAACTCACTAGGCGACTCGGTCAAACCCGAGTCAACTCGGGTCAGCAGCAGTCAACACAACAAAAACTGGTCAACCCGGTTCACGTTTTCGATTCGGTGTTCGAATCCATTGCGGTCAACAAAAGTCAAACGGTCAACTCAAAGACCCGGTAACGAGATTTAAACAACGCGTTAGATTTTATATATATACATTAGTTTAGATTATTTTTTACTACGCGAATCGAGCTCGACCGATACCTTTGGCGACTACTTACACTTTACTTTGCCGTATTTGATAAAATTTTGGTATATATTGTTTGCATTGATTGAATTGTTGATGAGTTTTGACAAAATACGACAACTTTTTATTGTCGGGATCGTCCAAAAACAGAGGAAACTCAGCCCGTTTTTCGAGAGAAAACCCGTAAACGAAACGCGTTTTATTATAAGACGAAACTATTTGGAACCGAGTAACTTTTATAAAAACAAATACAAATATAGTATTTCTTACGACAACACTTTACAAATTTCGAAAACGAATATTCGGAAATTATTTAAAACAAATAAATGTAGTTATTATATTTATTTCAAAGCTTGAAAATTTCACCAATCTTTTATAAAAATCAAAATAATTGCTTATATTGTTTTAGACGACAATAACTTGAATTCATTATTATAAATAAATATAGTTTATACATGTATTTCGAACATCAAACAAAACGAAGGCTCTTTTGTAAACTTGAATATAGTTTACATATTATTTCAAATACCAAACGACATGAATTCGTTTTATAAAAATAAATATAGTTTATATATTTATTTTCAATATCGTATAAAACGAATCCTTTTATAAATAAATATAGCTATATATTTATTTCCGACACAAACAAGTCGAATTCTTTTATAAAATAAATATAGTCATATTTATTTTCAAACACGACAATTCGACGATTCTTATATAAAATAAATATAACTTTTCATATTTATTTTATACACCTAAACGACTTATACGAATATTTTGACGAAGATCATACGAGTTGCGATACATAGTACGAGTTTGTTCTATGTTAATTCACATAAATACTCTTTTTATACACGTATAACTACTCGAGACGGCTAACGCAATTACAACGATATATTTATATATTTTTATATAAATATTTATTTATTCTTAAACCTCTCGAGAAGCTAAGTCTTTTCAAGACCTATTAACTATTACCGACATTAGGCGAAACTTAACGAGTATAACTTAATCGTTACTATTAAGTTATCAATTTACCGTTGAATCGTTCGGTTAACGATTCGGTAGAGCTCGATGAGATGTAGTTTAGTTACTGCGTTATTTAGAAACTTATAAGATATTCCGTGTTAGGAATATTGTAGAATGCACGCTAGCGAATCTCGTCTTGGAAACGGCATCACGAAGTCGAATTTAGCTAGCTTAGCACAAGGCAATTCAGGTGAGTTCATAACCCCACCTTTTTACGGTTTTACATTTTTATGGATGTTTTCAGGGTGGAAAGACATGCACGTTTTTTCAGAAACATACAAAGTTTCGATAAACAAAGATTGCGTATTTTAGACAAAGCACTTTGTGCAAGAACATTCAAAGCTTTTGAACGAACGAAAACTCATATTTCTAAATCATATTACGAATGGATTTCGAGGAACTCAAATGGTTTACAAATGGATTATACTAAATATACCGGTTTTTACAAAACAAATGCGTATTATCGAAATGAGAATGATTTTCATGACTAGGGATGGATCGTCTGGTGATAATATATAGAGACTGGGGAGTTGGCCTTAGAGGCTGGGGAGGTTCAGCCTTAGAGGCTGGGGAGGTTTAGCCTTAGAGGCTGGGGTAAAATAATGTTACAAAAGGATTACAGACATTTTATACATGGTATGATTAGCTTAAGGAGGGTTTACTACTAGATCATGTGAAGGGTGGGTACAACACTTAAGACCATTAATCCTCGTCGTAGGACCGAGGGACATGAGTGATAGATCTATTTGGGTGTAGCAAGCCCACACCCATGAGGCCGGGGCGGCCCATAGAGGTGACTATGTCTTCCAGCTGGAAGCCCGGTACTAATTTGCTAGGTTTGAGTACTTCCTGCACCATTTCACACATACCAGTGGCTTTGCAACCCATTGGTGATCTCTTTTTCCTTATTGCTACATACCAGGGACATATATACTTACAGAAATACTTGATTTATACAAATTAAATACCATGTTGTATACAAATTCAAGGCATAGGATTATGCGGGCATGGATTCAAAGTCAGGGTGGGCATTGACGGTTATAGGAACATTACAAATACAAGAGTTTACAAATACATGGTTTTACGAACATAATGCGTTACAAACACAAAGTTTCCATATAACTTGGCAAGAAAATGATTTCTAAATTTGTTTTCTCAATATTATCTCACAAACCGGTTATTCAAAAGATTTATTTCAAATCTTTTACAAACAAACTATGAACTCGCTCAACTTTATGTTGATTTTTCGCATGTTTCTTTCTCAGATTGCATTTCAAAGCCGAGGCACGGTTGGAATAGGGGAACCATTGGAGAATCGAGTACTTAGCGGGCGTTCAATTTCTAGAAAGTCTTTGCTTATTTGCTTCCGCTGTGCAATGAAGATACCAGTCCAGTCACGCCAGCTCTGATAATTTCGGGGTGTAACATCAAATGGGTATTCCTGAGAGGAATACATCTTGTGGGTAAAATCTACAATGTTGGATAATATACTCATCCTATCACCTTTAAGTCCCATCTTGTTTGTTACCTGAGAGGTAACGGTGTATTAGTTGGTAGCGCTATCTAGGTTTGGCACCCTCACCCCGTACGTGAGTGGACGGGTGTGAACTAATGACTAAGTCATGCCCAATGCTTTGATAGGAGCATTGGGGAAAGGGCAAAATAAATCAGGAGCCATCTTGTATTCGAGATATTATCAACATTGAAATCAATGAATTGAACTAAACACTCGGTAACTAACGTTTTCATAAAACTAAGAACTCACCAGCGTTGTCTGACACACTTGTTGCATGCTCGCAGGTCGTTAGGTGCTTTGGATAGGGAACTTGCTATCTGGATGGCTGGAGTTGTCATGGGTCATGCTACTTGGATATATAAAACTTATTTACTGATTCCATATACATTGGTTTTGAAACATTGAACAGTGCTAAACTATTTTCTTCCGCTGAACGTATTTGAATTGGATAATGTTTATGAATGTTTTATTATTAAATGGAAACTTTATTTTACAACTTGATGTTAGTTCAGCGTGATTGGTGACTGGATCCTGGTACGTCACACGCCTAGCGGGGTCACCTCTTGTGGTGTGACAGTTTGGTATCAAGTTGGGGATGATGTGGTACCTGCGGAAAATCCACAGTCATCCCGAGTTAACATTTTGCCGGTTTGGATTACTTGTCAAATTTCGGGACGAAATTTCTTTCAAGTTGGGGATGATGTGAAAATTCGAGATTTCAAGTTCTTTTCCATACACATCACTGATTTCATAATCCTGTTTTACAATTTGATTCATGTGGTGTCGAGTGTAGTTTTGTGAATGATTTACAGTTTATGTGTATTTTTTGGTTGTTAAATGTGTGGTGTTTAATATAATTAAGCATAGTTTAATTAAGATGTAACATAAGGTTTTTCGCCATTAGTCAACTGACGGGTGGTCCGTAGGACAACCCTTAAATGAACTAAATACGTGCATATCCCATATTTTACACGGTTATTTATCATGAATGTGATAACTACGGGTGTTCGTGTGTTTTACAGGTAAATCGTTTAATTCGGTTAAATTGGAACCGTAGGCTACGGTTGAATATACAAACCAGATTCAATCATGTGATGGGGATTATGACTTGATAATAAAAACATATATCATCACAGTAGACAAAGAGGAACATAATCATCATCAACCATCATCACACACTACGGATGCTATTAAGAATCACATTCTCATCTTGGGCCGCAGATGGGCTTCATTAATTGACGATACATACTGACATCAGAAGGGACATTAGTTGGGAGGTTGTTTTCTTTGGACTCTTGGCCCCACGCACATACACACAAAATTGGAGGAGACTTATGGATCCTTTTCTTGGATTGGGCCACCAAACAACAATTAACATCATCATCATTGGTTGGCGGCAGAATTATTTGAGGGGTTTTCGAGAGGCACATGCTAGCCACCAAAAGTCAAACATATCACATGAGGATAAGGCAACATGAAGGCAACACACGTGATTAGTGGGTGACACATATTGCCACGTGAAGTGAACAAGCAACAACATATCATCTGATCATCATCATAATTGACGGCGGATGACTGGTGGGCCGACATGTGGACTTGGGCAGTTTCTTTTGTGGATTTTTATCAAGGGAGTGGGCCGCCAACATGAAGATTTGGAGTGGGAGCCAACATCAAACATTGAAAAGGAAGGAATTCACGTGACTTCTTGAGGAGATTTTGTTTGGAGGCATTAATTGAAGGAGCATCTCATCGCACATGGGCGGCAGACATCAAAGAACAAAAGTTAGGTTGTCACCGTAAATTACGGTTCCACCGTAATTTACGGTGGACCTGATTTTCACCATTTTTCCACCGTAAATCAGGAAGCTAGCACCGTAAACATATGAAGTCCACCGTAAATTACGGTGGAGCCGTAATTTACGGTGGCGGCTGCGTGAAAAAATGTAACTGCCATCATAAATCGATTTTTGGGTGTCTTTTCATTATCACTCATCATTGGACGGTTTTGGATCATCCTTGGGGCGATTTTTGGCTACTTGCTTGGTTTGTGAACAATTCTTATCATCCGGTTTGTATTTTCGATTCGTATGAACATTGGTTTGATTATGATGATGATTCACCGAGCCATGTCCGGCTAAACTCTTCGGTGATCATCTTAGGTGAATGTTTCTTGAACTTTTGTGTGTTTTAATTCTGAATTTCTAGAATGATAACTTGCGTTGCTTGAATATCATGGTGTATGTTTGATTGCTTGTAATTTGTTAATCGATATTGCAATTTCTAGTCTTAATCGTACGTTCTTGGTGCCGTTGGCAATCGAGATATCACGGGAAGGGTTAGGGTTGGTTATTGGTTAATTGGTCATCGGGAAACAACCTCGCGTTTATATAATCCGAGTACTTTGTCCCCTTTTATCACTTCAATCATCTATACACGAGTTATGTCTATGTAACTCTTTCTAGTTGGAATTGCACACAATTGTTTAAAGAAACTGAAACCTAGGGTGATCATTGTTCTCTCCTAATTTGTCTTAAAACCTACATTTGATTTGCATTAGTTTAATTTAGCTTTCTAAATCAACAAACCAAGCTCAGAAATTTTAATTTCTGCAATTTAGTATAATATTAGTTTAAGTACAAAGCTATACAATTGACACATTTTCCACATACTCCTTGAGTTCGATACCCTGCTACCGCTATCTATATAGTTGTGTTTTTGGGATTAAATTTGCGTGACCACGACAATCACGTCATCAACCCTGACGAAGAACTGGGTTTTTTCGCCATCACCAACCCGACGAAGAATGGGGTTCTTCGTCGAGGAAGGTGTTTCGTCGGAAACGAGCTTCGGCCCAATCTGTTTTGTGGCCCAACTGGTTAGGTTATGTTATTATATAACCCTTGTAACTGCTGGACGTAAATACAAAACCCTAGAGTCTCCTCTCCCCTTGTCAAATCTCTGAGCGACGGCAACCATAGGATCTCAAAGCTTTCTATCTTCCTTTGGCTAAACACCCCTGTATCACGAACAGGTTTGGGTTGACCAACTTGAACGGGTAATTTAACATACCGAGAAAATCAAAGGTGAGTTCATTCCTCTTGAGCATGCGTCCCGGTGGTTGGGACAGTCATTGGGTATCCCTGAGAGGGATGGGTTTTCGGGTAAATCAAATGGGTATTCCTGAGAGGAATACATATTGTGGGTAAAATCTGGAATCTTGGATAATATACTCATCCTATCACCTTTAAGTCCCATCTTGTTTGTTACCTGAGAGGTAACAGAGTATTAGTTGGTAGCGCTATCTAGGTTTTGCACCCTCACCCCGTACCTGAGAGGACGGGTGTGAACTAATGACTCAGTCATGCCCAATACTTTGATAGGAGCATTGGGGAAAGGGCAAAATAAATCAGGAGCCGTCTTGTATTCGAGATATTATCAACATTGAAATCAATGAATTGAATAAACACTCGGTAACTAACGTTTTCATAAAACTATGAACTCACGAGTGTTGTCTGACACACTTGTTGCATGCTCGCAGGTCGTTAGGTGCTTTGGATAGGGAACTTGCTATCTGGATGGCTGGAGTGGTCATGGGTCATGCTACTTGGATATTAAAAACTTATTTACTGATTCCATATACATTGGTTTTGAAACATTGAACATTGCTTTACTATTTGCTTCCGCTGAACGTATTTGAATTGGATAATGTTTATGAATGTTTTATTATTAAATGGAAACTTTATTTTACAACTTGATGTTAGTTCAACGTGATTGGTGGCTGGATCCTGGTAGTCACTCGCCTAGCGGGGTCACCGCTTGGGGTGTGACAATACGGCCCGTATACAAGCATCGTATACATTGTATACGATCGGGTAATTTTTTTCACTTGGTGTATACGGCCGTATAACAGTATACGGCATTCATAGGGTAAAAAATGGTAAAAATCTCTTTAATCTATTAGAACGATCCAAAAAACGAAGAACAAAGCCTATTTTCAAAACACAGGCAGATGAAGTCAAATGTGATCAAACTTAGACATCAGACGTAAATCTTGAAGCAAATATGTGGTTCCCAATTGGTTAAAGAACCCACTAACAGACATGGCATGCATTGTTTAAATCAGAATCAGGTTCTCAACAATTGTTGTCTGACTAGCGAAGTTAATTCAAATGAAATTATAACATCACCGAAGCTGCAGAATTCTCAGCATCCTTAACCTTCGACCTCTCATTTCCTTTCGCAAAAAAAGTTGCATCAGGAAGCTCAACTTGAACGGGCGATATGTATCTTCTATCACGCGACGGACCCAATTCTTGCTCAATTCTTGTGGGCCCATATCATACAGTGCTGTAATAGGTTGTGGTTCAGCCAAAATGACATCTATCATTACTAACGGTTCAAGTGTCTAAAAATCTAAAAATTCAGGTTCACCTTGTTAGTTTCATTCAATATTAAATATAATTACAGAATCTTATTGAACGTAAACAAACCATCCATGTATCTTGCAAGTTAAATCCACAATCAACGTATACAGGTGCAAGAGAATGGCAAGTTATTTCAGTTATTTCTATTGATCCACAAATTCCATCAAATTGTGTCTAATGCAAGGATCTTCGTGCATTGTTTAAATCAGAATCAGGTTCTTAAAACAAGGATCGTTCTAATAGATTAAAGAGAATAAATCCTCGTTTCTTCATCTTCATCTTCAAGAACAATGATGAACAGATGATGTTTTTTTTCGCAGAACTGTGGTGGATTGCGGTGGTTTGGGTCTAGGGTTGTCAGAGAGAGAAAAGGAGGGGGAGAGAGTCTGATACAATCATTTTTTACCCATAGTATACAGTATACGATCCGTATAATAGTATACGGCCCGTATACACTGTTCGTATACATTGTATACGATCCGGTAATTTTTTTTAACTTTTTGTATACGGGCCGTATAATTGTATACGGCCCGTATTCATATGGTAAAAAATGGTAAAAATTGGTTTATTCTCTTTAATCTATTAGAACGATCCAAAAAACGAAAGGGATTTCGAGCAGTTGGTATTAAACCAATCATTTGTTGATGTATATAACAGAGTAACCCTCACTCTCGGTCATTTCTATAGAGAGAGTTGGGTTTTGAACAAATCTTTGTGAAGTTATTCGGAATGTGTATTTGCTTACTCTGGAATTGGAGAACCGTTGTTTATCTTAATCAGGTTCTCAAACAAACACTACCAAAGACGATCTGGAATTGGACAACCGCAACCGTTTTAGTGCTTCTCAATCAGATATTATTTATTGAATCATAACTGAAACAGTCGGAAAATAACTAAACCGAACCAACATAGTTGAAGGTGTAAGAGAATGGCGAGTTATTTTAGTTATTTCTGTTGATCCACAAATTCCAACAAATTGTATCCAATGCAAGGATCTTCAAATGCGGTGTGTATGTTAATTTTCAATAATGTTGGAAGGATTGTAGTTATAGAACCCGACAAACCAACAAAATCCGAATACTTCAAACATTCTAAACCCTAACTGTATATGTGCTTGTGCTGTAGAAACTGGTGATGAATTTGTGTATCAAAATCAGGTTCTCAAACAAACACTACTAAAGAATGGACCAACAGTGAAATTAGCGAATCTAGAAGTGATAATGGTTTATTCTCTTTAATCTATTAGAACGATCCAAAAAACAAAAGGGATTTCGAGAACATTCTCCCTGTGTATGTGCTTGTGTTGTAGAAACCGGTGATGAATTTGTGTACACAACTGAACGTTCATTACTGATCTAGAATTGGAGAACCGTTGTGTATTTGCTTACTCTGGAATTGGAGAACCGTTGTTTATCTGAATCAGGTTCTCAAACAAACACTACTAAAGATGAGTTGGTATTGAACCAACATTTCTTTCAAACATTCTAAACCCTACTTGTAAACCGATGTATGTGCTTGTGCTGTAGAAACCGGTGGTGAATTTGCGTACACAACTGAAGGTTCAGTGCACGAAAAGTTTCTTACAAAATGTACGTGACAAAACAAGGATGTTGGGAATTAAACGCATGTACGTGACAAAACAAGGATCGTTCTAATAGATTAAAGAGAATAAACTAAGTACAAAATCATCTGCTTTCTAAATCTGAATCTGAATCTGAATGTTAACTTTGACTCATAAACCCTTGAATCCCAACGCTTATCTAAAAAAATTGTTTCTTTCCTTTTCATGAGGTAAAACCGGTTTCAACATCAAGGGTTGTTTTTCACCATGTGTGAGCATTGGAAGCCAAACAAACAGTCTTGCAATTACGTCTTTTCAATCAAGACCGCATTGTTAATTTTAATGATGATTCGAAACATTCTGAATAACTAGCAAAAGAACCCGACACGTCTTCTATGATGATTCGAAACATTCACGAACCACGATGGACTCAGACTCATACTACTCACCCTCCCCTGAGGAAAAGTTTTCCCGATGACTCAAGACAAAGCAGTTGGTTTGTGTTCATATCAGCGTTGTTTATCACCCTGTATGAGCATTGGAAGCCCGACCACTAGCAGAAGAACCCGACACGTCTTCTATGATGATTCGAAACATTCACGAACAACAATGGATTCAGACTCATTGTTGCGAATTTGGTTTCTTCGGTACAGGCTGATGAAACCGAAGCTGTTATTTCGGTTGTTCAGTACTTTCGAGACGATTCAAATGAGTCCTATGAAGCAAGTCTCCTATGAAGCAAGTGGTTGTAATGACGGGACCCTTGATTTCAATGCTTCTCCTCACAACTCTCATCAAATGCCTCACCCTTCCTTTTATTCTGTAAATATTAAATAAATAATAACACCATGCCCGTAATCCCGCGTTGATAGCTTCCGTTTTATTACAGTCATACGACACATTTTTTTGTTCTTCAATCTTTGTTACTTGTTAATGTTTTATTTTTTTCTACTTTTAGAAAGGTTTGAGCACCTCACGACTGTAAAATGTCTCATGTGATTGACACCTTAAATCCCTTAAATACTTTGAGAAAAATCTAATTTTCGAAGAATACGGGTCATATAAAAGTATACGGCCCGTATACACGTTCGTATACATTGTATACGACCAGGCAAATTATTTACACATAGTGTATACGGGCCGTATACTGTTATACGGCCCGTATGAATTAAAAAAACTGACAAAGTCTGTTGGCACAGACTTTGTTAGTTTTTTAAATTCTATACAGGTCGTATAACATTATAAGGCCCGTATACACCATGTGTAAATAAGTTTTTACCATGTGTTAATATTAGGACCCTTTATAAAACTCCGAATATACCATTCCAATGTGTTTATTTTTATCTACATTTTAATAAAAGTTTAATTATGAAGTTATGTGTGGTAATGTACAAGTTATCGAAACATAAACATGCAAATCATTAATGCTTAAAGTAACAATTTTCTTAAAATAAAAAGGGTTTAGAAAGTATAGAGAGAGAAGTGAGTGTATTGATAAAAGAAATTGACCTTTAAAACGATATAGTACAAGCCAACACGTTTATCCGTCATTTTAAGAGCATTATTTATTTTTTAATGTATCCAAAAAATGTTGTCTTTTAATATTCAGAAAAAACTTTTTTTTTGTTGTGCATAAGTGATAGTCGTTACTATGCGTTTGTATATCCGTGTTTTGATATTTGGGTTCATTGCTGAATTACCTGTGCAAGCCCGCGGAGAACATTACTATTACTATTACTATTCAATAACAAAAAACAAGAAAGGAACATATACCAGTACCCATTATAAGATTTTAGTTCGTAATCTATAAATCAAATTATCAGAATTGGTACCGGTATTTGTTTTAATAGTTTTGATCAGTGTAAAACACGTTTCGGTGTCCTTTTGGGCACATAACGACTTTAGTTTTTTGGATTTTTTTTCTTTCGGTAATTGGTTGCTATACCGAGCATCGGTAGTGAATCGAATCAATACCAACCGAATTCCCGCTATGAAGCGCGGGGAACCCTACGAGTTATATATTAAGGAAGAACTTCTTAGCTATAGTAACCTTTTGTCCTTTTGTGCAATTTTCTTAAAGTATCAATCGCACCCTTATGCATACAGGTAACGAAATGAGTCGAACCGGATCAACACTAATGGAACGTCGATACCAACATCAATATTAAGTTTTATTGTTTTCGATCAATATTAAATATCCTTTTGGTCATATCACGAATTTGTTTTGTTTACCTTTCAGTTGTTATAATGAGTACTGCCGGTAATGTAGCGAATCGATTGGTACCGACCAAATTCCTGTCGCGTAGGTTTACAAATTTTCAAAGCTTTCGTTTTTTATTATTATTACTATAATTAGTTTTAAGTATGTTTTGTTTTTCTCTTACAACTCTTAACATAAAATGTTTTATGAAATTACGAGTATGTCATCATGATGTGAGTAGTAATTACGAGTAATCAAACTACGTTATTAACGTTATTTTTACCATTATGTCTACGTTTTCATTTTAAATTTGTTAAAAGGTAGGCCGACTCCCGAGCAGAACGCAATCAAGATATCAAAATACGTGTCTACATTGATTTTGGGTTTGGAATCTTCCCTGTTATGGGTTTGTATTGCTTGACTTAAATCTTTAACGGTATTAATTTTCTATAACGTCGGTCATCTTAATTTTTTTTTGAAAATTAAACTTCATTAACACACCTCCGACCCAAACGGGCAAAAGGCCAAACAACTACAACACCCCCGACCCAAACAGGCAAAGGGCAAAGAAATTACAACATGTACAACGGGTATTTACACCACTCCTCCCATCTAATGTAATTACAAAATGTTCTGTTTTTTACCCAAGCAAAACGTCTCGCCTTTATCTCCCCTATGATATCTTGCGTGCTACATTTTTTCTGATTAAACACCACATCGTTCCTTTCTTTCCATATGCACCAACACGCTATCATTGCCAAACCGTGAATGATATTTCCGCCTTTTTGCCACACTTGATGAATTTATGGATGTCAAGAATGTCTTTGTACCCGAAAAAGAAAAGCTGAGGAATGTTGCACCAAGCGCTGAAGGCCGACCAAACCCTTGAAGCCACCAAGCAAGCCGTAAACAGATGCTCCACCGTTTCCTCAAGATCGTCGCAAAAAGGACACAAGACCGATGATATATCCACATACCTTCTTCTCATATTTGTTCTCGTAGGGAGCCTATCCAAATTGCCTCTCCAATTCATTATATTGCATTTAATGGGCACCCATTTGAACCATACGAAAATTGGAGGGTGGCAGTTACCCCTATCAATAATCAAAGCCTTTTTAACCGCCTTCACCGAGAAATCATTCTGTTTGTCACCAATCCAGTACCAAGCATCCTTATTGTTGGAGAGACTCAAAAGATTGAGAGCCTCGCATCATTCCTTCCATTCCTTTAGCTCAACATCTGACTCAGGTTGTCTAGACCATTGCCATTATAGCTCCACTACCTTGACCTGCATCCAGTCTCTCAGCTACCTTGCACATTTTAAACAACTCTAAACCAAATAAATGGGCCCATATTTCCACAAAGGGAAGATCGCCCACCCACGTATCAATCCAAAAGTGGATATCAGCCCCATTTCCCACCTTTCCCTTGATTAGCCGGTTTATCCCCTTACCATTTATATTCATTTTGGATAACAGATTTACAATGCTTTTCCAGCATCCCGATATGTTACCGTTAAGAGGCAGAAAGCTCCTTTGATTATACTTAAAGTGGCACGCTTCCACCACTTTACACCAAAGATTATGACATTCGACCCTATATCTCCACCCCCATTTAACAAGAAGGGCTTCATTGACCTCCTTAAGCCTATTGATTCCCAAACCACCTTTTTACTTGGGCCAGGTAACCCCTTCCCACACCACCCAGTTCATTTTCGAGATGCTACCAGTGCCGGCCCATAGAAATTTTCTCATTTTGGTTTCAAGAGACTTGATAACCCCAGCCGGAGCCTTATAAAGCGAGAAATAATAAATAGGCAGGCTTTCCAACACCGATTTGATTAGAGTAAGCTTGCCCCCTATCGAAAGAGTTTTAGTTTTCCAAACCGACAGTCTTTTATCAAAAATCTCAATAATAGGAGTCCAATTGTTAATTCTGTTCATATTAGACCCTACAGTGATCCCCAGGTATGTAAGCGGGATACAGTCCGATTTACACCCAATAACATTGGCCATATTAGACACTTCCCCACTGTCAACCCCCAACCCATATATGTTTGATTTATGAAGATTAATTTTTAAACCCGAACATAAATAAAAAATTCTTAGACATCTCGCCACGTTCTTAACATTACCCCTGTCCCAATCCCCCAACACAAGAGCATCATCCGCGTAAAAAATGTGAGAAATTACCAGACCGTTATTTGGAGTTTAGATACCTCTGAAAATCCCTTCGGACCTAGCTTTGCACAACATGCTAGACAGGGCTTCCTTGACAAGAAGGAACAGAAACGGGGACAGAGGGTCACCCTGTCTGATCCCTTTGGAGCAGTTAAATTCAAAGGTAGGAGACCCGTTCACAAGAACCGAGGATCTAGCCGAAACTAAAATCCCTTTGATCCATTTGCACCATAAAATAGGGAATCCCATCTGCCCCATGATGTCCAAAAGAAAACTCCAGCAGACGTTATCATAAGCCTTTTCGAAATCGATTTTTAACAGAAAAGCCTTTTTATTGTATTTTTTTCATCCAAGCCATAAGCTCATTAAGCATTAAAGGACTATCCAAAATGTACCTCCCCTTTAGGAACGCCGTCTGATTCTCCGATATAATAGACCCAATAACCATTTTAAGACGATTTGCCAAAATCGTCGAGATATATTTGCTTATCACCCCAATCAGATTAATAGGTCTATACTCTCTCAGCCCCACCGGATCCTTGTTTTTCGGGATAAGAGTAATGAAGGAAGAGCTACATCCCGCCGCTATGGTACCTTTGCTGTAAAAAGAAACCAAAG
The DNA here is from genome assembly GCA_030545235.1 of Helianthus tuberosus. Classification (NCBI taxonomy): domain Eukaryota; kingdom Viridiplantae; phylum Streptophyta; class Magnoliopsida; order Asterales; family Asteraceae; genus Helianthus; species Helianthus tuberosus. The sequence goes on from CM060443.1 coordinate 117,108,513, forward strand.
AGTTATAGAAATTATTTTCAAATAAATTCCAGTACCTTTTAATGAATTTGAAATTAAAACCGTCTGGCCCCGGAGCTTTATCAAAACCACACTCGAACACCGCACTTTTGATTTTTTCTTTGCTGAATGGGACCGTCAAAGATGCCGCGTCAACTTCCGATAAACACCTCACGTTCTGGCATATGAGTTTAGGCCTATCTTTAACTTTTTCTTTGAAAGCCCTTCTAAAGAAACCCAATATCTCTTTTTTTATGAGAGCAGGTTTAGTGGTCCAAACATCGTCGATCATAAGACCCGGGATATTATTGATAGTCCGTCTACTTTTAATGTAACCATGAAAGAAAGCAGTATTCTCGTCCCCTTCCAAATCCCATCTCGCTCTAGCTTTTTGTTTAATGTCTTTAATTTTGTAACCTTCGGGAATTTACTAGTTTTTTTTAGGTCGTGCGTTGCGGTGAAACCGAGCAAATGATAATGTAAAACAAACGCGATTTGAACATAAAGCATGTTGTTTATAAAATCAAACAATTAGAACGGTTTGGTTTATCATTGTACCGTTTTATGATACCAAACAAATACTTTATTTTGAGTACAACTTTGTTTTTAACAAAGCTTATAAAGGAATGTCGAGGGAAAAAATCAAGTACAACTACGTACTTAAGTTTTTAGAAAAAAAAAAACGTAAATTATTAAAGAAGTAACAAATTAATTGATAAATTAATATATGTTCTAAAAAAGGAAAAAAAATATTAAAAATGGTAAAGGAAATATATGGTTCTAAAAAAATTAAAAACATGTTAATAAAATTAAATATAATCATAAAATATTATAATATGTAAATAAAAAATAAAAAAACTATATTTTCTTTTTAAAAATAAAGTTACTATTCATTATCCTTCATAAACTATATATATATATATATATATATATATATATATATATATATATATAGGGACAGGATTTAGAGAGAACGATGAAAAGTATGACAACGGTGAGAACGATTTTGGTGGTGACATGTGGCATTGATGCTAAATTACACTAAGGGGTAATATTGTCAAAAAAAAACCCACTCACATGAACTAGGTGTTCAAATAAAACGCCATAAAAACACCAAATTTAGAAAAACGCCACGAAAATACATAGTTAAAAATGCCAGAAAACACTTAGTTCAGAAAAACGCCATGAAAATACCTAGTTAAAACGCCATAAAAACACCTAGTTCAGAAAAACGCCATGAAAAAACATAGTTTAAAACGTTATAAAACACCTAGTTCAGAAAAACTCCATAAAACCCGGTTAATTTTTTTTTCAAAAAGTATATCAATAGTATACTCGTTGGAAAGATAAAAAACGCTGAGTTTTATGGTGTAATTTTTTTTTCGAAAACTAATCACGTATAAAAAGGTTATTGTCGTTTAAATATGATGGGGGAAAATGGCATGTGATTAGCATGTGACCCTTTGTTTGTATCTTTCTATTTTACCCCTCCTGGTAGTTCCAAGGCCCCTATTATTTACAAAAATGCCACCGCATCAATCTCAGCCACAAACCACTAAGATCTTGTGGCTGAGAATCGTTCTCACACTTTGAGGCGTTCTCTCCTGATCCAGTTCCTATATATATATATAATCTATGGGAGAGGGTCATGAGAAAACTACATATAAATGAGAAAACTAGAAAACTAACTAAAAAAAGCTAAAAACATACCGGATTTTTTTTTACAATATTTTATAAAAAATCGCTAGTTTTTATATAAAATTTTTTTTTTGTTGTACTGCACATGTGTATGTGTACTACACATGTGCAATACAACAAAAGAAAACTTTTTTTTATTTTTATTTTTTTTGAAATTTATTTTCCATGCATAAAAAGCTGCGATTTTTTTATAAAAATTAAAAAAAAGAGTTAACTGCCATTTTCGTCCCTGTGGTTTGGTCACTTTGGCCATTTCAGTCCATTTTTCAAAAATGCGCCATTATCGTCCCCCACGTTCTGGAAAGGTGCCATTTCAGTCCAAAAATCATAACCCAGTTAAGTCAGTTTGTAAATAAGGACTGATTGTGTAAATTTGTAACATAAAGGACTGATTGTGTAAATTTGAAAAATGGACTGAAATGGCAGTTAACACCACCACCACTAGCCCTGCCACCACCACCATCCCGCTGCCACCACCACCACCACCACTGCCACCACCGCCACCACATCCCTGCCACCACCACCACTCCGCTGCCACCACCACCGCCACCACAGCCACCACCGCCACCACAGCCACCACCACCACCACCACCGCCGCCGGAACCACCACCATCAACGTCATGGCAAGACCCATATTTTCAGACGTTTGTATGTAATATAAAGTCAGAATTTATTGTATTTAATCCGAAAAGTAAACGAGCAAAACAAAGGAACGAGAACGGTATACCGAAACGAAAAGCTTGCGGGTTACGGGGACGTCTTCGTCTTCTCCGGATTATTATCGTCAACTAGCAGAGAAACAAGAACCAAAGGTAATTATAGTTTTATACATCGATCATGCAAATTAAATAACCCTTTCATTTATTTTTTTGAGATGTTATGTCTATAAATATTCGAAATAATGCAGTTTCTAATGTTTGCGTGTTCGGACTCACGATGATCGATCCACTATAAAAATTAAAAGTGGATCGATCCCACTACAATCTGTCGTTATGTGTCGAATCGAATGGATTATAGAAGTTCCGCAGATCCCCACAAACATCTAGTTCCACCCCTGCTCATTTCTGCAACTCGCCGGAGTTCGGAGTTCATTGGAGAAGACGACCGGAGAAGACGAAGACGTCCCCGTAACCCGCAAGCTTTTCGTTTCGGTATACCGTTCTCGTTCCTTTGTTTTGCTCGTTTACTTTTCGGATTAAATACAATGAATTCTAACTTTATATTACATACAAACGTCTGAAAATATGGGTCTTGCCATGACGTTGATGGTGGTGGTTCCGGCGGCGGTGGTGGTAGCGGAGTGGTGGCGGTGGTGGCGGTGGTGGTGGCAGCGGAGTGGTGGTGGTGGCAGGGCTGTGGTGGCGGTGGTGGTGGTGGTTAACTGCCATTTCAGTCCATTTTTCAAATTTACACAACCAGTCCTTTATGTTACAAATTTACACAATCAGTCCTTATTTACAAACTGACTTAACTGGGTTATGATTTTTGGACTGAAATAGCACCTTTCCAGAACGTGGGGGACGAAAATGGCGCATTTTTGAAAAATGGACTGAAATGGCAAAAGTGACCAAACCACAAGGACGAAAATGGCAGTTAACTCAAAAAAAAAATTGGTATGTTTTTTAGGCTTTTTTAGTTAATTTTTTGGTTTTCTCATTTAAACTAGTTTTCTCATGATCCATCCCCAATAATCTATAATATAATATAATGTGATTGAGAAATTACGCTTGCTTACAAAATTGATTTCAACAATAGGTATAAAATTAAATTTATCTTGCATTTTCAGACTATTACAAAAGAATTGTAGAATACAAAGAAAAAGAAGAAACTTTAGAAAATATTTTACATCTAAAAATAATTTTACATCTAACAAAGTTTAAAGAACGATTCGGTTTAACACGTCGCAATGTGCGCAGGGTTAAATCCTAGTTTACAAACTCTACGTCAATGTCCACCGTGAGATTCAAGCCATCGACCTTTTGGAGATGTCCATCATTAGGCTAGGCCCTCTAGTTATTATTCATTTTATTAGACAATAAAAATATATCTCTAAGGTTGTAAAATGACGAAAATGAATATTTGTCAAAACCAAATTTATATTTGGGTAGTTTTACCAAAATAAAAAAATTAATTATAATAATAATGAATCCAATTTTATAAATAATCTAATAATAGTTAAATCCTAGTTTACTTATAATTCTACGTCATTGTCTATTGCGAGATTCAAACCCTCGACCTTATGGGAATGTGCACTGTTAGGTTAGACCCTCTAGTTATTATTCATTTTATTAGACAAAAATATATGTTTCAAACAAAATATATTTCTAAATTTAATTTGTAAAACGACAAAAATGAATATTTGTAAAAAACAAATTATGTAGTTTTCCCAAAATATATACATTAATTACAATAATAATAGTTTCAATTTTGTAAATAACCTATAATAGATAAATTCTAGTTTTTTTTAGGATGTGCACCGTTAGGCTAGGGCCTCTAGTTTTTTTTTTTTTTATTAGACAATAAAATTATATCTTTAAAGTTGTAGAATGACGAAAATGAATATTTCTCAAAACAAAATTGATATTTGTGTAGTTTTACCAAAATAAATACATTAATTACAATAATAATAGTTTCAATGCGGTATTAAATAAAGAAAGAGAAAAGAAAGTGAATAATATTGTGATGTGACAAAAAAATGGGGAATTGGCTTGTAATAATCACAAATACACGTCATTGGCAATTGTCAGTCCCACCCAGGGGCGAAGGTTTCTTGGTGCTCGGGGGTGCACCCGCCCCCCCAATGTTTCAGTTAGAAGTGTATAAGTTCCGATTTTTTCGTCTGAAAATTTTAAAATTATATAGGACCCCCCCCCCCCCCCCCCAATTATTTTTCCTAAATCGTATATCCTAAATATTTATACACTTTGTATATAAATGATGGGTAGTTTGGTAAATATATTTTAATTTTTATTTGTTTAACCCTAGATTACTCACCACACAATAAACTTAATCACAACTTAATACCAAATTATCAATCATCTTCTTCCCGTACTCCCGCCCGTAGCTTTCTTCGGCCATTCTTTTTCTAATTCCATCAAGACTTTTTCAGACTTTTTCGGTAATAATTCGTTTTTAGTTTTATTTGAAATTATTATTAGTTGACCCTACCTGAATCGAATAGCCGACCCGAAACATAACGATAGGAAATTTTCTTTTGGGTCTCGTCACTTTACACAAGAGCTTTTAGTACCGGTTTATCCTCAACGTCTAATTAAATCAAAAATTTAGAAAAGGGTTTTAAATATGAAAATAAAAACTAAAAATGCTGAAAATAAAAATAAAATAAAACGGATAGACAAGATGAATCACTTGGATCCGACTCGCCTTTAGTGTAACCTTTGATGTTTTCTGCACTTTTTAAGAGATTATCTTAGTTATAGTAGTAGGCCCCTCTTTTGAAGGTGACGTTACCCTCAACCCAGTAGTTTGAGTCAGCAAGGATACAATCCTAAAGGGTTGGATTATTGAAAGATAATTAATTAAGTTATTAATGCGTAATGTGGTAGGCCCCTCTTTTGAAGGTGACGTTACCCTCGGCTAAGTGGTTTGAGTCAGCAGGGATACAATCCCAAGTAGCCGGGTTAATGTATTAATAGTAGTTTACATATGAGGGGATCAAGCCATTCGCACCACTGCCATCCAATACCAGCTGATATTGAAGGAGGTCCTAGTAAGCTTGACCCAGGTCCTTGCAGGATCTATACACTGAAAAAGGCAAGAACCTTACTAAACCATTCCCTTAACCCCCGACCAGGTAGCCAACATATCTCTATATAGACCGTAAAGATATGAATGGTGTAAATCTTTTATTTTATATAGACAGTAAAATAACGCCAAGACACCACAGACAAATGATAAGGAAGTTTCACCTTCAACATAAGAAACTAGTTATTAAAGTCATTAATACAAAACGAAATAAAAAGTGCGAAAAGATTAAAAAACAAAAGTATTACACTAAATACTTGTCTTCACCAAGTGATGTAAGAGACTTAGGCTAACATGGCATTTGATTGTCAAGAACTCTTACTATCAATCTTGGATCCCGAGACTACTACACACACTCTATGATGGATGATGGATGATGGTGGTGGATGATGGTGGTGGAGGGTGGGTGAAGTGTGAGAGAGTTGGTTTGCCAATGGATGCCTTTGAAGTGAACCAAGCACCTCTATTTATAGCCTGCACAGAAGCCCGGGCACGGCCCCGTGTCCATCCACTTTCTCTTTCTTCATTAAATGCAGTTTGTCTGTATTAGTTGACCACGCCCCCCGTGTCCGCTGGGCACGGCCCCGTGTGTAGAAGCGTATTTGTACTATCAAGATTTGCTTGGATTCTGCGAATCTTAGCATTGACCACGTCCCCGTGTTGAGCTGGGCACGCCCCCCGTGTGGGAAATAGAAGCTTCTACACTTTTGTCTTTTCTGCAGACACTTAGGCACGCCCCCGTGTCCGCTCGGCACGGGGCGTGTTCAGCCTTCTGATTTCTTGTTTTTTGCTTGGGAAGATGCTGTCGAGGGGTCGGGCATGCCACGTTTATTCCTTTTCTTGTATTTATGTTAGATTTGGCTGCATTTTTGCTTCTTTTGTTCATTTAAGCTCATTTAACCCTGAAAATACAAAAGGAAGACAAAAGCACACTTTTTCCAACATTAGTACTAAAAAGGGTTAGTTTTATGCCTCATTTGATGTAATTTATATGTTGTATTTTACACATATCAAATTCCCCCACACTTGAATCTTTGCTTGTCCTCAAGCAAATCTCTTTATAATGTGGCTTACACACCCAAATGGAATGGGTAGAAAAAAAGTTTTTGGGCTTGTCTTGAGTGTCGAGATTCCAAGATCTTTATTATGTTTTATTTCTATGTTATTTACAATCCTATTCGTTATGATTTATTTAGAACATTATATAGGAGAAATTACTTATTTGGGCATAACATGCCTCTTTAAAATTCCATTTATATACAAGTTCACATACCTCACAGGAGATCACTCAACACTCGGCCGAAGATGTATTTTTGTGAAACACTCGAGACCGGCATGGAACTTACTTCTACCATATGTTTGCCGAGCAATCAATCCTCCTCCTTTTCAACTATATACCTTTGTAAATATCAAGAGGACTTTGGGGAAGGGTTAGGCTTGGGTTAAAGGTAGGTGGTTTTGGGTTAGTGGTTAGTAGAAAAGGACGAAAGGCGTAAAAACGTCTGTTTTCGTAAAACTTTTTTTGTTTTTGTGACTTTTTATTTAAACGAAGCATTTTTCAAACAAAGTTCCTTTTGATGAACTTATTTGTTTATTGCAAGACTTCATTCATTTTTTTATAAGGAATGTCACATGAAAACCGAGCTTTTTACTAAAATAAAAAAGGGTTTTGGTGGGTAAAGGGTGTTTGTTTTGTGGGTTTAGAAATGAAAATGTTTAGGCTCAAAGGGGTTAATTAGGGGGATTTTGGGTAGGTGGTAAAAAAAAGAAAAAAATAATGGTGTTGAAAGAAAAAGGGTTAGTCCTAATGCCTCCATCATTTACTTACTTGGGTTTAAGTTGGTAAGGACCGAGAATGTATCGTCATGGCAAGTTCTAGAGTCGTAAGAAACCAAGCGGCTATTCACACAAGAAATGAAAGATGAGCATTTAATCTAAAGATGTGTATTTGTATGCTCAATAAAGGCTCAAAACTCACTTTTTGTGGGAATGGGTTTTTAATGTGATCAAGTATATATAATCAAATTTTAACTAGATTTGTCATGCCGTTTCATAATTTTCTTATGTTGGTTCTTTTTATCACGACGCTATCGGTTGTAAATTTGTAAAAATATAACCTTTTTAGAACTTGTTATTCCTAATTTAAACCAAGACAAGTAAAAAAAATTGAAAAGTTTTTGAAAAAAATTTGGGGTGATTAGCGGTTCCAATAGAGTTTTGTGTAAGGCTTGTTATTAGGACTTGCAAAATTCAAGGTTTTAGCATCCCCCACACTTAAATTACACATTGTCCTCAATGTGTCCCAAAAATAAGTTTTTAGGTTGATTGAATGTGTACAAGGTGTATTAAAAACAAAAATTTATGTTGCTAGGCATCTGGACACGGCCCCGTGGTGTCCGGGCACGGCCTCGTGTTCAGATTGCCAGTAATAGAAGGCTGGACACGGGGGCATGTTCAGTGAACACGCCCCGTGTCCAGTTACCTGAACTGGGCGTTTTTCTGCAGATCATTGAGCACGGGGCATGTTGACTGAGCACGGCCCGTGCTGAACTTGCTGTAATGAAGAAAAAATGTCGGGAGGCTCTGTTTTTATGCATGGGGTGTTGGTTCAAGCTTCCCTCAGTATCCTTCACTATCCCGAGTGTGTTTTACCCATTACAACATCATCCAAACACCAAACAATTTTGAGAACCATCATTCATTAAAGAGAAGATTACAAATAAGTTCCTAATAAAAGCATAAACTGAAATTTAGATAAGTAGGTCAAGAAACACAAGAAATCTAAAACCGCAAAGAAGTTCTAGCCTATAGTTTATTTTAAGAGCAAAATTTCCGAAAAAGATAATTCTCTCGGTTGAATGAGGCTTGAAGAACTTTTCCTCCGGGTATGGTCCTCACACGTCGTTGAGCCATTCTTCTATCTCCCTAAGGAGAAGAAAGGCGGGCTCATTGGCATCATCATTTTGAGGGGGTGTATCTTCCACCAGAACTTCTTGCAAATTGTCAAGAGGAGGTTCTGCGGGGATGTCATCCCACCCGGTGGGGTTATTGATTCCAAGTGCTAGGTTCCAATATTCTTGCGGAAGGATTGGTTCCATGGGAGGTGTCACAAGTTTGTTCAACCTCTGGTGCAAGAGGTTTATTTCTTGGAAACTATTTTCTAGCCCCACCGTTAGATAATTTTATACGGTCGATCAGGACCTCTTCTACGGATGTCATTTCGTCGAGAGCTTCTCATAGTGCCATCACATAGCGTACAAGATTTGCTTCGATTGAAGGCCTTCGTTCCCTTCGGCTGTTTCTGGAATGTGCTGAAGAGGTTCCACTTTTTTGGCTTTACATTCTATGAAAATAAAACAAAAAGAGTTCATTTTAATGAAACAGTACCTCGGACACGGCCCCGTGTTCACCTGTCTGCAGATTTTTGGAACAAGGAATCTTGGAGCTTTAAATTATTTTTCTGACTTTTGAAGTATTTTTAAGCAGAAAATAACTTAAAACAGTGTTGTAAAACTTATTTTTAACAAGATTTCTTGAATAAAAATCTAACAAACATCAGAATAAAGCTTGAAACCATGGTGATTCCAAGCTCTAATGGAGGTGTTGAGGAAAAAATGAAGAAGAAGGCAATGGGCAAAAGTAGAAAAGACAAGATGGTTGTTGAGAACCTTCTTTAGAATATACCTAGTATGGTATGTGTGAAGATCCCACCAAATCTCTGTCTTTGGAATGGTCCAAATGTGTAGGAATCTTGCTGCCTTATAGAAAACGACAGCACGCTGGACACGGCCCCGTGTCGGCTGGTGTCACACCCCGATATTTCCACGTATTACCGGTGGGCCCGGTGGGGAATATCGTGACGTAGTTTATATCGTCATAGACAATTAATCACAGTTTAATACACAGCGGAAGTCGAAAGATAAAAACATTACAAACCGAATGGAAGTAATATCAATTATTACAAAAACGGTTGTAAGGGATCCACAGGCAGATCAAATTTAAAAGGAACATTGTTCAACAGATTTATAAACATCTAAGCTTGCAAGACTCTTTATTGATGCTAGGAGTAGCCAGCCTATTCTGCCTAGTACCTGCACTTAGCCTTTTGGAAAATACGCCAGTTTACACTGGTAAATACAATTAACCGACTCATTTTGAAAATGTTTAAGAAAATTGATTTAAATGTACAAGGCACAAATAATCTTTTATAACTTGGGATAATTATTTAAAAATAAACTTGTTAAAGAATTACATGTTTATTATACGTTCAGTAGCCCGGGTTGAAAACTGGGTTAAAGATTAATAGACACACCACATAATATATTCCACGGCGAGTTATTCTCGAACAGGTGGGTTGTTGGGATCGAACCCTACCAGAGGAACAGATAATTAAAGCCAAAACTGGGCCAGAGCAGTGGATCCAGAATAAACAGATGTTACATACAAATCTCTCCCCTTGAAAGTGGCTTCAACATCTGCTGACATCCTATCTACTGATCGTACAAGCCACTGACCGTCAATCTGCTACTCTAGTAAAGGCTGATGGAAGACTAAAGCTCTGCTGCTCAATCTACTGCCTTGAGTCAAGTACTGCTGATCCGGACAAGCACTGCTGGGTTCACAGCAGTGGAGGGATGCAGCAGTTGTTTACTCTATCTTTATGTTATGTAAAGTAATAAGCAGTAGTTAGTATAGCAGTGTTTGTATAGATCAGAGGTTAGAGTTTGTTAGGAGGTTAGATGTCACTTTCATGGTGACGTCAGCTTAGATGCTCAGTGGTTCGCTAGTGCCTATAAATAGAACAGTGCTTTGTACTGTTCTATCAGCTCTTTGCAACAATCGTCTTCTCTGCACGAACAAACACTGAGCTCTGGCTTAGGGGGAGTTTGTATCAAGCATTGCTTTGTAATCGTTGTTGAAATTAAATTTAATCTTTCGGTTCATAGTGAAAAGTGTTTTGATTAAAGCAATACTCTCGTTTGATTGTATGCAAAGTTTGTTTCCATCTTAATTCCGCTGCATAACTCATTCATCTCCATCTTAATTTCAAACGTAAAATACAATCAAAACCAAACTCAGATCCAACAATTGGTATCAGAGCTTGGACAGTCAAATTTGATTTAACAGTCATTTTGACATAAATAGTTCAGCTCAAAATCGTTGATATCGATAGTTTGTTCGTTTGTGTTGAAAAACAGAGCAAGGTTTATTCACCATTAAAGTTGATTAATCAGTGCCTGTAAAACAACCAGGATGACGTCACAATCACAAGATGATAAAAATAACATTGGCTCTCTTTTTAAACCACCCATGCTTAAAAGAAATGAATACAACATATGGGAGCGAAGGATGGGTCACATCCTTGCTCAACAGAACACTGGATGTTGGAGGTCTGTTGTTTTTGGTCCCCATGTTCCTACGGTGCTAAGTGCTGAGGATCCAAAGAAGTTCGTTCCTAAGCCTTCTGAAAATTATACCGAAATTGATTTTCAAAAGTTCGAACTCGATGCCAAAGCATTTAGCATCATAGCATCTGCATTACCAAATGAGATCTATGCTGGACTGTTACATTGTAACAGTGCCAAAGAGCTATGGGATGCATTAAAGGAACAGTTTGGAGGAACTGAAGAAGTCATTGAAAATAATAGGGAAATTCTGAATCAGCAGTATGAAACATTTTGTCACATCAAGGGTGAATCATTGACTCAACAGTTTGAGCGATTCAGTTGTCTCATTAGTGAACTAAGGCTTGTTAAAGTAACTTTTCCAAACTCAACTCAAAATAGCAGGTTCCTTAGGTCACTACCAGAAAAATGGGACACCATAGCTTTTGTCACTAGAAACTCAGCTGAGTTCAAAGATCTAACCCTGACCCAACTCCATGGTAGACTCCTTACCTATGAAAGGGAGTTAAACCAGAAAAGGAAGTTGCAAGAGTCTGGAAAAGTTGCTGATGATTATTCATTCGGTAGCACAGCTCTTTTGGGTCAGGAAGAATCTGGTAGCAGCAGTAAGGAACAGGGTTATGATCATTTCATTGATATAACAGCTGGTGGTAACTTTACCAACCCTGATCCTCACTATGCAAATTTTGCTTTTACTGCAAACACTGAAAACCAGATGTCAGATAATTTGTGTTTTGAACTCAATGATTTACAACATTTTGATCCCACTGACTTAGAAGAGATGGACATCCTGCACCAATTGGCTTTGCTCAGTGTTAGAACTAGCAAATTCTACAAAAGAATAGGGCGAAAATTCCCAGGATTACATGGGAATCTAAGGGTTGGGTTGGATAAATCGAAAATCAAGTGTTACAAGTGCAATAGGCTAGGTCATTTCGCTAGGGAATGCAGGAGTCAAACTACTGGTCCTATAATCACTCATCCTAGCTCAAACCCTAGACCTCAAAATCAAAGCACTGTGCACTATACCCAATATACCCCTGCAGCACATGTGAACACTGCTCATTATGCTGCTGCCCCTGTGCCTATGCATTATGTCCAAACCACTGTTCCACAGATTCAATATGTTCAAACCCCTGTTCTCCAGGCACAAGTGCAACCTATTGCACCTCAAACAGCTGCTCCAGCAGTGATACAACCAGATCAGCAAAGCTTTTTCACTCAAGGCTTTGTTGACTAGAGCAGTATGCCTGATGAGCTTAGTGATGAAAATTTTGCTCTATATGCCTTTAATGAACCTTCTAATGATGAATTTTGTTTGATGGCTTTAGAGTCAATACCAGAGGGGGTTGAAACTGAAGGTGAACAGCTAAGTGGTGAAACAGTGGATGAGGTGACTGAAGCAGTGGTTACTGCTGTGGCCGGTGAACTACTACTGGGAGAAAGTTCAGGAACCCTGATTGAACCACTAACAGATCCATGGTCCAAAGAGGACAAAGAAGAAGAGGAAGAGAAAAGAGCAGGTGAGAAAGAAGCAAGAGCTGATGATGAAGAGGATCATCAATGTGATTGTGCAATGATGGCTGCTGCCAAGGTATCACCTCAAGTTCTTGAAAAACTGTGTTCAGACAATTGCATTATTGCTTTTGCTAACATCAAAGAGGTAAATGAAAACCTTAGGAACAAAGTCTTGTCTGATGAAGTTAAATTTGAAAAGTTGCTAAAAGAACTTAGAAACAAATTGGCTGAAAAAGATAAAGAGATCAGCAGTCTGAAAGAAGAGCAGAGCATAACCAAAACTCAACTCCAAACTATGGTAGAAAAATACCAAGTTTGTAAAAAGGAGTTAGAGTCCACCCAGATTACCTGTGAAAAATGGGTGGAATCTTGCAAAGGCTATGAGGTTATGCTTGAAAAACAGATTAAAAGCAATGTAAAATTTGGTGTTGGTTATAGAAAACATGATGATGAAAACATTCCTTTTGAAAAATCTGTTCAAACCACTGATGTAGCCACTGAGTTCATCCCCACAAACAAGAATGGCCAAGAAGTGAAAATCACTGATAAACTTGGTAACAAAATCACACTTGACAGACCAATGGGATCCTCTACTTTTGAGGAGCTTGAAAATTATCAGTTTAAACCAAAATGGTCTGATGAGTGTGATATTCTTGAAAATTTCAAGCCCAGGGACTTTACATCAACTGATGGTGTTAAGGCTCCAAAAGCTAAAGTCATTCCTCTCAAGGATATCCCAACAGAGGTTAAAACCTTTGCTGCAAAGGAGTCCGAAAAGAGAAAGAAGAAAGAAAAGATCAATAACCTGTTTTGTGAATTATGTGAGAAAAGGAATCATCTAACAAAAGATTGTTTCCATTTAAAAGCTTATGATTTGAACAAAACAAGTGTCATTGTTCCAGCTGAGAGCTGCATTGTTTGTGGTAAAACAAACCACAAAACTCAAGCATGTGTGTATCTCAAAAACTTTGATGTGAAAAAGAATGAGTACATTGCTAAAACATCCTTGAGTCCATCAACATCATCTGTCAAATTCACCAAGAACCAACCACTGTTTGTGCCAGTTCAAACAGCTGTTACAAAACAGCTGAACCAAACATCTGTCAAAAGAGATGTTCAGGTTACTGATGCACCCCCTGCCAATCAGTTCAGAAAAGGCAAGGAAAAACAGTCTTACCAAAGGATTCCACACGTTTATGAGGCCTACAAAAGGCCCTCTAAACAAAAAGTGAACAAGCATCCTTTTGGGTACCAACAGGTGATTGGCCAAGACCCCCAACAGTGGTTAGCAAGAAACAGTACTAAAACTGTCCAAACCCCTGACCTAACCACTGTCCATTTATGTGCATCCATCCCAGACACTGTTGAGACCCCATCCAAAGCCTTATTGGCTTTGGAAACCCTAATGAACTAATCCTTTTACTTCATGTGTAGGGAGCTTCTGCCTGTTTAGATAGCCTTTGGTATGTTGATAGTGGAGGCTCCAGGCACATGACTGGATGTAAAGCCCTACTCAAAGATTTCAAAATTCATGGAGGGGGTGATATATCCTTTGGGAATAACAGTAAAGGGAAAGTTCTGGGGTCTGGTACAGTTCAATCTGGAAATGTAAATTTGAAAATGTCAATCTGATAGACAGTCTGAAATTCAACCTCCTGAGTGTCTCACAAATGAGTGACAAGGGGTATGGGTCATTCTTCACAAAGGAGTGTTGTAGGATTGTTGGACCAAAAATGGTCAAAAAGATTGAAGCAATAATAAACACTAGTCAAACAAAACTTGTTTCTCAAAGAAGTGGCAATGTTTATGTGTTGATATGTCAAAAGAGTGTCCCAGAGCTGATGCCTGTCTATTCTCAGCTGCCTCTAATAAAGAGACAGAACTTTGGCACAGAAGACTGGGGCACACAAATCTTAAGACAATCACTGAAATTTCAAAAAATGGTTTGGTAAGAGGCCTACCACAAAAATTGTTTTCATGTCCTGAACATTGCATTTCCTGTTTAAAAGGAAAACAACATAAAAGTTCTTATAAGTCCATTAAAGAGTCCAAAACAACCCAGTGTTTGCAAATGCTACACATGGATTTGTTTGGCCCAGTTCAAGTTATGAGTCTCAAAAAGAAGAGATATTGTCTGGTTATTGTTGATGACTTTTCTAGGTTTACATGGACTTTCTTTTTACACTCAAAAGATGAGACTGCAGGCATTTTGCAAGACTTTGTGACACAGGTTGAAAAGCAATTTGACCTTCCAGTGAAAAGCTTCAGGAGTGACAATGGCACATAATTTAAAAATAAGGAGTTGGATGCCTTCTGTGTGAAGAAAGGGATTGTAAGGCAGTACAGCATCTCTAGAACACCAGAGCAAAATGGGGTAGTTGAAAGAAAGAACAGAACTTTGATTGAGGCTGCCAGAACCATGCTTGCTGATTCAGGTTTGCCATTAACTTTTTGGGCAGAGGCAGTAAATACTGCTTGCTATGTCCAGAACAGAGTTTTAATAAACCCCAGGCACAAAAAGACTGCTTATGAAATTCTGTATAAAATCAAACCACTGATCTCTTACTTCAAGGTATTTGGCTGCCCATGCTTTATTTTGAATTTAAAAGACTCCATTTCAAATTTTGCAGCCAAAATTGATTGTGGTTATCATCTGGGATACTCAACCACTGCCAAGGCCTACAAAGTGTTTAATACACGGACCAAGGCAGTGGAGGAGACTTTGAATGTAAAGTTCAATGAACTTTCATCAATGAAAATTCCAGCAAATCCTGCAGATCTGTTTGATCTTGAAAATTTTACTTTTGAAAATACTGCTGTCAAGACTAACAGGGCAGGTCCATCAGAGGATACAACACCAGACTATGGGTATGAAATCATCATTCCTCAAAAGTCTGTCAGAATGGGAAGAGCATCAGATGTTCAAAACAGCTGTCAAAGCTCAACCACTGCTACCTCAACAGTTGTTGGCCAAAGTAGCCCATTAACCACTGCTTCCAAATCCTCAAACACTGCTGACAAAAGTCCCCAAACAGTGGATAAAAGTCAGCAGGTGTCCACTCCATTACCTCCTGTTCCACCACCTTTTGAAGCCACTGCTGGTTCATCAAAGTCACCAGCAATGGTTAGCTCAGATGATACACATTTGTAGCCTTCACCAACAAATGCCATCATTCCATACCAAGGAGATTTAATCTACTTGCGATCTCATCCACCTGATCAAATAATTGGCAACATCAATGAAGGGGTGCTCACAAGAAGCCAAACCCAAAACATTTGTCTTTTTGCTGGTTTTCTATCACTCCATCAGCCAGTCAAGTACCAACAGGCACTGAAAGACAACAGCTGGGTAGAAGCCATGCAAGAGGAGCTCCAACAGTTTAAAAGACAAGAAGTATAGGAGCTTGTACCACTGCCAGAAGAGGTTAGTCCCATTGGCACAAAGTGGGTCTTCAAGAACAAAACTGATGAAAGGGGCATTGTTGTCAAGAATAAAGCCAGGCTTGTGGTTCAAGGTTACAGACAGGAAGAGGGGATTGACTACGATGAAACATTCGCCCCTGTTGCAAGATTGGAAGCCATTAGACTGTTCCTGGCCTTTGCTGTCAACCACAACATGAAGGTGTTCCAAATGGATATCAAAAGTGCTTTCCTCTATGGTACAATTCAAGAAGAGGTGTATGTATGTATGTATGTCAACCTCCAGGTTTTGAGGATCCATTTTATCCAGATCATGTCTACAGGCTAAACAAAGCCTTGTATGGCTTAAAACAAGCACCAAGGGCCTGGTATGAAACTCTTTCCAACTTCCTACTCTCAAATGGTTTCAAAAGAGGTACCATTGATAAAACACTGTTTCTAAAATGGAGAGGGAAGGATTTAATGATTGTCCAAATTTATGTGGATGGCATTATTTTTGGAAGCACATGTAACAAAATGTGTGAAGAGTTTAGGGAACTCATGACAGCTGAGTTTGAAATGAGTGCAATGGGTGAGCTGCAATGCTTTCTTGGTCTCCAAGTTCTGCAAATGCAAAATGGTACTTTCATTCATCAAAGCAAATATGCAAAAGAACTTTTAAACAAATTTGATATGAATGATTGTAAACCATGCAGCACACCCATGGCAACAAATAAGCTTGTCATGTCTGATGAAAAAGATGAGCTGATTGACCAAACTCTATATAGAAGCATGATTGAGTCTTTGTTGTACCTAACTGCATCTAGGCCAGACATTATGTTTGCAACATGTGTTTGTGCAAGAAGTCAATCAGCCCCTAGAAAATCCAATCTTATTGCTGTAAAAAGGATATTCAGATACATAAAAAGTGCTCCCACACTTGGTATCTAGTACCCAGCTAATGGTAATATCAAGCTTTCAGGATTTTCAGACAGTGACTTTGCTGGATGTAACACTACAAGGAAGTCCACATCAGGAGGGTGCCAGTTTCTAGGTGATTGCTTAGTTTCATGGCAAAGCAAAAAGCAAGCAGCTGTTTCAACATCCACTGCTGAAGCTGAATACATTGCTGCTGCAAGCTGTACAGCCCAACTCCTATGGCTTCAAAATCAGTTGCTGGATTTTGCTATCACTGCCTTAAAGACACCACTCATGTTGGATAGCCAGGCAGCAGAAAATATCATCAAAAATCCAGTTTCCCATTCAACCACCAAACACATCGACATCAGACATCACTTTGTGAGGGATTGCTATGAAAAAGGTTTGATTTCTCTGCATCATGTTCCAACTAAAGACCAGCTGGCAGATGTGCTCACAAAAGCACTAGATACAGCCACTTTTGAAAGATTGGTCTCTAGGATTGGCATGCTGAACATGGAATGACAAGCAAAATCTTGTTTTTCTATGAATAAAAGCATTAAAATATTTTCAGAAAATCAAAAATCCATCCTTAAAAATAGCTAAAAATGAAGTTTTCATTAAATCCTAATAAAGTCTGCCATAACCACTATTTGTTCAAAGGTCTGCTCTACTTCAAAGTCTGTCCACTGCTGAAAGCCATCCTCTGTTCTCTCATTTCTTTGATAAATACTGTTGTTCAAAAGCAGTGTCTTATCCACTGATATGCTATCCACTGATAGTGAAAATTATCCACTGCTTCCATTTTACCGTTGTAACCACTGCCTTCATCAGTAACTTTCATAAAAGTACTGTCCTTCATTTCTTCAGAGTTTGGCATGTGGGCAGTACATAGTGGTCAGTACTTTTGTAACCGCTGCCACGTCAGCCTTCACTTTTTCATCTATAAAACCCCCACTTCATACCAAAACAGGGTTTTACTGTCGAATTGAATTCTCAAAAATTCTCTTCTCAAAACAGTTTTTCTTCAAATTCCTTCAAAATTTCTTCGATCATCATCTCCAAAATGACAAAATCGAAGTCATCTGGAAAACCCACTTCCAACTCATCATCGAAAGTGGCCTCTCAAAAGGCACAACCCACTGAAATCCCACACAAACCATCTCACAATCTTCTGGGTCTTCTAACAAAACCCGGCACCACTGAAGCTTTCGACTCCATCATCGCCAAAATGGCTAAATCAAAGTACAAAACTTTGTTAATAGCCAATGCACCAATTTACTTTGTAACCCAAAGGGAGTTTTGGAAGAATGCAACCCTTGAAACACAAGGAGACGCTGTAATAGGCATTAACTCTACTCTAAAGGGAAAACCTGTCAAGATTACACCACAGTCAATTTCAGAGGTCTTTCAACTCGAGGATCAACAATGTAAAACTTCTTTCCCTAAAAACGAGTTGAAAATTGACTTTATTAAGAGAGGGTATGCAGACACAATGATGAAGAAAGCTACCTTACAAAAAGGTTTCTTTCCTTCTGCAACAAGATTTTTATTCCATACCATCCTAATGTGTGTTTCAAACAAAACCACTTCATTTAATGAAATACCATTAAAGATTCAAAATCTGGGATATGCTATTATTCAAGAAGAAAATTTTAATTATTCTCGGGAAATCTTTAATGATTTGGTTAATAATGTTGAAACAAAATCATTCCTACTGTTTCCAAGGTTTCTAAGTTATTATTTTGAAAAGAAATTCAGTAAGGATGATATTGCTGTAATAAACCAAGGTGATTATATTCAAATAAATAGTTTAACTGCTAAAACTTTTTCAAGAATGTTAACACCTTGCAAAACACAAGCAGAGGTGCCTGAGCAGACTTTAGCAGCTACCACTGCTCCTCAGGTATCTGCTGCTGAGCCCACTGCTCAAGGTGATCAAAGCAGCAGAACAACTGCTTTGAAACCCACACCTAAAATCACCAAAAAGCCAACAAAAAGAAAAACACAAAAACCCCCCAAACCCATCAAAAAGGCATCTCTGGAGGATGAGATACCAGAGCTACTGCGAGTGATAACACAAAAGTCACAAGAAACCACTGCTGCTACTTCCTCACAGCAGTTGGTACAAATATCTCAACCCATAGCCGAAACCCCTCCTGCTTCTTCACAAAAAGAACAGGTTGTACAAATTGGGACACCACATCATGATGCTCTGGAAGCACTTGTTTCCATCATCCACAGCCCACTTCCCAGGGCAAATCCTTTTTCTACACCAACCATCACATCCTCAATCCCCACACCCACTAAACTTCTGTTGGATGCAATTGATTTGAACCAGGCACTAACCAGTCCTTCTCAATCACCCATAAATGAGAATATACCTCAACAAATGACTGGGTATGATGTATCAATCCTTGCTAACCCACCAACACAACCTGAGGAGGTTACACCCCTTGAGTTACAAGTAACTCTTGGTGGTTTTCCAAGTGAAGCAGCCACTACAAGTGCTGAACCTATAGGTTTACATTTGGACAGTGGTTATATTAATAAGACTTCCTTGGAGGCAATTCCTTACATAGCACCTCTACCAACCACCAGTGGATTTATTTTTCCCACTGGCAACATCAAAAGGTTGTCAAGTGTTGAAGGAAGAAGACCCCAGTACCAAGAAAAAAGGGGCATCAGTGGTTAGTGTTTGGAGTACACTCCCTACCTCAACCACTGATAAAACCACTGATAGTGGGAAATCAGCTGATCCCATTAAATTGGGTGATGATTTAAAATATCAGGATTTGACGAAACGAATTGAAAAGTTGGATACATCTGTTGCAGATCTTAAAAATATGCTACAACAGGTGTTGAAAACACAAAAGATGCAATCCACTGTTATTCCACCTCAAGCACCTGCTACAAATGAGCTCTGGAATCTTTTCCAACCTTTTCTCCAACAACAAAAGGAAATGGCTGATCAGCAACATGAACTACATGTCCAAAAGCTGAGAAACATAATGGAGTCTAGGTACAAGAACACTCAAGCAGACATTAAGGCAATTAAGGCCCATTTACTGGAAACCACTGGCACTGCTCCTCCAACAGTACTTTTTATTGATCAACTCCCAGAAGATAATGCCAAAAAGGGGGAGAAAATTCAGGAGTGCAAGAAGAAAGGAATAGATGATGGTCTGTACATTGAACCTGAAAAGGATGCTATGACCAGAAAAATTCCTGTGCCAGATGGTAGTAAAAAGGTTGATGCTACTCAAGAAGCACTTGATGAAGGAGTAGCAAGTGTAAAAAGAGATAGAATGGCAAAGGATGTTTCAAGGTGGAATGAGGAGAAAAGAGCCTTCATGGAGCTGTATGAGCAGGGTTGTTCTGGATCAAAGGATTCTAAAAATCCTAAGACAAAAAGGAAACCTAAGTCCATCCCATTCAGAATTCCAAAGCATATTCCAAAACCACCATCCAAAAGCCATCAGCATCAAACCTCCACCAAAACAGCTGTTGTAACTCCTGCTGTATCAACTACTGCTGGTACTTCAAAGGTTTCAACATCTGTTGTCACTTCAACACACACCACAACCACTGCTTTACCACCACCATCATCACCAAAAACAGCTTCACCACCACTTTCTCCTGCCAAAAAGCAGAAGACAACAGATGTTACAACATCTGCTGTAATGATAACAGTGGTTGAAACACCAGTTGTTTCAACAACTGTTAGTCAATCACAAACCACTGTCACTCAATCTACCACCACTGTTCCACCCAAAACATCATCAGCCCCTCCTCAAACAAAAAGGAGAAGGCTAATCCTCAAAGATGATGACTATTCACCACCACCAACATCTTCAAAAGCCCTGTCACTTGTCACCATTCCAAAACCCATACCTCTCTCTTCAGCTCAAATTCTAAAACCATTACCTCCTGCTGGTGTCTCATTCCCTCTGGAACTCATTGATGTTAGCATGGTTGTAAAAGTCCCGACTAGGCTCCGAGTACTCGCTCCAAGGTAGGCTGCCGAGGCACGAGTACTGGTCTCCCAGGCCAATTACTCCCCGAGTAATCTCCGCCTAAGCCGAGTACTTCCCGAGTACTCCCGAATCCGACTAGGGAGCGCCTAGCGACTTTTGCAACCAGGGATGTTAGGGAAGAAATCAAATCTTTTTACTATGAGGATGACTCAGCTAAAAGGAGTTTGCCATCAGTTGAAGGATATACCAGGTGTAAAAATATCGAAGAATATTTGAAACTCAAGGCTAAGCAGGCAGAGGATATTGCAATCAGCAACAGACAAGGGAAATCCGATAGAGAATTTCAGCAAAACTATCAGTTTCTACTCACACAGGTCAGAACTATGGAGCAATTTGCCAAAAATGTATGTCAGCAAATCTCAGAAAGGGCAGATGAGTCCTTGAGAAAAGACTACATTGAGAACATCATGACCTACAAGAAATACAAGGGGGAGAAACACATGTACAAAAACTGGACCATTCCTGAGCTCGAAAAGGAGGCAGCCAGGATTCAAGAGATGATAAAAAATAAGGTCAAGCAGATTCCTCCTGAAAAGTTCAAACAGTTTGAAGCTGAGAAGGCATTAGAGTTGAAGAGAATGAAAGAGGAGTTGATAGCAGCTGATTATGGGTCAAAGAATTCAGTGACAAAGTGGGGGGAAGATAGGGTCAGGGCTACCTACAAAAGGTTAGAGGAACTCAGAAAGAAAGATCCAAAAGTTCCACAAAAGCCTGACTACTCCAATGCAGCGGTTTCAAAAAGACCACCAAAGCTGCAAATCAAAAGAACCACTGCTCCAGCTGGTGCTGTCATCTACAAAAGAAGGAGTCAAAACCAGTCAGGTGCTGAAACAATTCAAGATCTAAAAGCTGGAAATGCTATTGTAAAAGAAGGCATTAAATTAATGATCAAAGAAGATCTTGAATTGGAACAATCTGCAAGTGCTGCTCAGCCAGTCATGAATAGGCCAGCCTCACCAAATACCTCTGCAAATAAACATCTCCCAAGAAACCCACCAGGCTCAAAAATACAAAAGTGGGAAACTGACAAACAGACCTACGTATTGACTTTGCTCAGGTCTGGTGGAGAAGTGAAGAAAATATCAAGGGAACAAGCTCTTGGCCTGAGTCTTGAAGATTTGCAGGATCTCCTTGATCTTCCACTTAGCAGGGATGATGATGACACAGATGCCCTAGATTTTGAACTACAGTTTAAAGGTCAGATAAGGGAACTGCTGATGAGGCAATAAAGAATTCCACAATAATGAAGAGTTTTGGCATTATCTGTTCCAGGGGGAGATTGTTGGGATCGAACCCTACCAGAGGAACAGATAATTAAAGCCAAAACTGGGTCAGAGCAGTGGATCCAGAATAATCAGATGTTACGTACAAATCTCTCCCCTTGAAAGTGGTTTCAACATCTGCTGACCTCCTATCTACTGATCGTACAAGCCACTGACCGTCAATCTGCTGCTTTAGTAAAGGCTGATGGAAGACTAAAGCTCTGCTGCTCAATCTACTGCCTGGAGTCAAGTACTGCTGATCCGGACAAGCACTGCTGGGTTCACAGCAGTGGAGGGATGCAGTAGTTGTTTACTCTGTCTTTATGTTATGTAAAGTGATAAGCAGTAGTTAGTATAGCAGTGTTTGTATAGATCAGAGGTTAGAGTTTGTTAGGAGGTTAGATGTCACTTTCAGGGTGATGTCAGCTTAGATGCTCAGTGGTTTGCTAGTGCCTATAAATAGAACAGTGCTCTGTACTGTTCTATTAGCTCTTTGCAACAATCGTCTTCTCTTCACGAACAAACACTGAGCTCTGGCTGAGGGGGAGTTTGTATCAAGCATTGCTTTGTAATCGTTGTTGAAATTAAATTCAATCTTTCGGTTCATAGTGAAAAGTCTTTTGATTAAAGCAATACTCTCGTTTGATTGTATGCAAAGTTTGTTTCCATCTTAATTCCGCTGCACAACTCATTCATCTCCATCTTAATTTCAAACGTAAAATACAATCAAAACCAAACTCAGATCCAACATCGGTACATTATTTTTACATACGCACCGGCAGGTGTATGCCTACACCCCGTGCTTAAGTCGTGGCCATTTCAATGAATGAGCCGAGGATATCCAGGACATGGTCATTAACCCCCAAAGGCTTAGAATAAACAAAACATATTAAATGGGTTATCTCAATAATTTAACCTTCATACGATTAAAAATTCAATACCCAACCAAGCGGTATTTTATATACCGTACCCCAAGCCCATATAAGGGAAAATAAGTTAAAAATATTAACCTGAGCAAATTATACAAATTTAGCCCAGCCGTACAAATTAGCAAGTGCAAATATCTTTTACTGGTCTCCTAAATCCGGAATGAAGGTTTTAATAAACCTATTAGATTCCTAACGGGTCTTACTTAAATTTAAACTTAGACCGGTTAGTTTCAAAGAAAGGTATACGGTTCAAAACGCATGATTAAGCGAATACCGGATTAGAATGTGGTTTAGACCCGAAAAGTATGAAGACTTGTCTAATATGGGTAAACTAAACACATTCTGGATTTTGAAGTGAAAATGATAAGGTTTGACCCGTTTCGGTTAATTTATGCAAACTAGTTACATAAACCGTACCGAATGCGATAAATGCATAACGGGTAACCAAATGAGTCATGAACAGGTTTTCTAAGTTAATATGCCTTAAATATGTTGTGATATCAGTAGGATATCTTCCATTATGCCCAAAACGGATTTAAAATCAATTTAAGCCCCGTAGGGGTATTTTGGTCATTTTAAGGATTATAAAAGAGATTAAATAATAATCTGAGGTTCTGGTCTAAAATGATCAGTAAAAATATTTAATTTAATAAGTTATATCAGTAGGGTATTGCTTATATGTGAAATTCATCATTTATAACCAAACTATGCACCGTAGGGGCATTTTGGTAATTTCACATAAGCTTTAAAGGTCAAATTTAGAAATCTGAGTTCAAAACTTTTGCTTACTGTTAAAGTATAAAAATTTACTTAAAACATCAGTAGGTATTAAGTCTTATATACCAAAAATAGTTTTAACCCATACTATGCGTTTAAAACGCGTAAAAGTCGGTTTTAGGCGATTTTCGGGTTGTATAATGAAAGCTGAGGTTTTTATTAGTACAGAAGGCTTAAAATATTTTATTTATCATATAAAATCAGTATAAAAAAGTTTGGTATCAAAATGTTATGTAAAACTCATTTCATTAGCAAAAGGGGTATAACCGACAATTACCGAATCAAAGCAAGAACCCTATGCCATGATCAGTTTAAAAATAAATAAAAATCTTCAAAAATACCAGAATATTATATTATATCAGTGGGTAAAAGGTTTGTTGTCAAAATTTGGGTTTAGATAGGCTATATGCTAATAATGTCGTTTAATTATTAAAAGCTTTCAAATTACGATATTGAGCATAACTCCTAATTTAGACCTCAAACTGATGTTAAATTTTCTAGGACATGTTTATAAATCAGTAACAAAGGTTTTTGTCCTCTCACATTTTCAAAAATCTCGTTTTAAGGTCAAAAGGGCATAATGGTCAATATTTAAGCAATTAACGGGAACATGTAAATGAATCGGATTAATTAGGAACCAAGTTGTATAACCTAATAGGGTTATACTAACCTATAACCTGGTCCTAATGGAACTCTAAGGCATATCTAAACTAAGCTAAATCGGGTTAGAACTGAAAGTCAAAGCAAAAGTCAATTTTTGTGACTTTCGGTTCCGAACCGAGCCTAAACTCAAAATTGTCGGGTTGAACATGCTTAGACATGTTCTTACATTAATTACCAAGTTATATAAGTGTTAAAACAGGTTTCATGGCTTCTACATTGTTAATTATGAGTTTATTTGCAAAATAGCTTTCTATTGACTTTTTAATATTAAGTTTGACCCGACAATTGACCAAGTTAGAGTGATAATCAGGGGGTACCCTTTTAAGGACTTATTACCCACATAATTACCAACTCATAGCCACTTTCAATTCGAAAAAATGACTGGACAATTAGTGATTAATCACTAAGTCAAAGCTTAATTAAGACGGCTTTGACTTTTGGTCATTAGACTAATAAAACTTGAATTAGGAAGGCTAAGAATGCTTACAAAGGCTCTTAGCACGAATTAGGAGCTTAAGAAATCTTGCTTGAAGTCCAGAGAGCTCCAGAGAATAAGTTTAGAATGATTTTGTGAACGAGCAAGTTCATGGTTGCAACATAAGGTCCTTATATAGTGATTTAGATGCAACAAGATCAATCCAACAAGGTCTACACATGTTTTCTGATCATCCCAGGTGTCCCCTATGCATGAAATACCACTGGTGCAGCCCCTGAATTCGAAAACCATGCATCTAAGGTGGTGGAACAGGTTGAACAGGCAGCTGTCCATTTTTCTGCCCAGTTACAGGTCTTACGGACCGTAAGCTAAGGGCCTTACGGTCCGTATCCGCTTTTTAATCTTTATCGCCCAGATCAGCTACCTTACGGTCCGTAAGGTGGTCTCTTTGCGGTCCGTAAGACTTGGTCAGAAGACAAAAAATTTGAGAATTTTTAACATTTGACCATGCAACCTATCATACCTCGAATCTTTGGTTATTATTAGTAGCAAGGGCCCTCATGATCAGGTCTGAAACATTCAGAATGCATTCCATGCATTAGTGTTGCCTTGGAGTCTTGTGAAAAGGCCATTAAATGTAGATTTGTCACATTATATTCATGTGATCCCATTTCTTTGAATGTTGATTTATTTATTACAAGATTAACCAGATACTCATGAAATCCTTATAAGATTTTCATGAGAATGTAAAAATGTTAAAAGGTCACTCAGAGGTAATAATTTAACATGTTGACTCTTTTAATCACTTCATGTATCTTTTTACTTGATCCGGGTTCATACCACGCTTTAAATTTCATGACACGTGTCTTTATTATATTGGGCATGATTTTATGAGGTGTTACATCCTCACCCCCTTAAAAGAAATCTCGACCTCGAGATTTACTGAAATAAAAGAGGGTACTTCTGTTTCATTGTGGACTCAACCTCCCACGTGTATTCGGGACCTCTACGGGCATCCCATTTAACCTTCACAATTGGTACGTGCTTCTTTCGAAGCTTCTTAACCTGACGATCCTCAATCGACAAAGGTTTTCAACAAACTTTAAGCTCTCATCTATATGCACGTCCTTATGTGACATGGCTAGCGATTCATCGGCTAGACATTTCTTCAGATTGCAGATGTGGAACGCATTATGAATTCCACTGACCTCTTCAGGTAGGTTTAACTTGTAAGCCACTGTTCCGACACATTCGATGATCTCGAATGGTCCTATGTATCTAGGGCTTAACTTGCCTTTCTTGACAAATCGCATTACCCCTTTCCAGGGTGATACCTTAAGTAACACTTTGTCACCTACCTCGAATTTTAGAGGTTTACGCCTTTTATCTGCGTAGCTTTTCTGCCTATCCCTGGCAGCTTTGAGACGATCACGTATCTGCATAATTTTATCTGTCGTCTCCAAGACTATATCAGGTCCTGTTAGTTGGATGTCTCCAACTTCTGCCCAACAAACGGGCATCCTGCACTTTCTTCCATACAAAGCTTCAAAAGGTGCAGCTTGAATACTGGAGTGATAGCTATTATTATACGAGAATTCAATTAATGGAAGATGATCATCCCAACTTCCACCTAAATCAATGACACAAGCCCTTAGCATATCTTCCGGTGTTTGAATTGTACGCTCACTCTAACCATCCGTCTGAGGATGATATGCAGTGCTGAAATTTAATCGAGTGCCCAAGGATTGCTGAAAGCTTTTCCAAAAGTGAGACGTATATCTCGTATCCCTATCAGAGATAATAGACACTGGCACTCCGTGGAGAGATACAATCTCATCTACGTACAGCTGAGCTAACTTATCTGAGCTGTGTGTTTCCTTAATAGGTAAGAAGTGGATTGACTTAGTCAACCTGTCAACTATGACCCAGATAGTATCATTTCCTCGCTTTGTCTTCGGTAACTTTGTGATGAAATCCATAGTTACCATTTCCCACTTCCAGGTGGGAAGTTCAGGCTGTTGTAGCAAACCTGACGCCTTCTGGTGTTCTGCTTTAACTTGAGCACACGTCAGACATTTGGCCACATAAGTGGCTATAGATTTCTTCAAACCTATCCACCAGTAATTTGCCTTTAAATCCTGGTACATCTTGTCACTACCAGGGTGAACATAATACTTGGAACTATGGGCTTCTTGGAGGATAACGTCCTGAAGTCCTCCATAGATTGGAACCCATATTCGTCCATTCAATCTTAGGATTCCATCATTGCCATATGATAGCTGCTCAGCAGTTACTCCCAACTTTTCATTCTGATAGTTGGCTTCCAATACAGCTTCCTTCTGAACGGCTAACAATCTTTCATTTAAGTTGTTCTTCAATTCAATGCTCTTGGCATTGATTCTAATGGGCTTAACCCTTTCCTTTCTGCTCAAAGCATCGGCGACCACATCCGCCTTACCCGGATGGTATCAGATTTCACAATCATAATCATTCAGTGTCTCCATCCATCGACGCTGTCTCATGTTCAGATCCTTCTAGTTGAACAAGTGTTGAAGGCTTTTATGATCAGAATAGATCACACACTTGGTACCATATAAATAATGCCTCCAAAGTTTTAGTGCAAATACAACGACACTTAATTCCAAATCGTGGGTGGTGTAATTCTTCTCGTGCACTTTTAATTGTCAAGAAGCATAGGCAATAACTTTTCCCTTCTGCATGAGCACACACCCCATACCTGTATGTGATGCATCGCAGTATACCAAAAACTCTTCTATTCCCTCAGGCAACGTTAACACAGGAGCATTGCTCAACTTTTGCTTAAGAATCTCAAATGATTCTTGCTTCTTTGGACCCCAGTCAAATTTGATATTCTTGCAAGTCAGTGAAGTTAGGGGCGCTGCAATTCTTGAGAAATGTTCAATAAAACGCCTATAATATCCTGCCAGACCCAAGAAGCTGCGAATCTCTGTGGGCGTCTTCGGATCTTGACAATTCATGATAGCTTCAATCTTAGCGGGATCCACCTGGATACCATGCTCACTAACCACATGTCCAAGGAATTGGACTTCACGAAGCCAAAATTCACACTTTGAAAACTTGGCTAAGAGCTTTTCTTGCTAAAGTAGTTTAAGGATACAACGAAGGTGTTTCTCATGATCAGCCTGGTTCTTCGAATAAATAAGAATGTCATCAATGAAGACGATGACAAACTTGTCCAAGTAGGGTTTGCAAACGCGATTCATGAGATCCATGAACGCTGCTGGTGCATTAGTGAGCCCAAAAGGCATCACTAAGAACTCGTAGTGACCATAGCGAGTTCTGAATGCAGTCTTGTGTACATCTTCATCTCTAACCTTCAGCTGATGATAACCTGACCTTAAATCAATCTTGGAGAAGTAGCTTGCCCCTTGCAATTGATCGAACGGATCATCGATCCTGGGCAATGGATATCTGTTCTTGATTGTAACCTTGTTCAGCTCTTGATAATCAATGCATAAACGCATTGATCCATCCTTTTTCTTCACAAACAGAATCGGTGCTCCCCAGCGAGATGAACTAGGTCGGATAAATCCTTTTGCCAACAATTCATCCAGTTGATTCCTCAACTCTTTCATCTTAGTCGGTGCTAATCTGTAAGGTGCTCTTGCAATAGGTGCTGCTCTAGGAATAATGTCAGTTCTGAACTCCACTTGCCTATCTGGTGGTAAACCAGGTAGTTCTTCAGGGAAAACTTCTGGATATTCAGAAATGACAGGGATATCTTCAACTTTGGGCTTTGGTTCATCAATTGTCACTTGTGCCATATAGATGACACAACCTTTCTTCATGCACCTTGATGCCTTAAGCATAGACACTTGCTTAGGCAACCCATGTTGAGTGTCTCCCTGAATTGTCAACGACTCACCATAACGTGTTTTAATAACCACTTACTTCTTATCACAAACGATCTGAGCTTGGTTATGAGATAACCAATACATGCCTATTACTATGTCGAATCCAGCTAGTTTTAAAGGAAGCAAAGACAATGTAAAAGAGTGGTTCCTAATGGATATGAAACATCCATCTAACATGGTTGAAGCAGTTTCTATGGTACCATCGGCCAATTCTACTTCATACTTTATGCTTAGGGTTTTAACAAGTAGATTTAATAATTTACAAAACTTATTATCTACAAACGACTTATCTGCACCTGAATCAAATAATACCCTTGCATAAACATCATTGATAAGGAAGGTACCTAGTATCACGTTGTCATTCTGGATCACTTCTTGAGCATTCATTTGGAAGACCCGAGCATTGGTCTTCTTGCCTTCTTCAGGCTTCTTGGCATACTTTGGGCAGTTGGACTTGATATGCCCTTTCTCGTTACAATTGTAACAAGTTGCATCCTTAATCTTTTTACAATCCAATGTCTTATGCTCAGAAGACTTACAGATCCCACAAGCTCTTGGCTATGATTGGGACTTTGATTCATACCTGCACTTTCCCAGATGGCGCTTCTTGCAGGTCTTGCATTTGGGCTTCTCACTCGACTGTTGGTCCTCTTTCTTGAACCCTGAACTCTTCTTGTGATCAGAGTTCCCTTTGTGCTTCTTGTCTGAATGGTGTGAGTTATCATCCTCACGTTTTCTCTTCCCAGCATCAGAATTCCTAAGCGATCTCTGCCTGACCGCATCAAGGGTAAGAGATAATGACAAATCAGCTACTGATCTAAAGGTAGTAGGTCTTAATGCTTTCACACTCGCTTTGATTTCCAGGGCTAAACCCCCAATGAAACGGGCTATACGCTTTGGTTCCGGTGTCACCAAGTATGGAACCAATCGAGATATGGTATTAAAACTCGTGAGATATGCCTGACAGTCTAAGTTTTTCATAACTAATGTCGGAAAGTCAGTCTCGATCTTCTCAACTTCATGTTGAGGACAGAAATTCTCTTTGATCAACACAACAAACTGAGCCCCTGTTAAGTTGTATAACGGAATCTTTCCAGTAGCTTGGATCAAAGACCTCCACCAAGCTAGGGCTTCTCCCTTGAATGACTGTGAAACATACTTCACAATATCTTTCTCAGCACATCCACTAATATCGACCACCGTATCCATCTCATCTAGCCACGTCATGCAATCAATGGCGCCTTTTTCCCAGTAAAATCTTTGGGCTTACAGGAGATGAAATACTTATATGAACAGGTCTTTGCATGTGGCTCTTGATCGAATATAATCTTCTTAGATGGGATACTGTGCTGATTTGAGGAGTGTTGGGCATCATCCTTCTTCGACTCATGAGATTTAGAAGGTGGCTTACTGTGAGCTACAGAGTGAGTCTTTGATCGTGTACCACTAGACTCTCTAAATTGCCTGTCCATGGCTTTAGAAATAGCATTGTCAATCAATGCTTGAAGTTCCACACCAGTTACATGGATTCTGGTAGTATCATGATTCTCTACAGGGTGACTGTTGATTTCTTCAGATTCTGCCATGTAGCTTGATTGCTACATAAAATAATGATAATGAGTCATTCAGAATTCTATAACAGGATTGTCATCTTGTTAATTTTTATTAACCATGGTATTAATAAATCGTATTGGTTAATTTACTAGGCATATTCATTCAGAATTTTCATTATAATTATCCTCAGTTATAATTTATTTAAATATTATAATGGCACAAAAGGCCAAGTCATAAGGACAAGTTTAAATTATAAGCCAAGATCTTATAAGATCGAGGCATTATGGCTTGAATCATAGTTCATTACCTTTCTTGACAGGGAGTTATAAACTACAACTGTCTTTTGTCTTATGTGACAATGATTATGGCCCGTAATCATTACATCACTAATGGATGTTTAAAATAATAAGAAAGGAACTGGAAGGATCCAATATAAGGATGACTTATGTGATTTTATCGAATCACATTTTCCTGGAGTGTTAACATGTTTTCAGATGTTAACAAGGATTTTGAATCTTACAAGGAACTACCATCATGGCCCGGTCTTAAAATGACACATGGCTAGGTTTTGCCTTTAAGATTTTCTTTTATATATAATGGCATAATTATTTTTTTAAAAGGAATGTTATTTTAATTTATTTCATATTTTATATTTATGCATATAATGACAAAAATGAAAATTTTAATTAAAAATTCCACTAAAATTAAAAGAGTACATATTTGCCCTAAACGGGACTTTAACAGAAATAACTTGCCCACGCAGGGGCTAAACTTAAAATACAAGTCCTTGCAGGGACTGAATAAATAAATGGATGTCCATGCAGGGACTTGATTGAAATAAGGAAATTACAATACAAATAAATAAATAAGGAATCTTCAAAAGTCCCTTTTCTTCTTTCCTTTGATTAGATTCGCCAGACCTTTGAGAAATCCTCAGTGGCTCATACGCTCTTCTTGGACCTCCCGCTCCACCTGGCTCAACCTTTGAAGAATTTCCTGTTGCTGCGGTGGCGGTATCAATGGCGGCTGTGGCGGCTGCTGATGCGGAGGTTGAGGAGGTGGCGGGTATGGATACCCAAAAGCTTGGTACCCAGACTAGTATGGGACTCCTTAGGGCCCCTCAGGATGAAGAGCATTGTAGTTCGCCGCTATAAGGTATGGGTCAACTTCGGCGTAGTTGTAGTTAGTATGGGCTGGCTGCTCAAAAGGGTTATACGCCACTGCACCGGTGTATGAAGGAATTGGGTTATCATAACCCACTGGTGGCGGTGCGACTGGCGCAGAGTCCACATCGGAAACGGGGTTTGAAGGCCCACCCATCTGTGGGTCTTCATATAGTGGCGGGTAATGACTGCCACTTGAATGCTGAGGGGTGCTGAAATGGAATCCCCCTCGCACGAACATCCGTGCTCCTGATCTCCTATGCCTCGGTGGCTCCGGAGGCGGTTGCTGCTCTGGCGGTGGTGGTGGCGGTGGAGTGGCCGCTACAAAACGTGAATCCTCAGAGGGATCATGTTGCTGCTGCTGCTGCAATGGGTTGTAAGAGGGAGTAAACATCCAGTCGTATTGGGCAAACCTTGCCTCATAGCTGTCTGGACCACGATAAGGTGATCCATGAAAAGACGACCCATCCGAAATCTCGATGGGGTGAGTAGGTGTCCCAGATGGTGGTTCGGCGGGATCTGGGTCATCATCCATCTCCATGTCCTGAGCTTCAGGGAAATGCTCTTCGGGGCCCAATGGGTTATGACCCATTGGTTCTTCAATCTGATTTGCCTTGTTAATCTGGCTCTGGAAATATGGGGTCGGGTCCTGGAAGGCCCGATGTGAGGTTGACCGCCGCAACGGCAAGAAAGAGTGGTGTGAATCTTCGGGCTCGTTCTCCGATTACGGCCCAAAGGAATGATGGTAAGAGGGTGATGAACTTAGCGAGACAGATCACCTCGCGGGCTCCAAATAGGTCCTCTAGTCTTCTTGAGGACTGGTGCTCATGGTAACAGACGGAGTTCGCCGGTGGGAAGGTCCGGCCTCGTGATCGTTGGGGGCGTTGAATGACCCTTTGCCTCGTCCTCCTCTTCGAAACCTTGGCAGCATTTTGTTGAACATATCAAAACAAACAAAAGAAACAACAAAGGAAAACAATAAAGGACAAAATAAAAAAAATTAGGATTAGTCCTAAGTTCTTTGTCTAGACTCGGAAGTCGAGGAATGTGCAAACTGTGTCATTGAGATTAAACACAAAAAGGCTAGTGTTTAATTCACTCAATGTTGGCTCTGATACCAACCTGTCACACCCCGATATTTCCACGTATTACCGGTGGGCCCGATGGGGAGTATCGTGACGTAGTTGATATCATCATAGACAATTTATCATAGTTTAATACACAGCGGAAGTCGAAAGATAAAAACATTACAAACCGAATGGAAGTAATATCAATTGTTACAAAAACGTTTGTAAGGGATCCACTGGCGGATCAAAGTTAAAAGGAACATTGTTCAACAGATTTATAAACATCTAAGCTTTCAAGACTCTTTATTGATGCTAGGAGTAGCCAGCCTATTCCGCCTAGTACCTGCACTTAGCCTTTTGGAAAATACGTCAGTTTACACTGGTAAATACAATTAACCGACTCATTTTGAAAATGTTTAAGAAAATTGATTTAAATGCACAAGGCACAAATAATCTTTTATAACTTGGGATAATTATTTAAAAATAAACTTGTTAAAGAATTACATGTTTATTATACGTTCAGTAGCCCAGGTTGAAAACCGGGTTAAAAATTAATAGACACACCACATAATATATCCCACGGCGAGTTATTCTCGAACAGGTGGGTACATTATTTTTACATACGCACTGGCAGGTGTAAGCCTACACCCCGTGCTTAAGTCATGACCATTTCAATGAATGAGCCGAGGATATCCAGGACATGGTCATTAACCCCCCAAAGCCTTAGAATAAAAAAAAACAGATTAAACGGGTTATCTAAATAATTTAACCTTCATACGATTAAAAATTCTATACCCGACCAAGCGGTATTTTATATACCGTACCCCAAGCCCATATAAGGGAAAATAAGTTAAAAGTCTTTACCTGAGCAAATTATACAAATTTATCCCATCCGTACAAATCAGCAAGTGCAAATATCTTTTATTGGTCTCCTAAATCTGGAACGAAGGTTTTAATTAACCTATTAGATTCCTAACGGGTCTTACTTAAATTTAAACTTAGACCGGTTAGTTTCAAAGAAAGGTATATGGTTCAAAACGCATGATTAAGAGAAGATCAGATTAGAATGTGATTTAGACCCGACAAGTATGAATACTTGTCTAATATGGGTAAACTAAACACATTTTGGATTTTGAAGTGAAAATGATAAGGTTTGACCCGTTTCGATTAATTTATGCAAACTAGTTACATAAACCGTACCGAATGCGATAAATGCATAACGGGTAACCAAATGAGTCATGAATAGGTTTCCTAAGTTAATATGCCTTAAATATGTTGTGATATCAGTAGGATATCTTCCATTATGCCCAAAACGGATTTAAAATCAATTTAAGCCCCGTAGGGGTATTTTGGTCATTTTAAGGATTATAAAAGAGATTAAATAATAATCTGAGGTTCTGGTCTAAAATGATCAGTAAAAATATTTAATTTAATAAGTTATATCAGTAGGTTATTGCTTATATGTGAAATTTATCATTTATAACCAAACTATGCACCGTAGGGGCATTTTGGTAATTTCACATAAGCTTTAAAGGTCAAATTTAGAAATCTGAGTTCAAAACTTTTGCTTACTGTTAAATTATAAAAATTTACTTAAAACATCAGTAGGTATTAAGTCTTATATACCAAAAATAGTTTTAACCCATACTATGCGTTTAAAACGCGTAAAAGTCGGTTTTTGGCGATTTTCGGGTTGTATAAGGAAAGCTGAGGTTTTTATTAGTACAGAAGGCTTAACATATTTTATTTATCATATAAAATCAGTATCAAAAATTTTGGTATCAAAATGTTATGTAAAACTCATTTCATTAGCAAAAAGGGTATAACCGTCAATTACCGAATCAAAGCAAGAACCCTATGCCATGATCAGTTTAAAAATAAATAAAAATCTTCAAAAATACCAGAATATTATATTATATCAGTGGGTAAAAGGTTTGGTGTCAAAATTTGGGTTTAGATAGGCTATATGCTAATAATGTCGTTTAATTATTAAAAGCTTTCAAATTACGATATTGAGCATAACTCCTAATTTATACCTCAAACTGATGTTAAATTTTCTAGGACATGTTTATAAATCAGTAACAAAGGTTTTTGTCCTCTCACATTTTCAAAAATCTCGTTTTAAGGTCAAAAGGCATGATGGTCAATATTTAAGCAATTAACGGAAACATGCAAATGAATCGGATTAATTAGGAACCAAGTTGTATAACCTCATAGGGTTATACTAACCTATAACCTGGTCCTAATGGAACTCTAAGGCATATCTAAACTAAGCTAAATCGGGTTAGAACTGAAAGTCAAAGCAAAAGTCTATTTTTGTGACTTTCGGTTCCGAACCGAGCCTAAACTCAAAATTGTCGGGTTGAACATGCTTAGACATGTTCTTACATTAATTACCAAGTTATATAAGTGTTAAAACAGGTTTCATGGCTTCTACATTGTTAATTATGAGTTTATTTGCAAAATAGCTTTCTATTGACTTTTTAATATTAAGTTTGACCCGAGAATTGACCAAGTTAGAGTGATAATCAGGGGGTACCCTTTTAAGGACTTATTACCCACATAATTACTAAATCATAGCCACTTTCAATTCAAAAAATGACTGGACCATTAGTGATTAATCACTAAGTCAAAGCTTAATTACGACGGCTTTGACTTTTGGTCATTAGACTAATAAAACTTGAATTAGGAAGGCTAAGAATGCTTACAAAGGCTCTTAGAATGAATTAGGAGCTTAAGAAATCTTGCTTGAAGTCCAGAGAGCTCCAGAGAATAAGTTTAGAATGATTTTGTGAATGAGCAAGTTCATGGTTGCAATATAAGGTCCTTATATAGTGATTTAGATGCAACAAGATCAATCCAACAAGGTCTACACATGTTTCCTGATTATCCCAGGTGTCCCCTATGCATGAAATACCACTGGTGCAGCCCCTGAATTCGAAAACCATGCATCTAACGCGGTGAAACAGGCTGAACAGGAAGCTGTCCATTTTTCTGCCCAGTTACAGGTCTTACGGACCGTAAGCTAAGGGCCTTACGGTCCTATCCGCTTTTTAATCTTTATCGCCCAGATCAGCCACCTTACGGTCTGCAAGGTGGTCTCTTTGCGGTCTGTAGGACTTGGTCAGAATACAAAAATTTTGAGAATTTTTAACATTTGACCATGCAACCTATCATACCTCGAATCTTTGGTTATTATTAGTAGCAAGGGCCCTCATGATCAGGTCTGAAACATTCAGAATGCATTCCATGCATTAGTGTTGCCTTGGAGTCTTGTGAAAAGGCCATTAAATGTAGATTTGTCACATTATATACATGTGATCCCATTTCTTTGAATGTTGATTTATTTATTACAAGATTAACCGGATACTCATGAAATCCTTATCAGATTTTCATGAGAATGTAAAAATGTTAAAAGGTCACTCAGAGGTAATAATTTAACATGTTGACGCTTTTAATCACTTCATGTATCTTTTTACTTGATCCGGGTTCATAACACGCTTTAAATTTCATGACACGTGCCTTTATTATATTGGGCATGATTTTATGAGGTGTTACAGCTGGACACAGCCCCGTGTGCAGGCGAGATTCTGACACTTTTTGTTCGTATTCTGACTAAAAGTCAGACGAGAATCTTTTGGTGGACACGGGGGCGTGCTGACCTGGACACGGCCCCGTGTCTAGAAGCTGTTTATGAAGTTTTGTCTATTTTTAAGGAATTTATCCGGATCGGGTGGTTCCTTACTGGACGGAACAACACTGAAGTGCGTGAGATACCTTAGTTGCTCTAGATTAAGACGAGAACGCAAGAGGTTATCGGAGAGGGTGATTCCTATGCTAAATGTAGGTGGACAAGTCTAACCCTTATCCGGGCTCTCGTTAAAGAAGGTGTATGTCGAATCGCTCAGGTCTATGTATGCATCGACTGAAGTCGATGGGGAGTCCTTCACAGCATAATCGACACAGGGACGACTATCGCTCAAGTCTTCACGAGAGTTGGAGGAGATTTCGGGAGCGACGATGTTGTTTTTATCCGAATGCGATCTCAATAATTCTTCTTGGGTGTTGTCTTGAGATGAATTGGTTATGTCCATCTCAAGCTCTTTTATCCAATTAAGAATTAGATCTTCCATTTGAAATAATTCTTCAAGAAGCATTTCATCTAGAAGGGACGATTGCGAGCATTCGAGGGAGAGATAGGGATTATTTTTACTTTCGCCCATCTTAAGGCTACAGGAAAACAATGGGTCTATATAGTGGGGCTTGTAATTTAAAAAGTAACATTTTAAATCTTCATGAGGGCCACCACATATTTGACACCACGTACCATAAGAAGCGTGAAAGTAAAAATTATCAGTATCACTCATGATTGTGTCAGAAATTACCAGCTGTCGGGAACTTACAGCTATGTTTTTAGTATCTGAAGCTTGGGCACGGGGCGCGTTTAGTGGGCATGGCCCCGTGTTCAGCTACTGTCTGACTTAAAACAGGATTGCCAGTACCAAAGATTGGGCACGGGGCGTGTTCAGCGGGCACGACCCGTGCTGAGCTCTGCAGAAGCTGAAAAATTTAGAAAAATCTTAAAAAAAATAGAAAAAAATGATTAGGCCGTTGATTCCTAACTTTCTTAAAATCCTTGTGTCCCCGGAAACGGCGCCAAAAACTTGATGTGCGTGTCGTGTTATATAATTTTAATTATATTTTAAGCCCTTTTTAACACTTTCGTCAAGTTTTAAATTTATAAAACATGATATTTTACTAACACTAAACACACATATGGGCAAGTGCACCCATCGTGAACATAGTATAGCGTTGGTAAGATACCGAGGTCGTCCAAGGACACAATAGCTTTTAGTACCGGTTTATCCTCAACGTCTAATCAAATCAAAAATTTAGAAAAGGGTTTTAAATATGAAAATAAAAACTAAAAATGTTGAAAATAAAAATAAAATAAAACAGATAGACAAGATGAATCACTTGGATCCGACTCGCCTTTAGTGTAACCTTTGATGTTTTCCGCACTTTTGCACTTTTTAAGAGATTATCTTAGTTATAGTAGTAGGCACCTCTTTTGAAGGTGCGTTACCCTCAACCCAATAGTTTGAGTCAGCAAGGATACAATCCTAAAGGGTTGGATTATTGAAAGATAAAAAAAATCAGTTATTAATGCGTAATGTGGTAGGCCCCTCTTTTGAAGGTGACGTTACCCTCGGCTAAGTGGTTTGAGTCAGCAGGGATACAATCCCAAGTAGCCGGGTTAATGTATTAATTGTAGTTTACATATGAGGGGATCAAGCCATTCGCACCCCCGCCATCCAATACCAGTGGGTATTGAAGGAGGTCCTAGTAAGCTTGACCCAGGTCCTTGCAGGATATATACACTGAAAAAGGCAAGAACCTTACCAAACCATTCCCTTAACCCCCGACCAGGTAGCCAACATATCTCTATATAGACCGTAGAGATATGAATAGTGTAAATCTTTTATTTTATATAGACAGTAAAATAACGCCAAGATACCACGGACAAATGATAAGGAAGTTTCACCTTCAACATAAGACACTACTTATTAAATTCATTAATACAAAACCAAATAAAAAGTGCGAAAAGATTAAAAAACAAAAGTATTACACTAAATGCTTGTCTTTACCAAGTGATGTAAGAGACTTAGGCAAACATGGCCTTTGATTGTCAAGAACTCTTACTATCAATCTTGGATCCAGAGAGTACTACACACACTCTATGATGGATGATGGTGGTGGATGATAGTGGTGGAAGGTGGGTGAAGTGTGAGAGAGGTGGTTTGCCAAGGGATGCCTTTGAAGTGAACCAAGCACCTCTATTTATAGCCTGCACAGAAGCCCAGACACGGCCCTGTATCCAATGGGCACGGCCCCGTGCCCATCCACTCTCTCTTTCTTCATTAAATGCAGTTTGTCTGTATTAGTTGACCACACCCTCGTGTTCGTTGGGCACGACCCCATGTGCAGAAGCGTATATCAAGATTTGGTTGAATTCTGCGAATCTTAGAGTTGACCACGGCCCCGTGTTGAGCTGGGCATGCCCCCGTGTGGGAAATAGAAGCTTCTACACTTTTGTCTTTTCTGCAGACACTTGGGCACGCCACCGTGTCTGCTGGGCACAGGGCGTGTTCAGCCTTCTGATTTCTTGTTTTTTGCTTGGGAAGATGCTGTCGAGGGGTCGGGCATGCCACGTTTATTCCTTTCTTGTATTTATGTTAGATTTGGCTGCATTTTTTATTCTTTTGTTCATTTAAGCTCATTTAACCCTGAAAATACAAAAGGAAGACAAAAGCACACTTTTTCCAACATTAGTACTAAAAAAGAGTTAGTTTTATGCCTCATTTGATGTAATTTATATGTTGCATTTTACACACATCAATGTGTAAATTGTAATTGATTAGATTTTAATATCAACTTGATGCGAAATTTAAACATTAGATATAAAATTTCATATGAGATTGTTTAAAATTAATTGATACTCATTATAATTGAAGAAATTTTAGAAATTATTTTGCAAATTTTGCGTAGATTTTTTCCGATTAGCAAAAAACAAATGTGATATAAGATTTCATTTGATGTGAGATATCTCAAAATTTAGTGTTACATGTTATTTGTTAATTTATCTGCTTATAAATATAAATGCAGTATCATTTTGATGTGATTTGGAGTAATTCGAGGATTTATTGTTGTAGTTATGAATAATCTGTAATGTTTTGCTGTTTTAAGATCCAAATTTGGTGTTTATTTGTAGGACTAGCTTCCTTTATTCAGTATATGTTGAATTTAATTATGAAGTAAGTAATTGAAGGGGCCTATGTTACAAATATACAACTAATACTATTAATTTGTGAACAAGAGACTCAATTTGTAATCCACATATACATATATATACACACATATATGTGCGTATATACTTTTAGGATCAACTCTTAAATATGCCACACTAGCAGTAGATCTTGTCATGGTAGCTTCTTCCATGACAGTTACATATAAGATATGACTCCATTGAAGTTTATGTTGTAAACATACACGCATAGGATCTCATATTATCTTATTTAGAAGAACTTCACTTGTGACAGGAGCACGCGTGTGTCAAGATAATCACACTGTTAAATTTCTAACTTTTCATACTTTTTTTTTTATAAAAATAGCTACATACTATGCATCTGCGTGACGTATGCCCTTGAGAGATTGGTGTGTAATATTATATTATGTATGATATTTATGTAAAAATACGCATGTGAGGATCTCACATTATCTTACTTTAGAAGAACTTCACATGTAAGAGGAGGGTGTGTGTCAATATAATCACATTGTTAAACTTATGAACTTTCATACTTTAAACTTTTTTATCAAAAAATAGCTAGATACTATGCATATGCGTGACATATACCTTTTAGTGATCGGGTATGCAGTAGTATAGTATAGTAAGATATTTATATAAATATATGTTTGTGATGATCTCACATTATCTTATTTTTAGAAGAATTTACTTGAACAGGAGGGTGTGTGTCAAGATAATCACATTGTTAAAATTATGAACTTTCTTACTTTCAATTATTTATATAAGAAAAGATAGATACTATGCATCTGCGTGACGTTTGCCCTTTAGTGATCGCGTATGCAATATTATAGTATGTATGATATTTATGTAAACATATGTGTGTAATGCTCGCACATTATCTTATTTTAGAAGAACTTCACTTGTAACAAGAGTGCGTGTGTCAAGATAATCACACATTTAAATTTATAAACATTCATGTTTCTATCTATATAAAAATAGCTAAATACTATGCATCCGTGTGACATAAGCCCTTTAGTGATTGGTATGTAATATCATATTATGTAAATATACGCGTGTGAGGATCTGCAGGAGTGTGGCGTAAGCCCTTTAGAAATCGGTATATAATATTACATTACGCATTATATGAAGTATCACGTGGATGAAATAGTATACCGATTTATTAATATACTCTAGATTCCAATGCTTTTTTACTATATATCATATTAGTACCTGCCAACATAACCAATGAAGTATCACGTGGATGAAATAGTATACCAATTTATTAATATACTCTAGATTCCAATGTTTTTTTTACTATATATCATATTAGTACCTTCCAACATAACCATATGACCAAATTATTTCTTATATTTTTTTTAGCAATGGCTGTTGAGATCGTGCGGGAGATAGGGCAGGGGTTGCAATTGGGGATTTTTTGGAACAATTTGTTCCATTACCAAAACCTTATGTGCGCCTATTTGGAGCTGCAACAAATGAAGTAGGCCGTCCACTTGTAAATATAGTTGGCCTAAGTGCTAGTGACTATAACTACGTGGTTCTAATCGAGTTACCTTAAGTTCAGTTTTCTGACAGTAAGTCTCTTTTTGTCTAAATATAAATCAAAGGTTACTATCATGATTAAGTGATAAAAGAGTTAAGTTAACCCGAAACATTGTTTGTCCAAGTATTTTGAAAAACATAATCTACTTTTTTCAATAAAATGATTTAGCAGGTTTTATGGATTAGAAAGGTATAATGTATTTGTAGGTCACCCGACTATTCAATAAGTTGCATTAAGAAAATATGCAAAGGAGATTTTAGAGGTCACACAAGTATCAATTTGGTTTCGTTATACAAGTCCGACAAAAGACTTGTTAGGAAATTTGTAAAGCGATATAATGCCTCGGAATCTACTAAAAATATCATTTTAAATGGTTCGCCAAAAGTATTTGACTAAATTACAAGGGCATTTTTTGTAATTCCCAAAAATCTTTTTACATTAATTGACATGAACGGAAGTAAATTGATACGCTGGTGGTCTTTAATTTTTTTTTTTGATATTCCTGGCTTTAGCGCAACACAATCTTTGAAATATATGGTTGGCCTATGTGTATACACAAGTGCATATGTCTATCGCTTCCGTCAATCACATATTGTGGCTTAATCAGATGTAACAAGTCTGGTGCTGAATAGAGGAAAACATAAAGATTATATGTGTTTGAGTTAGTTCGTACGAATGGACATCTTGATTCGTATGAATGGAAATTGGGTCTTTAATTGTCATTTTGTTCCAAATCAGCCTATTCATACGGATGGACCTACTCCATTCGCACGAATGAGTAAATGCCTAACAAAAGGCTTTTTTGATCGCAATGACGAGACGAGTCTCTAGAAAAAAATGGTGATTTGAATTTTTTTTCTAGTTTTTAACGACCAAGCTGGGTTGTTCGGAGACACCGTCTGGGGCTTCAGCGAATAGATTTGATGATGCGATCACAGATTGTGGAAATTAGTGGGGTAGTCATGATACTGGTGCAGACTGATTATCATCTGGGTTATCTAACTATTAATGGGCCGTAATGTAAAATCCGCAATGATGAAAAACTGACGTTTGGAGCTAAAAATGTCACATTTTCGGCATAGTCGAGTTTTTCAGAGATAAAAAAGGACTGAATTACTCAATTTGAGGGGGAATTCAGTGAAAAGACGTCAGAATTTACAAAAATGTGGGGGAATAAAAATTTCATATTGAAATTCAAACATTTTTGAAATTCGTGACGATGCAACAGTATTCAGGAGGTTCCGACTTTAGGATTGTCTGGAGATGTACAGGATCTGGATTCGTGAATTCGCGATCATTGGAAGTTCAAACTCTACAGATCAGGGTCAGATTGACGTCTTAGGGTTTGAGTCCCGGGCCTTTGTCAAGCCAGTCAACAGGATTAGCATCAGGAGGTGCATCTGTATTGTGGATACTTATAAGATATCACAGACGTGTGATAGTCTAAAGTGTCAGAATGGTTAATCTTCGAGCAGATGATTTTTTTTCGGACTAACCGCTAGGGAATGATGATGTTTGTTGGTTAATTTGCTGCCGGAACTAGCGGAGAAGAGTATATATCTGTTATTGTGACTGAAGATGAAGAATGTGAATCTGATCGTGAATGAATGTTTCTGAGATCTGAATGCGTTATCAGATTATTCATTATCCGATGAAGATTTGCTGATTGTGGAGAATACCGTTTAGACTTATCAATCATTCTTGAAGGTTCTTAAAGGTGATCACGGAAAACGGGATTTCAGATTTTCGTGGGTATTCTTAAACTTGAAGGTTATTGGTGTAGTGTTTGAAGTTTCTATCAATTGTCGGTTGGGTTTTTGAACATTAAAATATCAAGCAGGCGGAATGCGCGATCGATGGTGCTGAAATGGTATATCAAAAACCGAACACGGATGTGGTTAAAGCCGAAACAGAGAAGTTGCATTGATTAGTTTCAAGTTGATGATTATTCGTGAAGATTGCAGTTGAGCAAATCAGAGGAGGGGTCGTGAACTATGCAAACAAAGACCTGAACATTCATTTCAGGGGGAATTTGTGTATAACATTGTCAAAAGCAAACCCAAATCATCAATCAAGCGGGAATCTATTGAAGATTTCAAGATGCCCGATTGAAGTTGCAGAATATTCAAAACACGGCTCTAAGTTTTCAATGAGACGATTCGACAGTGACAGCCAAGGGGGAATCTGTTGGTGCATATATTGTATGTGCGCCACTGTGCGAATAGGCTAGATAGAGCGTGTGTTGAATATTGTATAGAATAGTGTGAAATCTGTTATGAACTGAAATATTTTGTGATGAAATAGTTCCTTCGTACGAAGGGAGTCCCTTCGTACGACAAACACTTTAGTTAGTTCGTACGGATCCACAAGACCAAACCTAGGTTCATACGAAGGCACTAGGTGAGTTCGTACGAAGGCATGATGCCTATATATATGGGTGTTGGGGTCTTGTGTTGGATAAGCTTTTGGTTCCCAAAGGGGAGATGTTGTCCAACTGATTTCACGGGTATGTAACTTCAAACATTGAATAGAAGCCAGATTAAATTGACTTGTTCGGTATCGATTCTACTTCTACTCCTTTCTTATCAATAATACTTCACTGAACCGGTTATCTCGGGACCAAAACTCCGTCAAACCTACTGGATCCTGGAATCTTAGTCTGGCATGAGAGGTGGAAGGTCCCTGCAAGTGAAAAACATGGAGTTTGTTTGTTTTTGTATATAAATAAAACATAAATCAAAAACCCTAAAAATAGAAAAATTTAAAAAGCTAAACAAATATGTTTTTATTTTGTCAAAAATCTGAAAAATGAAAAAAATATGTTTGTTTTTAAATTTGTTAAAAAATCAAAAATTTAAAAAATGTGTTGATTAAATACACCGAAACCCTCACGGTTGAACAAACATGATTATTTCACAAGTGATTAAATGGTTTTAACATTGTTAAAAATCATTGTGTTGTAAATCATGGAGGTACTTTATGCAATAACATGCTAAGCAGAAAATGGATGGCGAAATGAAGCTATCTACATCGGTTATAAAATTTTTAAATGTTTTGGATTGTACGGGGAGTAAAAATTTTGAAAATACAAACACATTTGAAAATTTGAAAAAGTAAAAAAGATGAGAAAATTCAAAAGAGTTTAGTGTAAAAAGAGGAAACGATAGTACGTCAGTAAACAATCACAGCATGCTAAAGAATTGGAAAGTCAAATGTGATAAACGGTCTCACTGATGATATGTCAGTAGGTTTTTACACACTTAGTAAATTAATTTCGAGATATAAACCTAAATATCAATAGCTTACTTATCTTATGGGGAACATCTCTCAGATATATGGACTTAGTACTCCGAAATTTCGTTTGCGAGGTTGCCTGATTCTGAGATACTAGGTCTGTATACTTTTTGATATCTGGGGTATTATCCTCGGTCTTCTGATTTTGCGTTAGCAATGGCCAAGACCTTGTATAGTACTTTGCGTGCTTCAA
This sequence comes from Helianthus tuberosus, assembly GCA_030545235.1. Classification (NCBI taxonomy): domain Eukaryota; kingdom Viridiplantae; phylum Streptophyta; class Magnoliopsida; order Asterales; family Asteraceae; genus Helianthus; species Helianthus tuberosus. The sequence goes on from CM060443.1 coordinate 117,152,850, forward strand.
AAAGCTATCCCTCTACATAAAAATTGAAAAATATCGAAAGATATAAATCAAGTGTAGTTGTAAAGAAGATCCCTAAGTGGGACACACCTCAAAGTCGAGCCTTCATCTCTTTGACTGAACAGTAGTTCATACATGAGCTCTCAAGGTCTCGCACTAACCAGAGTACAGATATCAATATAGTATATTCACCTGTAAGACTGAATCTAGGGAATCTTGATACGGGAGTATATTCTGAGATGGGACATGCGAATGAGTTAAGTTCTTAAAATACTAAATCTCGTATCTCGATTCAGTTGAAGTTTGTGTGAAAATTTAAGGGGATCAGTATACTGACAATCTAAGTGAATCGTTTAAAACTTAAAGTCTAAAAAGGTCAACAATGCTAGTGATTTGTCATAAACTGATATGATCCTCTGATGGGAACTCAAAACAAAAATATTGTTTGCAAATATTTCTTTACTGCATTTGTGGGACTTACTGGGTATGGTTGTTGGTTGTTGTTGTTGTTGTTGTCTTTACTGCATTTCATTAAAGAAAAATCACAAAAAGATTTTCAGAGTGTTTTAGCGTAAACTTTGAAAAATTCAAAAAGATTTTATATCTACTTTATCTTCGACAACCGTCTGAAGGCAGAAGTTTCAAAATCTAAAGTATGCTGAATATGTCCCTTAAAATAAACAAGTTCATTAATTTGAAACTTGTGGTTTTTAAATGAAAAATCAAAAACAGTTTGTGAAAATCTCCAAGGTCATTAATTTGGACTTGGATGATTAACTAAGGGTTTTGGATGCTTAACTGTCAGATATAGAGTTATTTGATAGGGGGAGTCGAGTCGGGCAATCCTGGGTAATAACCTATTATTACATCTTTGCTTAGAGCTAGGTTACCGATTCTGGATGGTCTAAAACTTTTCATTGTTAAATATTTGTGTTTAGAGCTAGGGTTCTTGATCTTGGATCTAAATTGTCAAATATTTTACAAGTGATTTGAAATTGTTAGATTTTCAGATGATAAACCAGATAACGAACCTGATAGCTGAGGCTAAGGGGGAGTCTAGAGAAAAGTTCAAAGCAAGGGGGAGCTTGTAATTGAAAAGCCAGATGACTATCATGGAGGGGAACCTGAAGAGAAAGAGAGTTTGCTGAAAGGGGGAGCATCTAAAGTGGTAAGCATATCCAAGAGGACTCCGTTAAAGTAAAAGGGAGAGTCTGTGGTGCTGAAGATGTCAACACTTCTAGAAGACTCAGAGAGAGAAATAGAAAGCTACGAGATTGACTGCAGTAATATCCAAGGGGGAGTCTGTGAGTGGATATGTCTATCGCTTCCTTTAATCACATATTGTAGCTTAATCAAATGTAACAAGACTGGTGCTGAACAAAGGAAAACATAAAGATTATAAGTGTTTGAGTCAGTTCGTACGAAGGGACAGGCTGGATTCGTACGAATGGGGTGATCAAGCAGGTTCGTACGAAGGGATCCGGTTCATACGAACCGAGCCCATTCGTAGGTATGTTAGTACGAAGCCACTACTCCTATATATAGTTATTGAGTCTTGTTCATTTGGCATCTTTTGAGACTTGAGAGGGGGAACTCTTGTCAGTTGATTTCGTGGTTCTGTAAACGTTTATCATCAATAGAAATCATTGTTAATTACTTCTTTGTGTTCAATCGACACACGTACTTGGATTCCGCACAAGATACGTGTTTTACGCATTCAATGATTAAGGAATCGTTCCTCAGGGCGAATCCACAATTATCTCATCAAAAAACACTTTAAGGGTCACTTTCTAGTGTTAAAATAACAATCTGACCCGTTACAGAAAAAAGTAACCCAAATCGACTCATTAAAAAAACTACTTCAGGTTACTTTCCACTAGTTAAGTATACCAATTTGACCCGTTAGATATAAAACATAACAAAACAAAAACTCACTCATAAGTAAATGTGTTAAAGTTGTGAAATTTGTTGGCGCTACTAACAAAAAACTATATATCCAAAAGTGTACAACCATCATACTAAAACTCTTTTATGATTGCATCAGATGTAGTAAAGTGATGTGTGAACCACACCAATGAGGTGACAATTGAAGGCCAGATAACTCCTGCTTCAATACTTGCAGATAAACCACTGAGAGGAAATAGAAGAAACTGGGTTTAACTATGCCCAACTGAACCATGGGCCATTTCCTTTGACTTCCCTGGCCCTGTGTCTTGGTGGACCGCTTCAGTCACCTTTAGTACAAACAACTTTATGGAAATCTCAGTAATGAAATACCCGAAGGCTGGAACTTCAACCGCAGCTACCGGTTTACTGGCTTATGCGACCTTGGTTAATCCTGAACCTATTCCGAGTCCAGGTCAAGAAGAAGGTGAAACCGCGCTTTGCCAGTCTGAAGTTGCGGAGTTGGTGGATGGATGGCTCGAGTAGTTTCATGGCTTTGATGAAGTGAGGTAATGATGGATAATTTCCATCCAGACAAAGGTATGTTATAAGTTATTGGTCAGAACTCTTTTTCAGATTTTTAGTTTAAGTCGAACGTTGTGTCAGTCTTTGAATTGTCGCATTTTCAGTATGTTATCGCACCAACAAGGTTGCGATCATCTGGACCGCTACCGGATCATGTCACAACTTAAAGTTAGAACTTTATATATGTGGGTGTGTCTATGTGTAGCAAATTATTTAATAAACTAATATATGTTTTAAAAAGAAAAAGAATTATTAAAAATTGGTAAAGGAAATACATGGTTTTAAAAAAGGAAAAAAAAACTAAAAATATGTTATTAAAAATAAATATTATAATAAACTATAATAATAAAATATTATAATATATTAAGTAAAAATCAGAAAAAAAACTATATATTATTTTAAAAATAAAGTTACTATTTATTGTCCTTTATAAATTTTATATATAAATATATAGTGTGATTCAGAAATTACACCTGATTAAAAAATTGATGTGAACAGTGTGTATAGAATTAAATTTATCTAGTATTTAGAGACTATTGCAAAAGAATTGTAGAATACATAGAAAAAAATTGAAACTTTAGAAAACATTTTCACTGTTGATTTATCATATGGGTCGTTGATATTTCAACAAAGTTTATACTCAATTTGTTGCAATTTTTTAACCATCTTTATAATTTTGCAGGGTTAAATCCTAGTTTACTTATAACTCTACGTCATTGTTGACTGTGAGATTCAATCACTCCTCGACCTTTTGGGGATGTGCATCGTTAGGCTAGGCCTCAAGTTATTATTCATTTTTTTAGACAATAAAAATATATCTCTAAAGTTGTAAAGATGAAAATGAATATTTGTCAAAACCAAATTGATATTTGGGTAGTTTTACCAAAATAAATACATTAATTAAAATAATAATAAATCCAATTTTATAAATAATCTAATAATAGTTAAATCCTAGTTTACTTATAATTCTACGTCATTGTCTATTGTGAGATTCAAACCCTCGACCTTCTGGGAATGTGCACCGTTAGGTTAGATCCTCTAGTTATTATTCATTTTATTACACAATAAAAATATATCTTTCAAACAAAATATATCTCTAAATTTGTAAAATGACAAAAATGAATATTTGTCAAAACAAATTGATATTTGTGTAGTTTTCCCAAAATATATACACTAATTATACAATAATAATTGTTTCAATTTTTTAAGTAATCTTATAATAGATAAATTCTAGTTTACTCGTAATTCTATGTTATTGTCTACCTTGAGATTCAAACCCTCGACCTTTTGAGGATGTGCACCGTTAGGCTAGGGCCAATTGTTTTTTTTTTTCATTTTATTAGACAATAAAATTATACCCTTAAAGTTGTAGGATGACGAAAATGAATATTTGTCAAAACCAAATTGATATTTTTGTAGTTTTACCAAAATAAATACATTAATTACAATAATAATGCTTTCAGTTTTATAAATAATAAAAAAAAACAAAAAATTATAAACATTAAAACAAATGACTTAACTTTAAAGTTATGAATCTTAGCTAATTCAATGCACCTGAGATGTATTTGTGACATGAATCGGAAGAGATAGAAAAGAAATAGATGTTAGAAAAATCTTTGACTAAGTGCATTTATATCTAAAGAGAGAATAAGTTTTTGAGTAATGAGGTATTAAATAAAGAAATAGAAAAGAAAGTGAATAGTGTTGTGATGTGGCAAAAAAAATTGCAAAAAATAAATTTTGTATTGTATTGTATTGATGATAATCTTAAAATAACGAAAGTCCCTAGGAGCTATAGTTTGGTGGTAAGGTGTTTTTCATTTGTAGAAGACACTAGTACAAAAAGAGACATCTAATATGACAGTTTTTCAATCAAATATGATGGTATATTAATCGTCTTAAAAGACACCGTCATTTTTGGTCATTACTGTCATATTTGGTATTAAAACCTTTTAAGACGTTTCAATAGACCGTCATATTTGATATGTTTTAAGGTTCCATATTAAAGCCTAATATGACATTTGTGTTTGTTAACCGTCATATTTAATGTATATAAAGCGTCATATTAAAGCCTAATAAGACGGTTTGTGGTGTGTTAATAAGACGGTTTCGGTGTATCCATATATTTCACCCAATTCATGTTGATTCATGAGATTTACAAACACATATATGAAAAGGATATACCAAACAATGAGCCATTTTATAAATAGCTAAAGAATCCATTTGGACCCATTAGTCTAAAGCATTCAATTTAACAAAGAAAAAACATAAAAAAAACATCGAATCATTCAGTTTTACACCTATGCAAAAAAAAACTTCAAAAACCTTTGACTTTGTGCAACTTCCTTCAGCCACCACAAGCTCTAAGTAAGACCAGCTAACCAGAATTCCTTTGCCACTGATCAAAACAAATAAAATGTCTATCAGCTAACATTTATGATTAAAATAAAACACGATCCCAAAATCTAGAAAATTTTAATGCATAAATCATGCCAACTATAGTCAACATTAATACAAAGCCATGTGTTGCTCCTAAGAAACCCTAATAATATATGTGTGCCTAGGCCCTTGGGGTCAAATAGACGAACGGGTCAAAGTGACTTAACCATCTTTGCAATTAATTCTCAATATAATGAATCAAAAGACTATGTTCGGATGCTCACTCAAGTGTCCTAAACAAATATTTATAAAAATGGAGAAAAACTGGAAAAAAAAATACTATGAATAGATTCGCATACTAATACACTTACCTTCATTGATCCTTCTTATCCTCAATGTCACCAAAAGATGATATAAACACCTTTAAAGTACGCTCTACAAATTCATTAATTTCACCTTGACGAACCATTTTAGTTTTATTTGCCAACTAAAAAATAAAGATAGATAAAAGTTAGGTTATAGTTTAATACACATTGTTGTTAAACGTATATAAATAGGAATGTACAAATATACTTACCATATGTTCTTTGTTATAAATCACAAAATCATAGATAGCAACATAACACAATAACCGCACTCCCATCCATTAGGTTGTAGATGACACTAAATAGTTAATTGAGCTTACAATTAGTTAATTAAAATCCTAAGCAGTCAATAGCGGTGCTATAGCGGTTAACGGACCTCAGGGTGTAGTGGTCCAAATAGTGGTGGTCTATAGCGGTTCTGCTATATTACCGGCGCTAAATACCGCTATAGCAGTGCTATAGCGGTACTATAGCGGTGGCCTATAGCGGTTATAGCAGTAACGGTGTTTGATTGTGTTAATTCTTAAATTAAATACTTCAAAATTACTATTAGTATTTGATTTGCAGCAGGTTTTTGATAATGGAATGATATTACTATGAATTTTGATATTACTACTAATTTTTTTCAAAGATATATATATATATATATATATATATATATATATATATATAAATACATAAATTATGCATGGTATAAAAATTACCGCTATACCACCGCTATAACCTATATATCATATAGCGGACCTTGACCGCTATTCGATTTTGGACCGCTTTAACTGCATAGCTAAAATCTAAAAATAAACAAGCTATAGAAAATGAATCAGAACTTACTTTAACCTTAGCCCACGTCATATTTTCTTCTATGGCCTGTTCGAATAATGTTGTAATCTCGTAACATGAATAATCATCATCATCTTTACCTTTACGTGAATCAAATATGTAACCCTTCCAAGTTTTATATACGAGATGATGTTGAAGTATAATTAATACCCAGTGTCTCCTGCGTAAAATGGTCTGATTTAAGAAACACATAATAAATAAAAACAAAAACAATATTCTAACATAACTAAAAGAAGGTTGAAGCTTTAATATAAATGACTTGATATGAAACAAATTGAATACCCGTCTATGTGTGGTGCAATAAACCATTGTTTGTCCTTATGAAAAGAGATGACCATTTTGATGTGGTCAATCACAAAGTCACCATCATCTGAGACAAATTCACCTTCAATATAACGGGGATGAAAATATGCAGTGTTATTTAAACCCTCTCGTTCCCCAACTGCATATAAATACCTGACATAAAAGTAGAAAGAAATGTGATAAGATTAGTAACCCTCGATTATATTGTAAAAAATACTACCATAAATATTTAAATAAAAATTAGCGGAACATACATTGTGAACCAATGCACAAAGCAAACATCCGCCCAACCGTTGACACATAACTGTATAACCGCCTCAAATTCAATCGTCTCTTGAACACATTCCTCATACATCCCAGTTGGCAAAGTAAAAACCATAAACAAGGCTTTTTCAGAATGAAGTGCCACTTTTTGTGCTAATCTATATATGTTTTGAGGCCTGGATCTCGCCATTTCTAAAAGTTCTAATACTTTTATTTTTTCTTTTGATACTTTTATTTTTTCTGTTGAAGGTTTAGAAGCAACAACAATCGGTTTAGTATGCTGACAATCACGAATGGGCTCGGTAGATTGATTAGCATGAACGGTCTTCGTAGGTTGATTAGCAATAACGGGCTTGGTATGTTGATAAGCATGAACAAGCTCAGTAGGTTTACGAAAATAAACATGCTCGGCCGTTGTATTCTCAGAAAACTGTTTATCAATGAAATACATCAATCAGTAACAATGTTATTAGTAAACAAATATATATAGAAACACAAACCACATACGTATATATATAAATAATGTGATTACCAATTGATTAAAAGTCTCATCATCTTGTAGTGCATAAGAGTATATTTGATACTCGTTTCTTTCATTTGGAATCGCTTGTTGTTGGTCAGCAGGAGTTGCCTCAAACTACAATGGCAAAGTAAATTGTTTTTTAATATCAAGTAATTAAAAAATAATAATATATATTAAACACAACATGTGGCCTATAAGGTGTACTTATAAAATGGTGACATGGTTCTACAGTTTGAGGAGAGTCTTTGTTCAAAATCTGTACGTTGTAAAAAATATTAGTATACCAATAATGAAATCAATATACAAATATTATTCATATAACATATACCTTTATTAATTTAACGGGCCATTGAATAAAACTTCCTTTTGCATCTTTCAAAAGTTCTATTTCACCATAAATACATGACTCTAGCAAAAGACGAGTCGATCCGCAACCTTCTACAACTCTATCTATTTGAACTTTGACGAAACCATCTATTATTGGGCATCCATGTACAACCCTATCATCAGTAGGATGAACACGGCCAATTGCTACAACCTTAAGAGCACCTTGGTCGTCAAGATGCAGAAGTTCACATTTTTGAATAGACTGTAAAAAGGTATCTTTTAGTATATATATCTAAAATAAATAAATAAACAAACTTTGATATTATATTACCAAGATTTCTTACGAACTACCGGCCGCAAGGCCCATGCCAGGACTACCTAGGATCTCCCCAGGCATTGTCTCTACAGCCTCGCTCTTGTTTTTCTTTGTGGAATAAGAGCCATCATCCTTCTGTTGTTTTTGTTTTTGTTTTTTATCTTGTTCAAAAAATGTGACGGTTAAAATTTTGATCACTATAAATTTATACAACTCTTAAATATGCCACACTAGCAGTAGATCTTGTCATGGTAGCTTCTTCCATGACGGTTACATATAAGAGATGACTCCTTTGATGTTTATATTGTAAACATAAGCGCATAGAATCTCATATTATCTTATTTAGAAGAACTTCACTTGTGACAGGAGCACGCGTGTGTCAAGATAATCACACTGTTAAATTTATAACTTTTCGTACTTTTTTTTTTATAAAAATAGCTACATACTATACATCTGTGTGACGTATGCCCTTGAGAGATTGGTGTGAAATATTATATTATGTATGATATTTATGTAAAAATACACATGTGAGGATCTCAAATTATCTTATTTTTGAAGAACTTCATTTTTAATAGGAGGGTGTGTGTTAAGATTATCACATTGTTAAACTTATGACCTTTCATACTTTAAACTTTATTATATAAAAATAGATAGATACTATGCATATGCATGACATATGCCTTTTAGTGATCGGGTATGCAATAGTATAGTATAGTATGATAGTTATGTAAATATATGTGTGTGATGATCGCACATTATCTTATTTTTAGAGGAACTTTACTTGTAACAGCAGGGTGTGTGTCAAGATAATCACATTGTTAAAATTATGAACTTTCGTACTTTCAATTATTTATATAAGAATAGCTAGATACTATGCATCTGCGTGACATATGCCCTTTAGTGACCGCGTATGCAATATTATAGTATGTATGATATTTATGTAAACATATATGTGTAATGATCGCACATTATCTTATTTTAGAAGAACTTCCCTTGTAACAAGAGTGCGTGTGTCAAGATAATCACACGTTGAAATATATAAACATTCATGTTTCTATTTATATAAAAGTAGCTAAATACTATGCATCCGTGTGACATAAGCCCTTTAGTGTTGGATCATGTGGACCCCGCCAAAAGAACAAATGATTGGAAAGCCAAAATGATCTACAACAACTGATCAACAATAAACAATGCTTAGAAGATCTGCTCCCCTCAATGACAAAGGCATCAATATCTGCTAACCCAAAAGTCTGCTAAAGCTAAAGTCTGCCAAAGGGAAACATCTGATGAGACAAAGTCTGCTGATACAAAGTTCTGCCCAAGTGAACCTCTGCTGGAAGACAAAGTCTGTTGAAGCAAAGGTCTGATCATCGCTGATGAAGACAAAGTCTGAAGAAGCTAAAGGTCTGCTATGGCTCAACAGAGGTTAAAGCTCAACAGATGATTACTCAACTGATGCTGCTCAACAAAGTTTCAATGTAACAGTGCTTAGGCTATTAGCAGATGTTAGAGGTTCCTAGGTTGTTAGATGTCACTGTTTAGGTGACGTCAGCTTAGATTCCTCATATGTTTGATTTGTGCTATAAATAGAACAGTGCATATATTGTTCTATTCATCACTTTCCTTCTTGACATTTTGTACGAACAAATTATACTGATTAGGCTGAGGGGGAGTTTGTAATTCTCATGCACGTAAACATTGTAATTTCAATTTTTTATGTAAAAGCATGATGATGAAAGCAAATCTTCCATTGTTGTGATTGAAAAGTTTCTATTCCCCGGCATATTTCCTTATTTGTTTTATCTTCTTCCATTGTTTCATCTTAACTATTCACAACAATTCAAACTCAGATCCTAACATTTAGTGATTGGTATGTAATATCATATTATGTAAATATACGTGTGTGAGGATCTGTAGGAGCATGACGTAAGCCCTTTAGAAATCGGTTATATAATATTACATTACGCAATATATGAAGTATCATGTGGATGAAACAGTATACCGATTTATTAATATACTCTAGATTCCAATCTTTTCTTACTATATATCATATTAGTACCAGCCAACATAGCCATATAACCAAATTATTTCTTATATTTTTTTATAGCAATGGCTGTTGAGATCGTGCAGGAGATAGAGTAGGGACTGTAATTGGGGATTTTTTTGGAACAATTTATTCCATTACCAAAACCTTATGTACGCCTATTTGGAGCTGCAGCAAATGCAGTAGGCTGTCCACTTGTAAATATAGTTGACCTGAGTGCTAGTGACTATAAATACGTGGTTCTAATCGAGTTTCCTCAAGCTCAGTTTTCTTATAGTAAGTCTCTTTTTGTCTAAATATAAATCAAAGGTTACTATCATGATTAAGTGACAAAAGAGTTAAGTTAACCTTAAACATTGTTTGTCCAAGTATTTTGAAAAAAACATTATCTACTTTTTTCAATAAAATGATTTAGCAGGTTTTATAGATTAGAAAGGTATAATGTATGTGTAGGTCACCCGACTATTCAATAAGTTGCATTAAGAAAATATGCAACGGAGATTTGATAGGTCACACTAGTATCAATTTGGTTTCATTATACAAGTCCGACAAAAGACTTATTAGGAAATTTATAAAGCGATATAATGCCCCAAAATCTACTAAAAAGAATCATTTTTAATGCTTCTCCAAAAGTATTTGAGTAAATTACAAGGGCATTTTTTGTCATTCCCAAAAATCTGTTTACATTAATCGACGACATGAACGGAAGTAAATTGATACGCCGGTTGTCCTAGGCCTATACACATTAACTCATCAAAAAACACTTTAAGGGTGACTTTCTAGTGTTAAAATAACAATCTGACCCGTTACAGAAAAAAGTAACCCAAATCGACTCATTAGAAAAAACTACTTCGGGTTACTTTCCACTAGTTAAGTATACCAATTTGACCCGTTAGATATAAAACATAACAAAAGAAAAACTCACTCATAAGTAAATGTGTCAAAGTTGTGAAATTTTTTGGCGCTACTAACAAAAAACTATATATCCAAAAGTGTACAACCATCTTACTAAAACTCTTTTATGATTGCATCAGATGTAGTAGAGTGGAGTGTGAATCACAACAATGAGGTGGCAATTGAAGGCCTGATAACTCCTGCTTCAATACTTGCAGATAAACCACTGAGAGAAAATAGAAGAAAAACCGGGTTCAACTATGCCCAACTGAACCATGGGCCATTTCCTTGGACTTCCTTGGCCCTGTGGCTTGGTGGACCACATTAGTCACCTTTACTACAGACAACTTTATGAAAATCTCTGTGATAAAATACCCGGAGGCTGGAACTTCAGCCGCAGCGGCTGGTTTACTGGCTTATGCGACCTTGGTTGATCCTGAACCTATTCCGAGTCTAGGTCCAGAAGAAGGTGAAACCGCACTTAGCCAATCTGAAATTTGCGAGATGGTGGCTGGACGTCTCGAGTAGTTTCATGGCTTTGATGAAGTGAGGTAATGATGAATAATTTCCATCTAGACATAGGTATGTTACAAGTTATCGGTCAGAACTCTTTTTCAGATTTTTAGTATGGCTCGAACATTGTGTCAGGTCTTTGAATTGTCGCATTTTAAGTATGTTATCGCACCAAAAAGGTTGCGATCATCAGGACCGCTACCAGATCATGTCACAACATAAAGTTAGAACTTTATATATGTGGATGGGTCTATGTGTATCAAATTATTAAAGAAGTATCAAATTATTTGATAAATTAATATATGTCCTAAAAAAGAAAAAAAATAATTATTAAAAAATGGTAAAGAAAATATATGGTTTTAGAAAAGGAAAAAATTAAAATTATGTTATTAAAAGTAAATATAATAATAAAATATTTAATATATTAAATAAAAAAACAAAAAAAACTATATATTATTTTAAATATAAAATTACTATTCATCGTCTTTCTTACAAAATCTATGTCAACAATAGGTATAGAATTAAATTTATCTAGCATTTACAGACTATTGCAAAAGAATTGTAGAATACGTAGAAAAAAATGAAACTTTAGAAAATATTTTCATTGTTGATTTATCATATGAGTCATTGATGTTTCAACAAAGTTTATACTCAATCTTTTGCAACTTTTTAACCATCTTTATAATTTTGCATCTAACAAAGTTTATAGAATGATTTGGTTTAACACGTCGCAACGTGTGTAGGGTTAAATCCTAGTTTACTTATAACTCTATGTCATTGTCCACCGTGAGATTCAAGCCCTCGACCTTTTGGGGATGTGCATCGTTAGGCTAGGCCTCAAGTTATTATTCATTTTATCAGACAATAAAAATATATCTCTAAAGTTGTAAAGACGAAAATGAATATTTGTCAAAAAAAAATTGATATTTGGGTAGTTTACCAAAATAAATACATTAATTACAATAATAATAAATCCAATTTTATAAATAATCTTATAATAGTTAAATCCTAGTTTACTTATAATTCTACGTCATTGTCAATTGTGTGATTCAAACCCTCGACCTTCTGGGAATGTGCACCGTTAGGTTAGACCCTCTAGTTATTCATTTTATTAGACAATAAAAATATATCTTTCAAACAAAATATATCTCTAAATTTGTAAAATAACGAAAATGAATATTTGTAAAAAACAAATTGATATTTGTGTAGTTTTCCCAAAATGTATACATTAATTACAATAATAATAGTTTAATTTTGTAAGTAATCCTACAATAGATAAATTCTAGTTTACTCATAATTCTATGTTATTTTCTACCTTGAGATTCATACCCTCGACCTTTTGAGGATCTACACCATTAGGCTAGGGCCTCTAGTTTTTTTTTTTTCATTTTATTAGACAATAAAATTATATCTTTAAAGTTGTAGAATGACGAAAATAAATATTTGTCAAAACCAAATTGACATTTGTGTAGTTTTACCAAAATAAATACATTAATTACGATAATAATAATTTCAATTTTATAAATAATTTGAAAACAAAATACTATAAACATTAAAACAAATGACTTTAACTTTAAATTTATGAATCTTAGCGAATTCAATGCACTTGAAATCTATTTGTGACATGAATAGGAAGAGAGAGAAAGAGAGAGAGAGGAAATAGAAGTTAGAAAAATCTTTGACTAAGTGCATTTATATCTAGAGAGAGAATAAGTTTTTGAGTAATGAGGTATTAAATAAAGAAAGAGAAAAGAAAGTGAATAATGTTGTAATGTGGCAAAAAAAATTGCAAAAAAATAAATTTTGTATTGTATTGTATGTATTGATGATAATCTTAAAATAACGAAAGTCCACAGGAGCTATAGTTTGGTGGTAAGGTGTTTTTCATTTGTAGAAGAGGCACACGGTTCAAATAGTGCAAGATGTATATATAGAATGAGGAAGTTAGGAGTTGTTTGGCAACCTATCAGTGATTTTGTTAAAAGGCTGCCTCTGAATCAGTTGTGTTTGTTTCACTAGATGGACATCTTTGAATCAGATAATAAGCCTCTTATCCATTAAATTTTAAAATGATGCTAATAAAAATTGTACCCCTTTTATCCCTTCACCTATGTTCATAACCCTCATCCGACCACTCAGAGCATTCACAATGTAACCTCCATTTTTATGTGAGTGTAACCGCAAAAGTTTCCATACAGCCCCTTAGTTTACCATTGAAAAAAAAACTTACATTAATAAAGGTAAGGTCTTATTTAGCAAATATAAAAAACTTCAAGGGTATAATCTGACCAAACTCCCTCAAGTGGTTTCAAACATTTAATTCGAAATTGAAAAATTGAACCAATTGTGATCGGTCTTCAATGTTTCCTGCAAGAATACAAAGATCATAACATAAAAAAATGGGTCCCACCGCCCTCAAATTCTGGTAAACTTTTTACCCCAAGTGGAAAACAACGGTGCATTGCGGTGCACCCTGCAATGTGGAAGTCATGCAACGCTATCATACCTCACACAATGTGCATCACCTATAAAGTTCTAACAAATTTCATCTGTTACACACATCATTTTGCTCAATCGGTGATTCCGAATCTGTACCAGAGAGTCTGCTAGTCATAATCATCGGTAACTTATCTACTTCATTTTTGTGTAAATTGTAATTGATTAGATTTTAATACCAACTTGATATGAAATTTATACGTTAGATATAAATTTTCATATGAGATTGTTCAAAATTAATTGTTACTCTTTATAATTGAAGAAATTCTGGAAATTATTTTGCAAATTTTGTGCAGATTTTTTCCGATTTGCAAAAAAAATGTGATATAAGATTTCATTTGATGTGAGATATCTCAAAATTTTGTGTTACACGTTGTTTGGTAATTTATCTGCTAATAGATATAAATGCAATATCATTTTGATGTGATTTGGAGTAATTCGAGGATTCAATGTTGCAGTTATGAATAATCTGTAATGCTTTGCTGTTTTAAGAACCGGATATGGTGTTTATTTGTAGGACTAGCTTCCTCTATTCAGTATATGTTGAATTTAGTTATGAAGTAAGTAATTGAAGGGGCCTATGTTACAAATATACAACTGATACTATTAATTTGTGAAGATATCCACACATACATATATATATACACACACATATATGTGCGTATATACTTTTAGGATCAACTCTTAAATATGCCACCCTAGTAGTAGATCTTGTCATGGTAGCTTCTTCCATGATGGTTACATATAAGAGATGACTCCTTTGATGTTTATGTTGTAAACATACGCGCATAGGATCTCATATTATCTTATTTAAAAGAACTTCACTTATGACAGGAGCACGCAGGGGTGTCAAGATAATCACACTGTTAAATTTATAACTTTTCATACTTTTTTTTTATAAAAATAGCTACATACTATGCATCTGCGTGACGTATGCCCTTGAGAGATTGGTGTGTAATATTATATTATGTATGATATTTATGTAAAAATACGCGTGTGAGGATCAACATTATCTTATTTTAGAAGAACTTCACATGTAAGAGGAGGGTGTGTGTCAAGATAATCACATTGTTAAACTTACGAACTTTCATACTTTTAAACATTTTTTATATAAAAATAGCTAGATACTATGCATATGCGTGACATATGCCTTTTGGTGATCAGGTATGCAATAGTATAGTATAGTATGATATTTATGTAAATATATGTGTGTGATGATCGCACATTATCTTATTTTTAGAAGATCTTTACTTGTAACAGGAGGGTGTGTGTCAAGATAATCACATTGTTAAAATTATGAACTTTTGTACTTTCAATTAGTTATATAAGAATAGCTAGATACTATGCATCTGCGTGGCGTATGCCCTTTAGTGATCGCGTATGCAATATTATAGTATGTATGATATTTATGTAAACATATGTGTGTAATGATGCACATTATCTTATTTTAGAAGAACTTCACTTGTAACAAGAGTGCGTGTGTCCAGATAATCACACGTTGAAATTCATAAACATTCATGTTTCTATTTATAAAAAATAGCTAAATTCTATGCATCCGTGTGACATAAGCCCTTTAGTGATTGGTATGTAATATCATATTATGTAAATATACGTGTGTGAGGATCTGTAGGTGCGTGACGTAAGCCCTTTAGAGATCGGTTATATAATATTACATTTCGCATTATATGAAGTATCATGTGGATGAAACAGTATACCGATTTATTAATATACTCTAGATTCCAATCTTTTCTTACTATATATCATAGTAGTACCTGTCAACATAACCATATAACCAAATTATTTTTATATTTTTTTATAGCAATGGATGTTGAGATCGTGCGGGAGATAGGCCACGGACTACAATTGGGGATTTTTTTGGAACAATTTGTTTCATTACCAAAACCTTATGTACGCCTATTTGGAGCTGCAGCAAATTTAGTTGGCCGTCCACTTGTAAATATAGTTGACCTAAGTGCTAGTGACTTTAACTACGTGGTTCTAATCGAGTTGCCTCAAGCTCAGTTTTCTGACAGTAAGTCTCTTTTTGTCAGAATATAAATCAAAGGTTACTATCATGATTAAGTGACAAAAGAGTTAAGTTAACCCGAAACATTGTTCGTCCAAGTATTTTTTAAACATAACCTACTTTTTTCAATAAAATCATTTAGCAGGTTTTATGGATTAGAAAGGTATAATGTATGTGTAGGTCATCTGACTATTCAATAAGTTGCATTAAGAAAATACGCAACAGAGATTTTAGAGGTCACACAAGTATCAATTTGGTTTTGTATTTTAGAGGTCACACAAGTATCAATTTGGTTTCGTTATACAAGTCCGACAAAAGACTTGTTAGGAAATTTATAAAGAAATACAATGCCTCAGAATCTTCTAAAAAGAATCATTTTAAATGCTTCGCCAAAAGTATTTGAGTAAATTACAAGGGCATTTTTTGTCATTCCCAAAAATCTGTTTACATTAATCTACATGAACGGAAGTTAATTGACACGCTGGTGTTCTTTAATTTTTTTTTTTTTTGATATTCCTGGCTTTAGCGCAACACAATCTTTTAAATATATGGTTGGCCTATGCCTATACACATTATCTCATCAAAAAAACACTTTAAGGGTGATTTTCTGGTGTTAAAATAACAATCTGACCCATTATAGAAAAAAGTAACCCAAATCGACTCACTAAAAAACTACTTCGGGTTACTTTCCACTAGTTAAGTATACTAATTTGGCCGTTAGATATAAAACATAACAAAAGAAAAACTCACTCATAAGTAAATGTGTCAAAGTTGTGAAATTTGTTGGCGCTACTAACAAAAAACTATATATCCAAAAGTGTACAACCATCTTACTAAAACTCTTTTATGATTTCATCAGATGTAGTAGAGTGGAGTGTTAATGACAACAATGAGGTGACAATTGAAGGCCAGATAACTCCTGCTTCAATACTTGCAGATAAACCACTAAGAGGAAATAGAAGAAACCGGGTTCAACTATGCCCAACTGAACCATGGGCCATTTCCTTCGACTTCCCTGGCCCTGTGGCTTGGTGGACCGCTTCAGTCACCTTTAGTACAAACAACTTTATGGAAATCTCAGTGATGAAATACCCTAAGGCTGGAACTTCAGCTGCAGCTGCTGATTTACTGGCTATTGCGGCCTTGGTTGATCCTGAACCTATTCCGAGTCCAGGTCCAGAAGAAGGTGAAACCGCGCTTAGCCAGTCTGAAATTGCGGAGATGGTGGATGGAGGGCTCGAGTAGTTTCATGGCTTTGATGAAGCGAGGTAATGAGGGATAATTTCCAACTAGACATAGGTATGTTATAAGTTATCGGTCAGAACTCTTTTTCAGATTTTTAGTTTGAGTCGAACGTTGTGTCAGTCTTTTTTGAATTGTCGCATTTTAAGTATGTTATCGCACCAAAAAGGTTGCGATCATCTGGACCGCTACCGGATCATGTCACAACTTAAAGTTAGTACTTTATATATGTGGGTGTGTCTATGTGTATCAAATTATCAAAAAAGTATCAAATTATTTGATAAATTAATATATGTTCTAAAAAAGAAAAAAGAATTATTAAAATATGGTAAAGGAAATATATGGTTTTAAAAAAATTAAAAATATGTTATTAAAAGTAAATATAATAATAAAATATAATAATAAAATATTATAATATATTAAATAAAAAACAAAAAAACTATATATTATTTTAAAAATAAAGTTAGTATTCATTTTCCTTCGTAAACTATATATATATATAGAGGATATGGATCATTACAGAACACTAATTATTGCGAGAACAAAAAGAACAACTATAAATCACTAAATTTTGGGATTTAAGGTTCATATATCTTAAATTTTATGTTTCTTACATTCATACATGTGTTATTTATACATAAAAAATCATATATTTTTATCTACACATAGTCTACATACATGTAGGTAATTTAGCCTACACATAACCCACATGTGTGTAGGTTATTTAAAAACTGAAGATTTTTAATATTTTGTTTTAAATTCTAGTGTGAGAAACAATAAATCTTACATTTATAACATTTTCATTTACTTTTTAGGTATTTTAGGATTGAAAAAATAAGTGATTCATTTTATTCTGTGTGTTCTCGCAATATTTAGTGTTCTGCATAAAACCTTCCCCTTTATTGGGAGAACCACATTTATTGCAAGAACCGCGAGAACCAATGTAAACACAACCTAAAATAGCTAAAAAACCTAACCCCCCCCCCCCCCCCAAACCAAGCTAAATGCTAAAAAACAAAACCCCCCAAAAAAACCTAACCCCCCCACCCCCCAAAAACCTAACCCCCCCCCCCCCTAAGCTCAAATGCTAAAAACTAAACCCCTAAAAAACCTAAAAAAATCTAAAAAAATAAAAAAAATCTAATTTTTTTAATATTTTTTATGTTAAAATCGCTACTTTTAGTAGACAAAAAAAATATTAAAAAAAATTTAAAAAAAAACTTTTGCTTACTAAAAGTAGCGATTTTTTTATAAAAAAAATGAAAAAAAATTGTGTGTTTTTTTAGCTATTTTTAGGCATTTTTTGTTGTGTTCACATTGGTTCTCGCGGTTCTCGCAATAAAGGGTGGTTCCTAACGGATCTTTGTCCTATATATATATATATATATAGTGCTTGAGAAATCACGCCTGCTTACAAAATTGATGTCAACAATAGGTATAGAATTAAATATATCTAGCATTTACAGACTAATGCAAAAGAATTGTAGAATACATAGAAAAAAATGGAACTTTAGAAAATATTTTCTTTTTTGATTTATCATATGGGTCATTGATATTTCAACAAAGTTTATACTCAATTTGTTGCTATTTTTTAACCATCTTAATAATTTTGCATCTAACAAAGTTTATTGAATGATTTGGTTTAACACGTCGCAACGTGTGCAGAGTTAAATCGTAGTTTACTTATAACTCTACGTCATTGTCCACCGTGAGATTCAAACCCTCGACCTTTTGGGGATGTGCTTCGTTAGGCTAGGCCCTCAACTTATTATTCATTTTATTAGACAATAAAAAATATATCTCTAAAGTTGTAAAGACAAAAATGAATATTTGTCAAAACCAAATTGATATTTGGGTAGTTTTACCAAAATAAATACATTAATTACAATAATAATAAATCCAATTTTATAAATAAGCTAATAATAGTTAAATCCCACTTTACTTATAATTCTACGTCATTGTCTACTGTGAGATTCAAACCCTCGACCTTCTAGGATTTAGTTTACTTAAATCCTGGTTATTAGTCATTTTATTAGACAATAAAAATATATCTTTCAAACAAAATATATCTCTAAATTTGTAAAACGACGAAAATGAATATTTGTCAAAAACAAATTGATATTTGTGTAGTTTTCCAAAAATATATACATTAATTACAATAATAGCAGTTTCAATTTTGTAAGTAATCCTATAATAGATAAATTATAGTTTACACACAATTCTATGTTATTGTCTACCTTGAGATTCAAACCCTCAACCTTTTGAGGATGTGCACCGTTAGCCCAGGGCCTCTAGGTTTTTTTTTTCATTTTATTAGACAATAAAATTATATCTTTAATGTTGTAGAATAATGAAAATGAATATTTTTCAAAACCAAATTGATATTTGTGTAGTTTTACCAAAATAAATACACTAATTACAATAAAAATAGTTTCAATTTTTTTAAATAATCTAAAAACAAAAAGTTGTAAACATTAAAACAAATGTCTTAACTTTAAAGTTATGAATCTTAGCCAATTCAATGCACCTGAGATCTATTTGTGACATGAATAGGAAGAGAGAGAGAGAGAGAGGAAATAGAAGTTAGAAAAATTTTTGACTAAGTGCATTTATATCTAGAGAGAGAATAAGTTTTTGAGTAATGAGGTATTAAATAAAGAAAGAGAAAAGAAAGTGAATAATGTTGTAATGTGGAAAATTTTTTTTGCAAAAAAATAAATTTTGTATTGTATTGTATTGTAATGTATTGATGATAATCTTAAAATAACGAAAGTCCACAGGAGCTATAGGTTGTGGTAAGGTGTTTTTCATTTGTAGAAGAGGCACACGGTTCAAATAGTGCAAGATGTATATATAGAATGAGGAAGTTAGGAGTTGTTTGGCAACCTCTCAGTGATTTTATAGAGAGGCTACCTCTGAATCAGTTGTGTTTGTTTCACTAGAAGGACATCTTTGAATCAGATAGTAAGCCTCTTATCTAATAAGTTTTAAAATGATGCTAATGAAAATTGTACCCCTTTTATCCCTTCACCTATGTTCATAACCCTCACCTGACCACTCAAAGCATTCACAATGTAACCTCCATTTTTATGTTAGTGTAACCGCAAAAGTTTCCAAACAACCCTTAGTTTACCATTGAAACAAAACCTAAATTAATAAAGGTAAGGTCTAATTTAGCACATATAAAAAACTTCAACGGTACAATCTAACCAAACTCCCTCAAGTGGTTTCAAACATTTAATTCGAAATTGAAAAATTGAACCAATTGTGATCGGTCTTCAATGTTTCCTGCAAGAAGACTAAGATCATAACATAAAAAGTGGGACCCACCGCCCTCAAATTCTTGTAAACGTTTTACCACAAGCGGAAAACAACGGAGCATGGCGATGAACCCTGCAATGTGGAAGACATGCAATGCTATCATACCTCACACAATGTGCATCACCTATAAAGTTCTAACAAATGTCATCCGTTACACACATCATTTGCTCAGTCAGTGATTCCGAATCGGTACCAGTGCTAGTCATAATCATCGGTAACTTATCTACTTCATTTATGTATAAATTGTAGTTGATTGAAATTTAATACCAACTTGATATGAAATTTAAACATTAGATATATGATTTCATATGAGATTGTTCAAAATTAATTGTTACTCATTATAACTGAAGAAATTCTTGAAATTATTTTACAAATTTTGTGCAAATTTTTTCCTATTTGCAAAAAAAATTGTGATATAAGATTTCATTTGATGTGAGATATCTCAAAATTTAGTGTTACACGTTGTTTGGTAATTTATCTGCTTATATATATAAATGCAGTATCATTTTGATATGATTTAGAGTAATTCGAGGATTTATTGTTACGGTTGTGAATAATCTGTAATGTTTTGCTGTTTTAAGAACCAGATCGGGTGTTTATTTGTAGGACTAGCTTCCTGTATTCGGTATATGTTGAATTTAATTATAAAGTAAGTAACTGAAAGGGCCTATGTTACGAATATACAACTGATACTATTAATTTGTGAACAAGTGACTCAATTTGTGATCCACATATACATATAAACACACACATATATGTGCGTATATACTTTTAGGATCAACTCTTAAATATGCCACACTAGCAGTAGATCTTGTCACGGTAGCTTCTTCCATGACGGTTACATATAAGGGATGACTCCTTTGATGTTTATATTGTAAACATACGCGCATAGAATCTCATATTATCTTATTTAGAAGAACTTCACTTGTGACTGGAGCACGTGTTTGTCAAGATAATCACACTGTAAAACTTATAACTTTTCATACTTTTTTATATAAAAATAGCTACATACTATGCTTCTGCGTGATGTATGCCATTGAGAGATTGGTGTGTAATATTATATTATGTATGATATTTATGTAAAAATACGCGTGTGAGGATCTCAAATTATCTTATTTTTGAAGAATTTCACTTTTAATAGGAGGGTGTGTGTCAAGATTATCACATTGTTAAACTTATGAACTTTCATACTTTAAAATTTATTATATAAAAATAGCTAGATACTATGCATATGCGTGACATATGCCTTTTAGTGATCGGGTATGCAATAGTATAGTATAGTATAGTATGATATTTATGTAAATATATGTGTGCGATGAGCGCACATTATCTTATTTTTAGAGGAACTTTACTTGTATCAGTAGGGTGTGTGTCAAGATAATCACATTGTTAAAATTATGAACTTTCATACTTTCAATTATTTATATAAGAATAGCTAGATACTATGCATCTGCGTGACGTATGGCCTTTAGTGATCGGGTATGAAATATTATAGTATGTATGATATTTATGTAAACATATGTGTGTAATGATCGCACATTATCTTATTTTAGAAGAACTTCACTTGTAACAAGAGTGCATGTGTCAAGATAACCACATGTTGAAATTTATAAACATTCATGTTTCTATTTATATAAAATAGCTAAATACTATGCATCTATGTGACATAAGCCCTTTAGTGATTGGTATCTAATATCATATTATGTAAATATACGCGTGTGAGGATCTACAAGAGCATGACGTAAGCCCTTTAGAGATCGGTTATATAATATTACATTACGTATTATATGATGGCAAGATACCG
This sequence comes from Helianthus tuberosus, assembly GCA_030545235.1. Taxonomy (NCBI): domain Eukaryota; kingdom Viridiplantae; phylum Streptophyta; class Magnoliopsida; order Asterales; family Asteraceae; genus Helianthus; species Helianthus tuberosus. The sequence goes on from CM060443.1 coordinate 117,174,973, forward strand.
AGGTCATCCAAGGACATAAGAACTTTTAATATCGGCTTATCATTAACGTCTAATCGAACCAAACTTTAAAGAAAAGATTTTAAAACTATAAAAAGATAAACTATAAAGCAAAAATAAAATAAAAGTTAAAACAGATAGACAAGAAGGAATCACTTGGTTCCGACTCATCTTTCATGTTTCCTTTTAATGATTTCCGCACTTTGGGAATTTTAAGAGATTATCTTAGTTATAGTAGTAGGCCCCTCTTGTGAAGGCGACGTTACCCTCAACCTAGTGGTCCGAGTCAACAGGGATACAGTCCCACTAGGTCGGATTATTGAAAGATAATTGAGTAAGTTATTAATGCGAAAAGTGGTGGGCCCCCTTCCAGGCAACGATCACCCTCAACCCTTTGGTCTGAGTCAGCAGGGATACAATCCTTGCAGGGTTGGTTTAAACTTTTAATAGTAGTTTATGGATAAGGGATTCAAGCGTTTGGCACTTCTCCCGTGGTGGGTAATGCCCTCTCCGACTCGTGAAGTGTTACTAAGCTTGAACCAGGTTCTCGCATGATCTATACACTAAACGAGACATAAAATTTACCCAACCACCCTTCTAACCCCCTTCCAGGAAATTAACACGCTTTATATAGACCGTAAAGACATGAATATGTGAATCAATTACATATGAAGAATGATTAGATAAATTTGCCTTCAATATAAAAACTAGTTATTAATACATACCCAATTAAAAAGTTGTCAAAGATTGAAAATCTTAAAAGAAATACATAAAAGATTTGTCTTCACCAAGTGATGTAAGAGTTTAGCCAAGAATGGCCTTTGTTTAACAAAGACTCTTACTATCGATCTTAGATCCTGAGACTACTACATACACTCTAAATGATGGAAAATGGATGATGGTGGTGGATGATGGTGTTGTAATGGTGGTGGAGTGGTGGCAAGTGAGAGAGAAATGGTTTGCCAAGGGATGGTTTGGAATGGAACCAAGCACATTTATTTAAAGCTGAAATCAGGGGCTTCACCATGGCCCGTGCCCGCCTGGCACGACCCCGTGGTCATCTCTCTCTCTCTCTCTCTCTCTTCCTCATTAACTTCTGTGTCAGGTCTTGTACTAACACGACCCCCTGTGTCAACGGTACGGCCCGTGGCCAACGTACTTGCTGTACTATCACAGATTATGAAAATATTTGAGTTGACGACGCCCCGTGTTGGCTTAACACGGCTATAACACCTCTTAAAATCATGTCCAATAATGTATCGACACGTGTCCCTAATCCTACTTATGTCAAACGTTGACTAGGAAGGACTACTTTTGCCAAATAGTTAAAACTTTGAATACGAAAGGACTGAAAGTGTCAACATACTTAAACTAAGCCTCTGAGTGACATTATACGATATTCATGTTCTCATATTAAGCCACTAGTTGGATAATCAAAACCGTTTGCGATAAACTCAAAAGTTTGCGCGTCGAAGGATTAAAAGCGTCAACATGTTAATTCTTACCTCTGAGTGACCTTTTAACAAATCCAGAGCATTATGATACTTGATCACTCTCTTGGGAATACCTAATATTGGCCGTTTAGGGCTTTGATGCCATTAAACAATAATACGCACAAGTTTGTGCGTTAGAAAGGGTTAAAAGTGTCAACATGTTAATTCTTACCTCTGAGTGACCTTTTAATGAACACAGAACTCCGTGATGCTCGGTCATACTTCCGGGTGTGCCTAATATTGGTCACGATGGGCATATTATTATTGTTTACTTGAAGCCCACTCCTAATCTAAACCATTTTTACCAATACTAGGGACTTTTTACTTGGTTTTTAAACCTAGTATTACACTTGTAATGATCTAATGAGTTCCCTTAACACTTGTCTAGATCCTATTCATTTCCAAAAACTATAAATAAGGGTGTTCATCATCATAATTCCTTACACGTTTTTTCCATTCTTTATCTCTACAACTCTTCCATGGAGGACCCTGAGTAATTGGGACTTCCTTTGAGTTTTCTTCGATCCATAGGACCACTTGTAAGTGTTCCTTTCGTGACTAGTTCTTTTATTTGGCTTAAAATCCGAAAAGTCAAGAGTTTACGATAAACGCTTAAACTTTTAGTTAGACCTTAAACGGTCAAGCCATTGTTCGCGACGAACATGGCTATGTGATCGTAATTAGGTAGGTGTTAATCCCTCAAAAGGGCACCTCCTAAGAATCACGTTTGTTTGGTCAATTGACGAGCCAACGTAATATTTATTTAAAAAGTCAACGAGTCATTTTTAAAATAAATTGAGATATGAGTGTAGAAGCATTCTAAAATATGTTTTATCACTTAAACAACTCGGTAATAATTATTAGAACATGTGTAAACATGTTCGGCTCGCCAATTCCCGTTTTAGGGTCGGTTCGCAACTGAAAGTCGCGTAGTTTGACTTCTACGTCGACTTTTGGTTATAAACCGAATTAGACTAGTATGCTATAGATTTTAGGTTCCATTATGATCATAATATAATGTAGTATAACTCGTTAAGGTTATATTACACGATCGGTTTAGGAATCTGAGTTTATACGCATGTTCCGTTATTATGCCGTACTTTGACTATAATGCCCTTTTGTTTAAAAATAAGGTTTTAGATATAAATGAGCATGTAAATAAGTTATGTACTGATGAGTAAACATGTTTAGAATATTTTGATGTGTATAGTCTGGTCATAAACTGAGTTTACGCATATAATCGTAAACTATGCTTTTAAAAGGACTAAAATTCCCTTTTACATTTAAATGAGTTTTAAACATAAATTCTTGACAAAACTCATCATGTACTGATATGATATTATAATTAGGATTATTTGGGATGCTAAGTCAGATTGTAAACTGAGTTTAACTTCAGTTTCGTATACAATACCGATAAATGACGATAATGCCCTTATGGCACATAAAATGCGTTTTAAGCGTAATAATCAAACCAAACCTTTTGCTTACTGATATGTTATGACAAATAAAACATTTTAACTATTCAAAGCTGGTCATAACATCAGATTTCATAAACCTTCACATAAAACGTCATTTAACGACATTAACGTCGGTTAGGCGCGTAGTATGGTTTTAAACCATATGTATGAACCAAGACTTGTTACCTACTGATTATATAAACCATTTTAAATGTTTTTACAATAGATATAAGTCATGAACTCAGAATCCCAATTAAAGTATCAAAACTATGTGTGAAATGACCAAAATGTCCCTACGGTGCATAGTTTGGTCTTAATGCATAAACCACACATAGATATGACATCCTACTGATATGATATCATAATTTAATCACTTTTACAAAATGTTTATCACCATGACATCAGTTTACTCACAAGCTCCTTTTATAAATTGTAAAATTACCAAAACGCCCTTATGAGGCATAGTTTGATTTTAAAACCTTAACGGGCATACAAGTTAATATCCTACTGATATTATAACTTTTTTAAAGTGTATTGGCATATGGAACTTGTTCATGACTCATCAGGTTACCCGTTATCGCCTATACACGTACGGTTAGACTTACGTAACTAGTTTACATAAGTTTACCAAAAAGGGTTTAACCTTATCGTTTGATCTCAAAATCCAGAATGTACATTGTTTACCCATATTATACAAGTCCTAGTACTTGTTGGGTTTAAACCACATTCTATTCGGTATACGCTTAATCTAGCGAACCTATTCTTAAGTATCGGGTCATATGTAAAGGAACTACCTTTGACCTGTATACATTCTAACAGATAATAAATCTGTTCCTTCCAATCTGCCACAACAGAAGCAGTTCAAGACATATCTTTACGTATCTGTTTCTCGTAAATGTATTATTTATTAGAAACTTGTTATGAACTCTGACGCTAGTTAAAGCCTCATCGATTGTAAATTTAATAAAAAATTTAATTCTGCCTTTTCAAGACTTAAATATTGTTTAAAAATCAAGTGGCCAATCTAAATGGTTTCACATATGATATATCCTTCAAGAATCAATTTGTATTTGATAATCTCTTATCTATAAATCCTACGGGATTCGATATGTTGTTAGACATGGATTGGTTAGTCCAAAAGCCAAATGTGCTTTGTCTGCAGTAAGAAACTTATCGAAATTTAAAATCCCTATCTTATGATATACTCACCATTCGTGAAGAACAAACATCATGGATTGCCGAGGAAGCTTTTATGCTTAAGGTGTCACACCCCGATATTTCCACGTATTACCGGTGGGCCCGGTGGGGAGTATCGTGACGTAGTTGATATCATCATAGTCAAACAACACAAATTTAAATGCACAGCGGAAGCAAAAGATAGATTTATTTCAACAGAATAAAATTGTAATATTAAGTATCATAAAACAGTTGAAACAGATCCACAGGCGGATCAAATAAAAAGGAAAACTGTTCAGCAGACTTTGACATCTAGAGCTTGCGAGACTTGATTATTGATGCCTGGAGTAGCCAGCCTATTACGTATAGTAACTGCACTTAGCCTTTTTGGAAAATACGTCAGTTTACACTGGTTAATACAACTTAACTGACTCATTTTGAAAAGAGTTAAAAAATTGATTTGAATGCACTTAGGCAAAAATATCTTTTATAACTTGGGACAATTATTTAAAAATAATCTTGTATACAGTTTTACTTATCTGTCGTCCATTAGGGCCGGTTTGTAGGGCCGGTCTAGATTAATTGACACGCCACAGGTATAATGCCCACAAGGATTATTTCCTTTAAGTGGATTACCAGTTTTTACATAATGCATCTGTCAGGTGTACGCCTACACCCTGTGCTTAGGTCGTGGCCATTTCTTTGAATGATGCCAAGGATATAATCGGGACATGGTCATTTAACCCCCAAAGGCCATACACGAAATAATACAGAATAAAACGAGTTATGTAAATACATTAATCACAATCTGATTTAAATGACTACATACCCGACCAAGCGGTATTATTATAATACCGTATCCCAAGCCCGTATAGGGAAAATAAGTTAATATGTTTTAAATATGTTGTGACATCAGTAAGATATCTTCTATTATGCCCGAAATGGATTTAAACTCAAACTATGCCTCGTAGGGGCATTTTGGTCATTTAAAAGGTTATAAAAGAGTTTAAATATAAATCTGAGTTTCGGGTCTGATATAATCAGTAAAATACTTAATTTAATAAGTTATAACAGTAGGGTATAGCCTATATGTGAAATTTATTAATTATAACCATACTATGCACCGAAAGGGCATTTTGGTAATTTCACTTAAGCCGAAAAGGTCAAAACTGAAATCTGAGTTTAAAAACTTTTGCTCACTGTTACAATATAATAATTTACTTAAAATATCAGTAGGCATCCAACCTTATATGTTTAAAATAGTTTTGATGCATACTATGCGTTAAAAATGCTTAAAAAGCGATTTGGAGCCATTTCCGGGTTCTATATAAAAACCTGACATTTTTATTATTCCAGAAGGTTTAAAATAATTTATTTATCATATAACATCAGTAGCAAATGGTTTGGGGTCAAAAAGATTTGTAAAACTCATTTTATAGCCCAAAAGGGCAAAACCGGCAATAACTGAATTAAAGCTACAACCCTATGTTATGCTCAGCCTAAAATTTATTAAAAATCTTTAAAAATCCCAAAATATTATATTACATCAGTGGGTAAAATTTTGATATCAAAAAGTGGGTTAAACTAGGCTATATGCTAATTACGTTGTTTAATTAATAAAAGCTTTCTAATTACGCTATTGAGCATAACTCTTAATCTAGACCTCAAACTGATGTCAAATTTTAAGTGCAAGTTTATAAATGAGTAACTAAGGTTTCCCCTCTTTTATATTTTCAAAAATCACGTTTTAAAGTCATATAGGCATAATAGTCAACATATAAGCAATTAACGGGAACATGCATATGAATCGGATAACTATTGAAACAAGGTGTATAATCACAGAGGGTTATACTAACATGAAACCTGGTCCTAATATGGCTCTAAGGAATTTCTAAAACATGCTTAAACGTGTCAGAACTGAAAGTCAAAGCAAAAGTCAAATTATGTGACTTTCGGTTCCGAACCGGGCCTATACTGAAAATTGTCAGGTTGAACAAGTTTAGACATGTTCTTATATTAATTACCAAGTTATATTAATGATAAAACAGGTTGCATAGCTTCTACATTGCAAATTATGCATTAATTTGATATTAAGCTTTCTGTTGACTTTTTAATATCAAGTTTGACCCGACAATTGACCTAGTTCGAGTGGGAATCAGAGAGTACCCTTTTAAGGGTTTATTACCCACATAATTACCAACTCATAGGTGTTTTTAATTCGAGATTTGACTGGACAATTATTGATTAATCTCGAAGTCAAACCTTAATTACGACGGTTTGACTTTAAGCTAATTAACTAAGCTAAACTGAATTAAAGAAGGTTAAGGACACTTACAAGAGTCCTAAGTATGATTAGGGATCCTAAGAAAGCCTGTTGCTGATCAGAGAAGCTCCAGAAATGAGTTTGAAGTGAGTTGCAAATGAAAGACCAAATGTTGCAACCTTGTGTTTCTTATATAGGACTTAGAATTCTCTAGGATCATTACAACAAGGTCTACTAGTGATCACTGATGATTCCCAGGTGTCCCTATGTTGCCAAAACTAGTTGCCAAGCCCCAGAATTCGAAAACCACTTATGTAAGGCGGTGCAACAGGCTGAACATGCATCTGTCCATTTTCTGCTTCCAGCGACTGTTTTACGAGGTGTTACATCCTCACCCCCTTAAAAGAAATCTCGACCTCGAGATTTATTGAAATAAATGAGGGTACTTTTCTTTCCTTGAAGATTCTACCTCCCATGTATACTCGGGACCTCTGCGGGCATCCCATTTAACCTTTACGATAGTTACATGCTTCCTCCGAAGCTTTTTAACCCGTCGATCCTCAATCAACAAAGGCCTTTCCACAAATTTCAAGATCTCATCTATGTGCACATCTGTATGTGGTATGACTAGCGATTCATCTGCTAGACATTTCTTCAGATTGCAGATGTGGAATACATTGTGAATACCACTGTGCTCTTCAGGCAAGTTCAACTTATAAGCCACTGACCCAACACATTCGATAATCTCGAATGGTCCTATATACCTCGGGCTTAACTTACCTTTCTTACCAAATCGCATCACCCCCTTCCAGGGTGATACCTTAAGCAAAACGTTATCACCAACCTCAAACTTTAGAGGTTTTCGCCTTTTATTAGCATAACTTTTCTGCCTATCCCTGGCAGCTTTCAGGCGGTCGCGAATCAGGACAATCTTTTCCGTCGTTTCAAAGACTATGTCAGGTCCTGATAATTGAGCTTCCCCTACTTCTGCCCAACAAATAGGCGTTCTGCATTTCCTACCATATAATGCCTCAAAAGGCGCAGCCTTAATGCTTGTATGGTAGCTATTGTTATAGGAGAACTCGATCAATGGCAGGTGGTTATCCCAACTACCACCTAAATCAATCACACATGCACGAAGAATGTCTTCCAAAGTTTGGATTGTACGCTCACTTTTCCCATTCGTCTGAGGATGGTAAGCTGTACTAAAATTTAAACGCGTGCCCAAAGATTGTTGGAAACTTTTCCAAAAATGTGATGTGTATCTGGTATCTCTGTCAGAGATTATTGACACTGGTACACCATGCAGAGATACAATCTTATCTACGTACAATTGGGCTAACATGTCAGAGCTATAAGTCTCCTTAATGGGTAGGAAATGTGCTGACTTAGTCAGTCTATCTACTATTACCCATATAGTATCATTTCCTTTCTTTTTCTTTGGCAACTTGGTGATGAAATCCATTGTCACCATCTCCCACTTCCATGTGGGAAGTTCAGGTTGTTGTAGCAAACCTGACGGCTTTTGGTGTTCAGCTTTGACTTGCGCGCACGTCAAACATTTAGCTACATAGGCAGCTATAGACCTTTTCAAGCCTATCCACCAATAGTTTGCCTTTAGATCCCGATACATCTTCTCAGCTCCAGGATGAACGGAATATTTGGAAGTGTGGGCTTCCTGGAGGATAACCTCCCGAAGTCCTCCATAAACTGGAACCCAAATTCGTCCATTTAACCTCAGGATTCCGTCCTTGCTATAGGATAACTGTTCTTCAGTTACTCCTAGCTTTTCATCAGGATAGTTAGCGTCCAACACAGCTTCCTTCTGTGCAGCTAACAACCTTTCGTTAAAACTATTCTTTATCTTAATGCTCTTGGCATTGATTCTTATAGGTTTCACTCTTTCCTTCCTACTTAAGGCATCGACAACCACATTTTCCTTGCCAGGATGGTATCTTATCTCACAGTCATAGTCGTTCAAGGTTTCCATCCAACGCCGCTGCCTCATGTTCAAATCCTTCTGATTGAACAGATGTTGAAGGCTTTTGTGATCAGAATAGATCACACACTTAGTTCCATACAAATAATGCCTCCATAGTTTTAGTGCAAATACAACGGCATCCAACTCCAAGTCATGGGTGGTGTAATTCTTCTCGTGCACCTTTAACTGTCGTGAAGCATAGACAATGACTTTGCCTTTCTGCATAAGCACACATCCCATACCAGTGTGTGATGCATCACAATATACTACAAATTCATCAATTCCATCAGGCAACGTCAATACAGGAGCGTTGCTCAACTTCTGCTTCAGAATATCGAAAGATTCTTGCTGCTTAGGCCCCCAGTCAAACTTGTAATTCTTGCGGGTGAGTAGAGTTAGGGGTGCTGCAATTCTTGAGAAGTTTTCAATAAATCGCCTATAGTATCCTGCCAGTCCTAGAAAGCTGCGAATCTCCGTAGGCTTCTTTGGCTCTTGCCAATTCATGACAGCTTCAACTTTAGCGGGATCTACTTGGATACCACGCTCACTAACAACATGTCCAAGGAATTGGACTTCTCGAAGCCAGAATTCACACTTTGAAAACTTGGCATAGAGTTTTTCTTGTTGAAGTAGCTTAAGAATGCAACAGAGATGTTTCTCATGGTCAGCTTGGCTTTTCGAGTAAATGAGAATGTCGTCGATGAAGACGATAACAAATTTGTCCAAGTAAGTCTTGCAGAAGTGATTCATGAGATCCATGAATTCGGCAGGTGCATTAGTGAGCCCAAAAGGCATCACTAGGAACTCGTAATGACCATAACGAGTCCTAAATGCAGTCTTGTGTACATCTTCATCTTTAACCTTCAATTGATGATAGCCTGACCTCAAATCGGTCTTAGAAAAGTAGCTTGCCCCTTGCAATTGATCGAACAGATCATCGATCCTGGGCAAAGGATACCTATTCTTGATAGTGACCTTATTAAGCTCACGGTAATCGATGCACAGACACAACGATCCATCCTTCTTCTTGACAAATAGGATTGGCGCTCCCCAAGGAGACGAACTAGGTCTAATGAAACCTTTGGCTAGCAATTCATCTAGTTGTGTCCTCAATTCCTTCATCTCTGTTGGTGCCAACCTATATGGCGCTCTCGCGACAGGTGCTGCTCCAGGGATGATGTCAATTCTAAATTCTACTTGTCTATCTGGTGGTATACCAGGTAGTTCTTCAGGGAAAACTTCCGGGTATTCAGAAATGATTGGAATATCTTCAATCTTGGGTTTCTGCTCATCAATAGTTACTTGTGCCATATAAATGACACAACCCTTCTTCAGACATCTAGATGCCTTGAGCATAGACACTTGCTTAGGCAGTCCATACTGGGTATCTCCCTGAATGGTAATTGGCTCACCAGACCGAGTCTTGATCACCACTTGCTTCTTATTGCACACTATCTGGGCTTGGTTACGAGATAACCAATCCATGCCTATAACTATGTCAAAACCGGCTAACTTCAAAGGAAGTAGGGACAATGGAAAAGAGTGGTTCCTAATGGATATGAAACATCCATCTAACATGGTTGACGCGGTTTCTAAGGTACCATCAGCTAATTCCACCTCATATTTCACACTTAGGGTTTTAACAGGTAAATTCAGTAACTTACAAAACTTATTATCTACAAATGATTTATCTGCTCCAGAATCAAATAGCACTCTCGCATAAACATCATTTATGAGGAAGGTACATGTGATCACTGATGTGTGCAAAATGCAACATATAAATTACATCAATTGTGGCATAAGACTAACCCTTTTTTAGTACTAATGTTGGAAAAAGTGTGCTTTTGTCTTCCTTTTGTATTTTCAGGATTAAATGAGCTCAAATTAACAAAAGAAGCAAAAAGACAGCAAAATCTAACATAAATACAAGAAAAGGAACAAATGTGACATGCCCGACCCCACGACAGCATCTTCCCAAGCAAAACAAGAAGACAGAAGACTGAACACGCCCCGTGCTCAGCCAGCACGGGGGCGTGCCCAAGTGTCAGCAGAAAAGACAAAGTGGTAGAAGCTTCCGTTGCCCACCACGGGGTCGTGCTCAGCGGGAACGGGGCCGTGTTCAACTATAAGATTCGCAGAATCCAGGCAAATCTTCATAGTACAGATATGCTTCTGCACACGGGGTCGTGCTCAGTGGACACGGGGGCGTGGTCAACTAATACAGACAAGCTGCATTAAATGAAGAAAGAGAAGGATGTGGACACGGGGCCGTGCCCACTGGACACGGGGCCGTGCCCGAGCTTCTGTTCAGCCTATAAATAGGAGTGCTTGGCTCAAGCTCAAACCATCCCTTGGCACACCACCTCTCTCACACTTCACCCACCACCCACCATCACCATAACACCATCATCCACCGTCTCGGGATCCAAGATTGATCGTAAGAGTTCTTGACAATCAAGGCCATGTTTGCCTAAGTCTCTTACATCACTTGGTGAAGACAAGTGTCTAGTGTAATACTTTTTATTTTTAATCTTTTCGCACTTTTTAATTGGTTATGTATTAATGACTTTAATAACTAGTTTCTTATGTTGAAGGTGATTCTTCCTTATCGTTTGTCCGTGGTGTCTTGGCATTATTTTACTGTCTATATAAAATAAAAGATTTTCACCATTCATATCTCCACGGTCTATATGGAGGTATGTTGGCTACCTGGTCGGGGGTTAAGGGAACGATGTGGTAAGAGTCTTGCCGTTGTTCAGCGTTTAGAGATCCTGCAAGGGACCCGGGTCAAATTTAGTAGGACCTCCTTCAATACTTAATGGTATTGGATGGCGGGGGTCCAAACTCTTTGATCCCCTCATAAGTTAAACTACTATTAATACTATAACCCGGCTACTTTGGACTGTATCCTTGCTGACTCAGACTACTTTGCCGAGGGTAACGTCACCTTCAAAAGAGGGGCCTACCATAATTTGCATTAATAACTTAATTAATTATCTTTCAATAATCCGACCCTTTAGGATTGTATCCTTGCTGACTCAAACTACTGGGTTGAGGGTAACGTCACCTTCAAAAGAGGGGCCTACTACAATAACTAAGATAATCTCTTAAATAAGTGCAAAAGTGCGGAAATAATCAACGGTTACACTATACATGAGTCGGAACCAAGTGATTCATCTTGTCTATCTGTTTTATTTTTTTTTTCAGCATTTTAGTTAGTTTTTATTTTTCTAGTTTAAAACATTTTTCTAACTTTTTGATTTGATTAGACGTTGAGGATAAACCGGTACTAAAAGCTCTCGTGTCCTTGGACGACCTCGGTATCTTACCAACACTATACTACGCTCACGATGGGTGCACTTGCCCATATGTGTGTTTAGTGTTAGTAAATATCGTGTTTTATAAATTTAAAACTTGGCTAAAAAAGTGTAAAAGGGCTTAAAATATACTTAAACCTACATATACACCTAACGCACATCAAGTTTTTGGCGCCGTTGCCGGGGACACAAGGATTTTAAGAAAGTTAGGAATCAACGGCCTAATCGTTTTTTCTTATTTTTTATTTTTTTTTTAGAATTTTTCTTGGTTTTTTAGTTTCTGCAGAGCTAAGCACGGGCCGTGCCTAGTCGGACACGGGCCGTGCCCAGCACTATCACTGGCAGTTATTATTTTCTGAGCTACAGAGAGCTGAGCACGGGGCCGTGTCGGTGCAACATGGGGCCGTGTCCAACTCCCAGTAACAGGGATCCGGAAAACAATCACTGTACCTCCGACCACGGGCCGTGTTCTCTGAGCACGGGGCCATGGTGAGCTCCAGTTCTAGTAGAGACATAAAAGAACCTCCAGAAGAACCCGAACGCTTTCTCAGAACAAGACTTAAAGCTAAAAATCAAGAGAAAGTTTTGGGGGACCCACTTCCAATGGCGGACTAACGTACCCTCATGGATTACCTATGGCCCACATTAGGTAATCTCGGCACCACTATCAATGCACCGAATGTCGAAGCCAATAACTTCGACCACATTTGATATAGATGCTTCAAAACTCCGCAACCTTCCATGGGCTTGCGGACGAGGATCCCCATCTACATATTACTAATTTCTTAGAAATATGTGATACCTTTCGGATCAATGGAGCATCAAATGACGCCATCCGCCTTCGAATGTTTCCATTTTCGCTAAAAGACCGAGCTAAGGCTTGGCTTAACACCCTCCCAGTTGGCTCGGTAAACACCTGGGATGAACTAGCCCAACAGTTTCTATATAAGTATTTCCCTCTTGCTAAAACGGCTAAATTAATGACTGAAATTAATACATACTCACAAGAGGACGGGGAATCCTTATATGAAACTTGGGAAAGGTTCAAGGAGCTGCTAAGAAAGTGTCCTGATCACGGTCTAGCAGTGTGGAACAAGTATCCACTTTCTACAATGGGTTGTTGCCACACACAAGACAAACACTTGATTCTAGCTCCGGGGGACTTCTAGGTAATCGTCGCCCAAATGAAATATATAATCAAATTGAGGAAATTGCGCAAACCAATTTTCAGTGGCACACTCCCCGAGGCAATAAATCTATTGCCCCGGGCGCCCATAAGGTTGACGAAAGCACTTCTTTACAAGCCCAAATCGAGGCCCTTTCTTCAAAAATAAAAAAAAAATTAGAAATGGCAAAAACGGCCTCGGTTATGGCTTGTGAAGGGTGTGGTGGACCACATGAAAATTGGAGTTGTATGAAAGAAGTAGATGATCAAACGGAAACGGTAAACTACATTGATAATAGACCTAGGCCGTCGGGTCCACCAACGGGTACCTACAACCAAGGATGGCGTAACCACCCCAACCTTGGTTGGAGAGATCCCGGCAATAGTAGTAACCAACGAACTAACTTTCAACAACCACAAAATTTTTCTCAACAACAAGGTGGAAGAGAAAGGCTTGAAGATACGGTATCTCGCCTCATCGCCGAAACCGAAAAGAAAAACTCGGACCGGTTTCAGCAATTGGAATCGAATTTTAGAAATCAACAAGCTAGCATTCAAAACATTGAAAAACAATTAAATCAAATAGCTCAAAATTTCTCCGAGAGACCACAAGGCGCGTTACCAAGCAATACCGAAACCAACCCAAAGGCACAAGTACATCTCATCACATTGAGAAACCGAACCGTGGGTCCCGAGGATGCCCCATTACCACCGGTTGAAGGAAGTCAGCTCGGCCAAAGCACGACTTCACCCGCGCCCCAACCAGAAAAGGCTTCTCCACCAAATCAAGAGCCCACCAAGACTCCTCCGGTTCCATACCCCAGGCGGTTAAATTGTCAAAAGACCGATGAGCAATTCGCAAAGTTCGAAAATTTACTAAAACAATTGCATGTTAATATCCCTTTTATTGAGATCCTAACCCAAATGCCTAAATATGCAAAATTTATGAGGGACTTCCTCACTCACAAAAGGAAAATTGAATCATTGCAATTAGTTAACTTAGGCGAAGAATGCTCGATCGGGGAATCCCCCATTCGTAATACATTAGCCGATCTTGGGGCTAGCATTAACCTCATGCCCACATCGATGTTCAAACGACTCGGCTTAGGAACAATGAGCCCTACAAAGATGAGCATACAACTCGCCGACAGATCCGTCAAGTTTCCACAAGGTGTCGCTGAAAATCTATTGGTCAAAGTTGACAATTTCGTTTTCCCGACCGATTTTGTCATCCTAGACATGGAGGAAGACACCGATGTCCCACTCATCCTTGGGAGGCCATTTCTAGCCACCGCCCAAGCAGTGGTGGACATGAATGACAGAACACTAACATTGAAGTTTGGGGACAAGGAAGTGAAGTTTGAATGTGGAAAGAGAGTAGAGGACGAAGACCCGGTCAACTACATGAAGGTTATAGACTCAAGTTTGGATGACGCTCTCCGACGGTGTAACATGGGATGCAAAACATCCCACTTGAGTAACATATGACCAGGCTTTGGGTCTAGCCAAGGACCCTTATAAACATGGCGCACCACGGAGGCATTCCGCGGAACTATCACTGTTTTCCTGCATGGGGTGCTGGTTCAAGTTTCCCTGTTCAGCGTTTAGAGATCCTGTAAGGGACCTGGGTCAAATTTAGTAGGACCTCCTTGAATACTTAACGGCATTGGATGGCGGGGGTCCAAACTCTTTGATCCCCTCATAAGTTAAACTACTATTAATACTATAACCCGGCTACTTAGGACTGTATCTTTGCTGACTCAGACTACTGCCGAGGGTAACGTCACCTTCAAAAGAGGGGCCTACCATAATTTGCATTAATAACTTAATTAATTATCTTTCAATAATCCGACCCTTTAGGATTGTATCGTTGCTGACTCAAACTACTGGGTTGAGGGTAACGTCACCTTCAAAAGAGGGGCCTACTACAATAACTAAGATAATCTCTTAAATAAGTGCAAAAGTGCGGAAATAATCAAACGTTACACTGTACACGAGTCGGAACCAAGTGATTCATCTTGTCTATCTGTTTTATTTTTTTTTCCAGCATTTTAGTTAGTTTTTATTTTTCTAGTTTAAAACCTTTTTCTAACTTTTTGATTTGATTAGACGTTGAGGATAAACCGGTACTAAAAGCTCTTGTGTCCTTGGACGACCTCGGTATCTTACCAACACTATACTACGCTCACGATGGGTGCACTTGCCCATATGTGTGTTTAGTGTTAGTAAATATCGTGTTTTATAAATTTAAAACTTGGCTAAAAAAGTGTAAAAGGGCTTAAAATATACTTAAACGTACATTGTGACAACTGTGTTCTGTAATCGATGTACGATGTAAAACAATGATGATTATTAATAAAACAATGTGCTTTGGTGTTATTATGTGTGTAATTGTGTCTAGTGATTTTACAATTTGATTCGATTCCAATTTCAAGCTCTAAATCGCTTTCTGGAAGGTTATACGCAAACTGGTGCTTAAACGCAGTCAGTATAACACGAAAAACACTCCAAAATAGCGACATAGGTTTAACATACCTTAAATAACCTCCACATAACTTAGAAATAAGTTTTGAATGGTTTGGTGTGTCGAAATCAACTTTGTTCGATCGCAGGGACTATTTGTGTCAAACTGCGAAACTATGCCGATTTGTATAGTAACGAACATTATGGAACTTGATCATAAGTTAAAAATACCCTAAATAACCTTTACATAGCTTAGAAATAGGCTTTGAGGGGTTCGGTATGCTAAAATAAACTTTATGCTCATTCAGGGACTAAAAGCGTCAAAAAGTGCATAAGTTTGCATTTTCGCGCATAACTTACGTTCTGAATACATCCGGAGATCCAAAAAAATTTATGTAAGCATTAAAAGATTTTATTTTAGTGTTTGGCATGATAAATTTCCATTCGTCGCTTAATTTGGAGCGGTTTTGCTTTCGTTACGACTTCCGTCGTAATTAAGCGAATAACGCAACCGTACGACCAAACGAACCCACATCCGTGATGTTTTTGAGCATATTTTAAGTTCCCTATACTTTAACTTTATTTTAGAACCTCGAAATGGGGTTAACGGGGCTTAAAAGTGCCAAAAAAATCAAGTTTTACAAGTGCAGGGACCATTTTTAAAATTTCTGGAAGATTCAATGAACCTAGTCCATTTTGAAGTGTGATGGTTTTCACCCATGGTTTTGCAAAACCATGGGCTGGTATTCAATGAACATAGTCTATATTAGGGGCTCCCATGGTTTTAGAAAACCATGGGCACACATGTAAGGTCCAGATCAAAGCTCAGTTTTCGAGGAGCGATCTTAACGGTTCTAGAAATCCTATATATACCCCATCCATTTCACTTCAAAAACCACAATTCAAAATCTGATTTATGCTCTCTAAGTGGAAGTATATGCTTCCTACTTGAGAGAAAAACCAGAATCAAATCTTGCGGGGACCTTCTGTAAGTGTTCTTTCGTTCTTTTCATTCGTTTTAGCGTTAAAGTCAAACTGCGTTTGACTTTCTGCATTGACCAGTTTATGGTCAATGTGAAGTTCGTTTGAACTTCATAACGTGAGCTTAATCACGATGGTTATAGTCCCTAGTGACTATACCTATTGATTACCACGTTATCTAGGCTCAGTGACAAGTCGTAGTTTCGGCCAAAATACGCATTTACGCGTATTTTGTAACCAAACTACTCTAGGATATCAAAACCGTTTGTTTTGATATCAAAACCTGTTTTCTAACTTAACTAAATATGTTTTAGCATGTTTAGCTCGTCACTTTTTAGTCTAGTGCTTGTGTAGAGTCGTAAGTCAAGCAGACTAAACACCTGCTTAGACTTTCGAACACGACCCGTTTGGTCGATCATTAGGATCCGACCAAACATGGTTAGTAACCATAGTTGCATAGGGATTAACCTTCTGAGGTTATACCTTATGGTCACCTAGTTTAGGTAGTTGAATGATAAGTAGATTATATGCCTTAGGTAAATTACCAAAATACCCTTTTCATGTATAATTGGTAATTAAGCTTATGTAACCTAAAATTTTGTCACATAACTGATTATACATCATGATTAAACTTGTATAGGCATATAATACTTGTCATAGGACTAGTTAGCCGTTCCGAACGCGTTTCACGCGAACGACGCGTTAAAGTAGAATAAGCTACCTTAATGGGTCGCGATGGGTCGAAGGCACTTAGGTTAGGTTTCATTTAGGATGTAGGCCTTGTTAAACCATATCACACGAGTTCCAACACTCATTTGGTTTACAAGACCTCATTCTGTCCGATCTTCCGATTTAGGCGTCTATTGTTTGACTAGTGAATCAGTTACTAGGTGCTACTTGATTTCTCTGGTTTACTCGAGTTTGTTGAAGTACTATTGATTGAGGATACCTTGCACTACATGTGAGTACATAGTTCCCCTATTTTACTGTTTTCAATTGTTTTGGGTGATTCATATGTACAAAATGTTTTCAAGGTTTAAACGATGATTTCAAAAACGAATAGAACGATTTATACTAAACTATTAACAATTTTCGATAATGTGAACGAACTTGTTGGTTGTAGTTACATAACGAACGACATTCATTAGCATTGATCAAGCCGACCAGTATTAGGTTATGGTACCATAGGATATGACAAATCCCGTTATTTGCACTATACCCATGGTTATGTGTGGGTGTTGTGGGTAACGACTGAATCTGATGATTGTTAACTTACCCTTTGGAGGTTTGTTAATGCAAGAACGAGTTGAACGATGAACGAGTCACAAAGGTTTGAATGTTATTAACGAGACAACCATATATAAGTTATCACAATTAAAACGAGGACGATTTAAACGAGTTAAACGAGTAAACGATTTGGAAACGATGTTAAACAATCTGGGTAAACGATTGGTTTTTGGCTAGTGTTTAGATAACGAGACGGGTGTAATATGGTGAAAACATGGTAGATACGCCGCTGTTACTTCTTATATATAAGTGTTTGCAACATATTACATACTGTGGCGTTATTTAGTTCACTTGGGTAAACGATATTGAAATGATGTCACACAACGATGTTTTCGAAATAATATACGAGTTTTATTAACGAGTTTATATGAGATGTTTTACAAGATGGTTTTCTAAAACAAAAAGCTTTTGGGTTAAGAATTGTGGCTACGAAATTTTATAAATTATAACCATCTTGATTTGAGTTGGTTAATCATGTTGCAATATTATGCATTTTTAAAAACAAGGTTTTCGAGGTATTGCAGTATATGTAAACAAGCCATGATTCCGATACTCTTATAAAACCTATGTACTCGCCAGCATTTCTTTGTTGACTTTGTTTTTACATATGTTTCAGGTGTTGTTGCTTGATTGACAATCTAGGAAGCATGTGTCACATAGGATCTGGACGAGGCCTTAGTGACATAAAACAATGATAGTCGATATAAAACTTGTCTGTTATGTGTTAAAACAATGTTAATGTTTAATATTATCAATAAAGCGAAACACTTTTTGTATCCATGGTTATGAAACGATAATTCTGTTACAACACTCCCCGACGTTTCCGCCACGCTTTGTTGTTTTACGTGGTCGGGGTGTGACAGAAGAGTTGGTATCAGAGCCAATGGTTATAGGGAATTAGGTTATTTGTAATGCTTTGACCTAGACTATAACTTTTAGGACCCCAACGCAAGTAAACTTTGCATTTAGATTTTTAAAACAAAATCGTCACCTATCCTTAACCACAACGAGAACACAATTTTTGAACCCGCTTCGAAAACTAATCGTCTGTTATAAGATGATTGATTACTAGGTTTTGAACCCTCTATTATATGGTTTTGAACACTTTAAGTTTTCAAAATCTCGTCAAAGTTTGTGTCTAAATAATGTGAACACGTGCAAACTGGAAGAGTGAGAGCCTGTACTCTGAGTTTTCTGTCTAAGGCTAGAGTGTTCGTACAAATCCACATAATCGGACCAGTCACTCTTACCTGGGAACTCTTGGGGTGAGTGTTCACTTATAGGCGAGCATGTCTTCGCGATACATTATTTTTGACCTATTTACTTTGATTAGTCACTGCGTGTCATTTGTTTGTTCAAGGTAACGAACGAATGATCTCCTCTCTTGCATTTTGTCGATATCTCTTTTGCTTTTCAACCTCACTCGTTTCCTCTGTTTCCTTATTAGACAATGCCTCCTCGACGTTAAGCACAATCTTTCACTATTGAAGAAATAGCAGCCCTGGTCTCTCAGCAAGTGGCTGCTATGCTTCCCGGCGTTGTGACCCAAGTCCATGAGATATTCAACAATAATAACAACAAAAATGCGCCGTGTAACTTCAAGAGCTTCAATACTGCGAAGCCGCTTAAGTTTTCTGGGTCGCAAGGAGCAACTGCGCTCCTGCAGTGGTTTGAGAGTATCGGGAGCACATTCAGACATGTGCAGTGTCCGAATGCGCGTAAGGTTGAATTTGCTTCGAGCGTGTTTGAGAAGCGAGCGCTTACCTGGTGGAATGGTATTATGCGCGACAGGGGTGCCGAAGTGGCGTTGGCACAAACATGGGAAGAGCTTCGGGCTCTCATGATGAAGGAGTTTTGTCCCCGTCACGAAACTCGGGCTTTGGAGCGAAAGTTTGACGATTTAAAGCAAGATGGGGCTGAACACCGTGCTTACACGGATCGTTTTGAAGAACTCAATCTATTGTGTCCCACCATGGTTACTCCTCTGGAGAAAGCAATCGAGAGATATATCGATGGATTACCCGATTCTATTCTGGAGATTGTGACCGGTGTTAATCCTACTACCCTTCGTCAAGCAATCGAGTTGTCTGCTACCCTGACTGAGACTCAAGTCAGGAAGGGTAAAATCACCCGCAAGGGTGATAAAAAAGAAGACGACTGATTCAGGGAAGGACAAGAAAAAGGGTAAGGGTACGGAAGGAGAGACGTCGAAGAAATCGAGGAAGCCAAAGGGTGCCCAGAATTTTGCTGTTACAGCACAGACTGCTCAGAACCCGCAGAACCCACCGGCTCAGCCACCTGCAAAGAAAGCGTATGCTAGTACCGCACCTCATTGTGCTCGTTGGAACGGTCATCACGTTTCACAATAAGCTTGCAAACAATGCACAACGTGTGGTAAACTTGGGCATTTGGCCAATGTTTGTCGTTTGGGACAGAATCAGGTTGCTCAGGTTCCAGCTCCGGGTCAGGGGATTGCTGTGAGATTCCCACCGGGTTCATGTTTTAATTGTGGAGAGTATGGTCACTTCCGCAACAACTGTCCGAGACTGGTGAATGCAAACGCGAATGCTAACGCGAACGTCAACGTCAATGTGAATCCCGCTCGTGGGCGAGCGTACAATTTGAATGCAAACGAAGCGAGGGCCGACAACGAAGTGGTTAACGGTACGTTTCTTGTTAACAATCGACATGCGTCTATTCTTTTTTATTCTGGTGCCGATAGAAGTTTTGTTTCTTTGTCTTTTGAGCCTTTGCTTGCGATACCTAGAACCAAACTGAGGAAACCCTTATCTGTTGAAGTTGCTACTGGTAAACCTCTTGTTCTCGATTCTGTTATTCGTGATTACCAGTTGAACCTTGATAATCATCTTTTTCCTATTGACCTCACACCGATGCAACTTGGGAGTTTCGATATTATCGTTGGAATGGATTGGTTAACCAAACACCACGCTGAGGTGGTTTGTTTCGATAAGATTGTTCGTATTCCTTTGTCTTCTGGCAATGTTCTGGAGATTCATGGCGAGAAGCCATCTGGCGGTTTGAAGCTTATGTCGTGTATGGAAGCCCAAAGTTATTTACGAAAAGGATATGTTGCTTTTCTGGCACATGTCACCGAGGAGAAAAGCAAGAGCAAGAGTATTCAGGATATTCCGATTGTTCGGGATTATCCAGAGGTGTTTCCTGATGAACTGCCTAGTTTGCCTCCAGTTCGTCAAGTCGAGTTTCATATTGACCTTGTACCCAATGCCAACCCGATTGCAAAAGCACCTTATTATCTTGCACCGTCAGAGATGCAAGAGTTATCGAAATAGCTTCAAGAGTTATCTAATAAAGGATTCATCCAGCCGAGCTTTTCACCTTGGGGAGCTCCTGTCCTCTTCGTGAAAAAGAAAGATGGATCTTTTCGAATGTGTATCGATTATCGTGAGCTTAATAAGCTCATCGTCAAGAATCGATATTCCCTACCTCGAATTGATGATCTCTTCGACCAGCTGTAGGGTGCTTCATGCTTTTCCAAGATCGATCTGCGTTCTGGGTATCATCAACTTCGTGTTCTCGAAGAAGATATTCCCAAAACTGCTTTTCGCACAAGATATGGGCATTACGAGTTCACTGCATGCCTTTTGGTTTGACAAATGCTCCAGCTATCTTTATGGACTTAATGAATAGGGTCTGCAAACCTTATTTGGACAAGTTCATTATTGTGTTCATCGACGATATTCTCATTTATTCAAAATCTCAAGCCGAGCACGAGCAACACCTTCGCTTAACATTGGAACTCCTGAAGAAGGAACAACTTTTTGCTAAATTCTCCAAGTGTGAATTCTGGCTTAAAGAAGTTTAATTCTTGGGTCATATAGTCAATGAGCAGGGTATTCATGTGGATCCATCCAAGATTGCTGCTATCAAGGACTGGAATACACCGACGACGCCTACAGAGATTCGATCTTTTCTTGGTCTTGCTGGTTATTATCATCGATTCATTTCAAATTTTTCAAAGATTGCGGTTCCACTCACTGCTTTGACTCAGAAGAATAAGCCTTTTGAGTGGGGAACCAAGCAAGAAGAAGCGTTCCAAACGCTGAAATAGAAGTTATGTAATGCTCCTGTTCTATCTCTGCCCGAGGGAAGCGATGATTTCGTTGTCTATTGCGATGCGTCTAACTTAGGCCTTAGTTGCGTCCTTATGCAACGAGGTAAAGTTATAGCATATGCATCTAGACAATTGAAAGTTCACGAGAAGAACTACACAACTCATGATCTTGAGTTAGGAGCTGTGGTTTTCGCGCTTAAAATCTGGAGACACTACCTCTATGGAACGAAGTGTGTGGTTTTCACAGACCACAAAATTCTCCATCATATTCTTAATCAGAAAGAGCTGAACATGAGGCAACGACGTTGGGTTGAACTCTTAAACGATTATGACTGCGAGATTCGCTACCACCCTGGTAAGGCGAATGTTGTAGCCGACGCGCATAGTCAAAAGGAGCGAGTCAAGCTTCATTCTGTTCGAACTCTATCGGATCTTCAATCTCGTGTCCTTCAAGCTCAGAAATTTTGTGTTTCATAAAATTTGATAGGTACGGAATTACCACGTCAACTTGAGCTTATGTTCGAAGCGAAAGACGATGGTTTGCTCTATTTTAAGGATCGATTGTGGATTCCGAAACAAGACGATATTCGCACCTTGGTAATGGAAGAATCTCATAAGTCTCGATATTCTATCCATCCTGGTGCTGATAAAATGTACAAGGATCTTCGTACTCGGTACTGGTGGCCTTGTATGAAGAAGGATGTTGCCTTGTATGTGTCGAAATGCCTAACAAAGTCAAGGCCGAACATCAACAACCTTCTGGTTTGCTTGTACAACCAGAGATACCAATTTGGAAGTGGGAGAACATTGAAATGGATCTCATCACTAAGCTACCGCGTACGTTTAAAGGTCATGATGCTATTTGGGTTTTTGTCGATCGTTTAAAGAAATCTGCTCACTTCTTACCAATCCGTGAGGATTTCTCTACTGAAAAGCTTGCCAAGATCTATGTAGACGAGATTGTATCACGACATGGTGTTCCTTTAGATATCATTTCCGATCGTGATGCTCGATTTTCATCTCATTTTTGGAAGGCCATGCAATCTGCTTTGGGAACCTAACTGAATCTAAGCACTGCTTATCATCCCCAAACAGATGGCCAATCTGAGAGAACGATTCAAAATTTGGAGGATATGCTTAGAGCATGTATGATAGACTTTGGTGGTAATTGGGATTCTCATCTACCACTGATCGAGTTCTCTTACAACAATAGTTATCATACTAGCATTAATATGGCACCATTCGAAGCTCTCTACGGTCGAAAATGTCGTTCACCTATCTGTTGGAAGGAGACCGGTGAAGCTCAGCTTACTGGACCTGAGCTCGTTCTGGAAACAACAGACAAAATCAAGAAAATCCGCGATAATCTTGTGACAGCTCGAAACCGTCAAAAGAGATATGCGGATTTGGGACGCAAGCCCTTAGAATTTCAAGTCGGAGATCGTGTCCTACTCAAGGTTTCACCTTGGAAGGGAGTCGTGAGATTTGGAAAGAAAGGAAAACTTGCACCTCGATATGTGGGACCATTTAAGATTGTGGAAAGAATTGGAAAGGTTGCCTATCGTCTAGAGCTACCTCCAGAGCTTGGAAATATTCATCCGACTTTTCACGTGTCCAATCTGCGAAAGTGTTTAGCTGACGCTGATCTACACATTCCTCTCGACGAGATCCAAATCGATGAAACAATGCACTTTGTCGAGAAACCTGTGGAGATCGTGGACCGTGCTTTCAAACAGTTGAAGAACAAACGGATTCGATTGGTCAAAGTTCGCTGGGAATCCAAACGTGGCCCAGAATTTACTTAGGAACGTGAGGACCAGATGAAGACAAAATATCCGCATTTGTTTTCACAAGCTTCCTTTAGTTAAAATTTCGGGACAGAATTTCTTGAAGTAGGGGAGACTGTGACAACTGTGTTCTGTAATCAATGTACGATGTAAAACAATGATGATTATTAATAAAACAATGTGCTTTGGTGTTATTATGTGTGTAATTGTGTTTAGTGATTTTACAATTTGATTTGATTCCAATTTCAAGCTCTAAATCGCTTTCTGGAAGGTTATATACAAACTGGTGCTTAAACGCAGTCAACATAACGCGAAAAACACTCCGTAATAGCGACATAGGCTTAACATACCTTAAATAACCTCCACATAACTTAGAAATAAGTTTTGAATGGTTTGGTGTGTCGAAGTCAACTTTGTTCGATCGCAGGGACTATTTGTGTCAAACTGCGAAACTATGCCGATTTGTATAGTAACGAACATTCCGGAACTTGATGATAAGTTAAATATACCCTAAATAACCTTTACATAGCTTAGAAATAGGCTTTGAGGGGTTCGGTATGCTAAAATAAACTTTATGCTCATTCAGGGACTAAAAGCGTCAAAAAGTGCATAAGTTTGCATTTTCGCGCATAACTTACGTTCTGAATACATCCGGACATCCAAAAAAATTTATGTAAGCATTAAAAGATTTTATTTTAGTGTTTGGCATGATAAAATTCCATTCGTCGCTTAATTTGGATCAGTTTTGCGTTCGTTACGACTTCCGTCGTAATTAAGCGAATAACGCAACCGTACGACCAAACGAACCGACATCCGAGATGTTTTTGAGCATATTTTAAGTTCCCTATACTTTAACTTTATTTTAGAGCCTTGAAATGGGGTTAACGGGGCTTAAAAGTGCCAAAAAAAATCAAGTTTTACAAGTGCAGGGACCATTTTTGAAATTTCTGGAAGATTCAATGAACCTAGTCCATTTTGAAGTGTGATGGTTTTCACCCATGGTTTTGCAAAACCATGGGCTGGTATTCAATGAACATAGTCCAAATTAGGGGCTCCCATGGTTTTAGAAAACCATGGGCACACATGTAAGGTCCAGATCAAAGCTCAGTTTTCGAGGAACGATCTTAACGGTTCTAGAAATCCTATATATACCCCATCCATTTCACTTCAAAACCCACAATTTGAAATCTGATTTATGCTCTCTAAGTGGAAGTATATGCTTCCTACCTGAGAGAAAAACCGGAATCAAATCTTGCGGGGACCTTCTGTAAGTGTTCGTTCGTTCTTTTCATTCGTTTTAGCGTTAAAGTCAAACTGCGTTTGACTTTCTGCATTGACCAGTTTATGGTCAATGTGAAGTTCATTTGAACTTCATAACGTGAGCATAATCACGATGGTTATAGTCCCTAGTGACTATACCTACTGATTACCACGTTATCTAGGCTCAGTGACGAGATACGCATTTACGCGTATTTTGTAACCAAACTACTCTAGGATATCAAAACCATTTGTTTTGATATCAAAACTTGTTTTCTAACTTAACTAAACATGTTTAGCATGTTTAGCTCGTCACTTTTTAGTCTAGTGCTTGTGTAGAGTCGTAAGTCAAGCGGACTAAACACCCGCTTAGACTTTCGAACACGACCCGTTTGGTCGATCATTAGGATCCGACTAAACATGGTTAGTAACCATAGTTGCATAGGGATTAACCTTCTGAGGTTATACCTTATGGTCACTTAGTTTAGGTAGTTGTATGATAAGTAGATTATATGCCTTAGGTAAATTACCAAAATACCCTTTTCATGTATAATTGGTAATTAAGCTTATGTAACCTAAACTTTTGTCAGATAACTGATTATACATCATGATTAAACTTGTATAGGCATATAATACTTGTCATAGGACTAGTTAGACGTTCCGAACGCGTTCCACGCGAACGACACGTTAAAGTAGCATAAGCTACCTTAATGGGTCGCGATGGGTCGAAGGCACTTAGGTTAGGTTTCATTTAGGATGTAGGCCTTGTTAAACCATATCACATGAGTTCCAACACTCATTTGGTTTACAAGACCTCATTCTGTCCGATCTTCCGATTTAGGCGTCTATTGTTTGACTAGTGAATCAATTACTAGGTGCTACTTGATTTCTCTGGTTTACTCGAGTTTGTTGAAGTTCTATTGATTGAGGATACCTTGCACTACATGTGAGTACATAGTTCCCCTATTTTACTGTTTTCAATTGTTTTGGGTGATTCATATGTACAAAATGTTTTCAAGGTTTAAACGATGATTTCAAAAACGAATAGAACGATTTATACTAAACTATTAACGATTTCTATAATGTGAACGAACTTGTTGGTTGTAGTTACATAACGAACGACATTCATTAGCATTGATCAAGCCGACCAGTATTAGGTTATGGTACCATAGGATATGACAAATCCCGTTATTTGCACTATACCCATGGTTATGTGTGGGTGTTGTGGGTAACGACTGAATCTGATGATTGTTAACTTACCCTTTGGAGGTTTGTTAATGCAAGAACGAGTTGAACGATGAACGAGTCACAAAGGTGTGAATGTTATTAACGAGACGACCATATATAAGTTATCACAATTAAAACGAGGACGATTTAAACGAGTAAACGATTTGGAAACGATGTTAAACGATCTGGGTAAACGATTGGTTTTTGGCTAGTGTTTAGATAACGGGACGGGTGTAATATGGTGAAAACATGGTAGATACGCCACTGGTACTTCTTATATATAAGTGTTTGCAACATATTACATACCGTGGTGTTATTTAGTTCACTTGGGTAAACGATATTGAAACGATGTCACACAACGATGTTTTCGAAATAATATACGAGTTTTATTAACGAGTTTATACGAGATGTTTTACAAGATGGTTTTCTAAAA
The DNA here is from genome assembly GCA_030545235.1 of Helianthus tuberosus. Taxonomy (NCBI): domain Eukaryota; kingdom Viridiplantae; phylum Streptophyta; class Magnoliopsida; order Asterales; family Asteraceae; genus Helianthus; species Helianthus tuberosus. Next base: position 117,201,350 of record CM060443.1, read on the forward strand.
CAAAAAGCTTTTGGGTTAAGAATCGTGGCTACGAAATTTTATAACATCTTGATTTGAGTTGGTTAATCATGTGGCAATATTATACATTTTTAAAAACAAGGTTTTCGAGGTATTGCTGTATATGTAAACAAGCCATGATTCCGATACTCTTATAAAACCTATGTACTCGCCAGCATTTCTTTGCTGACTTTGTTTTTACATATGTTTCAGGTGTTGTTGCTTGATTGACGATCTAGGAAGCATGCATCACATAGGATCTGGACGAGGCCTTAGTGACATAAAACAATGATAGTCTATATAAAACCTGTCTGTTATGTGTTAAAACAATGTTAATGTTTAATATTATCAATAAAACGAAACACTTTTTGTATCCATGGTTATGAAATGATAATTCTGTTACATCACTCCCCGATGTTTCCGCCATGATTTGTTGTTTTACTTGGTCGGGGTGTGACATACATATACACATAACGCACATCAATCACATTGTCGTCCTGAATAGCTTCCTTTGCATCCATTCGGAAGACCCTTGCATTGGTCTTCTTGACCTCTTCAGCCTTCTTGGCGTATTTAGGGCAATTGGTCTTGATATGCCCATTCTCATTGCAGTTGTAGCACGTGGCATCTTTAATCTTCTTGCAATCAACAGTCTTGTGCTCTTTAGACTTGCATAACCCACATGCAGCTGGTCCTGACTGAGACTTGGACTCAAGTCTGCATTTTCCAAAGTGGCTTTTTTGGCAAGTTTTGCACTTTGGCTTTTCCACGGCTTGTTGGCTACCCTTGTTGGATCCAGACTTCTTCCTGAAGTTAGTGATACCTTTATGCTTCTTTTCAGATCTTCGTGAGTTATCATCCTCACGCTTTCTCTTGCCTTCTTCCGAATTCCTCAGTGTCACACCCCGACCACGTAGAACATACAAAACGTGGCGGAAATGTCGGGGAGTGTTGTAACAGAATTAATTGTTTCAAATCCATGGCAATTGAAGTTTCGTTTTATTGATTAAAAGTGTTACAATGTCTTAACAAACAAAGAAATACAACATAATTAACTAGTCTTGCATCTTTTATTGTCACTAAAGCCCAAGTATGCCTATGTGTATCTTGATCATCTTATGCAACAGCTCCTGAAAAACACATGTGAAAATAGGTACGTCAGCATAAAAATGCCTGTGAGATACATACGTTTTGTGAAAATAGGTTTCATGACTTATGTTTGAGAAAATGTTTAGTCATGAACCTTGTTATTTGCTTTGCTTTGTAAATCATTTGAAAATCGATAAGATCAGATGATAAGTATAAATAAATGTAAGGTTAAATGAATAACCAAGTAAAATATGTTTGCATAAGATAAGATGTTTATAAATCAATGTCTTGTGAAAAGTATGTTATTTGTATAAAATGTTCTATGTCTCAAACTGAAATGATTCAAATAACGCTATGATATGTAATACCATACAAACACTTATATATAGGAAGTACCAGCGGCGTATCCACCATGCTTGTATCATATTACACACTCATCGTTACTTAATCACTTAATCAAACCAAGCCAACCAATGTAAGAAGTCTATGTTTAAATCAATTGTCAAATGTATTGGGTAATATGTCAAAGTGTTCATGTCAAGATGTAAATCATATCAAAATGTCTATGTCAAATATCCATGTCAAATGTCTATGTCAAATATCCATGTCAAATGTCTATGTCAAAATGTCATGTATGGCAAGTGAAATGTCTCAACTAAACCATATGCACAAAACAAAGTATTGAAGTAAAACTTGGTTTAAATCAAAGTTATGTTTTGTGGGAAATGCATGATCAAATGTCAATCATGTTAAAATGTCTATGCCGAAATGTCTATGTCGAATGTCTATGTCAAAATGTCATGTAAAACGATGTACTAAGTAATGCACACAATTGGGCACACCTAGCATGAAATGTCATAAAATCATGTACTATAATGTACTAACGAACATAGCAGTATATGATGTTAAAACAGGAAAGCATGAAAGTAACAAGTAGGCACATGTGTTCCACCCCAAAACAGTTTGGAAAACAGTAAAAGAGGGGTCTATGTACTCACCTGAGATTGCTCAGAAGTCCTAGGATAACCACCAAGCAATGCTAGAGATCGCGGAATATCAAACGGCACCTAATATAGGTAACTACATTAATAAACCGGACCTAAATCAGAAGATCGGGTAGCATTAGGGTTTGTAAACCAAACGAGTGTAGAGACTCGTGTCATTTGGTTTAACAAAGCCTACATACTAAATGAAACTTAACCTAAGTGTCTACGACCCATTACGACCCGTTTAGGTAGCTTATGCTACTTTAACGCGTCGTTCGCGTGAAACGCGTTCGGACCGCCTAACTAGTCCTATGACAAGTGTTATATGCCTAAACATATTACATAATCAGTTATGTGACAAAGGTTTAGGTTACATATGCTTAATTACCAATTATACATGAAAAGGGTATTCTGGTAATTTACCTAAGGCATATAAACTACCTATCATACAACTACTTAAACGATGTGACCATAGGGTATAACCTCGGAAGGTTATTCCCTACCTACTATGGTCACCTAATGTGTTTGGTCGGATCCTAATGATCGACCAAACTGGGTCGGGTTCGAGGTATAAGCGATTTATCAGATCGCTTACCCTACGACCCTAGACAACGTGGTAATCAGTGGGCATAGTCCCAAGGGACTATGACCAACGTGATTACACTCACGTTGCGAAGTTCAAACGAACTTCGCATTGACCATTACTGGTCAATGCTGAAAGTCAAACAAAGTTTGACTTTCTGACTCGAAAAGCAGTAAAATAAGGAAAAGAACGAAAGAATACTTACGAAGGGTCCCCGAATGCTAAACTCGATTCAAAAATCTCAGGTATGAAACAAATGTTTCAACTTAGAGTTTCTCAAATCAAGTTTCTAGTGATTTTAGCAATGGGGGGTATGGGGTATTTATAGGAATACCCGAACCGTTAAGATCGTTTCATGGAAAACGTGCCTTAATCCCATCCGTACATGTGTTGCAAAGTTATGGTGTTTAGGTGTTTAAATTCCATCCATACATGTGTTGCAAAGTCATGGTGTTTAGGTGTTTAAATTCTATCCATACATGTGTTGCAAAGTCATGGTGCCAAAATTCCATCCTTATCCGCTGACTAAGCAAGTTTAGAATGTGTGGTTGTGAATTAAACAACGGCTAATACATCGAATCTGGTCCCGAATGCGAAAAACGAACCAAATGACGCGACGAATGGATTTTTCTTATGGCGAACACTAAAATAAAATATTTTAGTGCTTACATAAATTTTTGGATGTCCGGATGTATTCAGAACGTAAGTTACGCGTAAAAATGCAAACTTGTGCACTTTTTGACGCTTTTAGTCCCTGAATGACACAAAAGTTTATTTTAGCATACCGAACACCTCAAAGCCTATTTCTAAGCTATGTAAAGGATATTTATGGTATGTTTAACTTATGTTCATGTCCCGGAAGGTCTGTTACAGTTCAAATTGGCATACTTTCGCAGTTTGTCAACTTTAGTCCCTGTAAGCGATTAAACTTGATTTCATCACACCAAACCTTCCAAAACTTATATCTAAGTTATGTAAAGGTTATTTAAGGTATGTTAAGCCTATTTCACTATTCCGGAGTGTTCGTTGCATATTTACGCATCAGTGCGTGTATAACCTTCCAGAAAGCGATTTAGAGCTTGAAATCGAACATGAGTTGATATGTGCAAAAGATACACATATTTATACAAGTCCAAAGTGTGAAATACATTATTTCATTGGTTTGGCATTTGTTTGATGGTTGAAATGACACAGGTGTTACAGTCTCCCCTACTTTAGGAAATTTCGTCCCGAAATTCATTCGTAGGAGTCTATTTGTGACTTTGTGTTAAATAACCATCAAAGATGAACAAGACATAACCCTGTAATTTCTCTTTAACGAACATTTTTCAGAAATGAAAAATGAACAGAGTTATTTTCAACAGGCATTCTTTAGAAACGAAAATGAACAGAATAGTCATTTTCCACAACATCTTCAGAAACAAAAAAAATGAACAGAATAGTCATTTTACATCTTCAGAAACAAAAATGAACAGAATAGTCATTTTACATCTTCAGAAACAAAAATGAACGGAGTAGTCATTTTACATCTTCAGAAACAAAAATGAACAGAATAGTCATTTTACATCTTCAGAAACAAAAATGAACGGAATAGTCATTTTACATCTTCAGAAACAAAAATGAACAGAATAGTCATTTTACATCTTCAGAAACAAAAATGAACGGAATAGTCATTTTACATCTTCAGAAACAAAAATGAACGGAATAGTCATTTTACATCTTCAGAAACAAAAATGAACGGAATAGTCATTTTACATCTTCAGAAACAAAAATGAACGGAATAGTCATTTTACATCTTCAGAAACAAAAATGAACGGAATAGTCATTTTACATCTTCAGAAACAAAAATGAACGAAATAGACTCTAGACACATGACAAAATTCGCTGTGGTTTCTGTGCACTGAATTCCATAATTATGTATGCATCCATAATTATGCAATTCCTTGCATAGTCCGCACAACTTGTCTTGAAATGTTTGTGGGGAGGATAATCAAACCTGTGATGAGTGTGACTAGACTACCATAGGGTCCTTTTAATTAGATCAACAAAGGATCCTTTTAATTAGACCACCAAGGAGTCCTTTCAGCTATATCATCACATGATATTCCTAACCAGATTTTTGGATCAATCTGTTTACCTAGACCTCTCAGGATCTAATTATGGAATGGTACAATATAATCCAAGGGTCTTTACTATTACGTACAAGCCCGTTGAGGATTTAATATAGCACCCAAAGATATGGAAGATTCTACGAGGATTTGAATGACAAGAATTTGGATCACACCAAAAACATAAAGGAAACACATAAGCACATAATCACATAGTTGTTTAACTTGGTTATTAATTTGTTATCTTTGGACGCGGATACTTAAAGCACACCAGGAATCCAATTCGTGGATTTCATTTGGCACTTTAATCATTAGAATCTAACTATGAAGATAGGAAGATCTAAATAAGAATTCGGCTTTGTCCTTATTGAATGGTAATGTTCGTATTAAGGCATACGAATAATTCAATTAAGGGCTCCGATTTGAGTGATATTCATCCACAAGGATCTGATTATGAGGATAGAAAGATCCTTTATGGATTTTGAAATTTGTGTAACGAGAGGTGCTTCGACACCTTGCACTAGGCGTGCTTAAGTCGATACACAAAGTAGAAAGTTCATGAGGTTGAGGCGCTAGATATGCCAAGGCGACATATGAAGCAGAACTTGAAGGTTAAGTAGCAACAGGGTTTGTAACTGCTTTGCTTTGAACAGCAAAGCGACACATGTTAACCAAATGTCTCCATCGTCCACCGTGGGTACATTTGAAACAAGGTATTTGATTTGAATAATGACGATGGCCTTGATTGCACCAAGGAGCAGTTCCCTTATACAGCTTCATCCCTGAGGCGTGTCATGGTGATAGCTAAGTCAACGGTCCTCTGGAGTACGACGCCTATTCGCTGGGTAATTGCAGCACCTAGTTCGGACATTGTTGTTGCGATGAAGAGGCACCATGAAGAAAATAGAAGACATGGGAGGAAACAAGGGAAAGATAGTCGAGAGAAAATGACAACGCATGAAGATTGTGACCATTTGTTTGTTACCAAAGGCAAACAAATGAGACAGTGACTAATCAAAGTAAATGGGTCAATATAATGTATCGCGAAGACATGCTCGCCTATAAGTGAACACTCATCCCAAGAATTCCCAGGTAACCACAACTGGTCTCGCATCTGATGAGATGTATACGAAGTGCTTGCCTAGACAGAAAACCCAGAATACAGGCATTCACCCTTCCAGTTTGCACGTGTTCACATTATTTAAAACCCAAAACCTTGACGAGATTTTGAAAATTCAAAGGGTTCAAAACCTTATAATAGAGAGTTCAAAACCTTACAATAGAGGGTTCAAAACCTAGTAATCAATCATCCTAGAACAGATGATTAGTTTTCAAAGTGGTTTTGAAATTTATGTTCTTGTTGTGGTCGTCGCCTAAGGATAGGCGACGGTATTGTTTTATGACTAAACGCAAGTAAACTCGCGTTAGGGTCCTAAGAAAGTTATAGACTAGGTCAAAGAATTACTAATAACCTAATTCCCTATACCCATTGGCTCTGATACCATCTTTTCTGTCACACCCCGACCACGTAGAACATACAAAACGTGGCGGAAATGTCGGGGAGTGTTGTAACAGAATTAATTGTTTCAAATCCATGGCAATTGAAGTTTCGTTTTATTGATTAAAAGTGTTACAATGTCTTAACAAACAAAGAAATACAACATAATTAACTAGTCTTGCATCTTTTATTGTCACTAAAGCCCAAGTATGCCTATGTGTATCTTGATCATCTTATGCAACAGCTCCTGAAAAACACATGTGAAAATAGGTACGTCAGCATAAAAATGCCTGTGAGATACATACGTTTTGTGAAAATAGGTTTCATGACTTATGTTTGAGAAAATGTTTAGTCATGAACCTTGTTATTTGCTTTGCTTTGTAAATCATTTGAAAATCGATAAGATCAGATGATAAGTATAAATAAATGTAAGGTTAAATGAATAACCAAGTAAAATATGTTTGCATAAGATAAGATGTTTATAAATCAATGTCTTGTGAAAAGTATGTTATTTGTATAAAATGTTCTATGTCTCAAACTGAAATGATTCAAATAACGCTATGATATGTAATACCATACAAACACTTATATATAGGAAGTACCAGCGGCGTATCCACCATGCTTGTATCATATTACACACTCATCGTTACTTAATCACTTAATCAAACCAAGCCAACCAATGTAAGAAGTCTATGTTTAAATCAATTGTCAAATGTATTGGGTAATATGTCAAAGTGTTCATGTCAAGATGTAAATCATATCAAAATGTCTATGTCAAATATCCATGTCAAATGTCTATGTCAAATATCCATGTCAAATGTCTATGTCAAAATGTCATGTATGGCAAGTGAAATGTCTCAACTAAACCATATGCACAAAACAAAGTATTGAAGTAAAACTTGGTTTAAATCAAAGTAATGTTTTGTGGGAAATGCATGATCAAATGTCAATCATGTTAAAATGTCTATGCCGAAATGTCTATGTCGAATGTCTATGTCAAAATGTCATGTAAAACGATGTACTAAGTAATGCACACAATTGGGCACACCTAGCATGAAATGTCATAAAATCATGTACTATAATGTACTAACGAACATAGCAGTATATGATGTTAAAACAGGAAAGCATGAAAGTAACAAGTAGGCACATGTGTTCCACCCCAAAACAGTTTGGAAAACAGTAAAAGAGGGGTCTATGTACTCACCTGAGATTGCTCAGAAGTCCTAGGATAACCACCAAGCAATGCTAGAGATCGCGGAATATCAAACGGCACCTAATATAGGTAACTACATTAATAAACCGGACCTAAATCGGAAGATCGGGTAGCATTAGGGTTTGTAAACCAAACGAGTGTAGAGACTCGTGTCATTTGGTTTAACAAAGCCTACATACTAAATGAAACTTAACCTAAGTGTCTACGACCCATTACGACCCGTTTAGGTAGCTTATGCTACTTTAACGCGTCGTTCGCGTGAAACGCGTTCGGACCGCCTAACTAGTCCTATGACAAGTGTTATATGCCTAAACATATTACATAATCAGTTATGTGACAAAGGTTTAGGTTACATATGCTTAATTACCAATTATACATGAAAAGGGTATTCTGGTAATTTACCTAAGGCATATAAACTACCTATCATACAACTACTTAAACGATGTGACCATAGGGTATAACCTCGGAAGGTTATTCCCTACCTACTATGGTCACCTAATGTGTTTGGTCGGATCCTAATGATCGACCAAACTGGGTCGGGTTCGAGGTATAAGCGATTTATCAGATCGCTTACCCTACGACCCTAGACAACGTGGTAATCAGTGGGCATAGTCCCAAGGGACTATGACCAACGTGATTACACTCACGTTGCGAAGTTCAAACGAACTTCGCATTGACCATTACTGGTCAACGCTGAAAGTCAAACAAAGTTTGACTTTCTGACTCGAAAAGCAGTAAAATAAGGAAAAGAACGAAAGAATACTTACGAAGGGTCCCCGAATGCTAAACTCGATTCAAAAATCTCAGGTATGAAACAAATGTTTCAACTTAGAGTTTCTCAAATCAAGTTTCTAGTGATTTTAGAAATGGGGGGTATGGGGTATTTATAGGAATACCCGAACCGTTAAGATCGTTTCATGGAAAACGTGCCTTAATCCCATCCGTACATGTGTTGCAAAGTTATGGTGTTTAGGTGTTTAAATTCCATCCATACATGTGTTGCAAAGTCATGGTGTTTAGGTGTTTAAATTCTATCCATACATGTGTTGCAAAGTCATGGTGCCAAAATTCCATCCTTATCCGCTGACTAAGCAAGTTTAGAATGTGTGGTTGTGAATTAAACAACGGCTAATACATCGAATCTGGTCCCGAATGCGAAAAACGAACCAAATGACGCGACGAATGGATTTTTCTTATGGCGAACACTAAAATAAAATATTTTAGTGCTTACATAAATTTTTGGATGTCCGGATGTATTCAGAACGTAAGTTACGCGTAAAAATGCAAACTTGTGCACTTTTTGACGCTTTTAGTCCCTGAATGACACAAAAGTTTATTTTAGCATACCGAACACCTCAAAGCCTATTTCTAAGCTATGTAAAGGATATTTATGGTATGTTTAACTTATGTTCATGTCCCGGAAGGTCTGTTACAGTTCAAATTGGCATACTTTCGCAGTTTGTCAACTTTAGTCCCTGTAAGCGATTAAACTTGATTTCATCACACCAAACCTTCCAAAACTTATATCTAAGTTATGTAAAGGTTATTTAAGGTATGTTAAGCCTATTTCACTATTCCGGAGTGTTCGTTGCATTAAACTGGTTATATTTACGCATCAGTGCGTGTATAACCTTCCAGAAAGCGATTTAGAGCTTGAAATCGAACATGAGTTGATATGTGCAAAAGATACACATATTTATACAAGTCCAAAGTGTGAAATACATTATTTCATTGGTTTGGCATTTTTTTGATGGTTGAAATGACACAGGTGTTACACTCAGCGACCTTAGCCTGACTGCGTCCAAGGTAAGAGACAGAGATAGATCAGCTGCTGATCTGAAAGTAGCAGGTCTGGACGCCTTAACACTGGCTTTGATTTCTGGGGCTAAACCCCCAATGAAGCGAGCAATCCTTTTGGGTTCCGGGGTTACGAGATACGGAACCAGTCTAGACAGGGTATTAAAACTGGTGAGGTAAGCTTGACAATCTAAATTCTTCATCACCAATGATAAGAAATCTGATTCATTTCTTTCAACCTCATGCCACGGACAATAATTCTCCTTAATGAGAGCAACGAACTGATCCAATGACAAATTGTAGAGCGGGATCTTTCCAGCAGCTTGAATAAGAGACTTCCACCATGCCATTGCCTCTCCCTTGAAGGATTGGGATACATACTTCACTACATCCCTTTCAGCACAACCGCTGATGTCAACTACCGTGTCCATCTCATCCAACCAGGTCATACAATCAATTGCCCCTTTCTCCCCAGTGAAATCCTGGGGTTTGCAGGAAACAAAGTACTTATAGGTACAGGACTTGGTACGTGGTTTATCATCAAACAATATCCTTTTAGATGAAACACTGTTTTGATTAGATGAATGTCGGTCATCATCTTTCTTTGGCTCATCTTTCTTAGAGGGTGGCTTGCTATGAGCCTCCGAATGAGTCTTAGGCTTGGAGTGCGGTGCGGATAGGGTCCTACTTCGAGTCCCGCTAGATTCATTATACTGCCGCTCTATAGCTTTTGTAACAGCATTATCTACTAATGCTTGCAACTCCACACCGGTCACATGTATCTTAGTATTTTCATGGTTTTCCACCAGATGACTGTTTAGCTCTTCTGACCTAGCCATGTAGCATTAATTGCTACATAAAATCAAATAAGGGCAAGGTTTATATAGAAGCTTATACAGTTTTTATTATTTTTGACAATTTATTAACCATGGTTTTTAATAGCCATTTTAGTTAATTTGTTAAATATATTATTATTCAGGATTTATATCATAATCCTAAATTATAAGTTAATAATAGCACAAAAGGCCTATTCACATAGACAAGTTTAGTTTATAAACCAGGATTTTACAGAATCGAGGTATTAAGGTTTGAATCAAAGTTCGCTACCTTTTCTTGATAGGGGGTTGTAGGCTACCACTGTCTTTAGTCCCAGAGGACGTTAATTATAGCCCGTGGGCACTTCATCCTTAAGGGATGATTATATAAATAAGGGAATTTAGAATAACCTAGTTTAAGAATGACTTATGTGATTTTATCGAATCACATTTGTCAAGCATGTTAATATGCTTTCAGATGTTAAGGTTTTGAATCTTTTGAATAGGTTTTACCATCTTGGCCATGTCTGCAACGACATTTAGGCTAGGTTTTACCTTTAAGATTCTTTTTAATATTTAACGCAGAACAACCCTAAATTGAGAGGTTAATAAGGATCTGAATCTAATTGAGGAACTACCATCTTGGCCCTGTCTTAAGGTGACATATGACTAGGTCTTGTCCTTTTTAGATTTTTTTTGCCATTTTATTATAATGGTAGATCTTTTAGTGGGAATGTTATTTTAGTTATTTCACATTTTATGTTTATGCACATATTTAATAAAATGAAAATTTAAATTAACCATTCCATAAAAATTTTAACAAGTACAATTTTGCCCTAAACGGGACTTCTACTAAAATAACATGCCCACGCAGGGGCTTAAACAAACAAACATACCCACGCAGGGGCTTAAACAAACAAACAAACATACCCACGCAGGGGTCAACAGAAAAACATGCCCACGCAGGGGCAGAATACAAAAAGACATACCCTCGCAGGGGTTAAACAAAAAGGCATGCCCACGCAGGGGCTGGATTGAAAATAAGGAAATACAACCAACAATTTACAGGATTCAATGGTACTTCTTGCTCTTTCCTTTTATTAAACTCGCCAATCCCTTAAAGAAGCCTTGTCGTTCCCTGCGATCTCTGTGAACTTCCCGCTCAACCTGATCCAACCTTTGGAGAATTTCCTTCCGTTCTGGCGGGGAAAACCTTGGTATCTGCGGCTGCGGCTGATGTGGAGGTCGAAGAGGCGGCTATTGTTGGTATCCATAAGCTGGGTATCCAACTCCCCAAGGAGTTCCGTAGGGTCCTTCAGGTTTGAGAGCGTTGTAATTCCACACTGCCAAGTATGGGTCGACCTCAGCATAATTGAAGCTGGTGTGAGCCGGCTGCTCAAAAGGATTATACGCTACTGAGCCAGTGTACGTGGGAATTGGGTTGTCAAACCCCAACGGTGTTGGCACGACAGGTGCAGAGTTCATTTCCGGGATGGGGTTTGAAGGTCCCCCCATCTGCTGGTCTTCTTGGAGTGGCAGGTAGTGGCTACCACTCGATGGTTGAGGGGTGCTGATATGCACTCTTCCTTGCACGGACATCCGTGCGTTCGATCTCCTTCGCCTTGGTGGCTCAGGAGGCTGTTGCTGAGGTGGTGGTGGTGGCGGAGTAACTGCCACAAAGCACGAATCCTCAGAAGGATCCTGCTGCTGCTGTTGCTGCTGATGAGGCGATGAATGGTAAGAGGGTGTAAAATACCATTTATACTGGTTGAATCTTGCTTGGTAACTGTCAGGACCTCGGTAGGGTGATCCATGAAAAGATGACCCATCAGAAATTTCTATGGGATGTGTGGGGGTACCGGTCGGTGGTTCGATAGGGTCAGTGTCCTCATCCATATCCATGGCGTGATCTCCAGAAAAGTGATCTCCAGAAAAGTGATCTTCAGGTCCCAATGGGTTAACACCCACTGGTTCTTCGAGGTAATTTGTCGGGTTGAACCGGCTTCAGAAGATATGTGACGGGTTATCAAAGGAGTGACGAGAGTTGGACCTTTGGAGAGGGATAAATGAAGGCTGTGGGTTTTCGGGTTCATTTTCTGAATGGGGTCCAAAAGAGTGAAGATAAGACGGCGACGAGCTTAACGAGACGGACCACCTCGCTAGCTGCAGATGTGTCCTCCACTCCCCTTGGGGACTTGTACGCATGTTGACGGGCGAGGTTCGTCTTTGAGACGGACCAGCCTCATGGTCGTGGCCTGCTATAGGTGCCTTTCCCTTTCTCCTAAAGAATCTCGGCGGCATGTTTAAACCTGTCAACGTAAACAAGATAACAACAAGAAAAAAAATATAAAAGACAAAAATAAAACAAAATCAGGATTTGTCCTATGTTCTTTGTCTAGACTCGAAAATTCGAGGAATGTGCAACTGTGTAACTGAGATTAAACACAAAAGGCTAGTGTTTAATTCACTCAGTGTTGGCTCTGATACCAACCTGTCACACCCCGATATTTCCACGTATTACCGGTGGGCCCGGTGGGGAGTATCGTGACGTAGTTGATATCATCATAGTCAAACAACACAAATTTAAATGCACAGCGGAAGCAAAAGATAGATTTATTTCAACCGAATAAAATTGTAATATTAAGTATCACAAAACAGTTGAAACAGATCCACAGGCGGATCAAATAAAAAGGAAAACTGTTCAGCAGACTTTGACATCTAGAGCTTGCGAGGCTTGATTATTGATGCCTGGAGTAGCCAGCCTATTACGTATAGTACCTGCACTTAGCCTTTTTGGAAAATATGTCAGTTTACACTAGTAAATACAACTTAACTGACTCATTTTGAAAAGAGTTTAAAAATTGATTTGAATGCACTTCGGCAAAAATATCTTTTATAACTTGGGACAATTATTTAAAAATAATCTTGTATACAGTTTTACTTATCTTTCTTCCATTAGGGCTGGTTTGTATGGCCGGTCTAGATTAATTGACACGCCACAGGTATAATGCCCACAAGGATTATTTCCTTTAAGTGGATTACAAGTTTTTTCATAATGCATTTGTCAGGTGTACACCTACACCCCGTGCTTAGGTCGTGGCCATTTCTTTGAATGATGCCAAGGATATCCAGGACATGGTCATTTAACCCCCAAAGGACATACACCAAATAATATAGTATAAAACGAGTTATGTAAATACACTAATCACAATCCGATTTAAATGACTACATACCCGACCAAGCGGTATTATTATAATACCGTATCCCAAGCCCGTATAGGGAAAATAAGTTAAGAGTATTTACCTCAGCAAAGTATAAATCAAATACAGCAAGTGCACGCAGCTTTTACAGGGCTCCTAATCTGGAACGAAGGTTTTAATAACCTCTTAGAATCCTAACGGGTCTTTAAGTATGCCTAGACTTAGACCGGTTAGTTTTAAAAAGGAAGACACGGTCCAAACGCATGATAAAGCGAAGACCGGTTTAGAATGTGGTTTTTGACCCGACAATCTTGGACACTTGTTTAATATGGGTAACTTAAACACATTCTGGATTTTGAGACAAAAATGATATGGTTTGACCCGTTTCGGCTAATATATGCAAACTAGTCACATAAGCCGATCCGAACGCGAAAAGTGTCGTATATATTAGGTGTATATTTTAAGCCCTTTTTAACACTTATTTTAGCCAAGTTTTAAATTTATAAAACACGATATTTCACTAACACTAAACACACATATGGGCAAGTGCACCCATCGTTGAGTGTAGTATAGCGTTGGTAAGATACCGAGGTCGTCCAAGGACACAAGAGCTTTTAGTACCGGTTTATCCTCAACGTCTAACCAAAATAAAAGTTTAGAAAAATGTTTTAAACTAAGAAAATTAAAAGCTAACTAAAATGCTGAAAATAAAAATAAAAGAAAAAACAGATAGACAAGATGAATCACTTGGTTCCGACTCGTATCTAGTATAACCTTTGATTATTTCCGCACTTTTGCACATAATTAAGGAGGTCCTACTAAATTTGACCCAGGTCCTACTAAATTTGACCCAGGTCCATTGCAGGACCTCTAAACGCTGAACAATGGCAAGACCTTTACCAAACCGTTCCCTTAACCCCCTACCAGGTAGCCAACATACCTCCATATAGATCGTGGAGATATGAATGGTGAAAATCCTTTATTTTATATAGACAGTAAAATAATGCCAAGACACCACGGACAAACGATAAGGAAAGATCACCTTCAACATAAGTAACTAGTTATTAAAGTCATTAATACAAAACCAAATAAAAAGTGCAAAAGATTAGAAATAAAAAGTATTATACTAGACACTTTGTCTTCACCAAGTGATGTAAGAGACTTAGGCAAACATGGCATTGATTGTCAAGAACTCTTACGATCAATCTTGGATCCCGAGACGACTCACACACTCTACGATGGACAATGGATGATGGTGGTGGATGATGGTTTTGTGATGGTGGTGGGTGGTGGATGAAGTGTGAGAGAGGTGGTGTGCCAAGGGATGAGATGAAATGAATCCAAGCACTCCTATTTATAGGCTGAACAGAGTGCTGGAGACGGCCCCGTGTCCGCTGGACACGGCCCCGTGTCTGTCTGACAATCTCTCTCCTCATTACTTGTAATTCGCAATTACAATAAATGCGCCTGCTGTACTTTCGACACGCCCCCGTGTCCGCTGAGCACGGCCCCGTGATGGGCAATAGAAGCTTCTATGGATTTGTCTTTTCTGCTGCTTCTTAGGCACGGCCCCGTGCTGGCTGAGCACGGGGCGTGTTCAGCCTTCTGTCTTCTCCTTTTTGCTTTGGAAGGTGCCGTTGAGGGGTCGGGCAGTCCACTAATGTTCCTTTCCTTGTATTTAGCTGTCTTTTTGCTTCTTTTGCGTTTTTGAGCTCATTTAATCCTGAAAATACAAAAGGAAGACAAAAACACTCTTTTTCCAATATTAGTACTTAAAAAGGGTTAGTTTTATGACTCATTTGATGTAATTTATATGTTGCATTTTACACACATCAAATACCCCCACACTTGAACTTTTGCTTGTCCTCAAGCAAAACTCTTTAAAATGTGGCTTACACTCCCAAATGGAATAGGTAGAAGAGAAGGTTTTGGGCTTGTCGTAGAGTGTCGGGATTTCCAAGATCTTTTTGGGTTTTATTTTTATTTATTTACACTCCTATTCGTAATGATTTATTTAGAACTTTTCATAAAAGAAATTACTTATTTGGGCATAACATGCCTTTTTAAAATTCTATTTATATACAAGTTCACATACCTCACGGGGAAATCACTCACACTCGGCCGAAGGTGTATTTTAGTGAATCACTCGAGAGCGGCATGGAACTTATTCCTACCATAGGCTTGCCAAGAAATCAATCCTCCTCCTTTTTAACTTTTATACCTTTGTAGATATCAAGAGGACTTTGTGGGTTAAGGGTTAGGCTAGGGTTAAAGGTGGGTGGTTGGGTTAGTGGTTAGTAGAAAAAGGGCTAAAAGCGTAACAAGTGTCGGTTTTCGTATTTTTGCAATTTTTTTTATTTTGATGAAGCTTTTATTCAAAGTAAGTTATTTTTGATTAACTTGTTTGTTTATTTTCTTTTTGCTTCATCATTTTTTTTTTTTTTTTTTTGCAAAGAACCGAACTTGTTACTAAAATAAAGGGTTAAAAATGAAAAAGGCTTTGGTGGGTAAAAGGGTTTTTGTTTGGGTGATGAAACGAAAAGATTTAGGCTCAAAGGGGCTAACTAGGGGGATTTTTGGGTAGGTGGTAAAAGAAAAAGAAAAATAATGGTGTAGAAGATAAAAAGGGTTAGTCCTAATGCCTCCATCATTTACTTACTCGGGTTTAAGTTGATAAGGACCGGGAGTGTATTGTCATGGCAAGTTCTAGAGTCGTAAGAACCAAGCGGCTATTCACACAAGAAACGAAAAATGAGCATTTAGTCAATTGATATGTAATTGTGTGCTCAATAAAGGCTCAAAACTCACTTTTGTGGGAATGGGTTTTTATGTGATCAAGTATATAAAATCAAATTTTAAATAAGTTTGTCATGCCTTTTCATAATTTTCTTATGTTGGTTCTTTTTATCACTACGCTATCGGTTGTAAATTTGTAAAAATATAACCTTTTTGAGAACTTGAATTTCCCGAGTTAAACCTGGACAAGTAAAAAAAATGAAATTTTTTGAAAAATTTTTGGGAGATTAGCGGTTCCAATAGAGTTTTGTGTAAGGCTTGTATTTAGGACTTGCAAAGTTCAAGGTTTTAGCATCCCCCCCACACTTAAATTAGACATTGTCCTCAATGTGTCCCAAAAATAAATTTTTAGGTTGATTAGATGTGTAAAATAGTGTTTAAAAAGCAAAAAATTGTGTTACTGGGCACTGAACACGGCCCCGTGTTATCCGGGCACGGCCCCGTGTTCAAGTGCCAGTAACAGAATTAAAACAAGAGAAACAGAAGCCTGGACACGGGGGCGTGTTGGGTGAACACGTCCCGTGTCCAGTTACCTGAACTGGGCGTTTTCTGCAGGTGGTTCAGCACGGGGCCGTGTTGGTTGGGCACGGCCTGTGTTGAACCTTCTGAAATGGAGAAAATTGTCGGGTTGCCTTGTTCTTGTGCATGGGTTCATTTTTCTCATTCCCCTTTTCATCCTTTACCACCATGAGTGTGTTTTATTCATTACAAACCATCCAAACCTTAAAACCATCATTTCATTTCATCATAGAGAGAACTTACATAGTCCTAAATTAAACTAAAATTAAAACTTAACTAAATAGGTCAGCAGGTGCACGAGGTTATCATAATAAGCTCTACTCATTTTAAGAAAATTTCGAGAAAAGTTTCCCGATATAGTAGGACTTTTAGCCGAATGAGTTCTTCCCTAAATGTTATTTAAAGCCATTCTTCGATTTCCCTAGGAAGGAAGAATGCGGCTTCATTTTCTTCCGCAGCTGGTGGTTAAGGGGGAACATTCACCGGGAATCCTTGCACCACTCTTCGCGGAGGTTCTTGGTGCATGGAGTACCATTCGGCTGGAATGACAACTTCGGGTACCATGTTCCACGCCCTTTGGGTTATTATAGGTACCAAAGGCGGGGAGTCGAGAAGGTTCAACCTCTGGTGCAAGAGGTTTACTTCATGGAGACAGCCCTCCAGCCCCACTGAAAGATGGTTGATAAGGTCGACCAATGCTTCTTCCACTCCCGTCATTTCATCAATAGCCTCCCTTAGAGCGTAAACATAGTTTACAAGAGAGTCTTCTGCTGTTGAAGATCTCCTCCCTTGTCGGTTATTTCTTGAAGATGATCTGCTTGTTCTGCTTGCCATTTTCTATGAAGGAAACCGAAGAAAGCTAAATTTTTACAAAACAGATCCTCGGACACGGCCCCGTGCTCACTGAGCACGGCCCCGTGTTCATTTGTCTGCAGGATTTTATGCTAGGGAGTCTTGGAGCTTTAAATTATTCTCATGATTTTTAGCTAGTTTTTAGGCTTAGATAATTTAAAATAAAGTTATACAACTAACTTTAAACAAGAATCCTTAGCAAATAATCTTACAAACTTCACATAGAGGGTTGGAATCAAGAGATTTCCAAGCTTCCATGGAGGAAATTTTGAAAAAAATTTTAAAGAGGAGGAAATAAGTGAAAGTGGAAGGGACAAGAGGGTCCTTTGGAACCTTCTTTTAGCACTTACCTAGGATGGTATGAGTGAAAATCCCAGGAATCTCTGTCTTTTGAAGTGGTAAAAAATGAGCAGGATTCATGCTGCATTTAAAGAAAACGACAGTGCACTGGACACGGCCCCGTGTTGACTGTACACGGCCCCGTGTGCAGAGGTATTCCTGACACATTTTGTCCGTATTCTGACCAAATCAGCAGAGAATCTCTTTGATGAGCACGGGGGCGTGTTGACCTGGACACGACCCCGTGTCTGGAGGCTGTCTTATGGAGTTTTGCTTCTTCTAAGGATTTCGTCGAAATCGGGTGGTTCCTTACTGGTTGGAACAACCCCAAAGTGCCTAAGATACCTTAATTGTCCTAGACTAAGGCGAGAACGCAAGAGGTTGTCGGTGAGGGTAATTCCTATTTTTATTCTAGGTGGACAAGTCCAACCCTTTCCCGGGCTCTTGTTAAAGAAGGTGTATGCCGAATCGCTCAGGTCTATGTATGCACCGAACGAAGTCGATGGAGAGTCCTTCACGGCACAATCGACACAGGGACGACTATCGTCCAAGTCTTTGCTAGGTACGAAGGTATTTTCGGGAGCAACGAGGTTGTCGGAATGCGGTTCCAACTTTTCTTCATGGTTATCGTCTTGGGGTGGATCAATAAAATCCTTCCTAAGCTATTCTAACCAATTCTGAACTAGCTTTTCTAGTTGAAATAACTCATCAAGGAGCATTTCCCCTAGAATATCTGGCTGGGCGCATTCGAGGGAGAAATAGTGCTTATTTTTACTTTCGCCCCTCTTAAGGTTGTGAGAAGTTGGTGGGTCCATGTAGTGGGGCTTATAATTTAGAAAGTAGCATTTTACTTCTTCATGTATGCCACCACATAATTGACACCACGTACCATAAGAGTGCCAAAAGTAAAAACAATTACTATCACCCATGTTTATGTCAGAAATTACCAACCGCCGGGATCTAACGGTTCTGTTTTCAGTAACTGAATCTTGGGCACGGGGGCGTGTTGGGTGAGCACGGCCCCGTGTTCAGCTTACTGTCTGACGTAAAACAAGATTGCCAGTTCCAATGATTGAGCACGGGGGCGTGTTCAGCGGGCACGGCCCGTGCTGAGCTCTGCAGAAGCTGAAAAACTAAGAAAATCCTAAAAAATTAAAAAGAAAAATAAAAAAAATGATTAGGCTGTTGATTCCTAACTTTCTTAAAATCCTTGTGTCCCCGGCAGCGGCGCCAAAAACTTGATGTGCGGTAAGTGTCGTATATATTAGGTGTATATTTTAAGCCCTTTTTAACACTTATTTTAGCCAAGTTTTAAATTTATAAAACACGATATTTCACTAACACTAAACACACATATGGGCAAGTGCACCCATCGTTGAGTGTAGTATAGCGTTGGTAAGATACCGAGGTCGTCCAAGGACACAAGAGCTTTTAGTACCGGTTTATCCTCAACGTCTAACCAAAATAAAAGTTTAGAAAAATGTTTTAAACTAAGAAAATTAAAAGCTAACTAAAATGCTGAAAATAAAAATAAAAGAAAAAACAGATAGACAAGATGAATCACTTGGTTCCGACTCGTATCTAGTATAACCTTTGATTATTTCCGCACTTTTGCACATAATTAAGAGATTATCTTAGTTATTGTAGTAGGCCCCTCTTTTGAAGGTGACGTTACCCTCACCCCAGTAGTTTGAGTCAGCAGGGATACAATCCTAAAGGGGTGGATTATTGGAAGATAATGAATTAAGTTATTAATGCAGTATTGTGGTAGGCCCCGCTTTTGGCGGTGACGTTACCCTCGGCTAAGTAGTCTGAGTCAGCAGGGATACAGTCCTAAATAGCCGGGTTATAGTATTAATAGTAGTTAACTTATGAGGGGGTCAAAGAGTTTGGACCCCCGCCATCCAATACCGTGAAGTATTGAAGGAGGTCCTACTAAATTTGACCCAGGTCCATTGCAGGACCTCTAAACGCTGAACAATGGCAAGACCTTTACCAAACCGTTCCCTTAACCCCCTACCAGGTAGCCAACATACCTCCATATAGACCGTGGAGATATGAATGGTGAAAATCCTTTATTTTATATAGACAGTAAAATAATGCCAAGACACCACGGACAAACGATAAGGAAAGATCACCTTCAACATAAGTAACTAGTTATTAAAGTCATTAATACAAAACCAAATAAAAAGTGCAAAAGATTAGAAATAAAAAGTATTATACTAGACACTTTGTCTTCACCAAGTGATGTAAGAGACTTAGGAAAACATGGCCTTGATTGTCAAGATCTCTTACGATCAATCTTGGATCCCGAGACGACTCACACACTCTACGATGGACAATGGATGATGGTGGTGGATGATGGTGTTGTGATGGTGGTGGGTGGTGGATGAAGTGTGAGAGAGGTGGTGTGCCAAGGGATGAGATGAAATGAATCCAAGCACTCCTATTTATAGGCTGAACAGAGTGCTGGACACGGCCCCGTGTCCGCTGGACACGGCCCCGTGTCTGTCTGACAATCTCTCTCCTCATTAATTGTAATTCGCAATTACAATAAATGTGCCTGCTGTACTTTCGACACGCCCCCGTGTCCGCTGAGCACGGCCCCGTGATGGGCAATAGAAGCTTCTATGGATTTGTCTTTTCTGCTGCTTCTTGGGCACGGCCCCGTGCTGGCTGAGCACGGGGCGTGTTCAGCCTTCTGTCTTCTCCTTTTTGCTTTGGAAGGTGCCGTTGAGGGGTCGGGCAGTCCACTAATGTTCCTTTCCTTGTATTTATGTTGGATTTAGCTGTCTTTTTGCTTCTTTTGCGTTTTTGAGCTCATTTAATCCTGAAAATACAAAAGGAAGACAAAAACACTCTTTTTCCAATATTAGTACTTAAAAAGGGTTAGTTTTATGACTCATTTGATGTAATTTATATGTTGCATTTTACACACATCAGGCCCGGTGGGGAGTATCGTGACGTAGTTGATATCATCATAGTCAAACAACACAATTTTAAATGCACAATGGAAGCAAAAGATAGATTTTATTTCAACCGAATAAATTGTAATATCCAAGTATCACAAAATAGTTGAAAAAGATCGACAGGCGGATCAGAAAAAAAGAAACATAGTGCATCAGACTTAAATGCATCCCAGCTTGCGAGACTTTTATTGATGCTAAGGAGAGGCCAGCCTATTTCGAGTAGTACCTTCACTTAGCATTTTTGGGAAAATACGTCAGTTTACACTGGTAAATACAATTAACTGACTCATTTTGAAAAGGTTTAGAAAATTGATTTGAGTGCACGAGGCACAAAATATTTTATAACTTGGGATAATTATTTATATATAAACTTGTAAAAGAATTACATGTTTGTTATACGTTCAGTAGCTCGGGTTGGATACCGGGTTAAAGATTAATAGACACACCACGTGATATAGTCCCGCGGCGGGATATTCCCGAAACCGGCGGTTATACCTTATTATTTATTTATGCACTGTCGGGTGTACGCCTACACCACGTGCTTAGGTCGTGGCCATTTCTTAAAATGATGTCAAGGCTATCTGGGACATGGTCATTAACCCCCAAAGGCTTTAAGCAAACAAAACAATTTAAACGGGTCATTTCAATAAATTAACCATCATACAATTAATAATTCAAATCCCTACCAAGCGGTATTTTATATACCGTACCCCAAGCCCGTATAAGGAAAATAAGTTAAAAGTATTTACCTTTGCAAGTAATAATCACAATTAGCAAGTGCACGTAGCTTTTACCGGGTCTCCTAATCCGGAACAAAGGTTTTTAATAACCTATTAGATTCCTAACGGGTCTTTAATTAAGCCTAAACTTAGACCGGTTAGTTTTAAAAGAAGATACGGTTCAAACGCACGATTAAGCAAAGACCGGAATAGAATGTGATTTAGACCCGAAAAGTTTGGAGACTTGTGTAATATGGGTAAACTAAACACATTCTGGATTTTGAGACAAAAATGATAAGGTTTGACCCGTTTCGGTTAATTTATGCAAACTAGGTACATAACCCGAACCGAACGCGCAAGATGCGTAACGGGTAACCATATGAGTCATATACAGGTTTCCTAAGTTAATATGCCTTAAATATGTTGTGACATTAGTAAGATATCTTCTATTATGCCCAAAACGAATTTAAACTCAAACTATGCCCCGTAGGGGCATTTTGGTCATTTTAAAGGTTATAAAAGAGTTTAAATAATAATCTGAGTTACAGGTCTGATATAAACAGCAAAAATACTTAGTTTAATAAGTTATAACAGTAGGGTATTACATATATGTGAAATTTATCATTTATAACCAAACTATGCACCTTAGGGGTATTTTGGTAATTTCACATAGGCCTAAAAGGTCAAAACTGGAAATCTGAGTTTAAAACTTTTGCTTACTGTTAATATATAAAAATTTGCTGAAAATATCAGTAGGCATCAAACCTTATATGTTTAAAATAGGTTTAATACATACTATGTGTTAAAAACGCTTAAAAAGGCGATTTTGAGCTATTTCCGGATTTTTAATGGAAAGCTGATATTTTTATTATTCCAGAAGGCTCAAAATGTTTTATTTTATCATATTAGATCAGTAGAAAAAGGTTTGGTGTCAAAATAATTTGTAAAACTCATTTTATAGCCCAAAATGGCAAAACCGGCAATTACCGAATCAAGCTTAGAACTCTATGTTATGCTCAGCCTAAAATTAAATAAAAATCTTCAAAAATCCCAAACTATTATTTTATATCAGTAGGTAAAAATTTTGGTATTAAAAATTGGGTTTAGATAGGCTATATACTAATTACGCCGTTTAATTAATAAAAAGCTTTTTATTTACGCTAATGAGCATAACTCCTAATCTAGACCTCAAACTGATGTCAAATCTTAGGAACAAGTTTATAAATCAGTAACTAAGGTTTCTATTCTTTTACATTTTCAAAAATCATGTTTTAAGGTCATATGGGCATAATAGTCACATATAGGCAATAAACGGAAACATGGATATGAATTGGATAATTATTGAACCAAGTTGTATAATCACGGGGGGTTATACTAACATGAAACCTGGTCCAAATAAAGCTCTAAGGCATTTCTAAACTATGCTCAAACGGGTCAGAACTGAAAGTCAAAGCAGAAGTCAAATTATGCGACTTTCGGTTCCGAACCGAGCCTAAACAGAAAATTGTCGGGTTGAACATGTTTAGACATGTTCTTACATTAATTACCAAGTTATATTAGTGATAAAACAGGTTGCATGGGTTCTACATTGCTAATTATGCATTAATTTGAAAATAAGCTTTCTGTTGACTTTTTAAGATTAACTTTGACCCGACAATTGACCTAGTTAGAGTGGGAATCAGAGGGTGCCCTTTTAAGGGTTTATTGCCCACATAATTACCAACTTACAGGTACTTTTAATTTGATATTTGACTGGACAATTATAGATTAATCACGAAGCCAGACTCTAATTACGACTGTTTGACTTTAGGCTAATTAACTAGGCAAAACTGAATTAAAGAGGGTTAAGGACACTTACAATAGTCCTATGCACGACTAAAGACTTCTAGGAAATGTCCTTGAGCTCCAGCAAACTCCAGGAGTTGAGTTGTGAGAGTTTTTGAAATGAATGATCAAAATGTTGCAACAATGCTCCTCTTATATAGTGATTTTGATCACATATGATCATGCCATGCAAGTCTACACATGTTATGAGATGGTCCCATATGTCCCTAGTGCATGAAATACCAGTGGGGGAGTCCCTAGTATAAGAAAACAAGGTTTTAGGCCTGGACAGGCACCTGCAGGTGAATTCTGTCACTGTACTGCTCACACGGGCCGCGTAAGCCCATAGGGCACTCTTACGCGGGCCGCCTGGCCTTCCTAAACCAGCCAAACAAGTTTTAACTTTTGCACTTTTGGTCCTTGGTCCTTCCAAACGTGGTTTCAACTTCCCAATTTGCATTTTAAGCCCTCTAACTTGATTTTTAAGGACTCAAAGACATATACAAACTTTGTTAAGTCCTTGGTTAACTTTATGATCACCCGAAAAGTCATAAATTTCAACGTTGACGCTTTTAACCCCTCGTATACGAATATCGTCATAACTCTCTCATACTTTATCGAAACCTTGTGAAATTTTTACCACTTATTCTAGTGAGCATAATTAACCGTTACAAAGCTTCGGGTTCGCTAAAAGGTCACTCAGAGGTATACTTTAAACATGTTGACACTTTTAACCCCTGTAGTTTGTAATCTCTCACTTTCTTCCACAATTAGCTTCGTATGATCCATGATTCATTCGTTTAAGGGTATAAACATCGTGTAGGGTTACAGTAACGTATATTTATCCATTGTTGACACTTTGAACCCTTATATTCACATACTTTCTTTATTTGTCAACTTTAGTCCCTCTAAAGTAATCTTTTACACATTTAAAGCTTATGACACGTGTCGATACATTATTGGACATAAATTTTTGAGGTGTTACATCCTCACCCCCTTAAAAGAAATCTCGACCTCGAGATTTACTGAAACAAATGAGGGTATTTTTCTTTCATTGTGGACTCTACCTCCCACGTATACTTGGGACCTCTGCGGGCATCCCATTTGACCTTTACAATCGGCACATGCTTCCTTCGAAGCTTCTTAACCTGTCGATCCTCGATCGACAAAGGGTTTTCCACAAATTTCAAGCTCTCATCTATATGCACATCCGTATGTGGTATGACTAGCGATTCATCAGCTAGACATTTCTTTAGATTGCAGATGTGGAATACATTGTGAATACCACTGAGCTCTTCAGGCAAGTTTAACTTATAGGCCACGGATCCGACACATTCGATGATCTCAAATGGTACTATGTACCTTGGGCTTAATTTGCCTTTCTTACCAAAACGCATCACTCCCTTCCAGGGTGATACTTTAAGCAACACTTTGTCACCAACCTCGAACTTTAGAGGTTTACGCCTTAAGTCAGCGTAGCTTTTCTGCCTATCTATGGCAGCTTTCAGGTGGTCACGAATTTGGACAATATTTTCCGTTGTTTCAAGGACTATATCAGGTCCTGATAACTGAGCTTCTCCTACTTCTGCCCAACAAATAGGCGTCCTGCATTTCCTACCATATAATGCCTCAAAAAGTGCAGCCTGAATGCTTGTATGGTAACTATTGTTATAGGAGAACTCGATCAATGGCAGGTGGTTATCCCAACTACCACCTAAGTCAATCACACATGCACGAAGCATGTCTTCCAAAATTTGGATGGTACGGTCACTCTGCCCGTCCGTCTGAGGATGGTAAGCCGTACTAAAATTTAAGCGCGTGCCCAAAGATTGTTGGAAACTTTTCCAAAAATGAGATGTGTACCTAGTATCTCTGTCAGAGATAATAATCACTGGTACTCCATGCAGAAATACAATCTTATCTACGTATAATTGGGCTAACATATCGGAGCTATATGTCTCCTTAATGGGTAAGAAATGTGCTGACTTAGTTAGTCTATCTACTATCACCCATATAGTATCATTTCCTTTCCTTGTCTTTGGCAACTTGGTGATGAAATCCATCGTCACCATCTCCCACTTCCAGGTGAGAAGTTCAGGCTGTTGTAGCAAACCTGACGGTTTCTGATGTTCAGCTTTGACTTGAGCGCACGTCAAACATTTGGCTACATAGGTAGCCATAGACTTCTTCAAGCCTATCCACCAATAGTTCGCCTTCAGATACTGGTACATCTTGTCAGCTCCAGGATGAACGGAGTATTTAGAACTATGGGCTTCCTGGAGGATAACATCCCGAAGTCCTCCATAAACTGGAACCCATATTGGTCCATTTAACCTTAGGATTCCGTCCTTGCCATAGGATAACTGCTCTTCAGTTACCCCTAGCTTTTCATCAGGATAGTTAGCTTCTAGTACAGCTTCTTTCTGCGCAGCTAACAACCTTTCATTCAAACTATTCTTTAATTCAATGCTCTTGGCATTGATTCTTATGGGTTTCACCCTTTCCATTCTACTTAAGGCATCGACAACCACATTTGCCTTGCCTGGATGGTATCTTATCTCACAGTCATAATCATTCAAGGTTTCCATCCAACGTCGCTGCCTCATGTTCAAATCCTTCTGATTGAACAAATGTTGAAGGATTTTGTGATCCGAATAGATCACGTACTTGGTTCCATACAAGTAATGTCTCCACAGTTTTAGTGCAAATACAACGACACCCAACTCTAAGTCATGGGTGGTGTAATTCTTCTCGTGCACCTTTAACTGTCGTGAAGCATAGGCAATGACTTTGCCTTTCTGCATAAGCACACATCCCATACCGGTGTGTGATGCATCACAATATACTACAAATTCATCAGTTCCATCAGGCAATATCAATACAGGAGAGTTGCTCAACTTCTGCTTCAGAATATCGAAATATTCTTGCTGCTTATGCCCCCAGTCAAACTTGTTATTCTTGCGGGTGAGTAGAGTTAGGGGTGCTGCAATTCTTGAGAAGTTTTCAATAAATCGCCTATAGTATCCTACCAGTCCTAGAAAGCTGCGAATCTCCGTAGGCGTCTTTGGCTCTTGCCAATTCATGACAGCTTCAACTTTAGCGGGATCTACTTGGATACCATGCTCACTAACAACATGTCCAAGGAATTGGACTTCTCGAAGCCAAAATTCACACTTTGAAAATTTGGCAAAGAGCTTTTCTTGTTGAAGTAGCTTAAGAATGCAACGGAGATGCTTCTCATGGTCAGCTTGGCTTTTCGAATAAATGAGAATGTCGTCGATGAAGACGATAACAAATTTGTCCAAGTAAGGCTTGCAGACGCGATTCATGAGATCCATGAATGTGGCAGGTGCATTAGTGAGCCCAAAAGGCATCATGTCACACCCCGACCACGTGGAACATACAAAACGTGGCGGAAACGTCGGGGAGTGTTGTAACAGAATTAATCGTTTCAAATCCATGGCAATTAAAGTTTCGTTTTATTAATCAATTATGAGAGTTTACATTGTTTAAACAAGAAACAAAGGGTACATAACATAAGTTAACTAGTTATTGTCTCGTTTTAAGTCGCTAAGGCACGAGTCCATCCTAAATGTAGCATGTATCAACAATCATTGCAAAGCAGTACCTGAAACATGTGTAAAAACGAGGTCAGCAAAGAAATGCTGGCGAATACATTGGTTTTGTAGGAGTGTCGAAATCATGGCTAGTTTAGACGTTGCAATACTTTATTTAAAAACCTTGTTTTGAAAAGAGTATAATATTGCAACTTAATTAACCAACTCAAATCAAGCTGTTTATAATTTGTAAAACCTCGTAGCCATGACTCTTAACCCATAAACATTTGTTTTAGTAAATTATTTGAAAAACAATGATAAGTTCTGATGATATGTATAAATAAGAGAATAATGCATGATTAAATGAATAACCATGTAAAATGAGTTTGTATAAGATATGTTGTTTGTAAAACAATGTCTTGTGAAAAGTATGTTATTTGTATAAATGTTATATATCTCAAACTGAAATGATTCAAATAACGTTACATTATGTAATACCATACAAGCACTTATATATAGGAAGTACCAGCGGCGTATCCACCATGCTTGTATCATATTACACACGCATCGTTACTTAATCACTTAATCAAACTAAACCAAATCGATAGATAGATAGTTCATTAAATATACCTTCGTTGTTCAAAAGAATAGATTTGAATAGTATAGTACAAGTATACTTCGGATTTATAGATAACATATTAAAATATGCTTTGGGTGTGATAAATAACATATTAAACTATGTTTTTGTTTAGTAAATAACATATCAAAATATGCTTTGGATGTGATAAATAACATATTAAACTATGTTTTTGTTTAGTAGATAACATATCAAAATATGCTTTGGATGATTAACAAAATATATGTTGGTTTGTACAATACCACACATGAGAGTATATCAAAATATACTTTAATAGTGTGATTTAAGAATTCAATCAGACCTAGTGCATCAAGATACACCTTTGAGACTATAGAAATACCACAAAGGCAATTCCTATTTGGATGGAGCAACAAATTGGTTTCAGACATTCCATGCCAACAGGAATGGGGTGTCAAATCCTATAGCGCTATATCATACTAACAATCGGTCTGGTGAACATAAAATAAGTACAATTCAACAATTTATTTTATGTTCTTTGAGAAAACAATGTTTAAATCATAGATAGTCATTCAATTTGTCAATAGATAAGTAATAACATGTATAATCAATTATACTTTTGGAAAACACGAAAGTAACAGATAGGTACACATGCTTCACCCCAAAACAGTTTAGAAAACAGTAAAAGAGGGGAATAATGTACTCGCCTGAGATTGCTCAGATGTCTAAAGATAATCACCAAGTAATGCTAGAGATCTCGGAATATCAAACGGCACCTAATATAGGTAACTACATTAATAAACCGGACCTAAATCGGAGGATCGGATAGAATGAGGGTTTGTAAACCAAACGAGTGTAGAGACTCGTGTCATTTGGTTTAACAAAGCCTACATACTAAATGAAACTTAACATAATAGCTTACGACCCATTACGACCCGTTTAGGTAGCTTATGCTACTTTAACGCGTCGTGCGCGTGAAACGCGTTCGGACCGCCTAACTAGCCCTATGACAAGTGTTATATGCCTATACATGTTACATAATCAGTTATGTGACAAAAGTTTAGGTTACATATGCTTAATTACCAATTATACATGAAAAGGGTATTCTGGTAATTTACCTAAGGCATATAAACTACCTATCATACAACTATTTAAACGATGTGACCATAGGGTATAACCTCGGAAGGTTATGCCCTATACTAGGGTCACCTAATGTATTTGGTCGGATCCTAATGATCGACCAAACTGGGTCGGGTTCGAAGGTATAGGCGATTTATTAGATCGCCTACCCTACGACCCTAGACAACGTGGTAATCAGTGGGCATAGTCCCAAGGGACTATGACCAACGTGATTACACTCACGTTGCGAAGTTCAAACGAACTTCGCATTGACCATTACTGGTCAACGCTGAAAGTCAAACAAAGTTTGACTTTCTGACTCGAAAAGCAGTAAAAATAAGGAAAAGAACGAAAGAATACTTACGAAGGGTCCCCGAATGCTAACCTCGATTCGAAAATCTCAGGTATGAAACAATAGTTTCAACTTAGAGTTTCTCAAATCAAAGTTCTTGTAATTTTAGCAATGGGGTGGATGGGTATATATAGTTTTCGGGTAACCGTTAGGATCGTTTCATGGAAAACGTGCCATAAATCCAACCCGTACACTTGTCGGGACCTTATGGTAACTAAAATTCCATCCTTATCACATGACTAGATAATTAGGAACTTGTGGTTGTGGGTTAATCTGCTGAAAACAGGCTGTTTAAACACTGAACCTGGTCTGCAGACCCCATACGCATCGTATGGTATATATACCATACGCATCGTATGGTGCAGTTTGGCAGAATTACAGTTTTGGTCCCTGAACTGTATTTAGGCCATTTTTGACACGTTTAAGGCCCGTTAACCCCATTTCAAAGCTCTAAAATGAAGTTAAAGTATAGGGAACTTAAAACATGCTCAAAAATATCTCGGATGTCGGTTCGTTTAGCCGTACGAACGCGATGTTCGCTTAATTACGACGGAATGCGCATAAGCGCGAAAAACGATCCAAATGACGCGACGAATGGATTTTTCTTAAGGCGAACACTAAAATATAATATAGTCATGCTCACATAAATTTTTGGATGTCCGGATGTATTCAGAACGTAAGTTATGCGCGAAAATGCAAACTTGTGCACTTTTTGACACTTTTAGTCCCTGAATGACCCAAAAGTTTATTTTAGCACACCGAACCCCTCAAAGCCTATTCCTAAGCTATATAAAGGATATTTAAGGTGTGTTTAACTTATGGTCATGTTCCGGAATGTTCGTTACAGTTCAAATTGACATACTTTCGCAGTTTTCAATTTTAGTCCCTGTAAGCGAATTAACTTGTTTTTGCCATACCAAAGCCTTCAAAACTTATTTCTAAGTTATGTAAAGGTTATTTAAGGTATGTTAAGCCTATGTCACTATTCCGGAGTGTTTGTTGGATTAAACTGGTTATATTTACGCATCAGAGCGCGTATAACCTTCCAGAAAGCGATTTAAAGCTTAAAATCAAACAAGAGTTGATATGTGCAAATGATACACATATTTTTACAAATCCCAAGTATGAAATACAATATTTCATTGGTTTGGCATTTGTTTGACGGTTGAAGTGACACATGTGTTACAGTCTCCCCTACTTTAGGAAATTTCGTCCCGAAATTTAATTCTAGAGGAAACTTGTGAAGACAGCTGTGACAATTTCGCCTTCTAATAGATCCATTGAACCCTTAAGTAATACTCTGGGTCATGTTAGGACTCTTAGCGAATTTGTTAACCTTCAAAGTGAATTCCTTGTAGCAGTAAAACATGGAATTTTTGAACTACGGACAGAAGAACGTTTCTTATGAAGACTTATCATTGGAAACTTGTGTGTGCTTGAAATCAGAATTGGGAAGTGTGAGAATAAATGACATCGGTCAAAGTCCGAGACTTCTCCCGTATCATTATTCTCGTCACTTTAGGTCTTAACACATGACAAAACTTCTTGTGGTTTCTGTGCACTGAATTTCATAATTATGTAGGCCTCCATAATTACGTAATCTATTGCACAGTCCGCACAGTCCATTTCATAATGCATAGAAGAAAAAAAAAATTCAATTGAATAAACATGAAGCGACTTGACTAGATCACCAAAGGATCTTTTTAACTAAATCAACGAACGATCTTTTTAACTAGATCAACATATGATCTTCTTAACTAGACCGTCGTACGATCTCCTTAAATAGACCACTTAAGGGATCTTTTCAATTATATCATCACATGATATTTCTAATCAGATTTTCAAAATCAATCTGTTTAACCAGACCACTCAAGGGTCCAATTATAGAATAGTACTTTAAAACCCAAGGGACTTGACTACAACGTAGAAGTCCATTAAGGATTTAAGATAGTAACTTTGGATATCCTATCATGAATCTCTCGTATGAGATATGAAAGATTCGATGAGGATTTGGAAAGATCACAAAACATACACGAAAACATATAAGCACATAATTAGTTAACTTGATTCTTTAATTCGTTATCTTTGGGTAAGGATATTTAAAGCACACTAGAAATCCAATCCATGAATTTCATTCGGTACTTTAATCATTTTCAAGGATCCATCTATAAAGATAGAAGGATTCTCAATAAAAGTTTGGCTTTGTTTCTTAAAAGGAACAAGTGTTTAAGGTTCTTGGGGAGATCACAAGTGATCATAAGATAACTGAACCATACGAATAGTTTGTCTTTGGGTTGACATTATAAGATTGTATCCAACGTTCACACAATCGTATCAGTTTTGCAAAAAATAAAAACGACGAATTTTTATTTATATAACAACTGACTTGTCTTTAAACATCATAAGATAACAACCAAGGAAATAACAAAACACTAATTGTTCACTGCTGCATCGTTGTTCATGTTTGCCTCATTGATGTTAAACGCTCATCCTCACGCCGGAGGTGCGTTAACAAGCCTTGGGCAATTGTTCCTGTAGTGGGTAAGGTCACCGCAGTTATAACATGACCCCGGAGGGAACCGTGCTTGAACAGCAGCAGGGTTTGCAGCAGCTTGATTTGCATAGCGACAAACATTGATCAAATGTCCCAAACGTCCACAGTGGGTACATTTGTGACACTGCTCTTGCGCTAGATGATGACGGTTGCACTTGTTGCACAAAGGTGCAGTACCAACATAGTTTTGCCTTTTGCGAGGTTGTGCTGGTTGGTTTGGTGCAACCTGTTTGTCTTGAGCAGTTACAACGCAGTTCTGAGAGGCTTTGCGCTTCTTCTTCTTGGACACCTCAGCATTTTCTTCCTTTGGTTCCACATGAGCAGTCTTGTCAGATGGTCTTGGGTCGCCCTTTCGAAACAACTTTTTCTTTCTGATGTGGGATTCAGTTAGGGTGGCAGACAGTTCAATGGCTTGTCTGACAGTAGTAGGGTTACTGCCAGTAACGATATCCTGAACTAGGTCAGGAAGACCATCAGTATATTTCTCGATCGCCTTATCCACAGGAGTAACCATAGCAGGACACAACAGGCTCAATTCTTCAAAACGGTCAGTATAGGCTCGATGTTCACCACTGTCTTGCTTCAAATCATCAAACTCCCTCTCCAAAGCTCGTAGTTCATGACGAGGGCAAAACTCCTTCATCATAAGAGCCCTAAGCTCAGCCCAAGTCTGTGCTAATGCAACCTCAGCACCGCGGTCTCTCATCACCCCGTTCCACCATGTGAGAGCCCTCTTCTGAAACACACTCGAAGAAAACTCGACCTTACGATTTTCAGGACACAGAACATGACGGAATGTATTCTCAATGCTCTCGAACCACTGAAGAAGCCCAGTTGCTCCCTCAGAACCACTAAACTTGAGCGGTTTTGCCGAGTTGAAACTCTTGAAATTGCATGGAGCATTGTTGTTGTTGATGGCTTGCATCATTTGAGCATAAAGATTTGGGAAGGCAATAGCCATTTGCTGTGCGATGATTTCCGCCAGTTCGGCATTATCCATCTGATTGTCGCGTCGAGGAGGCATTCTAAAAGAGGAAACATGAGAGGAAACGAGTGAGAGAATTTAGACGAAAAGAATGAGATGAAACAAATCTGATGAAAGCAAGGATAGTGGTCATTTGTTCGCATTACTAAGCAAACAAACTACACACAGTGACTAATCAAAGTAAATGGGTCAAAAATAATGTATCGCGAAGACATGCTCGCCTATAAGTGAACACTCATCCCAAGAATTCCCAGGTAAGCACAACTGGTCTCGCGTCTGGTTGAGATGTATACGAAGTGCTTGCCTAGACAGAAAACCCAGAATACAGGCATTCACCCTTCCAGTTTGCACGTGTTCACATTATTTAAAACCCAAAACCTTGACGAGAATTTGAAAACTCAAAGGGGTTCAAAACCATATAACAGAGGGTTCAAAACCTACTAATCAATCATCCTAGAACAGATGATTAGTTTTCAAAGCGGTTTTGAAATTTATGTTCTTGTTGTGGTCGTCGCCTAAGGATAGGTGACGGTATTGTTTTATGACTAAACGCAAGTAAACTCGCGTTAGGGTCCTAAGAAAGTTATAGACTAGGTCAAAGCATTACTAATAACCTAATTCCCTATAACCATTGGCTCTGATACCATCTTTTCTGTCACACCCCGACCACGTGGAACATACAAAACGTGGCGGAAACGTCGGGGAGTGTTGTAACAGAATTAATCGTTTCAAATCCATGGCAATTAAAGTTTTGTTTTATTAATCAATTATGAGAGTTTACATTGTTTAAACAAGAAACAAAGGGTACATAACATAAGTTAACTAGTTATTGTCTCGTTTTAAGTCGCTAAGGCACGAGTCCATCCTAAATGTAGCATGTATCAACAATCATTGCAAAGCAGTACCTGAAACATGTGTAAAAACGAGGTCAGCAAAGAAATGCTGGCGAATACATTGGTTTTGTAGGAGTGTCGAAATCATGGCTAGTTTAGACGTTGCAATACTTTATTTAAAAACCTTGTTTTGAAAAGAGTATAATATTGCAACTTAATTAACCAACTCAAATCAAGCTGTTTATAATTTGTAAAACCTCGTAGCCATGACTCTTAACCCATAAACATTTGTTTTAGTAAATTATTTGAAAAACAATGATAAGTTCTGATGATATGTATAAATAAGAGAATAATGCATGATTAAATGAATAACCATGTAAAATGAGTTTGTATAAGATATGTTGTTTGTAAAACAATGTCTTGTGAAAAGTATGTTATTTGTATAAATGTTATATATCTCAAACTGAAATGATTCAAATAACGTTACATTATGTAATACCATACAAGCACTTATATATAGGAAGTACCAGCGGCGTATCCACCATGCTTGTATCATATTACACACGCATCGTTACTTAATCACTTAATCAAACTAAACCAAATCGATAGATAGATAGTTCATTAAATATACCTTCGTTGTTCAAAAGAATAGATTTGAATAGTATAGTACAAGTATACTTCGGATTTATAGATAACATATTAAAATATGCTTTGGGTGTGATAAATAACATATTAAACTATGTTTTTGTTTAGTAAATAACATATCAAAATATGCTTTGGATGTGATAAATAACATATTAAACTATGTTTTTGTTTAGTAGATAACATATCAAAATATGCTTTGGATGATTAACAAAATATATGTTGGTTTGTACAATACCACACATGAGAGTATATCAAAATATACTTTAATAGTGTGATTTAAGAATTCAATCAGACCTAGTGCATCAAGATACACCTTTGAGACTATAGAAATACCACAAAGGCAATTCCTATTTGGATGGAGCAACAAATTGGTTTCAGACATTCCATGCCAACAGGAATGGGGTGTCAAATCCTATAGCGCTATATCATACTAACAATCGGTCTGGTGAACATAAAATAAGTACAATTCAACAATTTATTTTATGTTCTTTGAGAAAACAATGTTTAAATCATAGATAGTCATTCAATTTGTCAATAGATAAGTAATAACATGTATAATCAATTATACTTTTGGAAAACACGAAAGTAACAGATAGGTACACATGCTTCACCCCAAAACAGTTTAGAAAACAGTAAAAGAGGGGAATAATGTACTCGCCTGAGATTGCTCAGATGTCTAAAGATAATCACCAAGTAATGCTAGAGATCTCGGAATATCAAACGACACCTAATATAGGTAACTACATTAATAAACCGGACCTAAATCGGAGGATCGGATAGAATGAGGGTTTGTAAACCAAACGAGTGTAGAGACTCGTGTCATTTGGTTTAACAAAGCCTACATACTAAATGAAACTTAACATAATAGCTTACGACCCATTACGACCCGTTTAGGTAGCTTATGCTACTTTAACGCGTCGTGCGCGTGAAACGCGTTCGGACCGCCTAACTAGCCCTATGACAAGTGTTATATGCCTATACATGTTACATAATCAGTTATGTGACAAAAGTTTAGGTTACATATGCTTAATTACCAATTATACATGAAAAGGGTATTCTGGTAATTTACCTAAGGCATATAAACTACCTATCATACAACTATTTAAACGATGTGACCATAGGGTATAACCTCGGAAGGTTATGCCCTATACTAGGGTCACCTAATGTATTTGGTCGGATCCTAATGATCGACCAAACTGGGTCGGGTTCGAAGGTATAGGCGATTTATTAGATCGCCTACCCTACGACCCTAGACAACGTGGTAATCAGTGGGCATAGTCCCAAGGGACTATGACCAACGTGATTACACTCACGTTGCGAAGTTCAAACGAACTTCGCATTGACCATTACTGGTCAACGCTGAAAGTCAAACAAAGTTTGACTTTCTGACTCGAAAAGCAGTAAAAATAAGGAAAAGAACGAAAGAATACTTACGAAGGGTCCCCGAATGCTAACCTCGATTCGAAAATCTCAGGTATGAAACAATAGTTTCAACTTAGAGTTTCTCAAATCAAAGTTCTTGTAATTTTAGCAATGGGGTGGATGGGTATATATAGTTTTCGGGTAACCGTTAGGATCGTTTCATGGAAAACGTGCCATAAATCCAACCCGTACACTTGTCGGGACCTTATGGTAACTAAAATTCCATCCTTATCACATGACTAGATAATTAGGAACTTGTGGTTGTGGGTTAATCTGCTGAAAACAGGCTGTTTAAACACTGAACCTGGTCTGCAGACCCCATACGCATCGTATGGTATATATACCATACGCATCGTATGGTGCAGTTTGGCAGAATTACAGTTTTGGTCCCTGAACTGTATTTAGGCCATTTTTGACACGTTTAAGGCCCGTTAACCCCATTTCAAAGCTCTAAAATGAAGTTAAAGTATAGGGAACTTAAAACATGCTCAAAAATATCTCGGATGTCGGTTCGTTTAGCCGTACGAACGCGATGTTCGCTTAATTACGACGGAATGCGCATAAGCGCGAAAAACGATCCAAATGACGCGACGAATGGATTTTTCTTAAGGCGAACACTAAAATATAATATAGTCATGCTCACATAAATTTTTGGATGTCCGGATGTATTCAGAACGTAAGTTATGCGCGAAAATGCAAACTTGTGCACTTTTTGACACTTTTAGTCCCTGAATGACCCAAAAGTTTATTTTAGCACACCGAACCCCTCAAAGCCTATTCCTAAGCTATATAAAGGATATTTAAGGTGTGTTTAACTTATGGTCATGTTCCGGAATGTTCGTTACAGTTCAAATTGACATACTTTCGCAGTTTTCAATTTTAGTCCCTGTAAGCGAATTAACTTGTTTTTGCCATACCAAAGCCTTCAAAACTTATTTCTAAGTTATGTAAAGGTTATTTAAGGTATGTTAAGCCTATGTCACTATTCCGGAGTGTTTGTTGGATTAAACTGGTTATATTTACGCATCAGAGCGCGTATAACCTTCCAGAAAGCGATTTAAAGCTTAAAATCAAACAAGAGTTGATATGTGCAAATGATACACATATTTTTACAAATCCCAAGTATGAAATACAATATTTCATTGGTTTGGCATTTGTTTGACGGTTGAAGTGACACAGGTGTTACACATCACTAGGAACTCGTAATGACCATAACAAGTCTTAAATGCAGTCTTGTGTACATCTTCATCTTTAACCTTCAATTGATGATAGCCTGACTTCAAATCGATCTTAGAAAAGTAGATTGCCCCTTGCAATTGATCGAACAGATCGTCGATCCTGGGTAAAGGATACCTATTCTTGATAGCGACCTTATTAAACTCACGGTAATCGATGCACAGACGCATCGATCCATCCTTCTTCTTGACAAATAGGATTGGCGCTCCCCAAGGAGACGAACTAGGTCTAATGAAACCTTTGGCTAGCAATTCATATAGTTGTGTCCTCAATTCCTTCATCTCTGTTGGTGCCAACCTATACGGCGCTCTCGCGACAGGTGCTGCTCCAGGGATGATGTCAATTCTAAATTCTACTTGTCTATCTGGTGGTATACCAGGTAGTTCTTCAGGGAAAACTTTCGGGTATTCAGAAATGACTGGAATATCTTCAATCTTGGGTTTCTGCTCATCAATAGTTACTTGTGCCATATAAATGACACAACCCTTCTTCAGACATCTAGATGCCTTGAGCATAGACACTTGCTCAGGCAGTCCATATTGGGTATCTCCCTGAATGGTAATTGGCTCACCAGACGGAGTCTTGATCACCACTTGCTTCTTATTGCACACTATCTGGGCTTGGTTACGAGACAACCAATCCATGCCTATAACCATGGTTGCAAAAGTCGCTAGGCGCTCCCTAGTCGGATTCGGGAGTACTCCGGAAGTACTCAGCTTAGGCGGAGATTACTCGGGGTGTAATTGGCCTGGGAGAAGAGTACTCGTGCCTCGGCAGCCTACCTTGTAGCGAGTACTCGGGGAATACTCGGAGCCTAGGCGGGACTTTTACAACCATGCCTATAACTATGTTAAAACCGGCTAACTTCAAAGGAAGTAGGGACAATGGTAAAGAGTGGTTCCTAATGGATATGAAACATCCATCTAACATGGTTGACGCGGTTTCTAAGGTACCATCAGCTAATTCCACCTCATATTTCACACTTAGGGTTTTAACAGGTAAATTCAGTAACTTACAAAACTTATTATCTACAAATGATTTATCAGCTCCTGAATCAAATAGCACTCTCGCATAAACATCATTTATGAGGAAGGTACCTGTGATCACATTGTCGTCCTGAACAGCTTCCTTTGCATCCATTCGGAAGACCCTTGCATTGGTCTTCTTGACCTCTTCAGGCTTCTTGGCGTATTTAGGGCAATTGGTCTTGATATGCCCTTTCTCATTGCAGTTGTAGCACGTGGCATCTTTAATCTTCTTGCAATCAACAGTCTTGTGCTCTTTAGACTTGCATAACCCACATGCAGTTGGTCCTGACTGAGACTTGGACTCAAGTCTGCATTTTCCAAAGTGGTGTTTTTGGCAAGTTTTGCCCTTTGGCTTTTCCTCAGCTTGTTGGCTACCCTTGTTGGATCCAGACTTCTTCCTGAAGTCAGTGCTACCTTTATGCTTCTTTTCAGATCTTCGTGAGTTATCATCCTCATGCTTTCTTTTGCCTTCTTCCGAATTCCTCAGCGATCTTAGCCTGACCGCGTCTAAGGTAAGAGACAGAGATAGATCAGCTGCTGATCTAAAAGTAGCAGGTCTGGACGCCTTAACACTGGCTTTGATTTCTGGGGCTAAACCCCCAATGAAGCGAGCAATCCTTTTAGGTTCCGGGGTTACGAGGTACGTAACCAGCCTAGACAGGGTATTGAAACTAGTGAGGTAAGCTTGACAATCTAAATTCTTCATCACCAACGATAAGAAATCTGATTCAATTCTTTCAACCTCATGCTGCGGGAAATAATTCTCCTTAATGAGAGCAACGAACTGATCCCATGACAAATTGTAGAGCGGGATCTTTCCTGCAGCTTGAATGAGAGACTTCCACCATGCCAGTGCCTCTCCCTTGAAGGATTGGGATACATACTTCACTACATCCCTTTCAGCACAACCACTGATGTCAA
Organism: Helianthus tuberosus; assembly: GCA_030545235.1. Lineage (NCBI taxonomy): Eukaryota > Viridiplantae > Streptophyta > Magnoliopsida > Asterales > Asteraceae > Helianthus > Helianthus tuberosus. The sequence continues at coordinate 117,239,901 of CM060443.1, forward strand.
CTACTGTGTCCATCTCATCCAACCAGGTCATACAATCAATTGCCCCTTTCTCCCCAGTGAAATCCCGAGGTTTGCAGGAAACAAAGTACTTATAGGTACAGGACTTGGTACGTGGTTTATCATCAAACACTATCCTTTTAGATGGAACACTGTTTTGATTAGATGAATGTCGATCATCATCTTTCTTTGGCTCATCTTTCTTAGAGGGTGGCTTGCTATGAGCCTCCGAATGAGTCTTAGGCTTGGAGTGCGGTGTGGATAGGGTCCTACTTCGAGTCCCGCTAGATTCATTATACTGCCGTTCTATAGCTTTTATAACAGCATTATCTACTAATGCTTGCAGCTCAGCACCGGTCACATGGATCTTAGTATTTTCATGGTTTTCCACCGGATGACTGTTTACCTCTTTTGACCAAGCCATGTAGCTTTAATTGCTACATAAAATCAAATAAGCGCAAGGTTTATATAGAAGCTTATATAGTTTTATTGTTTTTGACAATTTATTAACCATGGTTTTAATAGCCATTTTAGTTAATTTGTTAAATATATAATTATTCAGGATCTTTATCATAATCCTAAATTATAAGTTAGTAATAGCTCAAACGGCCTAGTCACGTAGACAAGTTTAGTTTATAAGCCCAGGTGTTATGGAATCGAGGCATTAAGGTTTGAATCCAAGTTCATTACCTTTTCTTAACAGGGAGTTGTAGGCTACCACTGTCTTTAGTCCCAGATGACGTTAATTATAACCCATGGGCACTTCATCCTTATGGGATGATTATATAAATAAGGGAATTTAGAATAACCCAATTTAATAATGACTTATGTGATTTTATCGAATCACATTTGTCAAGCATGTTAATATGCTTTCAGAAGTTAAGGTTTTGAATCTTTTGGATAGGTTTTACCATCTTGGCCATGTCTGCAACGACATTTAGGCTAGGTTTTACCTTTAAGATTCTTTTTAATATTTAACGCAGAATAATCCTAAATTGAGATGTTAACAAGGATCTGAATCTAATTGAGGAACTACCATCTTGGCCCTGTCTTAAGGTGACATATGACTAGGTCTTATCCTTTTTAGATTTTTTTTGCCATTTTATTATAATGGTAGATCTTTTAGTGGGAATGTTATTTTAGTTATTTCACATTTTATGTTTATGCACATATTTAATAAAATGAAAATTTAAATTAACCATTCCATAAAAATTTTAACAAGTACAATTTTGCCCTAAACGGGACTTCTACTAAAATAACATGCCCACGCAGGGGCTTAAACAAACAAACATACCCACGTAGGGGTCAACAGAAAAACATGCCCACGCAGGGGCAGAATTCAAAAAGACATACCCTCGCAGGGGTTAAATAAAAAGGCATGCCCACGCAAGGGCTGGATTGAAAATAAGGAAATACAACCAACAATTTAAAGGATTCAATTGTCCTTCTTTCTCTTTCCTTTTATTAAACTCGCCAATCCCTTAAAGAAGCCTTGTCATTCCCTGCGATCTCTGTGAACTTCCCGCTCAACCTGATCCAACCTTTGGAGAATTTCCTCCCGTTCTTGCGTGGAAAACCTTGGTATCTGCGACTGCGGCTGATGTGGAGGTCGAAGAGGCGGCTGTTGTTGTATCCATAAGCTGGGTATCCAACTCCCCAAGGAGCTCCGTAGGGTCCTTCGGGGTTGAGAGCGTTGTAGTTCCATGCTGCCAAGTATGGGTCGACCTCAACATAATTGAAGCTGGGGTGAGCCGGCTGCTCAAAGGGATTATACGCTGCTGAGCCAGCGTACGTGGGAATTGGGTTGTCAAAGCCCAACGGTGGTGGCACGACAGGTGCAGAGTTCATTTTTGGGATGGGGTTTAAAGGTCCCCCCATCTGCTGGTCTTCTTGGAGTGGCGGGTAGTTGGGACATCTGTGCTTGTAATCATTGTAAACAGTTCAGTTATCAATGAAATAAAGTTATTTCATCCCAATGCTTGTTTGATTATGTTTTACATTTTTCATGTTTTGATTTCTATTCAATTTCAAACTCTATATCGCTTTCTAGAGAGTTATACGCAAACTGGTACATAAACGTAGTCAGTTTAACGCGACAAATACTCCAGAACATCAACATATACTTAACATACCTTAAATAACCTTTACATAACTTAGAAATAAGTTTTGAAGGCATTGGTATGGCAAAATCAAGTCTATTCGCTTAGAGGGACTAAAATTGACAAACTGCGAAAGTTTGCCGATTTGAACTGTAACGGACATTCCGGAACTTGACCATAAGTTAAACACACCCTAAATAACCTTTACATAGCTTAGAAATAGGCTTTGAGGGGTTCGGTGTGCTAAAATAAACTTTATGCTCATTCAGGGACTAAAAGCGTCAAAAAGTGCATAAGTTTGCATTTTCGCGCATAACTTACGTTCTGAATACATCCGGACATCCAAAAATTTATGTAGGCACTAAAATATTTTATTTTAGTGTTTGGCATAAGATAAATCCATTCGTCACACAATTTTGATCGTTTTTCGCGCTTATGCGCATTCCGTCGTAATTAAGCAAACATCGCGATCGTACGACCAAACTAACCAACATCCGGCATATTTTTAAGCGTGTTTCATGTCCACAATGTTTAGGCATCATTTTAGGGCCTTAAAGTTGGCTTAACGGGCCTTAGAAGTGTCGAAATGAGCTTAAAACACGTGCAGGGACTGAAACTGTCATTTTTCAAAGTTGTTTGCTGATCAGACTGCCCAGGCGGGGCGCGTAGACTTCCTCAGTCTCATACGCAGGGCGCGAGGCCCTCCCAGATATGCATAATTGTTGAAAACAGCCTGTTCCAGCTGTTATACCTTCATTTCCCACTTGCAAACGGTTTTTGCAACACCATGGGCCATTTCTATGGGCTCTAATGGTATTAGAAAACAAGGGGCACACTTGGACGGCCTAGATCGAAGCTCGATTCCCGATAAACGATCCTAACGGTTCTAGCTTTCCTATAAATACCCCCACCATTTCTTGTTGCAACCAACCATTTGATCTGATTTTATACTCTCTAAGTGGAAGTATATGCTTCCTACCTGAGAGTGGATTGGATCAAATACTTGCAGGGACCCTTTGTAAGTGTTCCTTCGTTCTTTTCATTCGTTTAAGCGTTAAAGTAAAACTTTGTTTGACTTTCCCCATTGACCAGTTTATGGTCAATGAGAAGTTCGTTTGAACTTCATAACGTGAGCGTAATCACGATGGTCATAGTTCCTAGTGACTATACCTACTGATTACCACGTTATCTAGGCTCAGTGACGAGTCGTAGTTTCGGCCAAAATGCGTATTTTTGCGTATTTTGTAACCAAACTACTCTAGGGTATCAAAACCGTTTGTTTTGATACCAAACCTGTTTTCTAACTTAACTAAACATGTTCTAGCATGTTTAGCTCGTCACTTTTAGATTTGTGCTTGTCTAGGCTGGTAAGGGTAAGCGATCTAATCAATCGCTTATGCTTTCGAACCCGACCCTTTTGGTCGATCATTAGGATCCGAACAAACACTTTAGGTGACCATAGTTGTATAGGGAATAACCTTCCAAGGTTATACCTTATGGTCACATCGTTTGAGTAGTTGTATGATAAGTAGTTCTTATGCCTTAGGTAAATTACCAAAATGCCCTTTTTACGCCAAAATTTATTTTAAGCCTATGTAACATAACTTTTGACATCTAAACTGATTTAGCAACAATATTAAACATGTTAAGGCATATCTTACTTGTCATAGGGCTAGTTAGGCGATCCGAACGCGTTTTACGCGAACGACGCGTTAAAGTAGCATAAGCTACCTAAACGGGTCGTAACGGGTCAAAAGCACTTAGGCTAGGTTTCGTTTTAGTATGTAGGCTTGTTAAACCATATTACATGAGTACCTAGACTCATATGGTTTACGAACCCTCGTACTACCCGATCTTCCAATAGGTCCGTTTATTAATGTAGATACCTATATTAGGTACCGTTTGATTCTGTAACCTTCTAGCTTTGCTTGGTGGATATCTAAAGTCTATCGAGCAATCTCAAGTGAGTACATAGACCCCTCTTTTACTGTTTTTCAAATATTTTGGGGTGGAACACATGTGCCTACTTGTTATTTTCATGCTTTCCATGCTTTAATATCATATACTTGCTATGTTCATTAGTACATTATTAGTACATGATTTCATTGTGTTTTTGCTATGTATGTCCTTTGTAGCATACTTAGTACATCGTTTTACATGACATTTTATGCTATGTATGTTCATTTAGCGCATACTTAGTACATTGTTTTCATTACATTTCACGCTATGTATGTCTATTTAGTGCATACTTAGTGCATTGTTTTACATTACCTTTTCATGCTATGCATGATCATCATGCTTAGTACATTTTCATTTCATCACATGCTTACATTTTGATATGACATTTGGTTTGTTTAATGGGTCCATATACGTTCATTAACTTTGATCACGCCGCTCGTTAGTAGGTAATGGTACCATAGGAATTGACAACTCTCGTTCCTAACATCCTAGGTATGTTTGGATGAAAGGAATGACCGAATTCGATAAAACATAATACAGATAGACCTTTAATTTGTTTAAGGGCTCATCACCACAGTCACAAGGCTTGGATGTATGCATTTTTACAATACCGCATAAATGTTTGTATTCAGTATAGCATGCATTTCCACAAGACATAACGTTGATTTAAACCACGTTTTACTTCAATACATTGTTTTGTGCATTTTTATCTGTGGCTCAGTAGATATATATATATATATATATTTCACTTGCCATACATGACATTTTGTTTACACATTACATATTTGACATTTGACATAGACATTTTGATATTGATATACATATTTCATGGACTACATTTTGACATGATTTACACAACGACATTTGACAAATGGTTTAGACATGGGCAATTTACATTGGTGGTTTGTTTGGGTAAAATGATTCGAGTAACGAGGCGTGTGTAATATGATACAAGCATGGTGGATACGCCGCTGGTACTTCCTATATATAAGTGCTTGTATGATATTACATATCGTAGTGTTATTTGAATCATTTGAATTTAGACATATAACATTTATTACAATTAACATATTTTTCAAGACATTTTTTTACAAACAACTTATTTTAATCAAAATTCATTTTACTTGGTTATTCATTTAACCTCACATTACTCTTTTACATATTATCTACTTTATCATCGCTTTTCAAAAGATTTATAAAACAAAACAACTAACAAGGTTCATGACTGACTTTTGTTAAACAACTTTTTCTTATACTTAAGTCATGAATCCTATTTTCACAAAACCTATGTATCTCACAGGCATTTTTATGCTGACGTACCTATTTTCACATGTGTTTCAGGAGCTGTTGCTTAGGATGATGATCGTGACACTAGGGCGGACCTGTGCCTTAGAGACTTAAAATAAAGATAGCCTTAGTTTAATTATGTTGTGTACTCTTTGGTTCTTGTTTTGAGACAATGTATTCCACCTTTGGTTATTGAATAAAATGAAATTTTAATTACCATGGTTGTGGAACAATAATTCTGTTACAACACTCCCCGACGTTTCCGCCACGATTTGATGTTTTACGTGGTCGGGGTGTGACAGAAGAGTTGGTATCAGAGCCAATGGATATAGGGAATTAGGTTATTAGTAATGCTTTGACCTAGACTATAACCTTTCTAGGACCCCAACACAAGTTGTCTTGTGTTTAGATTTTAAAACATGCACATCACCTATCCTTAGGTGATCACCAAAACAAGAACCCAATCTCCTAAAACGATTTTTGAAAATGCAATCTCTGTTTTTAAATAAATTGTTATATGGTTTTGAACCCTTTTGATTCTTTAAATTGATTTTGAAAATTTGTCATTTGTTTTGAATGATTCTTTTGGCCTTGTGCCTTCCAAGTTTTCAAAATCTCATCAAAGTTTTGCGTTCTAAATAGTGTGAACATGTGCAAACTGGAAGAGTGAATGCCTGTACCCTGGGTTTTATGTCTAAGGCTAGAGTGTTCGTACAAATCCACATAATCGGACCAGTCATTCTTACCTGGGAACTCTTGGGGTGAGTGTTGACTTATAGGCGAGCATGTCTTCGGGAAGCATTATTTTGACCCATTTACTTTGATTAGTCACTGTGTGTCGTTTGTTTGCTTTGTGATACGGACAAATGACCACCATCTTTGCCTTTGTTGATTTTGTTTCCTCTCGTTCTTTTCATCTAATCATCTCACTCGTTTCCTCTCATGTTTCCTCTTTTTAGAATGCCTCCTCGACGCGAAAATCCGCTACCAAATGCCGAACTGGCAGAAATCATCGCGCTGCAAATGGCAGCTGCGTTCCCAAATCTTATTGCTCAATGGAACCAAGCCAACAACAACAATAATGCTCCATGCAATTTCAAGAGTTTTAACTCGGCTAAACCACTCAAGTTTAGTGGTACTGAGGGAGCAACTAGGCTTCTTCAATGGTCCGAGAGCATTGAGAATACTTTCCGTCACGTTCAGTGTCCTGATAATCGCAAAGTTGAGTTTGCTTCCAGTGTGTTTCAGAAGAGGGCGCTTACGTGGTGGAACGGGGTTATGAGAGACCGTGGTGCTGAGGTTGCTTTAGCATAAACATGGGCTGAACTTAGGACTCTTATGATGAGGGAGTTTTGTCCTCGTCATGAGCTACGAGCTCTAGAAAGGGAGTTTGATGATCTAAAACAGGATAATGGCGAGCACCGGGCGTATACTGATAGATTTGAGGAGCTGAGTTTGTTATGCCCAACAATGGTTACCCCACTCGAAAAGGCTATCGAGAGGTATATCGATGGTCTGCATTACTCCATACAAGACACCGTTACTGGTAGTAACCCTACAACAGTCCGTCAGGCAATCGAGCTATCTGCGACATTGACCGAGTCACAGGTTCGAAGGGGTAAGCTGCATAGAAAAGGTGACAAGGGTAAGAAGCAGTCGACTGACAAAGAGGATAGCAAGAAAGGTAGAAACAAGAAGGGTAAGGATTCTGGTTCCTCGAAGGGTTCTAGGAAGCGTAAGACTTCCCAAAATTTTGCCATCACTGCCCAACAGAACCAGGCAGCTCCAAATCAGCCAGCACAGCCTCCAGCAAAGAAGCGGTATGAAGGGAATGCACCTTTGTGCAATAGGTGCAATAGTCACCATCAACAGCAACTTCCGTGTCGTTTCTGTACAAACTGTGGGAAGTCTGGACACCTTGCAGAAGTTTGTCGTTCTGCTCAGGTGGCTCAAAATCCAGCACAACAGGTAGTTCAACCACCTGTTCAACAGCAAGCTGCACGACCTCACTATCCTCCTGGCTCGTGCTATAACTGTGGAGACCTGACCCATTATAGAAACCAGTGTCCAAGACTGGTTAATGCGAATCCGAATCAGGCTCCAGCTCGAGGTCGAGTTTTTAACATGAATGCACAAGAAGCGCAAGCAGACAATGAAGTGGTGAACGGTACGTTCTCTGTTAATAATCAACTCGCATCTGTTCTTTTTGATTCTGGTGCCGATAAGAGTTTTGTGTCATTAACTTTTGAGCCATTGCTTCGTGTATCTAGAACGAAACTAGGTAAGCCTTTGACAGTAGAAGTTGCCAGTGGTGGACCCGTTGTTCTTGATTCTGTTCTTCGCAATTGCCAATTGAACCTTAACAACCATCTTTTCCCCATCGACCTCACACCAATGCAACTTGGAAGCTTCGACATTATAGTGGGTATGGATTGGTTAGCCAAGCATCGCGCAGAGGTAGTTTGTTTTGAGAAGATCGTTCGTGTGCCGCTTTCGTCAGGGGAGATCCTACAGGTTCGTGGTGAGAAACCTGCTAGTAGCCTCAAGCTCATGTATTGTTTTCAAGCTCGGAAGTATCTGCAAAAGAACTATGTGGCCTTCTTGGCACATGTTACAGCAGATAAAGGCAAAGGTAAGTCTATTCAAGATATCCCAGTTGTTCGGGATTATCCGGAGTTGTTTCCTGAAGAGTTACCTGGATTACCCCCAGCGCGCCAAGTCGAGTTCCGTATTGAACTCGTACCAGGTGCAAATCCTATTGCCAGAGCTCTATATCGTCTTGCACCGTCTGAGATGCAAGAACTGTCTAAGCAGCTTCAGGAGCTTTCTGATAAAGGTTTCATCCGTCCTAGCTTTTCACCTTGGGGTGCTCCCGTTCTTTTTGTCAAAAAGAAGGATGGATCCTTCAGGATGTGCATCGATTACCGAGAGCTTAACAAGCTCACCATCAAGAATCGATATCCCCTACCTCGCATCGATGATCTCTTTGATCAGTTACAGGGCGCTTCTTATTTCTCGAAGATTGATCTTCGTTCTGGGTATCATCAGCTTCATGTGCATGAAGAAGATATTCCCAAGACAGCGTTCCGCACTCGTTATGGCCATTATGAGTTCACAATTATGCCATTCGGTTTGACTAATGCTCCTGCTGTTTTCATGGACTTGATGAATAGGGTCTGCAAGCCTTATTTAGATAAGTTCATCATCGTTTTTATTGATGACATTTTGATATATTCTAAGACGCAAGCTGATCATGAGCAACATCTTCGTCTTACTCTGGAACTCCTAAAGAAAGAGCAACTTTTTGCCAAATTCTCCAAGTGTGAATTCTGGCTTAAAGAAGTTCAATTTTTAGGACATATTGTCAATGAACAAGGTATTCTTGTAGATCCCTCCAAGATCAGTGCAATCAAGGATTGGGATATGCCTACTACTCCTACTGAGGTTCGTTCTTTTCTTGGTCTTGCGGGTTATTACCGTCGCTTCATCGAAAACTTCTCAAAGATTGCAGTTCCCTTAACTGCTCTAACTCAAAAGAACAAGCCCTTTGAATGGGGAACTAAACAAGAAGAAGCATTTCAGACCTTGAAGCAGAAGCTTTGTGACGCACCTAATCTGACTTTGCCTGAAGGCAATGATGATTTTATCGTGTACTGCGATGCATCCAAATTGGGTCTTGGCTGTGTTCTGATGCAAAGGAACAAAGTCATAGCATATGCATCGAGGCAGTTGAAGGTGCATGAGAAAAACTACACCACTCATGATCTTGAGTTGGGTGTAGTGGTGTTCGCTCTTAAGATCTGGAGACACTATTTGTATGGCACAAAATGTGTGGTTTTCACTGACCACAAAAGTCTTCAGCATATCTTCAATCAGAAAGAACTCAACATGAGGCAAAGACGTTGGGTTGAGCTTCTAAACGACTATGACTACGAAATTCGCTACCATCCTGGTAAGGCGAATGTCGTAGCTGACGCTTTGAGTCGTAAAGAACATGTCAAGCTTCATTATGTTCGTGTTCAATCTGATATTCAAGCTCGATCTGATATTCAAGCCCGCATTTCTCAGGCTCAACATACTTGTGTTTCACAAGGTTTTATGGGTAAGGAATTACCCTATCACATTAAGCCTGATCTTGTTTTGATAGACAACGGATCATACTACTTCATGGACCGTTTATGGGTCCCAAGCCAAGATGGTCTTCGCACCTTACTTATGGATGAAGCTCATAAGTCTCGTTATTCTGTCCATCCTGGCTCAGACAAAATGTATAAGGATCTTCGTACTCAGTATTGGTGGCCTGGTATGAAGAAGGATATTGCCTTGTACGTTTCAAAATGCCTTACTTGTCTTAAGGTAAAGGCTAAACACCAACATCCTTCTGGTCTTTTGGAGCAACCAAAGATTCCAGTTTGGAAAAGGGAAAACATTGCTATGGATCTCATTACTAAACTTCCGCGCACTAAGAAAGGTCATGATGCCATCTGGGTAGTTGTTGATCGTCTTACAAAATTAGCGCATTTCTTGCCAATCTGTGAGGATTTTTCTGCAGAAATGCTGGCTAAAATCTATGTGGATGAAATCGTAACTCGACATGGTGTTCCTTTGAACATTATTTCTGACAGAGATGCTCGCTTCTCTTCTCGTTTTTGGAGAACCATGCAATATGCTATGGGGACCCAGCTTAATCTGAGCACTGCTTATCATCCGCAATCGGATGGTCAATCTGAAAGAACAATCCAGACTTTGGAGGATATGCTTAGAGCTTGTGTGATCGATTTTAGTGGTAGTTGGGTTTCACATCTTCCGTTGATTGAATTCTCCTACAACAACAATTATCACTCCAGCATCAACATGGCTCCTTTCGAGGCTCTCTATGGTCGAAAATGTCGTTCACCAGTCTGTTGGAATGAGATCGGTGAGGCTCAGCTTACTGGACCTGACCTCATTCTAGAAACAACGGATAAGGTTAAGAAAGTTCGTGATAACCTTCAGACCGCTCGAAGCCGTCAAAAGAGTTACGCGGACCAAGGACGCAAGCCCATGGAATTTCAAGTCGGTGATCGAGTATTACTTAAGGTCTCACCTTGGAAAGGTGTGATCAGATTTGGAAAGAAAGGAAAACTTGCACCTAGATATGTTAGACCATTCAAGATCGTCGAAAGAATCGGTAAGGTAGCCTATAGACTTGAGTTACCTCCTGAACTTGGAAATGTTCATCCAACCTTCCACGTGTCCAATCTCAGGAAGTGTCTAGCTGACGAGAACCTTCACATACCACTTGACGAAATTCGTGTTGATAAGACACTACATTTTGTTGAGAAATCTGTGGAAATCATGGACCGAATAGTCAAATGGCTTAAATGCAAGCGCATTCCTTTGGTCAAAGTTCGCTGGGAATCTAAACGTAGACCTAAGTTTACTTGGGAACGTGAAGATCAAATGAAGGCGAAGTATCCGCATCTTTTCTCACGAGTTTCCTCTAAACAAATTTCGGGACGAAATTTCCACAAGTAGGGGAGACTGTGACATTTGTGCTTGTAATCATTGTAAATCGGATTGTGATTAATGTATTTACATAACTCGTTTTATTCTATATTATTTGGTGTATGGCCTTTGGGGATTAAATGACCATGTCCCGAATATCCTTGGCATCATTCAAAGAAATGGCCATGACCTAGGCACGGGGTGTAGGCGTACACCTGACAGATGCATTATGTAGAAACTGGTAATCCACTTAAAGGAAATAATCCTTGTGGGCATTATACCTGTGGCGTGTCAGTTAATCTAGACCGGCCCTACAAACCGGCCCTAATGGACGACAGATAAGTAAAACTGTATACAAGATTATTTTTAAATAATTGTCCCAAGTTATAAAAGATATTTTTGCCGAAGTGCATTCAAATCAATTTTTAAACTCTTTTCAAAATGAGTCAGTTAAGTTGTATTTACCAGTGTAAACTGACGTATTTTCCAAAAAGGCTAAGTGCAGGTACTATACGTAATAGGCTGGCTACTCCAGGCATCAATAATCAAGTCTCGCAAGCTCTAGATGTCAAAGTCTGCTGAACAGTTTTCCTTTTTATTTGATCCGCCTATGGATCTATTTCAACTGTTTTGTGATACTTAATATTACAATTTTATTCGGTTGAAATAAATCTATCTTTTGCTTCCGCTGTGCATTTAAATTTGTGTTGTTTGACTATGATGATGTCAACTACGTCACGATACTCCCCACCGGGCCCACCGGTAATACGTGGAAATATCGGGGTGTGATAGGTTGGTATCAGAGCCAACACTGAGTGAATTAAACACTAGCCTTTTGTGTTTAATCTCAGTTACACAGTTGCACATTCCTCGAATTTTCGAGTCTAGACAAAGAAAATAGGGCAAATCCTGATTTTGTTTTATTTTTGTCTTTTATATATATATTTTTTTCTTGTTGTTATCTTGTTTACGTTGACAGGTTTAAACATTCCGCCAAGATTCTTTAGGAGAAAGGGAAAGGCACCGATAGCAGGCCACGACCATGAGGCCGGGCCATCTTAAAGACGAACCTCACCCGTCAACATGCGTACAAGTCCCCAAGGGGACTGGAGGATAATCTGCAGCCAGCGAGGCGGTCCGTCTCGTTAAGCTCGTCGCCGTCTTATCTTAACTCTTTTGTCTTCACTCTTTTGGTGCCAAGTTTGAGTGATGCCAAGGATATCCGGGACATGGTCATTTAACCCTCAAAGGCCATACACCAAATAATACATAATAAAACGAGTTATGTAAATACATTAATCACAATCCGATTTAAATGACTACATACCCGACCAAGCGGTATTATTATAATACCGTATCCCAAGCCCGTATAGGGAAAATAAGTTAAGAGTATTTACCTGAGCAAAGTATAAATCAAATACAGCAAGTGCACGCAGCTTTTACTGGGCTCCTAATCTGGAACGAAGGTTTTAAAAACCTATCAGAATCCTAACGGGTCTTTAAGTAAGCCTAGACTTAGACCGGTTAGTTTTAAAAAGGAAGACACGGTCCAAACGCATGATAAAGTGAAGACCGGTTTAGAATGTGGTTTTTGACCCAACAAGCTTGGACACTTGTTTAATATGGGTAACTTAAACACATTCTGGATTTTGAGACAAAAATGATATGGTTTGACCCGTTTCGGCTAATATATGAAAACTAATCACATAAGCCGATCCGAACGCGAAAAGTGCGTAACGAGTAACCAACAGAGTCATATAGAAGTTTCCTAAGTTAATATGCTTTAAATATGTTGTGACATCAGTAAGATATCTTCTATTATGCCCGAAATGGATTTAAACTCAAACTATGCCCCGTAGGGGCATTTTGGTCATTTAAAAGGTTATAAAAGAGTTTAAATATAAATCTGAGTTTTGGGTCTGATATAATCAATAAAATACTTGATTTAATAAGTTATAACAGTAGGGTATAGCCTATATGTGAAACTTATTAATTATAACCATACTATGCACCGAAAGGGCATTTTGGTAATTTCACTTAAGCCGAAAAGGTCAAAACTGAAATCTGAGTTTAAAAACTTTTCCTCACTGTTACAATATAATAATTTACTTAAAATATCAGTAGGCATCCAACCTTATATGTTTAAAATAGTTTTCATGCATATTATGCGTTAAAAATGCTTAAAAAGGCGATTTGGAGCCATTTCCGGGTTCTATATAAAAAGCTGATATTTTTATTATTCCAGAAGGTTTAAAATAATTTATTTATCATATAACATCAGTAGCAAAAGGTTTGGGGTCAAAAAGATTTGTAAAACTCATTTTATAGCACAAAAGGGCAAAATCGGTAATAACCGAATTAAAGCTACAACCCTATGTTATGCTCAGCCTAAAATTTATTAAAAATCTTTAAAAACCCCAAAATATTATATTACATCAGTGGGTAAAATTTTGATATGAAAAAGTGGGTTAAACTAGGCTATATGCTAATTACGCCGTTTAATTAATAAAAGCTTTCTAATTACGCTATTGAGCATAACTCTTAATCTAGACCTCAAACTGATGTCAAATTTTAGGTGCAAGTTTATAAATCTATAACTAAGGTTTCCCCTCTTTTATATTTTCAAAAATCACTTTTTAAAGTCATATGAGCATAATAGTCAACATATAAGCAATTAACGGGAACACGCATATGAATCGTATAACTATTGAACTAAGGTGTATAATCACAGAGGGTTATACTAACATGAAACCTGGTCCTAATATGGCTCTAAGGCATTTCTAAAAGATTCTTAAACGGGTTAGAACTGAAAGTCAAAGCAAAAGTCAAATTATGCGACTTTCGGTTCCGAACCGGGCCTATACTGAAAATTGTCGGGTTGAACATGTTTAGACATGTTCTTATATTAATTACCAAGTTATATTAATGATAAAACAGGTTGCATAGATTCTACATTGCAAATTATGCATTAATTTGATATTAAGCTTTCTGTTGACTTTTTAATATCAAGTTTGACCCGACAATTGACCGAGTTAGAGTGGGAATCAGAGAGTACCCTTTTAAGGGTTTATTACCCACATAATTACCAACTTATAGGTGTTTTTAATTCTAGATTTTACTGGACAATTATTGATTAATCTCGAAGTCAAACCTTAATTACGAGGGTTTGACTTTAGGCTAATTAACTAAGCTAAACTGAATTAAGGAGGATTAAGGATACTTACAAAGGTCCTAAGTATGATTTGGAACTTAAAGGAACTTGTTTGCTGACCAGGGGAGCTCCAGAGACCAGCTTGAAGTGAATTGCAAATGAAAGACCAAATGTTGCAACCTTGTGTTTCTTATATAGGACTTAGAATTCTCTAGGTTCATTACAACAAGGTCTAGTAGTGATCTCTGATGATTCCCAGGTGTCCCTATGTTGCCAAAACCAGTTGCCAAGCCCCAGAATTCGAAAACCACTTATGTAAGGTGGTGCAACAGGCTGAACATGCATCTGTACATTTTCTGCTTCCAGCGACTGTCTTACGGACCGTAAGTTAAAGGCCTTGCGGACCGTAAGCACCCCATACGGACCGTAAGCTATTGGCTTTGCGGTCCGTAACCGACTTTGAATTATATCGCCCAGGTGCAACCTTGCGGACCGTATGCCGTTGGGTTTGCGGTCCGTATCCGCTTTTTATTTATTATGTCTGTCCAGCTCTGCCACCTTACAGACCGTAAGGTGGACTCTTTGCGGTCCGTAACCGTTGACCAGAAGACAAATTCTTGTGAACTTTGAAGTTTTGACCATGCAACTTTGCTAACCTCGAATCTTATGTCTTCTTTTCAGTAGAGGGACCATGTAGACAGGCCTTGCATGTCCTTGTATGTGTTGCCATGCACATGAGGTTTCTTAGACCTATCTAAGAAGACTTTAAAAATGAATTTTGTCTTAAGTACCTAGAATCCCATCTTTTGCAAAGTTTGAATCATACCTTATCAGGGATAACCGGATTTCAGCATCTCAAATGTTTATAAAATATATTAAGGTCTTGGGATTCATAACTAGGTCGCTCAGAGGTATTTAATTAACATGTCGACACTTTTGAATCCTACCATACATCTTTAACTCGATCCGGGTTTATAACACGTTTGCCTTACATGACACGTGTCTTTATTTCATTGGGTATGATTTTACGAGGTGTTACATAAGGTATCCAAGTGATTGATTGGAGGATGTGTCATCTACATGACACAAGTAAATTCTGACTGATTGAAATCGAATGTTGAAGACCTTTGTGTGGATGGGCATCAGAAGTCCATAGCCACCTAGGAAGCTTAACTCTTAGAATGTTCGCAAGTGAGTCGAACATCGTAGATCATTTATGGTCTGCATTGAACTAGTAAATCCCACATAGAATTGGGAATTAGTAACAACGGATCTAATCTTCCAGTTACCTAAAATGAATCATGGAATGACTCGACGTAAAAATTATGGTCGACGAACTTGCTAGGTCGACGCTTCTGTCGCTTCTTGTTAATTAAGGAAAAATTTATAATTTCGAAAAGCTGAGATATATAAATGACAACATCAAGTCTCCTTATGGAATACCGTTGTCTAAAGTATCGGCCTATGATATTATATATATATATATATATATATATTTTATCTTTGGAAATTTCAGCGAAATGCTTAAGCTGATAAGCACTCATCATGCATTGCCATGATAATTAAACGTGAGCTTTAAAGTTTATTGAAAAACCTTGTCCATTATGGACCATGGAATTTGAAAGTTCCAAGTTACCTCATAAACATGAATGGGATTCCCTTTGTGGCCTAGGATACTCTTGAGAGGTTGAAACCTACTATGATACGGAATGGACTGTATTACTCCGAACAAATCTCGAGGTCGAGATTTCTTTTAAGAGGGTGAGTAGGGATGGCAATCAAACCCGAACCCGTTGGGTAAACCCGAAACCCGACACATTTGGGATGGGTTTGTGGTCGGTTAATCGGGTTTGGGAAGGGTTTGGGAATAGTTTTTATTTTTTTCGCGGGTTTGGGACGGGTTTGGGATTTAGTGATATACCCGTTTACCCGACCCAATTACCCGACAAAGTGTACCCATTTACCCGATTGTATACACGATATAATTTCTTTTATATTATTAAATATGTATATATATGATACATTCATTTATTATACATATAGGTATTCTATTCCGTATACATTGTAGTTATTTGATATATATTTTTATAATGACAATACAAAATGTAACCGGTTAGTAGCTACCCGATAGATACCCAATGGGTTTTGAGATGACTATACCCAACGAGTAATCTTTTTAAATTAACGGGTTTACCCGAAACCCGCGGGTATACTCGATACCCGATGGGTATTTACCCGCTAGAAACCCGACGGGTTTTGGGACGGGTTTGGGACAAGCTTATCTAACCAGGTTTGGGTTTGGGATTACCTAAACCCGTCCCAAACCCGACCCATTGCCATCCCTAGGGGTGAGGATGTAACACCTCGTAAAATCGTGTCCAATAATGTATCGACACATGTCCCTAATCCTACTTATGTCAAACGTTGACTAGGAAGGACTACTTTTGCCAAACAGTTAAAACTTTGAATACGAAAGGACTGAAAGTGTCAACATGCTTAAACTAAGCCTCTGAGTGAAATTATACGATATTCATGTTCTCATATTAAGCCACTAGTTGGATAATCAAAACCGTTTGCGATAAACTCAAAAGTATGCGCGTCGAAGGATTAAAAGCGTCAACATGTTAATTCGTACCTCTGAGTGACCTTTTAACAAATCCAGAGCGTTATGATACTTGATCACTCTCTTGGGAATACCTAATATTGGCCGTTTAGGGCTTTGATGCCATTAAACGATAATACGCACAAGTTTGTGCGTTAAAAAGGGTTAAAACTGTCAACATGTTAATTCTAACCTCTGAGTGACCTTTTAATGAACCCGGAACTCCGTGATGCTCGGTCATACTCCCGGGTGTGCCTAATATTGACCGCACGATGGGCATATTATTATTGTTATTATTATTATTATTATTATTATTATTATTAGTATTTTTATTATTTACTTGAAGCCCACTCCTAATCTAAACCATTTTTACCAATACTAGGGACTTGTTAGTTGGTTTTTTAACCTAGTATTACACTTGTAATGATCTAATGAGTTCCCTTAACACTTGTCTAGATCCTATTCATGTGACATATGTGCTTGTGTAATCGTTGTACAAACTCTGAACAATTCAATATCAATAAAACAATGTGTTTTGGTTTCCAATATTTGTTATTTATGTTTGACAATTTGCACGTTTTGATTTTTGATTGATTTTAAACTCTATATCGCTTTCTGGAAAGTTATATGCAAACTGATGCGTAAACATAATTAGTTTAACGCGACAAACACTCTGGAATAGCAAAATAAGCTTAACATACCTTAAATAACCTTTACATAACTTAGAAATAAGTTTTAAAGGGTTTGGTGTGGCAAAAACAAGTTTATTCGCTCACAAGGACTATTTGCGTCAAACTACAAAAGTCTGCCGTTTCGTATGATAACGTACATTCCGGAACATGATCATAAGCTAAACATACCAAAAATAACCTTAAAATAGCTTAGAAAAAAGCTTTGAGTGGTTCGGTATGCGAAAATACGCTTATTTGATCAAACAGGAACTAAAAGCGTCAAAAACGGCGTAAGTTTGCATTTACGCGCATATCTTACGTTCTGACCACATCCGGACATCCAAAAATTTTTTAGTCACTAAATTTTTTATTTTAGTGATCGGAATGCAAAAATACTATTCGTCGCTTAATTTGGATCGCTTTCGCATTCGTTCGAGTTTCGTCGTAATTAACCGAACAACGTGACCGCACGACCAAACGAACCGACATCTGTGATATTTCCGAGCATATTTCATGTCCCCTATACTTAAACTTCATTATTGAGCCTTGAAAATGGGTTAACGAGGCTTAAACACATCAAAAATGGCTTAAACATGCTGAAGGGACCATTTTTGCCAATTTTTGAAAGTTTCTGGCCCAGGTAGGCCGTGGCGTCGCGCCACAGCAAAGGGGGTGTGCCGTCGCGGCACGCGAGGCCCCTATTTTGACAGAAACTTCATTTTTCAGCTGTTGCATGATTCTTGAGGGACTTTCTTGCAAATTCTTGGTGTGGGCATCAAGGAAACACCTCTCTAAGCAATGCTAGCTGTCCTAAAACACTTGTAAAGTCAGGATTTATTGCTTGGAGGCCACATAAACACATGGAATGATCTTAGAACGTCTTCACAAGTATAAATACCCCTCATCTCTTCCTCATTCTTTGCTCATTTCATACTTTGAACTCTAAGTGGAGGATTTCCTGCTTTGGGAGCCACCTACCTGAGTTCTAGTACATCCTTTCCAGCCTTTGAACACCTTGTAAGTGTTCTTTCATGGCTTAGTTGTTATTTTCAGCTATTTAGAGCTGAAAGTCAAACAGTTTGACCAACAGTTTGACTTTCAGTTTTGACCATCAATTGGTCAAATCAAAGTTCAATAGAACTTTGCAACGTGATTGTAATCACGATGGTTATAATCCTTAGCGATTATACCTACTGATTACCACGTTGACTAGGTGTAGTGACGAGTCAAAGTTTTGGTTAAAATGCGTATTTACGCGCATTTTACTACGGAACTACTTTTAGGTATCAAAACACTTTGTTTTGATACCAAATCAGTTTTCTAAGTTAGTTAAACATGTTTTGACATGTTTAACTCGTCACTACTACTTTAGTGCTTGTTTAGGGTTGTAAGTTAAGCGGTCTAGACAACCGCTTAGACTTTCGAATCCGACCTGTTTGGTCGATCATTAGGATCCGACCAAGCTTATTTAGTGATCATAGTTGCATATGGAATAACTTACTGAGGTTATACCTTATGATCACTTAGATTGGTTAGTTATTTGTTAAGTAGTTTGTATACCCATAGAAAATGACCAAAATGCCCCTTTTGAGCATTAATTTATATTATGCATATGTGAACAAGTTTTTGACATCTAAACTGATTTAGTAACATATTTAGGCATAATTGGGCATGTAAGACTTGACATAGGACATAGATAACCATCCGACCTTAGATTTACGCAAACGACGCGTTATAGTAAGCTTAAACTACCGTAACGGGTCGAAACGGGTCAAAAGCACTTAGGTTAAGTTTCCAATCAGAATGATAGGTCTAATAAATCATGCCATATGAGTTCAAATACTCATTTGATTTATAGAACTTCACTCTATCCTATCTCCCGATTTAGGATCCGATTATTAACGTAGTTACCTATATTAGGTACCGTTTGATTCCGTGATCCTGAAGCTTTAATTGGTCTTTATTCCAAGACTAATAAGCAATCCCAAGTGAGTACATAGTCCCATCTTTTACCGCTTTCAAATATTTTGGGGTGATACACATGTGCATACTTGTTACTTTCATGATTTAATTGCTCTTTATGACATAAACATGCTAGTTTCACCTAGTACACATATAGTACATGATTTCAACTATGTTTTGCTATGTATGTTGACTGAGCATGCTAGCACATTGATTTCATAAACTCTTTTGTTGCATATGTTTACTCAGCATATGGACACATTGTTTTACGTTACATTTCTGCTGCATATGTTTACTCAGCATATGGGCACAATTGATTTCATGAACATTTCTTCTATGTATGTTTACTTAGAATACTTAGTACATGGTTTTCATTTAGCATGCTTTCATTGGTATGACATTTGGTATGTTTAACGGGACAATAATACATTCATTAACACTGATCAGGCCGCTCGGTAGTATGTAATGGTACCATAGGACTTGACAAATCCCGTTCCCGACTTTCTAGGTTTGTTTCGAAGTAGGGAATGACAGAATCCGATATACATAATTGATGAACCTTTAATTCGTTTAAGGGTTTATCCAACAGTTGCAAGGCTTGAGTGTATGCGATAAACATTACTGCATAAATGTTTGTATCCATAAAGCATTGTTTTCTGCAAAACATAACATTTGATTTAAACTTAGGTTTATTCAAAAACATTGTTTTGTACATTTTACCTATGGGATTGAGTAAATACTATTTATTCACCATACATGACATTTATTTTCACATTGACATTATACATATGGTTTAAGGAGATACTTTCTACTTGCCATACATTACATTCGATTATACATGACACAGTTTACACATGACATTGGACATGGTTTACACATAAGCATTTTGACTTTGGCTTAAACAAAGACATTTTGGTTGGTTATTGATAAGTGACTTATATAGCGAGACTATGTGTAATGTGATAAAAGCATGGTGGATACGCCGCTGGTACTTCCTATATATAAGTGCTTTTATTGTATTACACATTGTAGCATTATCTAAACCACTTCGACAGAAACAAAGACATGACACATTGTATACAAACATCATATTTTTACAAGACATTGTTTTATAAACGACACGTTTTACACAAATTCATTTCTACCTGGTTATTCATTTAACCATGCATTATTCTTTTACTATCATCTGATTTTCACTTCGATTTTCATATGATTTTATAAAAGAAAACAGTTTTACAAGGTTCATGACTACTTTTGTTAAACGCTTCTTTTAACTACAAGGCATGGATTGTTCATCAACAAAACATATGTATCTCACAGGCATTTTTATGCTGACGTACCTATTTTTATATGTGTTTTAGGAGCTAATGCTTGATGTTGATTATGCTAGACTTAGGCGGACTCGGGCCTTAGTTACTTAAAAGACAGTTAAACTATGTTACGTTTTTGTAAAATTCCCAGACAATGTAAACACTTTAATAAATAATACAAAACTTTAATTTCCATGGTTGTGGAACAATAATTTTGTCGCTCCACTCCCTGATGTTTCCGCCATGGTTTGTTGTTTTACGCGGTCGGGGTGTGACAGAAGAGTTGGTATCAGAGCCAATGGTTATAGGGAATTAGGTTATTAGAAATGCTTTGACCTAGACTATAACCTTTCTAGGACCCTAACACAAGTTTTCTTGTGTTTAGAACTTAAAACAATATACGTCACCTATCCTTAGGTGATTACCAAAACATGAACACAATTTTCCAAAACGATTTTGAAATCAATCATCCATTTTTGGATGATTTCTTTTGGCCTTGTGCCATCCAAAATTTTCAAAATCTCTTCAAAGTTTGGGTCTAAATAATGTGAACACATGCAATCTGGAAGGGTGGATGCCTGTACCCTGAGTTTTCTATCTAAGGCTAGAGTGTTCGTACAAATCCGTAGTATCGGATCAGTCACTCTTACCTGGGAACTCTTGGGGTGAGTGTCCACTTATAGGCTAAAGCATGTCTTCGTGATACATTATTATGACCCATTTACTTTGATTTGTCACTGTGTGTCGTCTGTTTGTTATGGGGTAACGAACAAATGACCACCATCCTTACTTTTTGTCGATATTTGTGACATCTCATTTTTCATCACATCATCTCACTCGTTTTCTCTGATGTTTCCTCTTTTAGAATGCATCCTCGACGTAATGTTTAACAACCCAATGCCGAATTGGCAACTATTATCGCACAGCAGATGGTTGCTATGCTACCCAATCTCATCACTCAAATAAACCAAGCCAACAATAACAATAATACACCTGCTCCGTGCAATTTCAAAAGTTTTAACTCGGCTAAACTGCTCAAGTTTAGTGGTTCTAAAAGAGAAACTGGGCTCCTACAGTGTTTTGAGAGTCTTGAGAATACATTTTGCCATGTTCAGTGTCCGAATAATCGTAAGGTCGAGTTTGCTTCTAGTGTATTCCAAAAGAGGGCCCTCACATGGTGGAATGGGGTAATGAGAGATCGAGGAGCTGAGGTTGCTTTGGGTCAAACTTGGGAGGAACTTAGAGCTCTTACGATGAGAGAGTTATGCCCTCATCACGAGCAGAGGGCCCTTGAAAATGAGTTCCATGATCTGAAGCAAGACAGTGGTGAACACTGGGCTTACACTAATAGATACGAGGAGTTAAGCTTGCTCTGTCCGACAATGGTCACACCTTTGGATAAGGCTATTGAGAAATACATAGACGGTTTGCTAGATCTTGTTCAGGATATTGTCACTGGCAGCAACCCTACTACCGTCCGACAGGCCATTGAGCTAGCTGCAACCCTAACTGACTCTTAAGTCAAAAAGGGTAAACTCCACAGGAAAGGAGACAAGAAGCAGAAACAGTATGATAGCACCAATGAGCAAAAGGGCAAGAAATCTGAGTCTTCGAAGAAATCAAGTAAGCGTAAGGCTTCTAAGAATTTCGCTGTTACTGCTCAGACAAATCAGGCAGCACAGAATCAGCCTGCACAACCTGCTGCCAAGAGGCAGGATGCTGGCAACGCACCTCTATGCAACAAGTGTAACAGCCACCACCAACCACAGGTGCAACGCCGCATCTGCATAAACTGTGGCAAGTCTGGTCATCTTGCAAACACCTGCCGCTTTACTCCTAACCAAAATCAGGCAGCACAAAACCCTTCACAGAACCCTCCTCAACAGCCTGCACGACCTCACTACTCGCCTGGTTCGTGTCACAATTGTGGGGATCTGACCCACTGCAGGAACAATTGCCCGAAGTTGGCAAATGCAAATCAGGCACAAGCTCGTGGACGAGCTTTTAATCTGAATGAAAATGAGGCACGCACAGATAACGAAGTGGTGAACGGTACGTTCTTTGTTAACAACCAACCTGCTTCTGTTCTATTTGATTCGGGTGCCGATAAGAGTTTTGTGTCCTTAGCTTTTGAGCCTTTGCTTTTGATGACTAGAACAAAACTAGGAAAGCCCTTGACAGTAGAGGTAGCTAGTGGTGAACCTGTTGTACTCGACTCTGTTCTTCGAAATTGCCAGTTGAACCTTAACAACCATCTTTTTCCTATTGACCTCACACCGATGCAACTCGGGAGCTTCGATGTAATAGTAGGAATGGATTGGTTAGCCAAATACCATGCTGAGGTGGATTGTTTTGAGAAGATTGTCCGTATACCACTTTCGACTGGTGAGATCTTAGAAGTTCGTGAGGAGAAACCCGTTAGTAGCCTTAAACTCATGTCTTGTACCCAAGCCCAAAAATACCTATGAAAGAACTATGTTGCCTTCTTGGCACATTTCGTAGAGGAGAAAGGCAAGGGTAAGACTATTCATGCTATCCCTGTTGTTCGGGATCATCCTGAGGTATTTCCTGAAGAATTACCTGGTTTACCCCCTGTACGCCAAGTTGAGTTCCGTATCAATCTTGTACCTGGCGCTAATCCTATTGCTAAATCACCTTACCGTCTTGCACCGTCTGAGATGCAAGAGTTATCTAAACAGCTTCAGGAGCTTTCTAACAAAGGATTCATTCGTCCAAGCTTTTCACCTTGGGGCGTTCCTGTCCTATTCGTGAAAAAGAAAGATGGGTCTTTCCGAATGTGTATCGATTACCATGAGCTCAACAAGCTTACCATCAAGAATAGATATCCCCTACCTCGTATTGATGATCTCTTTGATCAGCTACAGGGTGCTACTTGCTTTTCAAAGATTGATCTACATTCTGGGTATCATCAGCTTCGTGTACTCGAGGAAGATATTCCCAAGACAGCTTTTCGCACAAGATATGGGCACTATGAGTTCACTGTTATGCCTTTCGGTTTAACTAATGCTCCTGCTGTTTTCATGGACTTGATGAATAGGGTTTGTAAGACTTATTTGGACAAGTTCTCATTGTTTTCATCGATGATATTTTGATCTATTCTAAGACACGAGCTGATCATGAACAACATCTCCGTCTTACAATGGAGCTCCTAAAGAAAGAACAACTTTTCGCCTAATTCTACAAGTGCGAATTTTGGATTAAGGAAGTTCAATTTTTGGGACACATCGTTAACAAACAAGGTATACATGTAGATCCCGCCAAAATCAGTGCGATTAAGGATTGGGATACACCTACTACTCCTACCGAGGTTCGTTCATTTCTTGGTCTCGCGGGTCATTACCGCCGCTTTATTGAAAACTTCTCCAAGATTAGGGTTCCTCTCACAGCTTTAACTCAGAAGAATAAACCATTTGAGTGGGGACCCAAACAGGAAGAAGCCTTTCAGAACTTGAAACAAAAACTATGTAATGCACCTATGTTATCTTTACTTGAGGGCAATGATGATTTTGTCGTGTATTATGATGCATCCAACTTAGGTCTTGGCTGCGTTCTCATGCAAAGAAACAAAGTCATAGCTTATGCATCAAGACAGCTGAAGGTACATGAGAAGAACTACACCACTCACGATCTTGAGTTAGGTGCAGTAGTCTTTGCTCTCAAAATCTGGAGACACTACCTTTACGGTACAAAATGTGTTGTTTTTACTGACCATAAAAGTCTCCAGCATATTTTCAATCAAAAAGAACTAAACATGAGGCAACGACGTTGGGTAGAACTTGTAAACGACTACGATTGCGAAATTCGCTACCATCCTGGTAAGGCGAATATCGTGGCTGATGCATTGAGTCGTAAGGAACGTGTCAAGCTTCACTGTGTTCAGGTTCGATCTGATATTCAAACCGGCATTTCTCAGGCTCAACATACTTGTGTTACACAAGACTTGATGGGTAAGGAATTACCATATAATATTAAGCCTGAGCTTGAACTGAAAGACAATGGGTCGTATTATTTCATGGACCGTTTATGGGTACCAGGATCTAGCCACCAATCATATTGAACTCATAGGTATATTTAAATAAAACTTTCATTTATTAACATTAAGTGTTACAACGTTACAAATATTTCACAGTAAACAGCGGAAGCATAATTCGTTCGTTAAGTGTTTATAAACAATATGTAAAAACCATTAGTCTTGCGTTGCGATTCCATGTATCTCGACCCATGACCACTCCAGCCTCCCAGACAGCAAGTTCCAACGATAAGCACGTAAAGACGTGCAAGGCATGTAACAACGAATCAACAACAAAGTTGAGCGAGTTCACAGTTGGGTGTTCGTTGTAAGTTGATTCAAAAACATAGTTTTTCTTTAGCTGGCTTACTTGTCGTGGGGGTTACCCCATACTTGAAAATATGATTAACCAATTCCTTCTTTCCCAAACCATAACCAGTGGGGGCTTCCCCATGTGAACCACTAGACCGTTACCATGTCGACAACTGACGAAAGTAAGTTGTGCCCTAAGTCAATGTCTATCATCATTGACTGAGTGCCCAGATCCATTAGTACACGCCCGTCCTACCGGCACGGTGTGAGGCTTGTCAACCCTAATAGCGCTATCAACTAATGACCCGCTCGCCATTGGCCCGACGATTAAGTCGATATGAAAATGAGGGACTTCATGATAGAGTTTTGTCTAGTAAGTTTAAGGTTGTTGTCCTACCCAAGGAGGATGAACGTACATATTCTACCCAAGGAGAATACACATGATTAATATTGGCATCCTACCCATGGAGGATGGCGGTACATATCCTACCCAAGGAGGATATGCAGGTTCCGTTTTAGTTCTTTAACCCATTCCTAACCACCGGGAATCCCATGCCTTAGAAAGAGTGTGAACTCAACTTGGTTTGCTCGGTAAGATTAGTTACGTGTTCAGTTGCTCAAAAAAATCCTAACATAGTTACCGATATTAATTAGACTCATGCATCAACATCAACTTATTAAAACAAGTTGTAAACATAGATTGATCACCCCGTGGCATGTATAGCGTAACAGTTCACGTAAATTCATATCACATATAGTTCACATGATGCATAATAAGTACTCACATCACAAGTAATCACGTATCGCAGCCATAACCGACTAATAACACTTGACAGCTCGTTATATTATTCTAGTTATTCTTCTAACATCTCATGTCAAACATACAATTAACGGGTGACTTCATGTACCATACGAGGCCTTAAACCCGACATACGAAACCCAGGACCAAATCTATCCTGGCCCGCAACCCCATATGAGGTTCCTGTTTCAGCTCATGGTCCACCTAAACCGGCCCAAATAACTTATGTGTGTATGACGGTTCAAAGGTGTACGGCCAGCCATGACTGCCCAACCCAACCGAGTCCACTACCATCAACAGTTAGTATGCAACCGATTATAAATCATAAATTCATCACATAATACACAATATTTATTCGAGACATATAGAACTTATATTTCGAGCATACAACAATCAATAACTAAACAGCCCCTTGTAGCACTCATGTAAGTTTGCGGCCCCAAACTAACCTGTGAAATCAGTCAACACATCTAGCCCAAATCATTGTGTGAAGCCCACTAACAAAAGATGTTAATTATTCCCATTTAATTGCCCCAACACAATCTACATGTGCAGCCCTATTCTTGAATAACAAATATCATCCTAATCTTCCAATAATCCACAAAGGCACTATTATGATGTGTTGGGATTTTCACCCATTGTATCAACAGTTTCGAGATCAACAACAATTTACAAATCAATTTATGTTCAACATGATTAATTCTAGTAAGCATACATCCTTATGAACTTATGACAAGCAACACCTTATTAAATTTATAAACATCATAATCATAACACATTACCTAGCCGATCAAAATCATAAACATCATAATCATAACACATTACCTAGCCGATCAAAATCATAAACATCATAATCATACTTCATGCGAATCATCGGCCCATATATGAACATTAATCATACAATAATGATAACATCAATCATGCAGCACTAATAATTAAACCAATTAATATTATTCACATGAAACCCTTATATGTTTAACCATAATTTATCTATTGCTACAAATCAATATCCGATCAAATTATATTTAAATGAGCACAATACATCAAGAACTTAATAAGCATGATTGAACTAACCTGAGATTGATATTCACTAGACAAGAAGGATGATTTCTAAGAGAAATAGAATTCGACAAAGGTGGGGGGGGGGGTTTCACTGTCGTCGCACAACCAGTAGGGGGTAGGGTTTGTTATGTGATAATTATGGAATATGAAAGAGGTTACATACATATCATATTCAAGTTATAGATATAATGCAAAAACTCAAATCATTGTGGGTGGGCCGAAATCAAGAAACAAATAATATGGAGTTTGGTTGGGCCGATAAGGGCTGTCCACAAAAAGAAAAACGAATAATATGTGGGGTGGCACCTATTGACTGATTATTTAACATACATATTATGATAATATATATATATATATATATATATATATATATATATATATATATATATATTTTAACTCATAAACAACTAATCTAAAAGAATAATAAATCAATAATAATGAATGTATAAGATTTAAGCTATGGTTCTAAGTTTCGAGTTATGCGAGTGAGTTGGATCGACAAGTGAAACAGGTGTTTTGGTTCAAATGGTTCGGGTCGGTCCGACAGAATAAGGATTTGGCTTCAGGTATTCGTTGTTTAAAATAAATTAGATAAGTATATAATTAACTTGTAAAAGCAAAACGAATGGTTTTTACCTCGAAGTTACGAGTTGTCACATCATCCCCAAGTTGAAAGAAATTCCGTCCCGAAATTTTAACACGTAGTCACTAAGGAAGCTAGTTAGGTTGCATGGTTTCCTGGTTTTCCTGGGGTATCACATCATCCCACCGTTGGTTTGGAATTTCGTCCCGAAATTCCGTAGTAGCTTCAGTAGTGGACTCACTTTCCTTAAACAACTGGGGATACTTGCATTTCATTTGATCTTCTCGTTCCCAGGTGAATTCTGGGCCACGACGGGAGTTCCAACGAACTCAAACAATGGGTATCCTGGTACGTTTGAGGGTCTTGATTTCCTGGTCCATAATTTCCACCGGTTCTTTGACGAATCGCAACTGGTCGTCGATAGTGAGTTCCTTGAAAGGAACTATGAGGGTCTCATCTGATAGACACTTCTTCAGATTCAATACGTGGAATACGTCGTGAACACCACTGAGTTCTTCAGGTAGATTCAGTTTGTAAGCCACCGTGCCTATTTTCTCAATGATTTCAAAAGGTCAAACATATCGTGGGTTGAGTTTGCCTCATTTACCAAAACGAACTACACCCTTCCAAGGTGAGACTTTAAGTAGCACTCGATCCCCAACCTGGAACTCGAGTGGTTTCCTGCGCTTATCAGCGTAGCTTTTCTGACGGTCACGAGCAGCCACCATTCGTTGTCGTATTTGAACAATCTTCTCTGTTGTGTCTACTACGAGTTCTGGGCCAGTGATTTGGCTGTCGCCAACCTCTGCCCAACTAAGAGGGGATCGGCATTTCCGTCCGTACAATGCCTCGAATGGAGCAGCCTGGATACTGGTGTGGTAACTATTGTTATACGAAAACTTAATCAAAGGTAGGTGTCTTTCCCAACCGTTGCCAAAGTCGATTACACATGCTCGAAGCATGCCTTCAAGGGTTTGGATGGTGCGTTCAGT
This sequence comes from Helianthus tuberosus, assembly GCA_030545235.1. Taxonomy (NCBI): domain Eukaryota; kingdom Viridiplantae; phylum Streptophyta; class Magnoliopsida; order Asterales; family Asteraceae; genus Helianthus; species Helianthus tuberosus. Next base: position 117,268,204 of record CM060443.1, read on the forward strand.
CTGCCCATCCGTCTGTGGATGATATGTTGTGCTCATGTCTAGACGTGAGCTAAAGGATTTGTGCATCGCTTGCCACAAATCAGATGCAAATCGTGGGTCGCAATCATAGATAATGGAGGTTGGCACCCTGTGCCTAACAACCACTTCTTTCAGGTAGATGACTGCAAGTGTAGAAAACTTATCTGTTTCCTTGATGGCTAGAAAGTATGCTGGTTACGTGAGACAACCAACGATCACCCATGTGATATTGTTTCCACTTCAAGTTGTAAGTAGACTAGCGACCAAATCCATGGCAGTCTGTTTTCGCTTTCCATATAGGTGTTTCTGGTTGCTAATACTTCACCTTGACTTTCCCACAAGTCAAACATCATTCCCATACCTAGCTAGGTGGGCCTTCATGCCTGATCATCAGTACAAGGTTTATAAATCCTAATATCTCTCAGCAAAACCCATACGACTAGAATATCAAAGCCGGTGTGCTTTGCTCAACACGAGTTCCCTACAGTTGTCGTATAACGAGACCCACATTCATTCTATGAGGTAACGAGTATCGTCCGACCTGTCAAAGGTTGCTTCTCCATGCCCCGCATGGGTTCAACTTGAAAATCCTCTTCCTTCAGTTCTGGTCAGGTAAGTTAGAGTCGATAGTGAGTTGCAAAGCTCGTGCATGTTCAATTTTCATAGTTGTAATTATCCTAGAGTTTCCCTCCAGCGATGTCATTAACTGATTTATCTCTGTCGAAGCCAAGGTACACGGGAGGCTCTTGTGATCGGTCTAAATAACGCATCTGGTACCGTCCAAGTAATGCCTCCAACTTAAATCCAAGGCCCACGGTTGCCACTGCATGTTGTGTGTTGTGCAATCCCTCGTTGTAACTCCATTACGTACGCCATCACTCTCTCGTGTTGCATCGGTGTGTAACTGGGTCTCTGATTCGAATCATCATGGTATACCACTAGATCGCCCGTACTCTTAGGTAAAGACGATGCTTAGTGCATTGCAGAGTTAGGATTTGAAAGCTGAAAAGGCGTCCTCCTGTTTTGTTTTCCACGAACACAACACCCTGCTGTGCTAAAGAGATTTAGGCTGCACGATCATCGAAAATCCTATGGAGAATCTGTGATAGTGCCTAGTGGGGCCAAGGAATTGCTATATCCTTGGAGGAATCTTTGGTGTCGATCAGTTCTAACAAAATGGATCTTAGCGAGATTCACGAGTATTCCCACTTCGTTGTTTTTATGATCAAAATGTACCTCTCGAATCCAGAAGTTACCTTATAACAAAACTTCGCGCGGCGTGATTCCTTCCTCAGGAGCTCTAGAATAGGATACATATGCCGCCCATGTTGTTCCTTCCTCCTGGTAATGATTCAAAACATCATCAACAAACACGGTCGATTCTTGTGGTCCATAAAGCTACTGGTGTGTTGATCAACTCAATGATCTTGGTGTATGTTGGTGCATATGTCTGTCGACTTCCTCTTGTATCGAGTCTTGTATTTGATTAGAAAGATCAGGGCATGAAACACGAGATTTGTGGGTTTGTGAGCATTTTGCACGAAATAGTCATTGGCTATTTCGAACGAAATGAGCCTTGCCCATTTCGTACGAAATCAACACACTATATATAGGTGCCTTGTTTGTTTCATTTGTAACTTTCTGGTTTCAGAGTCGAACTGCTGCCGAAGTGTCTACTCGCTGTAAATCGTTGTTATATCAATCAAAAGACAGTTTAAAGTGAATTGCAAGCTGAATCAGCTCAATACGTTTGTTTTCGCCTCTCGTATTGAGCAAAAACTCTTCTGAACGACTCGTTTGGTCATGAAAACGATCCTAGAAGTGGTATCAGAGCTCAGGAGGAAGAGTTCTTTTAGATTCAGCTAAAAATTCTGATTTCTACACCTTCTTTTCAAAATTTAACAAAATTTCACGGTTCAAATGGATTGATTTTCTCACATTATAAGCGAAACACTGTTTTAACAAAGCCTTGAAAGAATCAGATCTAAAATCAACCTAAAACTTGTTCAATTGGAAAAAAAATCTGTTCGATATGATGACGTCAGCAGCATTTCGCACGGAATAAACTCTTCATTTCGCACGAAATCACATTTGTGAAGCATTTCGTATGAAACAGTCAGTTCATTTCGTACGAATTGACCATCCTTTGTTTCATTTCACACGAAATACCTCATTTCGTGTGAAATTCTGTTATTTCGCACGAAATCAGCTGAAAATTGGTTCATTTCGCACGAAATACATCATTTTGTGTGAAAGTTGTTCTTTTCGTGCGAAATCATTTCATTTCGTGTGAAAATCTTCATTTCGTTTGAAGTCATTTTGCAGGTCATTTCGCACGAGTTGGTCATTTCATTTGAAGGATCATATTGCGTGAAAGTGTATTTCGTTTGAAAGGATTGATTTCGTTTGAAATTGTTTGTTTTTGGGAAAATTGTTACCGAATCATGGAAGAAGAATTCTACAATGCGTTTGCTACTGCCCCAAGTACTCCGATTGCCATTGCTCAAAGCCTGAACATGGAAAACGAAACAGGAACTTTGCAAAAAACCCCCGAAACTTATGGGAATTGAAGAATATTATGGTTGGAAAGATCGGTTTGAAAACTGGGTTCAAGCTAATCATTTGAGATCTTGGGAATGTATAGAGAAGAAGTATGTCAAACCTCGTACAGAAGTGGGAGTTAATAAAATGATTTCTGAATTGTCGGATAAAGAACGATACATGTACAAAGAAGAAAAGATGATGATCAGTTTGCTACAGCAAGCTGTGAAAGAAGACATATTCATTTTACTTCAACATGATAATACTTCACGTTCAATTTGGGATGCACTTCATGTTAAGTTTGAGGGAAGTGAGAAGATGATCCGGAATAAGAAATCATTATTAAAGAAAGAATTCGATTTGTTTACAAGTTTGTCGGGTGAAAATACCAAGAAACTAATTGAAAGATATTGTCACTTAGTTTGTTCAATGTCTTTGTTAGAGATAACTAAAGAACGAGAAGAATGGGTCGACAAATTGGCTAAAGCTTTACCTCAAAAAGAATGGGGTACATTTTTGATGATATTAAAGAATACTGGAGAATATGATGGCTTGACAATTTCTCAGTTCATCGAAAAGATTGAAGGAGAAGATCTTGAGCAGCAAAAGATTGCTAGGATGAACAATCCAAGTAGTCAACAAGACATTAAGATGTACTATAAACGAAGTGTTCAGGATGTTGAAGCAAGTCCGAAAGTCCAAACTACTTTTAGTGCAGAAAACTCATTTGGATCAGTAAATCAAAGTTCAAACAGCAGTAGTGGATTTTCCTTATATCCAAGTGTTAATCCGAAGGTTTCAACCTCGAGTCATCAGTTTCAAAGTTCAAACAGTAATAATGGTCATGTGTTACACTGCAATATTGCGTTGCATCTTCAGAATGGTCAAAATTTCTCTAAAGAGGTTGCTAGAGGTCACTTGTCATTACTTGCTACTGTGTTACAATCATATGAGGGATTGGTTGCTGGAAGGATCGGAAATCCTATGCTGACAAAAGAGGACTACGATCAGATAGATGCTGAAGAGATGGAGCTTATGGATATCAAGTGGTGTCTAGCGAGTGTGTTGAGAAGAGCTGAAAAATTTAAAATTATTACAGGAAGAGATGATTTTAGAGATGCAAATGTTTCTACTTTGGGTTTTGATAAATCTAAAGTTACTTGTTTTCGATGCAGGGAGAAAGGACATTTTAAGAGGGAATGTACCAATCGAGAAGCAGGAGGAGCACATAATCCGTTCGGGAATAATGATTACTATCGGAAAGCAATATATCAACAAGTTGCTCAACAACCATATCAACCACAAGATTCAAAAACTGCACATGCTAGGAAGGCAATCGAAGAATCAAATAAGAAAGCTTATTTTGGTATAATCGATCAAGATGATGAAAAAGTAGCAGAAGGTTTTAGTTGGGACAAATATATTCCGTCTGATTCAAAGACAGTGGCATTAATTGCACAGATAGTTCAAGAACCAGATTTGATGAAGGAATGGATGAAAGTGTTTGCTGATGATAAAAAAGATCAAGATGAAGAGTTTGTTTCTTTAGAAGACAGTTCAGAACAGACACAAGTGTTTGATCAATCATCAACTGACAGCAGTGATGATGAAGAAGAAACTCAAATAAATATTGGAAAATCTGTATTATCTCCTGAAAGTTTTGAATTTTATTTTGCAGATAGATTGGAGAAGCTGAAGGAGAAACGAGCAGCAAAAGAAATGAAAAAGGTGAAATGTGAGAGTGTTGCTCAGGAAAAGAATTCTGATCAAAGTAAAGAAGTTAAAGTTGATGAGAAGATGGTTGCATAAGAGAAAATACTTGAAGTTGAAAAGATTGTTGAAGTCATCAAACCATGTTTAAAATGTTTGGAATCTTGCAAGAAATGCGAAGAAAAAGATGAGATGTTGAGTGAGCAAGATAAGATGAAAGAAAAATTATTGTTTGATCTCAATTATGTGAAAGAATCGTATGATATATTGAATAGAACAGTAAATGGTCTACAAAAGATAAATTCTGAAAGAGAAGACGCATTAACAATGATGAATGCTGTGATGATGTCGAAACAGAAGGCTATTAACCATTACATTGAAGAATGTGCCAAGTTGAAGCAGGAGGTGGAGACAGAAAAGATAGAGAATGAAAGAATCAGACGATTGCTGCAAAGTTATTCTAGTTCTGATTATTTGATTGACAGAATTTATCCAACTGTTGCAGGTTTTGAAGCATTTCAAGACAAGAAATTGGAAGAGAAGGATGCTGGTAAGAAACAAAGTGCAAATTATAACAAATGTCCGCCTCCGATCTGGGAAGGTTATTCTCCCAGAAAACCAAATGAGGAGCAAGTAAAAAAGGCAGTCAATATAAAGTTAAAGTCCGAAACAACCGATGATTTACCAGAAAACATTGACGCCACATTCACATCGTCTGACACTGATCATGAGTCTGAGTTAATAAAGAGAGTGGTCGATCAGGTGTTGGATAAGGATGAGGAATCAGGGTCAAAGTCTAAGTCAGAAAGTTCGAGTTCGTTGGTCAACAGTTCAAAACCATCGGTTAAAAGAGTTTACAATAAAGAATTCCTATTATCAAAATCAAATTTGAATGACGAACTAATCAAAGTGGCATATACTTTGAATAATTCAGACAAATTATATTCTGATGAGGAATTTCCAATAAGAGGTGTTAAAACTGAAATGATCAAAAAGGTTTTCAAACTAACAGAAATTAATATTTCTGAAATAAAAGATGTAAATCTTTCGGTAAAACCTAAAAAGTACACCTCAAGAGATCAACAAAGGTTAAACAAGAAAAAAGGTTACAGTTCTGGTTCAGGTTATCAAAAGAAACCAAACCATAACGGTAATTTTAAAAAGAAGGGATTAGGTTTTATTCCACCAAAGAAATCATAAAAATGAGAAAATTTCTAAAACAAACAATAAATTTGTTTTAGGAGCAAGTTGTGAAGAAGAAGCAAAGAGCTCATTCTGGAAGCAATCAAACAAAGAGTTTCTTGCTGATAAACAAAGGTTTGAAAAGAATGGAGGTTATCAGAAAAAGGAGACAAGAACATGTTACCGATGTCAAGAAATTGGTCACATTGCCTGGAATTGTCCAATGGCAACCAACACAAAACAGGAAGTTGTTTTTAAACTAAAAGAAAAAGTTGTTGATAAAACCGAACCATCAACTGAAAAGTTAAAAAGTTTCAAAAAATCAACATATGAAGTTGGTGAATGTTCAAAAAGGTTTTACAAAAGAAGAGTGAATCTTGACAACCAAATGTGGGTTGTTAAAAAAACAGATGTGAAATCTGGCGATGAATCTGACTCATCAAAGCCAGAGGAGCCACATGTTGTGGAAAAAAGTGAAAACTCAGTTCCTCCAATGGATGATGTAAACTTTCCAACATCGAGGACTGAAAATTTTAAACAAAAAGTTGGTAAAGTGGAGATTTCGAATCAATTCTATTCTGAAAAGAAAGGATTTGATGTTGAAAAGGCTTTTAATGGAAAAGTGAAACATATTTTTGGGAAAATGGTCAATGGAAAGGCCAAAGGGGTAAAAGAAATTTATGAATAAAAAAGAAATGTTGAAACCCCAAGTGAGATTGAAAAGGTCACATCCAAGTTTGGTCAGGCTTGGATGTCTGTTTTTCATATGTAAAAATTCTGACTTGCCGAAGCTCCCAAGTTGGTAATCATGGAGTATGAATCGGCATCTTTCTTAAGAAATTCACAACGGTGATATTTCAATCTATATGTGGTGATTTTCTTGAATATTGTCATATTTAAATTTTTCAAGTCGTATTGTTTGACAAGTACATACAAGTTGTGATGTTTTTACCTACAAGTGGTTTATCAAGGTCATTAAGTTGAACTTGATTTAACTTTAATTCAAATTGGTTGAAAAACAATGTGATGAAACCCCTAACTTACAAGTGGTTTATGAAAATCAACGAAACTAATTTTCCGGAAAAACCATTTTGATTAAAACAAACTTGAGTGTTTTGAAATCTTAATGGGAAAATAGTTTGTTGTAAGGGGGAGTTCTGATTGTTTATGCTAAGTGGATGGCGAATTGAAGCAATTCACAACAGTTGTCACTTTATTTTGTACAGTTTGTTTTCAAATTTTTCTTTAAATGATTTTGAATTTTAGGGGGAGTAATAAATTTTCAGAAAATCCAAAAACATTAGAAAATTTGAAAAAGTAAAAAACATGATAAAATTCAAAAATGAGTTTTGTTGAGAAAAAGAGGAAATAATAGTACATCAGTGGACTATCACAGCACGCTAAAGAAATGAAATGTCAAATGTGATAAACGGTCTCACTGATGATATGCCAGTAGGTTTTTGCACATTTAGTAGATTGTGTTTGAGGTATAAACCTAAATTTCAAACTTACTTATCTCGTGGGGAACATCTCTTGGATATATGGGTAACCCCCGAAATCTTGTTTGAAAGATCCTTCTTTCTGAGATACTAGGTCTTTATGCTTAGTGATATCTGGGGTATTATCCCGGGACTTCTGATTTTGCGGAAGCAATGGCCTAGTCCCCGTATAATACTTTTCACTTGCTTGAAATAAGCACCACCCTCAGCATAAAAAATGATGAAACATTGCAAAATGCTAATCATGTGTTGTTGAAGAAAAGATTCTCTAAAGGGAACACATCTAAAGTCGAAGCCATCATCTCTCTGATTTTGCGGAAGCAATAGCCTGAGCTCTCATGGCCCTCGCATTTAACCCTTTACAGATTTCATCTAGGTATATTCACCAGTAAGACTGAATATTGGGATCTGGATACGGGAGTATATTCTGAGGTGAGACACGCGAATAAGTTTAAGTGCTTAAAACACTAAATTCGTATCTCGAAACAATTGAACTTTGTGTGAAAATTTAAGTGGATCAGTATACTGACAATCTAAGTGAATCGTTTAGAACTTAAAATGTTTAAATCCTAACGGTGTTAGTGATTTGTCAAAAACTAATATGATCCTCTTACGCAAACTCACAAAAATATTGTCTGTAAATATTTCTTTACTGAAATTCTTTAATTTCAAAATCCAAAAAGATTTTCAGTTTCTTTTAGCATAAATTTTTGAAAATTAAAAAAAAATCGACAACTGATGTTGGAGAGCTGATTTTCAAAATTCCAAGTGCTAAACATGATGATCAGGTTTGGGAAATTGTGTTTGAAAAAGGTTTTTCTTTCAAGTGGTCATTCGAGATTATAAAATGTTAAATCTTTTTGAATGATGTTTTCAAATGATTGTTTGATATTGGTTTTTCATGTGGTAAGAAGAGATTAAATTTTGTCAAATTTTAAATTTGTGAAATTTATTATTGGGTAGAGAATGTGCAGGTTAGCTAGGTTCTGATACCTGAGCTGAATGAGAGCCAGGTCACGATCTTGGAACAAGAATTATTTCAGACTATGATTCCAGTTTTTTCGAAAGGCGGAGTTTGAAGATATCAAGAGGGAGTTTGCTAATGCTGACAAATTAAAGGAATCAAGAGATCTGATCAAGAGAAGATAGAGTCAGATTGAGATCCTGGAAGAAAGAAGAGAACAGAGATTGAGGATGTTTACACTGTCAGATACTTCGGAAAGAGTGAAATAGACTGATAAAGACTGAAGACTGTGAAGACTCAACACCGAAGACTTCGTCAACATCCAAGGGGGAGTCTGTTGGTGCATATGTCTGTCGACTTTGTCTTGTATCGAGTCTTGTATTTGATTAGAAAGATCAGGGCATGAAACACGAGATTTGTGGGTTTGTGAGCATTTCGCATGAAATGACACAAGGTCATTTTGCACGAAATAGTCATTGGCTATTTCGCACGAAATGAGCCTTGCCCATTTCGTATGAAATCAACACACTATATATAGGTGCCTTGTTTGTTTCATTTGTAACTTTCCGGTTTCAGAGTCGAACTGTTGCCAAAGTGTCTACTCGCTGTAAATTGTTGTTATATCAATCAAAAGACAGTTTAAAGTGAATTGCAAGCTAAATCATCTCAATATGTTTGTTTCCGCCTCTCGTATTGAGCAAAAACTCTTCTGAACGACTCGTTTGGTCGTGAAAACAATCCTACAGTGTACAAAGTCGAAATGGCCGCATTGCGTTTGATATGCCATTCTAAGAGCATTCTCCCCTTGGACTTACATCTGATGGTAGTTCGTTCGTTAGTCAACCCTCAAAAAAAGCTTGTCCCTCGCAACTGGTCGACAGGTTTTCAATACATGGTCGAGGCAAGCGGTTGTTACCTTGTTAGGTTCTCAATAATCAGTACACATATCCATCGATACAACCTATCTTCCTGGATAAAAATTGGGGCTCCCCAAAGCAAAAACTAGGTCCGAAAAAGCTCCTGTACAACAGGCCCTGTTGTTGATTTGACAACTCTCGCAACCCTCCTGGTGCAAGACAGTAAGAAATACGAAGAATCAGGGCTGCCTCTGGCGTGAGATCAATCTGAGAGTCTGTCTAATAGTTGTGGAAGTAAACCTGATAGTTCCTCCCACAGCATGCTGGGTGGAATCACGGACAATTGGTGGATCCTCGATCCTCTTTTCTTAGCCCAAACATTAGTAACGGTTGCCAACATAGCGAGGTAGTCCCTCCGTAGACGCTTTCTGGCCTTCATTGCTGATATGACGCTAGCCCTTACACCACTCTGACACTTCAAAGTATAAGTGACGCAAAATTTTCCTTCCACTCGAGACCATCAAGGAAATCAAAAAGGAGGGTCGATGTCAAACGCTTGTCCCGCAAGGTCGAGTTTGCATCCCAATGAACATGCAAGACTTCCAATGGCTTGCCATCAGCCAGTTCCATAACAGGTTTGGTTTCGAGAAGCACCAGGGTTAAACAGGGCAGAGACGAAGCGATTAGTTACCCATATAAGCTTCCAAGTTGCCACCATCCTGGCGTCGCCCACGTCAACCCTAAATGCCCTTCCATGAGCATCATCTCTAGTGTTGCTGTTTTCATTACAAGGATTTCAAGTACTGTCGTTGTTCCTTGGTTGTTGTCGTTTTGATTTAGAAACAACCACTCCATGTCATAGGCACCTTCATTTTTATATTGTTGGCTGCCATTTCAAGTACCTTGATGTTGCCGTTGCTGTTGCCTCCGATGCTGTTGTTTGAAATGGATCTCTACGATCTTTCATCAACAGGGTCCATCTTTTCATATTCCGTGCCACGTTCTAAGGTGTTACTCACTGTGCTGGCAGTTACCCACACCACGTATAGTCGATTGTCATTGCTTATGTCCCGATTGATTCGTAATCGTTGACTCCCATGAGTCGCTGGCAAGGGTAAGGATTCGATTGAAGCCAATTCGCTGGTGCTCGTCGCCGGTAATCAGGGTCATCAAAGTACTGAGGTCGGTAAAGTACTACGCTCATCCTCCGGCCTATCGATATTGTTTGAGTAATACATGGTGTGTTACGAGAGTGTTGCAGAAGTGATCGCACTTCGGGATCCAAGGCGTCAATACGTTAAGTTCCAGCAAACGAAGAAAGGTGAGAAAGACATGGACCAACCATTGTCGTTGCAACATCCAACTCGTGGATGTTTGTACAAGCACCTAACATTCTACATAGTCCGCTAGGCGTTCAGATAGGTGTACAGGTAATACTCGATAGCATCGAGATTCGTAAGAATTCAGAGAGGAGTGAGAAGATCACGTTCAAGTAGGAGACAATCACTGCTATGACTCCTAAAGATTTGTTACGTTTCACACTGTTCGAATAACGGGACAGAACCCCTTTTCCACTTGTTAAGGATCACTGGGACTCGTAGGCACCCCACATTATTATTATGTGTGCACCCACAATAATATTGTGATTTGCATGCTCATCTCAGCTCCTCTTAACTCATGTCAAATGGTTCTTCAAACTCGAGTAGAAAGCAAAGAGCATCACAGAGCATAAGTCATGAATGTTTAGGGAAATACCACCCTATTAGTCACATAACACATGCAAGTAATACATAAATTTATACTGTTGTGCTAAACGTGCAATCACATGCAATATCATATGTAAGTGCTCACTAGTTGTGCAGTGCAATGAGTATACGAGAGACGAACCTTGCAATCTGGAGCTAAGTGTCATGGTCGTATTCACGTTTTCAGAACTTTTTGGTTATAGTCTGGTTTTACAAAAACGTTTTTCCTCTTTTTAAAACCACGTTCACTATAACCAATGGCTCTGATACCAATCTGTCACACCCCCAAAATACCACATGCGGGAACCCCCGCGAGGCGTGTGACCTACCATGATCTAGCCACCAATCATATTGAACTCTTAGGTATATTTAAATAAAACTTTCATTTATTAACATTAAGTGTTACAACGTTACAAATATTTCACAGTAAACAGCAGAAGCATAATTCGTTCGTTAAGTGTTTATAAACAATATGTAAAAACTATTAGTTTTGCATTGCGATTCCATGTATCTCGACCCATGACCACTCCAGCCTCCCAGACAGCAAGTTCCAATGATAAGCACCTAAAGAGCTGCAAGGCATGTAACAACGAATCAACAACAAAGTTGAGCGAGTTCATAGTTGGGTGTTCGTTTTAAGTTGATTCAAAAACATAGTTTTTCTTTAGCTGGCTTACTTGTCGTGGGGGTTACCCCATAGTTGAAAATATGATTAACCAATTCCTTCTTTCCCAAACCATAACCAGTGGGGGCTTCCCCATGTGAACCACTAGACCGTTACTATATCGACAACTGACGAAAGTAAGTTGTGCCCTAAGTCAATGTCTATCATCATTGACTGAGTGCCCAGATCCATTAGTACACGCCCGTCCTACAGGCACGGTGTGAGGCTTGTCAACCCTAATAGCGCTATCAACTAGTGACCCGCTCGCCATTGGCCCGACGATTAAGTCGATATAAAAATGAGGGACTTCATGATAGAGTTTTGTCTAGTAAGTTTAAGGTTGTTGTCCTACCCAAGGAGGACGAACGTACGTATTCTACCCAAGGAGAATACGCAGGATTAATATTGGCATCCTACCCATGGAGGATGGCGGTACATATCCTACCCAAGGAGGATATGCAGGTTCCGTTTTAGTTCTTTAACCCATTCCCAACCACCGGGAATCCCATGCCTTAGAAAGAGTGTGAACTCACCTTGGTTTGCTCGGTAAGATTAGTTACGTGTTCAGTCACTCAAAAAAATCCTAACATAGTTACTGATATCAATTAAACTCATGCATCAACATCAACTTATTAAAACAAGTTGTAAACATAGATTGATCACCCCGTGGCATGTATGGCGTAACAGTTCACGTAAATTCGTATCACATATAGTTCACATGATGCATAATAAGTACTCACATCATAAGTAATCACGTATCGCAGCCATAACCGACTAATAACACTTGACAGCTCGTTATATTATTCCAGTTATTCTTCTAACATCTCATGTCAAACATACAATTAACGGGTGACTTCATGTACCATAGGAGGCCTAAAACCCGACATACGAAACCCAGGCCCAAATCTATCCTAGCCTGCAACCCCTTATGTGGTTCCTGTTTCAGCTCATGGTCCACCTAAACCGGCCCAAATAACTTATGTGTGTATGACGGTTCAAAGGTGTACGGCCAGCTATGACTATCCAACCCAACTGAGTCCACTACCATCAACAGTTAGTATGCAACCGATTATAAATCATAAATTCATCACATAATACACAATATTTATTCGAGACACATAGAACTTATATTTCGAGCATACAACAATCAATAACTAAACAGCCCCTTGTAGCACTCATGTAAGTTTGCGGCCCCAAACCAACCTGTGAAATCAGTCAACACATCCAGCCCAAATCATTGTGTGAAGCCCACTAACAAAAGATGTTAATTATTCCCATTTAATTGCCCAACACAATCTACACGTGCAGCCCTATTCTTGAATAACAAATATCATCCTAATATTCCCATAATCCACAAAGGCACTATTATGATGTGTTGGGATTTTCACCCATTGTATCAACAGTTTCGAGATCAACAACAATTTACAAATCAATTTATGTTCAACATGATTAATTCTAACAAGCATACATCCTTATGAACTTATGACAAGCAACACCCTATTAAATTTATAAACATCATAATCATAACACATTACCTAGCCGATCAAAATCATAAACATCATAATCATACTTCATGCGAATCATCGGCCCATATATGAACATTAATCATACAATAATGATAACCATCAATCATGCAGCACTAATAATTAAACCAATCAATATTATTCACATGAAACCCTTATATGTTTAACCATAATTTATCTATTGCTACAAATCAATATCCGATCAAATTATATTTAAATGAGCACAATACATAAAGAACTTAATAAGCATGATTGAACTAACCTGAGATTGATATTCACTAGACAAGAAGGATGATTTCTAAGAGAAATAGACTTCGACAAAGGTGGGGGGGGGGTTTCACTGTCGTCGCACAACCAGTAGGGGGGTAGGGTTTGTTATGTGATAATTCTGGAATATAAAAGAGGTTACGTACATATCATGTTCAAGTTATAGATATAATGCAAAAACTCAAATCAATGTGGGTGGGCCGAAATCAAGAAACAAATAATATGGAGTTTGGTTGGGCCGATAAGGGCTGTCCACAAAAAGAAAAACGAATAATATGTGGGGTGGCACCTATTGACTGATTATTGAACATACATATTATGATATATAAATTTTAACTCATAAACAACTAATATAAAAGAATAATAAATCAATAATAATGAATGTATAAGATTTAAGCTATGGTTCTAAGTTTCGAGTTATGCGAGTGAGTTGGATCGACAAGTGAAACAGGTGTTTTAGTTTAAATAGTTCGGGTCAGTCCGACACAATAAGGATTTGGCTTCAAGTATTCGTTGTCTAAAAGAAATTAGACAAGTATATAATTAACTTGTAAAAGCGAAACAAATGGTTTTTACCTCGAAGTTACGAGTTGTCACATTGTTTTTACTGACCATAAAAGTCTCCAGGATATTTTCAATCAGAAAGAACTAAACATGAGGCAACGAAGTTGGGTAGAACTTCTAAATGACTACGATTGCGAAATTCGCTACCATCCTGTTAAGGCGAATATCGTGGCTGACGCATTGAGTCGTAAGGAATGTGTCAAGCTTCACTGTGTTCAGGTTCGATCTGATATTCAAACCCGCATTTCTCAGGCTCAACATACTTGTGTTATACAAGACTTGATGGGTAAGGAATTACCATATCATATTAAGCCTGAGCTTGAACTGAAAGGCAATGGGTCGTATTATTTCGTGGACCGTTTGTGGGTCCCAAGTCAAGACAATCTCCGCACCTTGTTAATGGATGAAGCACACAAGTCTCGTTATTCTATTCATCCTGGTGCAGATAAAATGTATAAGGATCTTCGAACCCAGTATTGGTGGACGGGTATGAAGAAAGACATTGCCTTATATGTATCTAAATGCCTTACTTGTCTTAAGGTTAAGGCAGAACACCAACATCCCTCTGGATTATTGGAGCAACCAGAGATACCGGTTTGGAAATGGGAAAACATTGCTATGGATCTCATTACCAAGCTGCCACACACTAAAAGAGGTCATGACGCCATTTGGGTAGTTGTTGATCGTCTTACAAAGTTAGCACATTTCTTGCCGATATGTGTGGATCTATCTGCTAACAAGCTTGCAAAAATCTATGTGGATGAGATTGTATCCCGACATGGTGTTCCTTTGAACATTATATCTGACAGAGATGCTCGATTCTCGTCTCACTTCTGGAGAACCATGCAATCTGCCATGGGAACCCAACTTAATTTGAGCACAGCTTATTATCCTCAAACGGATGGTCAATCTGAGAGAACAATCCAGACACTGGAGGATATGCTTAGAGCTTGTGTGATTGATTTTGGTGGTAATTGGGATTCGCATCTACCGTTGATCGAATTCTCCTACAACAATAGTTATCACTCTAGCATCAACATGGCTCCTTTCGAAGCTTTATACGGTCAAAAATGTCGTTCACCGGTCTGCTGGAATGAGATAGGTGAAGCTCAGCTTACGGGACCTCAACTCATTCTAGAAACTACAGACAAAGTCAAGAAGATTCGCGATAACCTACAGACAGCTAGAATGTAACACCTGTGTCATTTCAACCATCAAACAAATGCCCAACCAGTGAAATATTGTATTTCATACTTGGGATTTGTAAAAATATGTGTATCGTTTACACATATCAATTCTTGTTCGATTTCAATCACTATATCGCTTTCTGGAAGGTTATACGCGCACTAATGCGTAAATATAACCAGTTTAATGCAGCAAACACTCCGGAATAGTGAAATAGGCTTAACATACCTTAAATAACCTATACATAACTTAGATATAAGTTTTGGAAGGTTTGGTGTGGTGAAATCAAAGTTAATTCGCTTACAGGGACTAAAGCTGACAAACTGCGAAAGTATGCCAATTTGAACTGTAACAGACATTCCGGAACTTGACCATAAGTTAAACACACCTTAAATATCCTTTACATGGCTTAGAAATAGGCTTTGAGGGGTTCGGTGTGCTAAAATAAACTTTTGGGACATTCAGGGACTAAAAGTGTCAAAAAGTGCACAAGTTTGCATTTTCGCGCATAACTTACATTCTGAATACATCTGGACATCCAAAAATTTATGTAAGCATGACTACATTATATTTAAGTGTTCGCCTTAAGAAAAATCCATTCGTTGCGTCATTTGGATCGTTTTTCGCGCTTATGCGCATTCCGTCGTAATTAAGCGAACATCGCGTTCGTACGACCAAACGAACCATCATCCGGCATATTTTTGAGTATGTTTTGAGTTCCCTATACTTTAACTTCATTTTAGAGCCTTGAAATGAGGTTAACGGGGTTCAAACGCATCGAAAATCGCTTAAACAAGGTGCAGGGACCATTTCTGCAAAATCTGCCAAAACAGGGGCCTAGCGTGACGCGACGGGCCTTAGCGTCACGCGAGCCCCCTTCTGGACCAGATTCCATGTTTTTAACAGCGGGTCCCAGCTGTTTGATTCTCAACCACACATTCTCAATCGTCTAGTCAGCGGATAAGAACCTAATTTCAGCCACCATAAGGTTCCGACAAGTGTACGCCTTGGATCATGGCACGTTTTACAACAAACGATCTTAACGGTTACCCGAAAACTATAAATACCCACCCCCCTTTGGCTTAAAAACCCACAAATCTGATTGAAAAGACTCTAAGTTGGAACCTTCGTTTCATACCTGAGCTATTTTGATCTGGGTTAGCATTCGGGGACCCTCAGTAAGTATTCTTTCGTTCTTTTCCTTATTCTACTGCTTTTCGAGTCAGAAAGTCAAACTTTGTTTGACTTTCAGCGTTGACCAGTAATGGTCAATGCGAAGTTCGTTAGAACTTCGCAACGTGATTGTAATCACGATGGTCATAGTCCCTTGGGACTATGCCTACTGATTACCACGTTGTCTAGGGTCGTAGGGTAAGCGATCTGATAAATCGCTTATACCTCGAACCCGACCCAGTTTGGTCGATCATTAGGATCCGACCAAACACATTAGGTGACCATAGTGGGTATGGAATAACCTTCCGAGGTTATACCCTATGGTCACATCGTTTAAGTAGTTGTATGATAGGTAGTTTATATGCCTTAGGTAAATTACCAGAATACCCTTTTCATGTATAATTGGTAATTAAGCATATGTAACCTAAACCTTTGTCACATAACTGATTATGTAATATGTTTAGGCATATAACACTTGTCATAGGGCTAGTTAGGCGGTCCGAACGCGTTTCACGCGAACGACGCGTTAAAGTAGCATAAGCTACCTAAACGGGTCGTAATGGGTCGTAGACACTTAGGTTAAGTTTCATTTAGTATGTAGGCTTTGTTAAACCAAAAGACACGAGTCTCTACACTCGTTTGGTTTACAAACCCTAATGCTACCCGATCCTCCGATTTAGGTCCGGTTTATTAATGTAGCTACCTATACTAGGTGCCGTTTGATATCCGCGATCTCTAGCATTGTTTAGTTGTTACTCAAGGACTACTGAGCAATCTCAGGTGAGTACATAGACCCCTCTTTTACTGTTTTCCAAACTGTTTTGGGGTGGAACACATGTGCCTACTTGTTACTTTCATGCTTTCCTGTTTTGACATCATATACTTGCTATGTTCATTAGTACATTATAGTACATGATTTCATTACATTTCATGCTATGTATGCCCATTGTGTGCGTACTTAGTACATTGTTTTACATTACATTTTATGCTATGTATGCCCATTGTGTGCGTACTTAGTACATCGTTCTACATTACATTTCATGCTATGTATGCCCATTGTGTGCGTACTTAGTACATTGTTTTACGTTGCTTTTCTGTTGCATATGCTTATCCAGCATATGAACACATTATACTACATATTGAACCGTTGTAATCATTTGACTGTGATCCGTTGATATCTGTGAACCGTTTGTATCTGTGAACCGTGTGAACCGTATTTGACATAGACATTTCGGCATAGACATTTTAACATGATTGACATTTGATCATGCATTTCCCACAAAACATAACTTTGATTTAAACCAAGTTTTACTTCAATACTTTGTTTTTGTGCATATGGTTTAGTTGAGACATTTCACTTGCCATACATAACATTCTGACATAGACATTTGACATGGATATTTGACATAGACATTTGACATGGATATTTGACATAGACATTTTGACATTGGTCTGGTTTGGTTTGATTAAGTAATTAAGTAACGATGCGTGTGTAATATGATACAAGCATGGTGGATACGCCGCTGGTACTTCCTATATATAAGTGTTTGTATGGTATTACATATCGTAGCGTTATTTGAATCATTTCAGTTTGATACATATGACATTTTATACAAATAACATACTTTTCACAAGACATTGTTTTACAAACAACCTACCTTATACAAATCCATTTTACTATGGTTATTCATTTAACCATACATTATTCATTTATTGTATACATATCATCTGAACTCATTGTTTTTCAAATGATTTACAAAACAAAGCAAATTACAAGGTTCATGACTAAACATTTTCTCAAACATAAGTCATGGAACCTATTTTCACAAAACCTATGTATCTCACAGGCATTTTTATGCTGACGTACCTATTTTCACATGTGTTTTTCAGGAACTGTTGCATAAGATGGTCAAGATACACATAGGCAGACTTGGGCTTTAGTAACAATAAAAGATGCAAGACTAGTTAATTATGTTGTATTTCTTTGTTTGTTAAGACATTGTATCACTTTTACTTAATAAAACGAAACTTCAATTGCCATGGTTATGAAACAATTAATTCTGTTACAACACTCCCCGACATTTCCGCCACGTTTTGTATGTTCCACGTGGTCGGGGTGTGACAGAAAAGATGGTATCAGAGCCAATGGTTATAGGGAATTAGGTTATTAGTAATGCTTTGACCTAGTCTATAACTTCCTTAGGACCCTAACGCGAGTTTACTTGCGTTTAGTCATAAAACAATACTGTCACCTATCCTTAGGCGACGACCACAACAAGAACATAAATCTCTAAACCGCTTTGAAAACTAATCATCTGTTCTAGGATGATTTATTACAAGGTTTTGAACCCTCTGTTATAAGATTTTGAACCCCTTTGAGTTTTCAAAAATCTCGTCAAGGTTTTGGGTTTTAAATAATGTGAACACGTGCAAACTGGAAGGGTGAATGCCTGTATTCTGGGTTTTCTGTCTAGGCAAGCACTTCGTATACATCTCATCAGACGCGAGACCAGTTGTGCTTACCTGGGAATTCTTGGGATGAGTGTTCACTTATAGGCGAGCATGTCTTCGCGATACATTATTTTTGACCTATTTACTTTTCACCAGGGTCGTTTGTTGCTTTGTAGTAACAAACAAATGACCACTATCCTTGCTTTCATCAGATTTGTTTCATCTCATTCTTTTCGTCTAATACTCTCACTCGTTTCCTTTCATGTTTCCTCTTTTAGAATGCCTCCTCGACGCGAGAACCAGATAGCGACTGCCGAACTGGCAGAAATCATTGCACAGCAAATGGCTGCTCAATTCCCAAACCTCTTTGCTCAATGGAATCAAGCCAACAACAACAACAATGGTCCATGCAATTTCAAGAGTTTTAACTCGGCGAAACCACTCAAGTTTAGTGGTTCTGAGGGAGCGACTGGGCTTCTTCAATGGTTCGAGAGCATTGAGAATACTTTCCGCCATGTGCAGTGTCCTGACAATCGCAAGGTCGAGTTTGCTTCGAGTGTGTTCCAGAAGAGAGCCCTTACGTGGTGGAATGGGGTTATGAGAGATCGTGGTGCAGAAGTTGCTCTAGCACAGACATGGGCCGAACTTAGGGCTCTCATGATGAAGGAGTTTTGTCCTCGTCACGAGATCAGGGCTTTGGAAAGGGAATTTGATGATCTTAAGCAAGACAGCGGTGAGCATCGAGCCTACACGGACCGTTATGAGGAGTTAAGTCTGTTATGCCCAAACATGGTCACGCCTTTGGATAAGGCGATCGAAAAGTACATTGATGGCCTTCCCGACTCAATACAAGACATTTTGACTGGTAGCAACCCTACTACTGTTAGGCAGGCCATTGAGTTATCTGCAACCTTGACTGAATCGCAGATCAGGAAACGTAAGCTTTTCCGAAAGGGTGACAAGAAACTGGTCGAGGAATCGAAACCAATCGAGGAATCAAAGACCATGGATGAACAGACTGGATCCTCTAAGAAGTCAAAGAAGCGAAAGGCTTCTCAGAACTTCGCCGTGGTCGCTCACAATGATCAAGCCGTCCCCAACCAACCAGCTCAACCCCCTGCCAGGAAACCCTACAAAGGAACTGCACCCATGTGCAACCAATGTGGCCTACATCATCATGCTGGTGTGAAGTGCCGCACATGCCAAGTTTGCGGACTTATAGGTCATACAGCGAGGGTTTGCCCAACAGCAGCAGCACCAAATCAGATTAACAACAATCCTGCTCAAGCTCGTTTCCCACTGGGATCTTGCTACAACTGTGGCGAGATGGGCCATTTTAGTAGAAATTGCCCAAGACTTGCTGATGCAAATCCAGCGCAGGGATGAGTATCTGACCGATAGAAGATAACGTTGTTTAGAAAATAATCGAGCCTTGTGTATTATTTTCTTTTATCACAATCTATGAAACAGTTGTTGTTATTGTTGTTTATAAATAAATCTTTCATTTACATTTCAATATGTTTATGTGGTTGCATGTATAAACATATCCCATACAATACCGACAATCAAGGAACCGCATTCCTTGAAGAACAGACTACCCCGTAATTTCTTCCATTTTATTATCTCTTGCGTTTTCCACGAAAATCCTAAGTACCCGTTTCTTCCAAGAGAAACGATGTACGAGGCGCCAAGTTAATAGCAATCAATAACAAGAAAAAATAACAATTAAACAATTATGTGGTTATGTGCTTATGTGTTATCCTTTATGTGTCATGTGATCCAATTTATGTTATTCAAATCCTCGTAAAATCTTACATATCTTTGTGCAAGAGATTCATAGTAGGATACCCAAAGGTACTACTTAAATCCTTAATGGACTTCTACGTTGTAGTTAAAGTCCCTTGGATTATAATGTACTACTTCATAATTAGACCCCTTTTGTGGTCTAGTTAAACAGATTGATCCAAAAATCTGGTTAGGGATATCATGTGATGATATAGCTGAAAGGACTCCTTAGTGGCCTAATTAAGAAGATCCTCTGTTGATCTAATTAAAAGGACCCTATGGTAGTCTAGTCACTTTCATCTCAGGTTTGATATCTTTCCCCACAACATTTCAAAACAAACTGTGCGGACTGTGCAAGGAATTACGTAATTATGGATGCATACATAATTATGGAATTTAGTGCACAGAAATCACAGCAAGTTCTATCATGTATCAAGAGTTAACCCTATTCATTTCCAATTCTGATGAAGCATCCGTTGAGGAAAAATGAACTAGCTATTCATTTTTCACTTCTGAAGAATATCCGTTGAGGAAATGAATATCCGTTGTTTATCTTTTCATTTCCATTCTGAAGAACAAACCGTTGAGGAAAATGACCCCGTTTGTTCATTTTCGTTCTGAAGAATATCCGTTGAGAGAAATGAATATCCGTGGATTATTCCTTCATTCCCATTTCTGACAAAGAATCCGTTGAGAAAGAATGAATCATCCATTCATTTTCGCTTCTGAAAAATGTCCGTTGAGGAAAATAATCAGATTATGCTACATATCTTTGATGACTATTTAAAACAAAGTCATAGACAGACTCCTACGAATTAATTTCGGGACGAAATTTCCTAAAGTAGGGGAGACTGTAACACCTGTGTCATTTCAACCATCAAACAAATGCCCAACCAGTGAAATATTGTATTTCATACTTGGGATTTGTAAAAATATGTGTATCGTTTACACATATCAATTCTTGTTCGATTTCAATCACTATATCGCTTTCTGGAAGGTTATACGCGCACTAATGCGTAAATATAACCAGTTTAATGCAGCAAACACTCCGGAATAGTGAAATAGGCTTAACATACCTTAAATAACCTATACATAACTTATATATAAGTTTTGGAAGGTTTGGTGTGGTGAAATCAAAGTTAATTCGCTTACAGGGACTAAAGCTGACAAACTGCGAAAGTATGCCAATTTGAACTGTAACAGACATTCCGGAACTTGACCATAAGTTAAACACACCTTAAATATCCTTTACATGGCTTAGAAATAGGCTTTGAGGGGTTCGGTGTGCTAAAATAAACTTTTGGGACATTCAGGGACTAAAAGTGTCAAAAAGTGCACAAGTTTGCATTTTCGCGCATAACTTACATTCTGAATACATCTGGACATCCAAAAATTTATGTAAGCATGACTACATTATATTTAAGTGTTCGCCTTAAGAAAAATCCATTCGTTGCGTCATTTGGATCGTTTTTCGCGCTTATGCGCATTCCGTCGTAATTAAGCGAACATCGCGTTCGTACGACCAAACGAACCATCATCCGGCATATTTTTGAGTATGTTTTGAGTTCCCTATACTTTAACTTCATTTTAGAGCCTTGAAATGAGGTTAACGGGGTTCAAACGCATCAAAAATCGCTTAAACAAGGTGCAGGGACCATTTCTGCAAAATCTGCCAAAACAGGGGCCTAGCGTGACGCGACGGGCCTTAGCGTCACGCGAGCCCCCTTCTGGACCAGATTCCATGTTTTTAACAGCGGGTCCCAGCTGTTTGATTCTCAACCACACATTCTCAATCGTCTAGTCAGCGGATAAGAACCTAATTTCAGCCACCATAAGGTTCCGACAAGTGTACGCCTTGGATCATGGCACGTTTTACAACAAACGATCTTAACGGTTACCCGAAAACTATAAATACCCACCCCCCTTTGGCTTAAAAACCCACAAATCTGATTGAAAAGACTCTAAGTTGGAACCTTCGTTTCATACCTGAGCTATTTTGATCTGGGTTAGCATTCGGGGACCCTCAGTAAGTATTCTTTCGTTCTTTTCCTTATTCTACTGCTTTTCGAGTCAGAAAGTCAAACTTTGTTTGACTTTCAGCGTTGACCAGTAATGGTCAATGCGAAGTTCGTTAGAACTTCGCAACGTGATTGTAATCACGATGGTCATAGTCCCTTGGGACTATGCCTACTGATTACCACGTTGTCTAGGGTCGTAGGGTAAGCGATCTGATAAATCGCTTATACCTCGAACCCGACCCAGTTTGGTCGATCATTAGGATCCGACCAAACACATTAGGTGACCATAGTGGGTATGGAATAACCTTCCGAGGTTATACCCTATGGTCACATCGTTTAAGTAGTTGTATGATAGGTAGTTTATATGCCTTAGGTAAATTACCAGAATACCCTTTTCATGTATAATTGGTAATTAAGCATATGTAACCTAAACCTTTGTCACATAACTGATTATGTAATATGTTTAGGCATATAACACTTGTCATAGGGCTAGTTAGGCGGTCCGAACGCGTTTCACGCGAACGACGCGTTAAAGTAGCATAAGCTACCTAAACGGGTCGTAATGGGTCGTAGACACTTAGGTTAAGTTTCATTTAGTATGTAGGCTTTGTTAAACCAAAAGACACGAGTCTCTACACTCGTTTGGTTTACAAACCCTAATGCTACCCGATCCTCCGATTTAGGTCCGGTTTATTAATGTAGCTACCTATACTAGGTGCCGTTTGATATCCGCGATCTCTAGCATTGTTTAGTTGTTACTCAAGGACTACTGAGCAATCTCAGGTGAGTACATAGACCCCTCTTTTACTGTTTTCCAAACTGTTTTGGGGTGGAACACATGTGCCTACTTGTTACTTTCATGCTTTCCTGTTTTGACATCATATACTTGCTATGTTCATTAGTACATGATTTCATTACATTTCATGCTATGTATGCCCATTGTGTGCGTACTTAGTACATTGTTTTACATTACATTTTATGCTATGTATGCCCATTGTGTGCGTACTTAGTACATCGTTCTACATTACATTTCATGCTATGTATGCCCATTGTGTGCGTACTTAGTACATTGTTTTACGTTGCTTTTCTGTTGCATATGCTTATCCAGCATATGAACACATTATACTACATATTGAACCGTTGTAATCATTTGACTGTGATCCGTTGATATCTGTGAACCGTTTGTATCTGTGAACCGTGTGAACCGTATTTGACATAGACATTTCGGCATAGACATTTTAACATGATTGACATTTGATCATGCATTTCCCACAAAACATAACTTTGATTTAAACCAAGTTTTACTTCAATACTTTGTTTTTGTGCATATGGTTTAGTTGAGACATTTCACTTGCCATACATAACATTCTGACATAGACATTTGACATGGATATTTGACATAGACATTTGACATGGATATTTGACATAGACATTTTGACATTGGTCTGGTTTGGTTTGATTAAGTGATTAAGTAACGATGCGTGTGTAATATGATACAAGCATGGTGGATACGCCGCTGGTACTTCCTATATATAAGTGTTTGTATGGTATTACATATCGTAGCGTTATTTGAATCATTTCAGTTTGATACATATGACATTTTATACAAATAACATACTTTTCACAAGACATTGTTTTACAAACAACCTACCTTATACAAATCCATTTTACTATGGTTATTCATTTAACCATACATTATTCATTTATTGTATACATATCATCTGAACTCATTGTTTTTCAAATGATTTACAAAACAAAGCAAATTACAAGGTTCATGACTAAACATTTTCTCAAACATAAGTCATGGAACCTATTTTCACAAAACCTATGTATCTCACAGGCATTTTTATGCTGACGTACCTATTTTCACATGTGTTTTTCAGGAACTGTTGCATAAGATGGTCAAGATACACATAGGCAGACTTGGGCTTTAGTAACAATAAAAGATGCAAGACTAGTTAATTATGTTGTATTTCTTTGTTTGTTAAGACATTGTATCACTTTTACTTAATAAAACGAAACTTCAATTGCCATGGTTATGAAACAATTAATTCTGTTACAACACTCCCCGACATTTCCGCCACGTTTTGTATGTTCCACGTGGTCGGGGTGTGACATAGAAGTCGTCAAAAGAGTTAAGCGGATCGACGAAGCAAGCCCTTAGAATTTCAAGTTAGTGATCACGTCCTACTCAAGGTATCCCCTTGGAAAGGAGTGGTCCGATTTGGAAAGAAAGGAAAACTTGCATCAAGATATGTTGGACCATTCAAGATCGTTGAAAGAATCAGAAAAGTAGCCTACAAACTAGAGCTACCTCCTGAACTTGGAAATGTTCATCCAACTTTCCACGTGTCCAATCTCAAAAAGTGTTTAGCTGATGAGAACCTCCACATACCACTTGATTAAATTCGTGTTGATAACAGGATGCATTTCGTTGAGAAACCAATGGAAATAATGGACTGTGAAGTCAAAAGGCTCAAACACAAGCACATACCAATTGTCAAAGTTCGCTGGGAATCTAAACGTGGCCCCGAATTTACTTGGGAACATGAATATCAAATGAAAGAGAAATATCCTCATCTATTCTCACAAGTTTCCTCTGAATAAATTTCGGGACGGAATTTCCTAAAGTAGGGGAGACTGTGACATCTGTGCTTGTGTGATCGTTGTACAAACTCTGAACAATTCAATATCAATAAAACAATGTGTTTTGGATTCCAATATTTGTTATTTATGTTTGACATTTTGCACGTTTTGATTTTTGATTGATTTTAAACGCTATATCGCTTTCTGGAAAGTTATACGCAAACTGATGCGTAAACATAATCAGTTTAATGCGAAAAACACTCAGGAACAGCAACATAAGCTTAACATACCTTAAATAACCTTTACATAACTTAGAAATAAGTTTTAAAGGGTTTGGTGTGGCAAAAACAAGTTTATTCGCTCACAGGGACTATTTGCGTCAAACTGCAAAAGTGTTGGTAACGTTATCCAGATCAATAATATCGACAGTTTATAGTGAATACTTGTTGAATTGTACTCGGTTTGTCTGTTTCCGCCGTTCAAACTTAGATAAACTCTTCTAAGCGACTCGTTTAGGTCCGAATTCGATCCTACAAAAAGTCTGCCGTTTCGTATGACAACGTACATTCTGAAACATGATCATAAGCTAAACGTACCATAAATAACCTTAACATAGCTTAGAAATAAGCTTTGAGTGGTTCGTTATGCGAAAATGCGATTATTTGATCAAAAAGGGACTAAAAGCGTCAAAAACGGCGCAAGTTTGCATTTACGCGCATATCTTACGTTCTGACCACATCCGGAGATCCAAAAATTTTTGTAGTCACTAAAATATTTTATTTTAGTGATCGGAATGCAAAAATACCATTCGTCGCTTAATTTGGATCGTTTTCGAGTCCGTTCGAGTTTCGTCGTAATTAACCGAACAACGTGACCGCACGACCAAACAACCAACATCCGTGATATTTCCGAGCATATTTCATGTCCCCTATACTTAAACTTCATTATTGAGCCTTAAAAATGGGTTAACGGGGCTTAAACGCGTCAAAAATGGCTTAAACATGCTGCAGGGACCATTTTTGCCAATTTTTTAAAGTTTCTGGCCCAGGTAGGCCGTGGTGTCGCGCCACAGCAAAGGAGGTGTGCCGTCGCGGCACGCGACGCCCCTATTTTGACAGAAACTTCATTTTTCAGCTGCTGCATTATTCTTGAGGGACTTTCTTGCAAATTCTTGGTGTGGGCATCAAGTAAACACCTCTCCAAGCAATGCTAGCTGTCCTAAAACACTTGTAAGGTCAGGATTTATTGCTTGGAGGCCACATAAACATATGGAATGATCTTAGAACATCTCCACAAGTATTAATACCCCTCATCTCTTCCTCATTCTTTGCTCATTTCATACTTTGAACTCTAAGTGGAGGATTTCCTGCTTTGGGAGCCACCTACCTGAGTTCTAGTACATCCTTTCCAGCCTTTGAACACCTTGTAAGTGTTCTTTCATGGCTTAGTTGTTATTTTCAGCTATTTAGAGCTGAAAGTCAAACAGTTTGACCAACAGTTTGACTTTCAGTTTTGACCATCAATTGGTCAAATCAAAGTTCAATTGAACTTTGCAATGTGATTGTAATCACGATGGTTATAATCCTTAGCGATTATACCTACTAATTACCACGTTGACTAGGCGTAGTGACGAGTCAAAGTTTCGGTTAAAATGCGTATTTACGTGCATTTTGCTACGGAACTACTTTTAGGTATCAAAACACTTTGTTTTGATACCAAATCAGTTTTCTAAGTTAGTTAAACATGTTTTGACATGTTTAAATCATCACTACTAGTTTAGTGCTTGTTTAGGGTCGTAAGTTAAGCGGTCTAGACAACCGCTTAGACTTTTGAACCCGACTCGTTTGGTTTATCATTAATATCCGACCAAGCTTATTTAGTGATCATAGTTGCATAGGGAATAACCTACTGAGGTTATACCTTATGATCACTTAGGTTGGTTAGTTATTTGTAAGTAGTTTATATACCCATAGAAAATGACCAAAATGCCCTTTTTGAGCATTAATTCATATTGTGCATATGTGAACAAGTTTTTGACATCTAAACTGATTTAGTAACATATTTAGGCATAATTGGGCATGTAAGACTTGACATAGGACATAGATAACCATCCAACCTTAGATAAATGACGTGTTATAGTAAGCTTAAACTACCGTAACAAGTCGAAACCGGTCAAAAGCACTTAGGTTAAGTTTCCAATCAGAATGATAGGTCTAATAAATCATGCCATATGAGTTCAAATGTGACAACTGTGTTCTGTAAGCATCGTATAATGTAAAACAATGTTGATTATCAATAAAACAATGTGCTTTGGTGTTATTATATGTGTTATTGTGTTTAATGACTTTACAATTTGATTCGATTCCGATTTCAAGCTTTAAGTCACTTTCTAGAAGGTCATACGCAAACTAGTGCAAAAACGCAATCAGTTTAACGCGACGTACACTCCGGAACTATGACTTAAGCTAAACATACCCTAAATATCCTTTACATAACTTAGAAATAAGTTTCGAAGGATTCGGTATGGTAAAAACATGTTTATTTGAACTAAAGGACTATTTACGACAAAACTGCGAAACTAACGTTGGTGACCGCCCGGATAGTATCTGAAGCCTGATAATATTCTGTTATGATTAAAATCTTATTTTTAATCAGGTCCTTGTTGAAAAATAAATTAAAACGACTAAAAACGTTATTTTTCAAGTTTAAGCGTGTACCGTGTGTTTCTGCGTGACACAGTGCTTCTACAGCAAAACGCAGAAAACACAGCCAAATCTCGACAACTGAAATTTATTTCAGTAATATTTTGGCAGGTTTATTTTTGTAGAATAATAAAAATAATTTAGAACGCCATAAACCGGGGTTTAAACGCTAGATAAAATACCCGGTATCCAGTTAAACACCCGTTTTAGCCTACTTATGGCATGTTTATATAAAAACTTACACTTTAACCCCTCCCCCCATCTAAAATTCGGTCATATCAACATGGCCCCACCAAATATTTCAACATCTTGCAAAAATATCATAGTAAGACTTGTATGGACAAGTGTTACACATGCACTCATTCTCTTACCTTCTAAATCTCTACATAACCCTCCAACTTCCAAGAATCATCATCACTTCCCTCTCCCTCTCTCCTCAAAACCTTCCCCACCTCTCTCTCTCTCTTCACATCTTCATCTTCTTCAATTACAAGTCCATTCAAAGCTTTGAAGTTCATCCATGGAAGTTGCAAGTTGAAGGGCTTTCAAAGGAGCTTCATTCTAGTCTTCTTCATCATCTTTTCTTCATCTTTGCACTAGAGAATCATCCCTAGCTGTAGCTAGTAGTAAGTCTTACACCTTGCTTCATTTTGTTCTTAGTCAAGATATGTAGTATGATGAAATTTACAAGAACACTAAAAAAGATTAAACAAGAAATATGAACAAGAAACATGCTGATTTACATTTTCAGCCGACTTCAACAGGCTGTAACTGGACTATTATAAATCGAAAAACTGATTTTCTGAAACCTAAATTATGTATTTTTGAACAACCGATCAAATGGCATTGGAATTGTAATTTTTCGAGGTCGTTTACTATTTTTAAAGGACTGTTTTTGGACAGCAGCTCAAGCTGTGTTTTTACCGCAGAAAAAGCGTGTTGTATTCGGAGTCATAACTTGAAACCTGAGTAGAATCAGCTCATGGGATTTTTACTGTAGGTGGTCACTGTTGTCTCCGTGATCCTCCAACTGGAATTTCGTAAATCGGACTTACGATTAATTTTTAGTGAATTATTCCGTAGACTACAATCAGAAAGTAACAAATCTGATTGCAGTCGGGTAAATAAATTTCTTTAAAATATTGATGATGAACTGGACCCCAATCTTTTTACATAATAAAATTTGGATCGTGTGAAACATTCTGTAAAAAAATGAGAATTTTTGGAGAAGGTTAACTATTTTATAAAAATCCTCGAAAACAGTCCAGTTTTGATTAATAAAGCTGAAACAACATAAGTAATGCTTTGCATGTCTAAATGTCGGGTTGCTTAATTGAGAACGATCTACGGGATATATGTAAAAGAAAATGATATGCTATTAATCATGGACACCTTCATTTACAAAGGAGACCATGGCAAAATTTTCCGAAAATCCAACACTTAGTAAATATTTTCTGGACAAGAGTTTACTAGAACATGGAACGAACAAATATCCCAACATGACATATGATTAAGTGAAAATATTAACTATTTTGACAAATAATTATCACGCGGAACAATATAAGAAACGTGACTCAAAATACTAAACTCTAAGCCAAGGCACGACCCGCTCGTCTAATAGACATTAGTACGTTATAGGTTGTCGTGTAGCGGACAGAGTTTGAGATTCGATTCAAGACGCACTACTGTGAGTACATAGACCCTTCTTTTACTGTTTTTCAACATTTTGGGGTGAAACACATGTGCCTACTTATTACTTTTATGCTTTCATGTTTTCACATCATATACTTGCTATGTTCATTTAGTACACTTATAGTACATGATTTACATTACATTGTTTTGCTATGTATGTTTACTTGGCATACTTAGTATATTGATTTACATGACTGTTCTGCTTTGTATGTTAACTTAACATACTTAGTACATGGTTTTCATATAACATGTTTACTCTTGGTATAACATTTGGTTTGAACAAACGGGACTTATATACGTTCATTAACATTAGCTACGCCGCTCGGTAGTAAGTAATGGTACCATAGGACTTGACAAATCCCGTTCCTAAAATCCTAGGTTTGTTTGGATGGATGGAATGACCGAATCCGAAAACATTTCTTTTGATAACCTTGACTTAAGGTTATCCGTCTGTCTCAAGGCTTGAATGTATGCGTTAACTTACCACATAAGTGTTTGTATCAATAAAACATGCATTTACTTTGCAAAACATAACTTTTTGATATATTCAAAATACCTTGTTTTGTACATTTTTAAATTTGGTCTATGGGACTACACTTTACTTACCATACATAACAATTGTTACACATTACTTGACTATATTTGGACTTTTAACATTTGACATGGTTTATACAAGGACTTTTGACGATTGGTTTAAACATGGACTTTATACATTGGTGATTTGTTTAAGTGACTTAAGTAACGAGATGTGTGTAGTATGATACAAGCATGTTGGATACGCCGCTGGCATTTCCTATATACAAGTGCTTGTATTGTACTACATGTCGTAACGTTATTTAGATCATTCAATTTGGACTTATACATTTTACACAAACAATATATTTTTCACAAGACTTTGGTTAACAAAACAATTTACAAGGTTCATGACTAACTTTTATTAAACATTTCTTTAAACTCAAGTCATGAATCCTATTTTCATAAAACCTATGTATCTCACAGGCATTCTTATGCGGACGTACCTATTTTCACATGTGTTTTGAGGAGTTGTTGCTTAGGATGTTCGTGACACACTAGGGCGGACCTGTGCCTTAGAGACTTAAAATAAAGATGGAACTAGTTTAATTATGTGATGAACTCTTCGTTTCTGTTGTTTTAAGACTATGTAACTCTTGGTTTGATGAATAAATCATAACTTTTAATTACCATGGTTATGGAACAATAATTCTGTTACAACACTCCCCGATGTTTCCGCCACGATTTGATGTTTTACGTGGTCGGGGTGTGACAGAAGAGTTGGTATCAGAGCCAATGGTTATAGGGAATTAGGTTATTAGTAAAATTTTGACCCAGACTATAACTTTCTAGGACCCCAACACAAGTTGTCTTGTGTTTAGATTTTAAAACATGCACTTCACCTATCCTTAGGTGATTACCAAAAACAAAACATAATGGAAGGCACAAAGCCAAAATGAATCCCCAATCTCTTAAACCTTCCAAGTTTTCAAAATCTCGTCAAAGTTCTGGGTTCTAAATAGTGTGAACACGTGCAAACTGGAAGAGTGAATGCCTGTATCCTGGGTTTTCTGTCTAAGGCTAGAGTGTTCGTACAAATCCACATAATCGGACCAGTCACTCTTACCTGGGAACTCTTGGGGTGAGTGTTCACTTATAGGCGAGCATGTCTTCATGATGCATTATTTTTAACCCATTTACTTTGATTAGTCACTGTGTATCGTTTGTTTGCTTTGTGATGCGGACAAATGACCACCATCTTTGCTTTTGTCGATTTTTGTTTCATCTCATTCTTTTCATCTAATCATCTCACTCGTTCCTTTCATGTTTCCTCTTTTAGAATGCCTCCTCGACGTGAAAACCCGCTACCAAATGCTGAACTGGCAGAAATCATCGCACAGCACATGGCTGCTGCGTTCCCAAATCTTATTGCTCAATGGAACCAAGCCAACAACAACAATAACGCTCCATGCAATTTCAAGAGTTTTAACTTGGCTAAACCGCTCAAGTTTAGTGGTTCTGAGGGAGCAACTGGACTCCTACAGTGGTTCGAGAGCATTGAGAATACGTTTCATCACGTTCAGTGTCCTGATAATCGCAAAGTCGAGTTTGCTTCGAGCGTGTTTCAAAAGAGGGCTCTCACATGGTGGAACGGGGTTATGAGAGACCGTGGTGCAGAAGTTGCTCTAGCACAAACATGGGCTGAACTTAGGACTCTAATGATGAGGGAGTTTTGTCCTCGTCATGAACTGCGAGCTTTAGAAAGGGAGTTTGATGACTTGAAACAGGATAGTGGCGAGCACCGGGCGTATACTGATAGGTATGAGGAGCTGAGCTTGTTATGCCCAACAATGGTTACCCCACTCGATAAGCCTATCGAAAGGTACATCGATGGTCTACCTGACTCAGTGCAAGACATCGTTACGGGTAGTAACCCTACCATAGTTCGTCAGGCGATCGAGTTAGCAGCGACATTGACTGAGTCGCAGATTCAGAAGGGTAAGTTGCACAGAAAGGGGGAGAAAGGTAAGAAGCAAGCGTCTGACAAAGAGGATAGCAAGAAAGGTAAAAACAAGAAGGGTAAGGATTATGGTTCCTCGAAGGGTTCTAGGAAGCGCAAGGCTTCCCAAAACTATGCCGTTACTGCACAGGCTCAAGCTGCACCAAATCAGCCTGCGCAGCCACCCGCCAAGAGGCCTTATCTTGGCAATGCACCTTTGTGCAACAGGTGTAACGGCCATCACCTACCACATCTCCAATGTCGTCATTGCACTAACTGTGGAAGAAATGGTCATCTTGCTGATACATGCCGCATTCCTGCTAATCAGAATCGGGTAGCTCAGAACCCGGCTCAACAAGTTGCTCAGCCTCTTGCTCAACAACAAGGTCAAGCTGCACGACCTCACTACCCACCAGGTTCTTGTTATGACTCTGGGGATCTGACCCACTACCATAATCAATGTCCAAGATTGGTGAATGCGAATCCAGCTCAGGTTCAGGCTCGAGGTCGAGTCTTCAATATGAATGCACAAGAGGCGCAAGCAAACAATGAAGTGGTTAACGGTACGTTCTTTGTTAATAATCAACCCACATCTGTTCTTTTTTATTCTGGTGCCGATAAGAGTTTTGTGTCGTTATCTTTTGAGCCATTACTCCGCGCGTCTAGAACGAAACTAGGTAAGCCTTTGACAGTAGAAGTTGCGAGTGGTAATCCCGTTGTCCTTGATTCTGTTCTTCGCAATTGCCAATTAAACATTAACAACCATCTTTTTCCTATTGTCCTCACACCCATGCAACTTGGGAGCTTCGACATTATTGTGGGTATGGATTGGTTAGCCAAGCATCACGCGGAGGTAGTTTGTTTTGGGAAGATTGTTCGGGTGCCGCTTTCGTTAGGTGAGATCCTACAGGTTTGTGGTGAGAAACCTGCTAGTAGTCTCAAGCTCATGTCTTGTACTCAAGCTCGGAAGTATCTGCGAAAGAACTATGTGGCCTTCTTGGCACATGTTACAACAGATAAAGGCAAAGGTAAGTCTATTCAAGATATTCCTGTTGTTCGGGATTTTCCGGAGTTGTTTCCTGAAGAGTTACCTGGTCTACCCCCAGCACGCCAAGTCGAGTTCCGTATTGATCTCGTACCTGGTACAAATCCCATTGCCAGAGCTCCATATCATCTTGCACCGTCTGAGATGCAAGAGTTGTCTAAGCAGCTTCAGGAGCTATCTGATAAAGGTTTTATTCGTCCCAGTTTTTCACCTTGGGGTGCTCCCGTTCTTTTTGTCAAGAAGAAGGATGGATCCTTCAGGATGTGCATCGATTATCGTGAGCTGAACAAGCTTACCATCAAGAATCGATATCCCCTACCTCGCATCGATGATCTCTTTGACCAGTTACAGGGTGCTTCTTATTTTTCAAAGATTGATCTTCGTTCTGGGTATCATCAGCTTCGGGTGCATGAAGAAGATATTCCCAAGACAACATTCCGCACTCGATATGGGCATTATGAGTTCACAGTTATGCCATTCGGTTTGACTAATGCTCCTGCTGTTTTCATGGACTTGATGAATAGGGTTTGTAAGCCTTATTTAGATAAGTTCATCATCGTTTTTATTGATGACATCTTGATATACTCTAAGACGCAAGCTGATCATGAGCAACATCTTCGTCTTACTCTGGAACTCCTAAAGAAAGAGAAACTTTTTGCCAAGTTCTCCAAGTGTGAATTTTGGCTTAAGGAAGTTCAATTTTTGGGGCATATTGTCAACGAACAAGGTATTCATGTAGATCCCTCTAAGATCAGTGTGATTAAGGATTGGGATACGCCTACTACTCCTACTGAGGTTCGTTCTTTTCTTGGTCTCGCGGGTTATTACCGCCGCTTCATAGAGAATTTCTCAAAGATTGCAGTTCCTTTAACTGCTCTAACTCAGAAGAACAAATCCTTTGAATGGGGATTTAAGCAAGAGGAAGCGTTTCAGACCTTAAAGCAGAAGCTTTGTGACGCGCCTATTCTGACTTTTCCTGAGGGCAATGATGAGTTCGTCGTTTATTGCGATGCATCTAAATTGGGTCTCGGCTGTGTTCTGATGCAAAGGAACAAAGTCATAGCCTATGCATCAAGGAAATTGAAGATGCATGAGAAAAACTACACCACTCATGATCTTGAGTTGGGTGCAGTTGTCTTCGCTCTTAAGATCTGGAGACACTATTTGTATGGTACTAAATGTGTGGTTTTCACTAACCACAAAAGTCTTCAGCATATCTTCAATCAGAAAGAACTCAACATGAGGCAATAACGTTGGGTTGAGCTTCTAAACAACTATGACTGCAAAATTCGCTACCATCCTGGTAAGGCGAATGTCGTAGCCGATGCTTTGAGTCGCAAGGAACGTACTAAGCTTCATTGTGTTCGTGTTCAATCTGATATTCAAGCTTGATCTGATATTCAAGCCTGCATTTCTCAGGCTCAACATGCTTGTGTTACACAAGACTTGATGGGTAAGGAATTGCCCTATCACATTAAGCCTGATCTTGAACTGAAGGGCGATAGATCGTATTATTTCATGGACCGTTTGTGGGTCCCAAGCCTAGATGATCTCCGAACTTTGCTTATGGATGAAGCTCATAAGTCTCGTTATTCTATTCATCCTGGCTCAGATAAGATGTATAAGGATCTTCGTACTCGGTATTGGTGGCACGGTATGAAGAAAGACATTGCCTTGTATGTTTCAAAATGCCTTACTTGTCTTAAGGTCAAGGCTGAACACCAACATCCTTCTGGTCTTTTGGAGCAACCAGAGATTCCAGTTTGGAAATGGGAAAACATCGCTATGGATCTTATTACCAAACTTCCGCGCACTAAGAAAGGTCATGATGCCATCTGGGTAGTTGTTGATCGTCTTACTAAGTCAGCACATTTCTTGCCAATACGTGAGGATTTTTCTGCTGAAAGGCTGGCTAAAATCTATGTGGATGAAATCGTATCTCGACATGGTGTTCCTTTGAACATTATTTCTGACAGAGATGCTCGCTTTACTTCTTATTTTTGGAGAACCATGCAATCTGCTATGGGGACCCAACTCAATCTGAGCACAGCTTATCATCCGCAAACAGATGGCCAAACTGAAAGAACAATCCAGACTTTGGAGGATATGCTTAGAGCTTGTGTGATCGATTTTGGTGGTAGTTGGGATTCACATCTTCCATTGATTGAATTCTCCTACAACAACAGTTATCACTCCAGCATCAACATGGCTCCTTTCGAGGCTCTCTATGGTTGAAAATGTCGTTCACCAGTTTGCTGGAATGAGATAGGCGAGGCTCAACTTACTAGACCTGATCTCATTCTAGAGACAACTGATAAGATTAAGAAAGTTCGTGATAACCTTCAGACAGCTCGAAACCGTCAAAAAAGTTACGCGGACCAAGGACGCAAGCCCATGGAATTTCAAGTCGGTGATCGTGTATTACTTAAGGTCTCACCTTGGAAAGGTGTGATCAGATTTGGAAAGAAAGGAAAACTTGCAACTAGATACGTTGGACCATTCAAGATCGTCGAAAGAATCGGTAAGGTAGCCTACAGACTCGAGTTACCTTCTGAACTTAGGAATGTTCATCCAACTTTCCACGTATCCAATCTCAAAAAGTGCTTAGCTGACGAGAACCTCCATATACCGCTTGACGAAATTCGTGTTGGTAAAACACTACACTTTATCGAGAAACCTGTGGAGATAGTGGACTGCACATTCAGACAGTTGAAGAACAAACGAATTCATTTGGTCAAAGTTCGCTGGGAATCCAAACATGGCCCCGAGTTTACTTGGGAACATAAGGACCAGATGAAGGCGAAATATCCGCATTTGTTTTCACAAGTTTCCTCTAAATAAAATTTCGGGACGAAATTTCCTAAAGTAGGGGAGACTGTGACAACTATGTTCTGTAAGCATCGTATAATGTAAAACAATGTTGATTATCAATAAAACAATGTGCTTTGGTGTTATTATATGTGTTATTGTTTTTAATAACTTTACAATTTGATTCGATTCCGATTTCAAGCTTTAAGTCACTTTCTAGAAGGTAATACGCAAACTGGTGCATAAACGCAATTAGTTTAACGCGACGTACACTCCGAAACTATGACGTAAGCTAAACATACCCTAAATATCCTTTACATAACTTAGAAATAAGTTTCGAAGGATTCGGTATGGCAAAAACATGTTTATTTGAACTAAAGGACTATTTATGATAAAACTGCGAAACTAACGTTGGTGACCGCCCGGATAATATCTGAAGCCTGATAATATTATGTTATGATTAAAATCTTATTTTTAATCAGGTCCTTGTTGAAAAATAAATTAAAACGACTAAAAACGTTATTTTTCAAGTTTAAGCGCGTACCGTGTGTTTCTGCGCGACACAGTGCTTCTACAGCAAAACGCAGACAACGCAGCCAAATCTCGACAACTGAAATTTATTTCAGTAATATTTTGGCAGGTTTATTTTTGTAGAATAATAAAAATAATTTAGAACGCCATAAACCAGGGTTTAAACGCTATATAAAATACCCGGTATCCAGTTAAACACCCGTTTTAGCCTACTTATGGCATGTTTATATAAAAACTTACACCTTAACCCCTCCCCCCATCTAAAATTCGGTCATATCAACATGGCCCCACCAAATATTTCAATATCTTGCAAAAATATCATAGTAAGACTTGTATGGACAAGTGTTACTCATGTACTCATTCTCTTACCTTCTAAATCTCTACATAACCCTCCAACTTCCAAGAATCATCATCACTTCCCTCTCTCCTTAAAACCGCCCCCCACCTCTCTCTCTCTCTCTCTCTCTCTTCACATCTTCATCTTCTTCAATTACAAGTCCATTCAAAGCTTTGAAGTTCATCCGTGGAAGTTGCAAGTTGAAGGGCTTTCAAAGGAGCTTCATTCTAGTCTTCTTCATCGTCTTTTCTTCATCTTTGCACTAGAGAATCATCCCTAGTTGTAAGCTAGTAGTAAGTCTTACACCTTGCTTTATTTTGTTCTTAGTCAAGATATGTAGTATGATAAAATTTACAAGAACACTAAAAAAGATTAAACAAGAAATATGAACAAGAAACATGTTGATTTACATTTTCAGCCAACTTCAACAGGCTGTAACTGGACAATTATAAATCATAAAACTAATTTTCTGAAGCCTAAATTATGTATTTTGAACAACCGATCAAATGGCATTGGAATCGTAATTTTTTGAGGTCGTTTACTATTTTTAAAGGACTGTTTTTGGACAGCAGCTCAAGCTGTGTTTTTACCGCAGAAAAAGTGTGTTGTATTCGGAGTCATAACTTGAAACCTGAGTAGAATCAGCTCATGGTATTTTTACTGTAGGTGGTCACTGTTGTCTCCGTGATCCTCCAACCGGAATTTTGTAAATCAGACTTACGATTAATTTTTAGTGAATTATTCCGTAGACTGCAATCAGAAAGTAACAAATCTGATTGCAGTCGGGTAAATAAATTTCTATAAAATATTGGTGATGAACTGGACCCCGATATTTTAACATAATAAAATTTGGATCGTGTGAAACATTCTGTAAAAATTTGGGAATTTTTGGAGAAGGTTAACTATTTTATAAAAATCCTCGAAAACAGTCCAGTTTTGATTAATAAAGCTGAAACAACATAAGTAATGCTTTGCATGTCTAAATGTCGGGTTGCTTAATTGAGAACGATCTACGGGATATATGTAAAAGAAAATGATATGCTATTAAGCATGTACACCTCCATTTACAAAGGAGACCATGGCGAAATTTTCCGAAAATCCAACAGTTAGTAAATATTTTCTAGATAAGAGTTTACTAGAACATGGAACGAACAAATATCCCAACATGACATATGATTAAGTGAAAATATTAACTATTTTGACAAATAATTATCACACGGAATAATTTAAGAAACGTGACTCAAAATACTAAACTCTAAGCCAAGGCACGACCCGCTCGTCTAATAGACATTAGTACGTTATAGGTTGTCGTGTAGCGGACAGAGTTTGAGATTCGATTCAAGACGCACTACTGTGAGTACATAGACCCCTCTTTTACTGTTTTTCAACATTTTGGGGTGAAACACATGTGCCTACTTATTACTTTCATGCTTTCATGTTTTCATATCATATACTTGCTATGTTCATTTAGTACACTTATAGTACATGATTTACATTACATTGTTTTGCTATGTATGTGTACTTTCATATACTTGCTATGTTCATTTCTACTTTCTTCACCTCTTCTTGAATCTGCTGTTCTTCAGTAACAGCTTTCTCAACCTCTTCATTCACAACAACGTCTTCACTTTTGATTTCCTTCACAACTTCAGCTTCAACAGTTTCTGTTTTAACCTCTTCAGCATCTTTCTTCAGATTGTTCACCATTTCTTCAACATTCTTCTTCATCCTCTCCTCATCCCTTTTTCTCAGACACGATAACATGGCATATCTGATCTCTTTTTCATACCTCTTAACGTATGTGTCATCTTTCATCACATTTCTATAGTATTCAGCTCTCAACGGGACTTTGAGAAGAACATCATCGAATATTATGTCTTTCTTGGGAACAACCGGTTCTCCTTCTCTGTTATAATAACATTCTCTCTTTTTATCCCATCTTTTGCTACCGACAGCCATCTCATACTCTTCCTGCATATCATCCATTCTATTGTAGACCACATTTCTTTCTCTGTAAGTCTTCTCACTTAAGATCTCTTCTCGAGTTTTCTCTTTGATATCAACTTTTTCTTCATGGACTTCAGCAGTGTCTTTGTCTTTGTTTTCATCTTGAATCTCAGCAACAAAAACAAACTTTCTTTCTTCTGTCATAGCTCTCCCTTGAGCTGTTTTACGAACATTCTCTAAACGATCTTCTTCTGGACAAACTGTGCTCCAGTCAAATCCTTCATCAGGATAGATTACTGCATATGCTCTTGACTTTTCTTTTGGTTTATCTTCAATCAACTTTGGTTCTTCTCTGCTTCGATGGTAAATCGCCTTTCGATAATAATCATCGTTGAAAGGACGTTCACTTCCTTCAGCAACTTCAGAGTTTCTGCATTCTCTTTTGAAATGACCCTTTTGCTTGCATTTGAAACAAGTCACTTTGGATTTGTCAAATCCAAGCTTTGTTGACGCACCTCCAAGAGATTGTTTCCTGGTAATCTCCATATACCTCTGAGCTCTGCGAATACAACTAGCTAAACACCAACGGATGTCAATGAGCTCCATCTCTTCCGGATCAATCTGGTCGTAATCTTCTTTGGTCAATTCGAAATTTCCAATTTTTCCAGCTACTAGACCTTCATATGATTCCAGAACAGATGCAAGGAAACTCATTTGCTGCTTTGCTGCATTGATGCTCATTGCAGGAGAATTCTTCAGTTTAAGAGCAATGTTGCACAGAATTTCTTCAGAATCATCAGAATTTGTCTTTGAAGATGAATGATATCCAGAATGATGACTTGTTGACGTTGTTGATGGTTCTTTCATCTTTTCACCACTAAATACTGTTTTTGGTGAACCAACGCCTTTATCAGAAAGCACACTGCTTTTATAGTACAAGCTAACGTTCTGTTGATGTGAAGATTCAGTCATCTTGTTTTGCTTTTGTAGCTCCAGATCATGACTTTCAATCTTTTCAAACAAAGCATCAAGAGCAATATTATCATATGAAGCATCATTTTTTAAGATAAAAACAAACGTTTGCCACTGATCTGCTCGTGGTAACACTTCAATCAATTTGTCTATCAATTCCTCTCTTGTTTTATTTATCTCTAATCTTTCCAATTCAATTTTAAGATGACAAAATCTCTCAATCATTTGCCTCACCGACTCTCCTTTTATGTTATCAAACAGATCAAATTCTTTCTTTAATAAAGCGATTTTGTTCTTTTTAATCTGTTTACCCCCTTCAGCTTTAACACTTAAAGCTTCCCAGACAGACTTAGATGTCCCGTCATGAGTTAGTAAAGCAAAAATATCATTTCTGATTGCTGACTGAATCAATGCTATCATTCTCTGTTCAGCTCCGTATTCAGCTTTATCTTCTTTGGAAAACTTCTTGAATACTAGATCGTTGCCTTTCTCGTCTTTTGGTTTTTCATAACCATACTCCAAGCAAAACCAACTTTCATGAGCATACGCCTTTGCCCAGTTAATAAAGCGTTCTTTCCACCAGGTATAATCCTCAATGCTATCAAGAGCTGGTGGCTTTGAATGAGTTCCGTAAAAGTTATCATGCTTGATGTTCTCATTTAGCACTTTAGAAATGGTTTTTGGTGTAATATTTGTAGCCTCAGACGATTCGGTTGCGAACGCGTTGTAAAACGTATTGAAGAATTCCTCAGCCATAATGCAAACCTTGAAAAGACAAACAAACAAACACAATCAGTATACACAATAATATCCTGAAACAGACTGATATTCAGTTGACGTGAAATAATCTCGACACGAAATTTCACTTTTCAAACGAAATAGAAAATTCAATCGAAATCACTTTGTTGAACAGTTGAAGCGAAATCAACTATTGACCAGTTGAAGCGAAATCAACTGAAATTATAATCTGATGTTTTGAAGCGAAATCTCAATATTCAATAGCTTTCAAGTGAAATCCCAAGATAACCAGTTTTGAAGCGAAATCTTGACTTAACAGACTTTCAAGCGAAATCTAGATTTAATAGACTTTCAAGCGAAATCCCAAGTAACCAGTTTTGAAGCGAAATCAGCACTATTCTGTTCAAGCTAAATCAACTATTATGACTTCAAGCGAAATCCCAAGTTTATCAGTTGAAGCGAAATCAAGACTTAGCAGACTTTTTCAAGCGAAACCATCAGCTTTTCAAGCGAAATTGAATAGAAGTCTCAAGCGAAATCTTCAGAATAAGGATTTCGCTTGAGTTTTCAAGCGAAATCTTGCTGTTTCAAGCGAAAACTTGCTGAATGTTACGAGATCGAACAGAAAAACTTGAAAATCTCCTAAACGACAACGAATTTGAATCTGAAACTTAGTAGGATTGTTTATCAACTATTTTCGCACAACATACTAAAAAGTCATCCAATTCGGACCGTAGAATCCCAATCAATTTGACGAAAATCCATAGAAAACGTGAAAGAATGAGTAGAATAAGAAGAAATGATGCAATTCAGATCTGAAAATGCTGTAAACTGGTACGAATCTTGTTGTTTGATCAACGCAATCGAGCTCCTGCTCTGATACCACTTGTTAGGACCGGTTTGACTCCGAAACGATTGCTAAACGAACGTGAAACGTGCGGAATCCGTACACGAATGCGACCGAAACACACAAGACGTAATATAAACGTGATTCTATATAAGATCTGAAACGTACAAAGAACCTTGAATCACTTAGAGACTTTCTCTCTCTAGTTTCTCTCTCTAGAACTAGAGCTCTTCAAATCTCAAATGTGCAAAAGTCTTCAAATGATTTAGCTTGAACTCTATTTATAGTATTGAGGTTTAGCTTGAAAATGTCATGACCATTTCAAGGGAAACCTTAGATTTAGCTTGAAATGAACATGTGTTCATTTCAAGGGAAACCTTCACTATTAGGTTTAGCTTGAAACTGTCAAGTAACATTTTCAAGGAAAATCACCACTTTCAAGCTAAATTACATTAAACATACTATTTCATGATACAAGACAAAGTCAATAGACATAGTGCACTAACACATTAACACTGATCACGCCGCTCGGTAGTATGTAATGGTACCATAGGACTTGACAAATCCCGTTCCCGACTTCTGAGGTTTGTTTGGAAGTAGGAAATGACAGAATCCGATATACATAATTGATGAACCATTAATTCGTTTAAGGGTTTATCCAACAGTCGCAAGGCTTGAATGTACACCTTGCTTTCCTTCTATCAGCTTCAGGCTCCCCCTTTCATCAAGCTTCCGTGCTTTGGGATCGACACCTTGCTTTCTATCTACAAGCTTTTCTTTGTTTCAAACTTGTCTTCAGACTCCCCCTTAGACTCTGCTTTCGGGATCGTAGTCTGGACTATCTTCTGCAATTTCTCAAACATTTATGAGTAACAGCATTTTGAATTCTCAATCAATCTCTAATCCACTTCCCCTATCAACAAACTTCATTGATTTAGCAGTATTAAAGAATCCAACTCCCTCACAGTTTATCATCCAAGTTCAAGTTAATGACCTTGGAGATATCACAAACTGTTTTTGAAATTTTTTTATTTTAAATCAAGTTTCAATTTAATGAACTTGTTTTATTTTCAGAAACACAATCAGCTTACTTAGATTTTGAAACTCAGCACTCAGACATCAGTTATTGAAAATAAAGCAGAATCAAAAATCTTTTTGTATTTTCTGAAAATATAAAGCAGTAAAGAAATATGTACAAACATATTTACAGACAATATTTTTGTTTGAGTATGCATCAGAGGATTATATCAGATTTTGACAAGTCACAAGTACCGTTGAGCTTAAAAACACTTTAAGAATTAAACAATTCACTTAGATTGTCGATATACTGATCCACTTAAATTTTCATACAAACTTCAACTGATTCAGGATACGAATTAGATGTTTTAAGAACTTAAACCCATTCATGTGTCCCACCTCTTGAATATACTCCCGTATCCAGAATCCCAATAATCAGTCTTACAGGTGAGTATACTACAATGATATCTGTACATAAATTAGGTATGCGAGGGCCGAGGGATCTCAGGTCGATACTTCCGTATACACAGAGAGATATCAGCTTCGACTTTTCGGAATGTCCCCTTTAGAGGATCTTTTTGCTTACAACAGCAGCATTTATCAATTTTATTGTTTTAGCATGCTGAGGGTTTAATGCTATGTTTCAAGCATTGCAGCAAGTATTAGCCAGGGACTAGGTCAGAACCACCGTTCAGCAGAAGTCCCGGAATAATACCCCAGACATCATTGAGTATAAAGACCTAGTATATCAGATTAAGAGACCTTTCAAACGAGATTTTAGGGGTTACCTATATATCCAAATAGTGTTCCCCACGAAATAAGTAAGTTTGAATTTAGGTTTATATCCC
Organism: Helianthus tuberosus; assembly: GCA_030545235.1. Classification (NCBI taxonomy): domain Eukaryota; kingdom Viridiplantae; phylum Streptophyta; class Magnoliopsida; order Asterales; family Asteraceae; genus Helianthus; species Helianthus tuberosus. The sequence continues at coordinate 117,310,932 of CM060443.1, forward strand.
GAAAAAATTTAGTAAGTGTATAAAAATCTACCGACACATCCACAGTGAGATCGTTTAACACATTTAAACTTTCCAATTCTTTAGCGTACTGTAACTGTCTACTGATGTACTATCATTTCCTCTTTCTACGCAAAAACTCAAATTTTTGAATTTTATCATGTTTTTGACTTTTTCAAATTTTCAATGTTTTTGTATTTTCTAACAATATTACTCCCCCTAAAATGCAAAACCATTTAAAGAAAATTTGACAACCAACACTGATAGCTTTGTCTCGCCATCCATTTTCTGCTTCAAGTGCTCTGATTTGCAGAAAATATAACGTACCCCCATGATTTACAACCCATTGATCTTAACAGTTTGAAAACCGTTTTTCAATCTGATGAAAGTAATCATGTTTGTTCAGCCGTGAGGGTTTCGGCATATTCATTCAACACATATTTTTGTATTTTTTGAATATTTGACAAAAATTAAAAACAAACATATTTTTGGTTTTTCAAATTTTTCAATTTTTAGGGTTTTTGAAAATATTGTTTATTTATTTACAGAAAACATATAAACTTCCTGTTTCAAACAACACAGGATCCAGCAGCCTCCTCTCCTTGTTGTGCCAGGCTACTCCAACCTCCATTCTCACAATCTTCAGATTTGTTGAGCACCTGCACATTCAGACTACTTGATTACTTGAACAATTTAGCCCAGGCCTGTTGAACCTTAGGCATTTCAACACAATAATTTTCATTCAATGCTGGAAATTCTTTGTCATTTTTCACAAAAACTTTCTCAATTTTAACTTCAACTTTCTCATCATTTACCAAATCAACATGTTTCTTAACACTCCATGTTTGACCTTTTGGTGTTCCTCGTTTGTAAAAATGTGAAACTTTTTGAACATTTTGATTTTGAACAACAACTCTTGGTTTCCAAAACTCTTGAGGTTTTGTCATATCAACTGTGGTTTTCCAACTCTGTGTTGTTCTAAATCTGGGTGTGTGAGAATTCCAGGTCTGTCTAGAATCGAACCTGTTTGGGTTTGATTTCCAATTTTGATTTGAAGCAAACTTGTTTGTATTGTACCTCCAAGTTTGTTTCGAATCAAATTTGGTTGACCTTTGTCTCACATTCTCAGATTTTTGTTTCTCAGCATCAAACTTCTTTTTGTCAACATCTACAGGTTTTAGATTAGGACACTTGCGTGCAAGATGTCCTTTTTTATCACATTTGAAACATGTTCTCATGGACACATCTTTAACCTGTGGTTGTTGCTTTTTCTTTTTAGCAAAGAACTCATCATTAGACTGTCTCATTTTGAGTTCTTTTTCTTTTTCTAAACTGCCTCCTTGAACAAAACTCATTTTTGCTTGAAAATTTGGCATCTCATTTTTGTTCCAATGTTGTTTCTTCTTATAACCCAACCCAGCCTTCATGTTCTTCTTTTTGAAACCAGGTTTGGTATACGAACCTTTATGACTCTTACCAACAAACTTTGAAATCTCAGACTTCTCAATCTCAACCATTTTGAAAACTTTGTCGACTTTTTCTGAAATCACATTCTGAATCGGGAATACAACATCTAAGAACAATTTGTCCGATCCAATCATGGTATAAACCAATCCTTTTGAATCATCATTCAAATTTTCCTCAGATTTTGTGTTTTTCAGATAACCATCATGAAGATTTCCTTCATCTTCATCCTGTGATTCAGATTTACCTGTATCAACTGACTCTTCTTTCAACACACTTTCAACGACTTTACCTACCACATCTGAATCATGAGAATCATCAGATTTGGAATAGGTTATGTCAATGTTGTCTGGCAATTGATCAACCATGTTGAAAGCTTTTTCGACCTTTTCCTCATCATAAAATGAAAATTTTCCCGGTGGTGGAACTTGATGAAACTCTGAACCAATACCTTTCTTGTTCTGCTCAGACTCACCCTCACCCGGTTTTATATTGAAAATTCGTTCAAGCACATATGACGACACATGGTAACTCTTTAACTTGTTGTTATCCTGTTCTAAATCAGTAATCTGTCGCTTTAACTTAGCAACATCCTCAATATAGGAATTAACAACATCTTGTTTTATGGCATACATTCGTTTAAGTTCTTTGGTTGTTTCAGACATATAATTCATTCTTGATTGAGCATATTTCATTTCATCTTTCACTTTCTCATATGACTCTTTTGTAATATGATATGATAATTTCATTGAGTCATATTCCTTTTTCATTACTTGACAAGCAATTCCTTTTTGTTCACATTCATTTGTCATTTTCAAAACATTTTCTTTCAAAACTTCATTTTCTTTCTCTAATTTGTTACATTTTTCTGAAAGTTTTTCATCATTTTCTTTAAAAACTTTTTCTTTTTCTAGCATTTCTTTGCATTTTTCTTTAAAAATCTTTTCAATTTTTGTGAACTCAAGATCTCTTGTTCTAAATTGCTCATCTTTTTCAGTACAAGCTCTGCACGATTCCATGCATTTCTTGCACTGATCAATCAGTTTCAAATTTTCAGAATCAGAATTTACCTCACTGATTGGTACTTCGGTGTTTTCAGCAACCTCTGTCTGCTCAGCAACATTCTGCTTTTCTTCAACACCGACTTCATCACCAGCATTATCAGCTTCCTCATTCTCATTCTTTTCTTCTATTTCTACTTTCTTCACCTCTTCTTGAATCTGCTGTTCTTCAGTAACAGCTTTCTCAACCTCTTCATTCACAACAACGTCTTCACTTTTGATTTCCTTCACAACTTCAGCTTCAACAGTTTCTGTTTTAACCTCTTCAGCATCTTTCTTCAGATTGTTCACCATTTCTTCAACATTCTTCTTCATCCTCTCCTCATCCCTTTTTCTCAGACACGATAACATGGCATATCTGATCTCTTTTTCATACCTCTTAACGTATGTGTCATCTTTCATCACATTTCTATAGTATTCAGCTCTCAACGGGACTTTGAGAAGAACATCATCGAATATTATGTCTTTCTTGGGAACAACCGGTTCTCCTTCTCTGTTATAATAACATTCTCTCTTTTTATCCCATCTTTTGCTACCGACAGCCATCTCATACTCTTCCTGCATATCATCCATTCTATTGTAGACCACATTTCTTTCTCTGTAAGTCTTCTCACTTAAGATCTCTTCTCGAGTTTTCTCTTTGATATCAACTTTTTCTTCATGGACTTCAGCAGTGTCTTTGTCTTTGTTTTCATCTTGAATCTCAGCAACAAAAACAAACTTTCTTTCTTCTGTCATAGCTCTCCCTTGAGCTGTTTTACGAACATTCTCTAAACGATCTTCTTCTGGACAAACTGTGCTCCAGTCAAATCCTTCATCAGGATAGATTACTGCATATGCTCTTGACTTTTCTTTTGGTTTATCTTCAATCAACTTTGGTTCTTCTCTGCTTCGATGGTAAATCGCCTTTCGATAATAATCATCGTTGAAAGGACGTTCACTTCCTTCAGCAACTTCAGAGTTTCTGCATTCTCTTTTGAAATGACCCTTTTGCTTGCATTTGAAACAAGTCACTTTGGATTTGTCAAATCCAAGCTTTGTTGACGCACCTCCAAGAGATTGTTTCCTGGTAATCTCCATATACCTCTGAGCTCTGCGAATACAACTAGCTAAACACCAACGGATGTCAATGAGCTCCATCTCTTCCGGATCAATCTGGTCGTAATCTTCTTTGGTCAATTCGAAATTTCCAATTTTTCCAGCTACTAGACCTTCATATGATTCCAGAACAGATGCAAGGAAACTCATTTGCTGCTTTGCTGCATTGATGCTCATTGCAGGAGAATTCTTCAGTTTAAGAGCAATGTTGCACAGAATTTCTTCAGAATCATCAGAATTTGTCTTTGAAGATGAATGATATCCAGAATGATGACTTGTTGACGTTGTTGATGGTTCTTTCATCTTTTCACCACTAAATACTGTTTTTGGTGAACCAACGCCTTTATCAGAAAGCACACTGCTTTTATAGTACAAGCTAACGTTCTGTTGATGTGAAGATTCAGTCATCTTGTTTTGCTTTTGTAGCTCCAGATCATGACTTTCAATCTTTTCAAACAAAGCATCAAGAGCAATATTATCATATGAAGCATCATTTTTTAAGATAAAAACAAACGTTTGCCACTGATCTGCTCGTGGTAACACTTCAATCAATTTGTCTATCAATTCCTCTCTTGTTTTATTTATCTCTAATCTTTCCAATTCAATTTTAAGATGACAAAATCTCTCAATCATTTGCCTCACCGACTCTCCTTTTATGTTATCAAACAGATCAAATTCTTTCTTTAATAAAGCGATTTTGTTCTTTTTAATCTGTTTACCCCCTTCAGCTTTAACACTTAAAGCTTCCCAGACAGACTTAGATGTCCCGTCATGAGTTAGTAAAGCAAAAATATCATTTCTGATTGCTGACTGAATCAATGCTATCATTCTCTGTTCAGCTCCGTATTCAGCTTTATCTTCTTTGGAAAACTTCTTGAATACTAGATCGTTGCCTTTCTCGTCTTTTGGTTTTTCATAACCATACTCCAAGCAAAACCAACTTTCATGAGCATACGCCTTTGCCCAGTTAATAAAGCGTTCTTTCCACCAGGTATAATCCTCAATGCTATCAAGAGCTGGTGGCTTTGAATGAGTTCCGTAAAAGTTATCATGCTTGATGTTCTCATTTAGCACTTTAGAAATGGTTTTTGGTGTAATATTTGTAGCCTCAGACGATTCGGTTGCGAACGCGTTGTAAAACGTATTGAAGAATTCCTCAGCCATAATGCAAACCTTGAAAAGACAAACAAACAAACACAATCAGTATACACAATAATATCCTGAAACAGACTGATATTCAGTTGACGTGAAATAATCTCGACACGAAATTTCACTTTTCAAACGAAATAGAAAATTCAATCGAAATCACTTTGTTGAACAGTTGAAGCGAAATCAACTATTGACCAGTTGAAGCGAAATCAACTGAAATTATAATCTGATGTTTTGAAGCGAAATCTCAATATTCAATAGCTTTCAAGTGAAATCCCAAGATAACCAGTTTTGAAGCGAAATCTTGACTTAACAGACTTTCAAGCGAAATCTAGATTTAATAGACTTTCAAGCGAAATCCCAAGTAACCAGTTTTGAAGCGAAATCAGCACTATTCTGTTCAAGCTAAATCAACTATTATGACTTCAAGCGAAATCCCAAGTTTATCAGTTGAAGCGAAATCAAGACTTAGCAGACTTTTTCAAGCGAAACCATCAGCTTTTCAAGCGAAATTGAATAGAAGTCTCAAGCGAAATCTTCAGAATAAGGATTTCGCTTGAGTTTTCAAGCGAAATCTTGCTGTTTCAAGCGAAAACTTGCTGAATGTTACGAGATCGAACAGAAAAACTTGAAAATCTCCTAAACGACAACGAATTTGAATCTGAAACTTAGTAGGATTGTTTATCAACTATTTTCGCACAACATACTAAAAAGTCATCCAATTCGGACCGTAGAATCCCAATCAATTTGACGAAAATCCATAGAAAACGTGAAAGAATGAGTAGAATAAGAAGAAATGATGCAATTCAGATCTGAAAATGCTGTAAACTGGTACGAATCTTGTTGTTTGATCAACGCAATCGAGCTCCTGCTCTGATACCACTTGTTAGGACCGGTTTGACTCCGAAACGATTGCTAAACGAACGTGAAACGTGCGGAATCCGTACACGAATGCGACCGAAACACACAAGACGTAATATAAACGTGATTCTATATAAGATCTGAAACGTACAAAGAACCTTGAATCACTTAGAGACTTTCTCTCTCTAGTTTCTCTCTCTAGAACTAGAGCTCTTCAAATCTCAAATGTGCAAAAGTCTTCAAATGATTTAGCTTGAACTCTATTTATAGTGTTGAGGTTTAGCTTGAAAATGTCATGACCATTTCAAGGGAAACCTTAGATTTAGCTTGAAATGAACATGTGTTCATTTCAAGGGAAACCTTCACTATTAGGTTTAGCTTGAAACTGTCAAGTAACATTTTCAAGGAAAATCACCACTTTCAAGCTAAATTACATTAAACATACTATTTCATCATACAAGACAAAGTCAATAGACATAGTGCACTAACACATTAACACTGATCACGCCCCTCGGTAGTATGTAATGGTACCATAGGACTTGACAAATCCCGTTCCCGACTTCCGAGGTTTGTTTGGAAGTAGGAAATGACAGAATCCGATATACATAATTGATGAACCATTAATTCGTTTAAGGGTTTATCCAACAGTCGCAAGGCTTGAATGTATGCGATAAACATTACTGCATACATGTTTGTATCCATAAAGCATTGTTTTCTGCAAAACATAACATTTGATTTAAACTTAGGTTTATTCAAAAACATTGTTTTGTACATTTTACCTATGGGATTGAGTAAATACTATTTATTCACCATACATGACATTTATTTTCAAATTGACATTATACATATGGTTTGAGTAGTTACTTTCTACTTGCTATACATTACATTCGATTATACATGACACAGTTTACACATGACATTGGACATGGTTTACACATAAGCATTTTGACTTTGGTTTAAACAAAGACATTTTGGTTGGTTATTGATAAGTGACTTATATAACGAGACTATGTGTAATGTGATAAAAGCATGGTGGATACCTCGTTGGTACTTCCTATATATAAGTGCTTTTATTGTATTACACATTGTAGCGTTATCTAAAACACTTCGACAAAAACAAAGACATGACATATTTTATACAAACATCATATTTTTACAAGACATTGTTTTAGAAACGACACGTTTTACACAAATTCATTTCTACCTGGTTATTCATTTAACCATGCATTATTCTTTTACTATTATCTGATTTTCACTTCGATTTTCATGTGATTTTATAAAAGAAAACAGTTTTACAAGGTTCATGACTACTTTTGTTAAACGCTTCTTTTAACTACAAGTCATGAAACGTTCATCAACAAAACCTATGTATCTCACATGCATTTTTATGCTGACATACCTATTTTTACATGTGTTTCAGGAGCTAATGCTTGATGTTGATTATGCTACACTTAGGCGGACTCGGGCCTTAGTGACTTAAAAGACAGTTAAACTATGTTACGTTTTTGTTAAATTCCCAGACAATGTAAACACTTTAATAAATAATACAAAACTTTAATTACCATGGCTGTGGAACAATAATTCTGTCGCTCCACTCCCCGACGTTTCCACCGCGGTTTGTTGTTTTACGCGGTCGGGGTGTGACAATTCATTTCCAAAAACTATAAATAAGGGTGTTCATCATCATAATTCCTTACACTTTTTCCATTCTTTCTCTCTACAACTCTTCGATGGAGGACCCTGAGTAATTGGGACTTCCTTTGAGTTTTCTTCGGTCCATAGGACCACTTGTAAGTGTTCCTTTCATGACTAGTTCTTTTATTTGGCTTAAAAATCGAAAAGTCAAGCGTTTACAATAAACGCTTAGACTTTTAGTTAGACCTTAAACGGTTAAGCCATTGTTCGCAACGAACATGGCTACGTGATTGTAATTAGGTAGGTGTTAATCCCTCAAAAGGGCACCTCCTAAGAATCACGTTTGTTTGGTCAATTGACGAGTCAACGTAATATTTATTTAAAAAGTCAACGAGTCATTTTTAAAATAAATTGCGATATGAGTGTAGAAGCATTCTAAAATATGTTTTATCACTTAAACAACTTGGTAATAATTATTAGAACATGTGTGAACATGTCCGGCTCGTCAATTCCCGTTTTAGGGTCGGTTCGCAACCGAAAGTCGCGTAGTTTGACTTCTACGTCGACTTTTGGTTATAAACCGAATTAAACTAGTATGCTACAGATTTTAGGTTCCATTATGATCATAATATAATGTAGTATAACTCGTTAAGGTTATATTACACGATCGGTTTAGGAATCTGAGTTTATGCGCATGTTCCGTTATTATGCCGTACTTTGACTATAATGCCCTTTTGTTTAAAAATAAGGTTTTAGATGTAAATGAGCATGTAAATAAGTTATGTACTGATGAGTAAACATGTTTAGAATAGTTTGATGTGTATAATCTGGTCATAAACTGAGTTTACGCATATAATCGTAAACTATGTTTTTAAAAGGACGAAAATGCCCTTTTACATTTAAATGAGTGTTAAACATAAATTCTTGACAAAACTCATCATGTAATGATATGATATTATAATAAAGATTATTTGGGATGCTAAGTCAGATTGTAAACTGAGTTTAACTTCAGTTTCGTATATAATACCGATAAATGACGATAATGCCCTTATGGCACATAAAATGCGTTTTAAGCGTAATAATCAAACCAAACCTTTTGCTTACTGATATGTTATGACAAATAAAATATTTTAACTATTCAAAACTGGTCATAACATCAGATTTCATAAACCTTCACATAAAACGTCATTTAACGACATTAACGCTGGTTAGGCGCGTAGTATGGTTTTAAACCATACGTATGAACCAAGACTTATTACCTACTGATTATATAAACCATTTTAAATGTTTTTACAGTAGGTATAAGTCACGAACTCAGAATCCCAATTAAAGTCTCAAAACTATGTGTGAAATGACCAAAATGCCACTACGGTGCATAGTTTGGTCTTAATGCATAAACCACACATAGATCTGACATCCTACTGATATGATTGTAGGATCGTATTGACGATCAAGTGAGTCAATCTGAGTGAAAACACCACTGTTTATAAGGCAGAATCACATAAACAGCTTGAATCAAAGAGAAATGAGTAGAAAAGCACTGAAAGACGCTTTAAACACTGGTTCTCATATAAATCTGACACGAAAATTCGGCAGCAGTTCAGTACACCAATCTCCAGAACTATGAGATTGTTACAAATGAGAAGCTATAACACCCTATATATAGTCATCACCTCTCGCTTGAAACATGAACAATACTGTTCAAGCGAACTCAACAAAAACATGTTTGCTTGAAATATGCATTTGACTTTTTCAAGCGAACTCACAATAAACAATATAAAGATTCTTATTTCTTGCACTGTTTCGTGTTTTGTGAGTTTTTGAATTCATGTGATGCAAGAGATGATGTCACTGTTATGATGTCATCATTTAATATGATGACATCATTCTTGTTCAGTTCTGGAACATAACCAAGACCCGATATAAGACGAAGTCAACAGACAAATGCACTAACAGTCTCCCCCTTGGATGTTGACGGAGTCTTTAGTACGAGACGTTAGTATGTCAAACCTTCAGTCTTAATCAGTCTTCACACTCTCTCTTCAATCACCCTATTGCTAACAGACTCCCCCTTACTTTGTTCCGGGATCGTAATCTGATATAGCACTCTCTATCTTCTCAGCATTAGCAGCTTTCACAGATTCAGGACCATCTCCTGGCTCTCCGTAGCAACAAGATCAGGAACCTGGCTTTTACGTCTACAGACTCCCCCTTTCGACAATCTGGGATCGCAGTCTGGAATTCACTAGCTGCATACCTGCTTATACTCCAACCAACAGTAAGATTTGACTTTATGCTTACCTCTTGAATTTAAAATGATTAAATTTGTTTCAAATTAATGAGCCATTTATCCATTTCAAAAACAATTCTCATTTCCAACAAACTTTCCAAACTTCTGTTCTTCCTGTTTAGCACTCAGAATTTTGAATATCAGCTCTCTAACATCAGTTGTCGAAAAACTTTTTGGCTTTTTCAAAAATTTATGCTAAAACACACTAAAATCTTTTTGGATTTTTGTTTTTTAATAAAATGCAGTAAAGAAATATATACAGACAATATTTTTGTGAGTTTGTATAAGAAGATCATATCAGTTTATGAGACATATCATCAACACCGTTAAGCTTTAAACATTTTACGTTCTAAACGATTCACGTAGATTGACGATATTGTTGTCCACTTAAACTCAATCTAAAAAACTTTTGAAATGCTTACCGATACGTTAGGATATATTAATTTTGCACTAAGTTCTTATGGACCCCACGATCTCAGCATATCCCCTCATCATGCAATACACTAACTCAAGTAATGCCTTTAAACTTTCATCAACTGTGATAAGTGCAAAAACAAAGCAGAATGTTTAAACATTAACAATCAGGTCGATACTTCCGTATACGTAGAGAAAGTCCAATGTTTAAACAAAATAAGAAAAATAAAATAAGTTGAAGTTGTTTAGGCTTTAACCACTAGGTCGATACTCCCGTATACGTAGAGGTGAACCAAAGCTTAAACGAAACACCAAAGAAAATAAAGCAGAACGTTTAGGCAATAACATCCAGGTCGATACTCACGTATACGCAGAGGATGTCCAATTCTTAAACAAAATAAAGAAATAAAACAAGTTTAAATCTTTGCAAAAAGAAATGCACAATCACAGAGACTTTTTAGCAAAGTTGTGAAAGTTCACAGACTTAACCAGTTTTATGTCTTTCGACAATCAGTGATTACTGAGTAGGCACACAATCAAGAAGGACAAAACTAAGTACTATGCTTTCAACCATGTTTCCCACTAGAACTAGGCTTTTTCATTTAAGTTTGTATCGGTATCGCAAATCTACTAGTCTAGCTGAGCCTATCGTCACATCTTTAGTGAGACCGTTTATCACATTTTATCTTTCCATTTCTTGAGCATGCTGTGACAGTCCAACTGATCTACTATCATTTCCTCTTTTTTCACAACAAAACTCATTTTGAATTTTCAAATGTTTTTGGCATTTTTCAAATTTTCTAATTTTTTTTAAAAATTTTTCTCCCCCTAAAATCAAAATATGTTTCAATTTTGATTTTCTGGGAAAATTTGAAAACAATAAACTGTACAAATAAAATGACAAACTGATGAGAATAGCCTCAATTCGCCATCCACTTGGCTTAAACAATCAGAACTCCCCCTGACAACAAACTATTTTCCCATTATGATTTCAAAACACTTAAGTTTGTTTTAATCAAAATGTTTTTCGGAAAATTAGTTTTGTGTGTCGTTTCACAAACATGGGGTTTAATTCATCACACTGTTTTCAACTTCTTGTAGGTTTATCACAAATACAGTTTCCAATATTCATACCATTTGTAAGATAGTTAAATCAAGTACAACTTAATGTCCTTGATTAACCACTTGTAAGTCGAAATATCACAGTTACCAACCTTTGAATTTCTGAAGAAAGATGCCGATTTCTACTCCCCAATTACCAACCTGGGAGTTCCGGCAAGTCAGGATTTTAAGCCAAGAATGTAGGCACCCAAGCCTGACCAGCCTTGGGTGTGACCTTTTCAATTACACTCGGGGTTTGATCATTCCTTTTTGCTTCATAAAATTCTTTTACCCCTTTTACCTTTCCCTCAACCATCTTTCTAAACATTATTTTCACTTTAGAGTTAAAAGCTTTTTCAACATCAAAATCTTTCTTTTCAGAAAAGAATTGATTTGAAATCTCAACTTTGTCGACTTTTTGTTTAAAATTTTCAGCTCGCAAAGGTGGAAAGTTTGCGTCATCCATTGGCGGAACTGAATTTTCACTTTTGAGCTCAACTTGTGGCTTCTCTGATTTTGACGAATCAGAATCATCGCCAACACGTAGCACCTTTGTTTCCGAAGAAACAAATTCATCCCTAGGAAGTGAAAATCTCACTTTCTTTGATTTGTTAATCGTTTGATTAACCACTTTTTCTTTCTTTACTCTCTCTTTTGTCCTCAGATTTATATCTGATGAATTCGTTTTACTTGACTGATCATTCTTTGGAGAGCAAAATGATTTATCAGAACTGTTATCTGATTTTCTGGTTGTGTCCGAGGACAAAATCCTTTCGAGATACTCTCGTGCTTTCTTTCTTTTCTTTCTCAGTCGGTCTTTCTGCCCTTGTGAAAGCTTCACTTTTTGTTCTTTCACCTTCTGTTCTTTGGGCTTTTCTTCGACCTTGACTGATTTCTTCATCTTTTTCTAAGATTCAGCCCTCGATCTTTCCATTGATCTCATTGGGCAAATCCCATGATTCTGCGCTAAAGGGGTCGATGCTGGACTGCATTGAACCATATCAAACTTTTCAAGCACGTCCTTTACATACTTTGTTTGATGAATGAAGATTCCATCGGGCATTTGTTCCACCTGCAGCCCGAGGAAAAACTTCATCTCCCCCATAGAACTCATCTCGAACTTCTTTTTCATCACCAACTCAAATTCTTTACACAAGTCGTCGTTTGTTGAACCAAAAATGATATCATCGACGTAGATCTGCACGATTAAGAGGTGACCTGCAGCTTCCTTTGTGAAGAGAGTGCTATCAACTGTCCTTCTGATGAACCCGTTGGCCAACATATATTGGGAAAACGTCTCATACCAGGCTCTCGGGGCCAGGTGCAATCCGTAGAGAGCTTTATCCAGAAGATACACTTTGTTCTTGTGATGTGGATCAGTGAAACCCGGAGGTTGTCCTACATACACTTCTTCCTTTATCTTTCCATACAGAAATGCAGACTTCACATCAAGCTGGTATACTTTGAATCCTCTCCACGACGCGAACGCCAGAAAAATCCTTATAGCCTCAAGTCTAGCAACAGGCGCATAAACCTCCTCATAATCAATGCCTTCTTGCTGACTGAATCCTTGTACAACCAGTCTTGCTTTGTTTCGAACAACGACACCTCGATCATCTCTTTTGCATTTGAAAACCCACTTTGTCTTGATCAACTTTTGGTTTTCGGGTAGATCGACCAATCTCCAAACGCCCAACTTTTCAAACTGCTGCAGTTCCTCTTGCATTGCAATTACCCAGCTGTCTTCTGTCAAAGCTTCCTTGTAGGTTATGGGCTCTATCTACGATATAAAAAATTTAAGTGAGAAATCTTTTTGTAAAGGAGCAACCGATGTATAAAAACAAGTAAGAGCACGGTTGATTTGATCTCTTGTCTTAACACCGCTCTGAAGATCTCCTATAATCTGTTCTGAAGGATGATAAAAGAGTGTTTGTGGCATAATGGTGTCAGGCACACCAACTTCCGATTGCTGAAATGATATATCAAGATCACTGGTGTGATCCTCAGCTTCAGTTGAGGCAACATTTGGATCCTCATCAAATATCAGAGCGTTCTCCGAATCTGAGTCATCGGACTGATCAAATTCTACTGGGTCGTCATGAGTTGTTCCACTAGGACCTGCCTCATGATCATTTGCACCAGTTGTAGGAGCATTTGTATCCACATCTGGTTGAGAAACCACCAATGGTCTAGGCACCTGATCTTGAAAAGATGATTGCTGTTGTTGGTACAAGTAAATAAGTTCCTCTTCACTCGGCTCCGTAGGTAGTTGGAACGACTCCCAGAGTTTATCATAATCAAACAAAAATCTGTTTCCGAGAAGTTGAGGTGACGCCGTGTGTTTCTGACAATCCACATGATGAACTTCAATTACCTTCTTCAAATATGGAACGAACACTCTTTTTAAGGGACTCGCGTATCCCACAAAGAAACCTTCATTACTCTTCGCGCCAATCTTTCCATCTTGATCTATGAAGGTACACGGTGATCCGAACGGCTCTAGAAACTTTAGATTAGGCTTATATCTATGAAGAAGTTCAAAGCACGTCTTTTTGTATTTCTTCACAGTAAGCACTCGATTCAAAGTATAGCAAGCCGCTGCCACAGCTTCACTCCAGAAATAGATCGGTAGTTTTGAATCAGCCAACATGGTTCGAGCAGTTTCAATAAGAGTACGGTTCTTTCTTTCAGCTACACCATTCTGCTGTGGAGTGTATGGTGCACTGAATTCATGAAGAATTCCCTTTTCGTTACAGAACTCGAGCATGCGGTTATTCTTGAACTCCGTTCCATTATCACTTCGGATTCTTCGGATTGGTACCTTGTACAATGTCTCCATCTTTTTTAACAGAATCATCAGTGACTCAAACGTCTGATCCTTTCTTTCCATGCACACTACCCACGAAAACCTCGTATAATCATCAATGACTACCAAGCAATACAAATCACCACTGATACTTTTTACATTGACCGGCCCAAAGAGATCCATGTGGAGTCTCTCAAGCGGTACTCTGATTGAATTCAGCAACTTTTGTGGGTGTGACTTCCTGGTCTGCTTTCCTTTCTTGCAAGCTACACACTCATCATTCAAATGAAAGTTTCTCAAATTTACACCTTCAACTAAATCATTTGATACAAGAAAAATCATTTTTCTAATATGAATATGGCCCATCTTTCGATGCCACATTATCGAATCCTTTTCAGTAGCTTTGGTTTTTGACACAAAACATTGTTTTTGATAATCTGTTGTTATTGCGACACTCATATCAAGAATGTACAAATCATTTACACGTGGAGCTCGCAACAACACCATTTCTTCCGGAATTTTGAAACCAGGTTTTAAGACAAGACATTCATTTTTAGTGAAATGTACGGTAAAAGAATTATCACAAATTTGTGAAATACTGAGTAAATTGTTTTCCAATTCAATTATGTAGTTAACTTTCTCGAATGAAATTACTCCATTTGTTAATGTTCCTTGACCGACAATCCTTCCTCCTTGGTTTCCTGCAAAACCCACGTAACCTCCGTTGATTGATTTAACGTCGTAAAGCAATGCTAGCATCCCTGTCATATGTCTTGAGGCCCCGCTGTCCATTATCCATTTTGAAATTATAGACTTGGGCAGCCCCTGCAAACATTATAGCAACTCATTCAAACAATGATATCCATGGCTTCTTAACTGTTCAGACACTTCCAAACACTATATCACATTTCTCATCAATCTTTGGAAAGTTAAACGTGACATTCGGAACATCAGTTTTTACTTTTGGTTTTACTTCATTTGTGATCGGGGGAAATTCTGCAAGAAACTTATCAAGCTCAAATTCAAATTCATGATTATCATTAGCAACCACTTTTGATTCATAAAATTCCTTTACCCCTTGAACTTTTATGTCAACCATTTTTCCAAAAATATTTAGAACATTGGGATTAAAGACTTTTGAATCAAACTTTAACTCATTCTCCATTTTCTTCACCTCAACTGATTGTTTTGGTTTAACCACCCATGATTGAGTTTCAAAATTTTTTGTTTTCGGATAAATCTTTGAAGTCTTTTGTGACTTTGAAGATTCGTCAATTTCGAATGTCGATTTCGGATTATCTTCCGACTTCAATGATTCACCTCTTTTCAAGATGCGGATTGGTGAAACCATTTGTTTTTTGCCCTTTTTTGTCAACTGGTGACTTATGTTGAGGTTTTTGAACAACAGGTTTTTCGAAAACTTTCTTGCATTGTTTTGCCATGTGCCCGATTTCATTGCAGCGATAACACACTCTTTTGTCATACTCGACAAAAGTTGACTTGAACGACTCTTCTTTCAGTTTCTTAGCCGCATTGAAATCGTCAACGGCTTTTTGACTAAAAATGTATTCCTTCTCATCATCCACACTTGGTCCAACAACAAAGATATCATTCATTTTATCCTTTGGCTTGACAACCTTTTTAGCCATCTTTTTCTCGAAACCAATTCCTTTGTTTTCTTCCCACTGGTTTTTGCCTGACTTGTTAGAATGTGACGTAATAAATGACTTTTTCGGTTTCGAAAAGAATTCTTTGTTGTTTACTTCAACAATATCAATTTCAACCAGTTTGAAAACCTTTTCAACATTTTCAATTTTTGCATTCTGAAGCGGATACTCGAAATCAGAATAAAGTTTGTCAGTTCCAATCATAGTGTAAACCACCACGATCGGATCATCATTCGTACTCTTGTCTGATTTCGGTATAAAACAATCTAAAAAATTACTCTCGTCTTCAGAATCAGTAACAGACTTCTCAGAGTGAGATTTCATAACTTCAACCTCAGAGTTATCACTCTCTTCATCTAACACCTGATCGACAACAGTCTTGATGACCTGTGACTCGTTGTCCGTGTCAGATGCAGAGAATGTAACATCAATGCTCTCTGGCAATTCATCCTCAATTGTTTTCAACTTGAGATTCAATGCAGATTCCACCCCATCTGGATATTTTTGAGTATAATGATTCCACATTGGGGGTGGAACACTGTTAAAGACCGGTGCAGCATTGAGCTGTTGTGGAACAATTTGTTCAAGAACATAGGACGATGCAACATAGCTCATTAATTTCTTATCGATTCGCTCATTTTCAATTTTAGTCAATTCCAATTCTTTCTTTAATGATGCGATTGTGTCAATATGAAAATTAACTTCCACTTGTTTATCAAAAAGTGTTGCTTTTGCTAGTTTTGTGGCTTTATCATTTTCAACACTTTCCTTTTAAATCATTTTAACTGATCTGGCTACTGTATCATATGCTTCTTTGACTTGTCCTAGATCAAATTTTAACATGTCAGCATGTTGTTTCAATTCCTGAAACTTAGTGTCTTTTTCAAGACACTCCATGCACGATTGTAAACACTTTTGGCATGGAGTTTCAGACATTGAATCTACTTTCTCAACAATTTCTGCTTCATGAGCAGTTTTCACTTCCTGTTTACCGACATCTTTGGACTCTGACTCAGACACTTTCTTAGTTTTGGTCTCCTCAATTCCCGACTCCTTATCCGACACCTTTTGAACTGACTCGGTACCGACAGACTCGGGTTTCACAAGTTCTGTGTCTACCTCTCTCAGTTTCGCCATGAGAGCCTTGTCAGCAATTTCTTTCAAAGTGTCTTCGGTTATTTCCTTTGTCACATCGATCATTTCTTCAACAAATTCTTTCTTCTCCTCATATCTTGGACACAATCCAGTCGTCGGTTCTTCAAAGAAACCTGCAAAAGATTCAAAGATTTTAGGAGGCATGATAGATCTCAAAGAACTGGCTAATACCTCCTGCTCAGATTAAGAAACATCTAACTCCTCAATGTCAACCACATTATTCATAGAAACATCTTCAACATCCACTTCAGATTCAACAACACTTTCGGTCACTTCAACTATCTTAGCCATCATAGCCTGTCCATCACTTCCAGGGATGTATTTATCCCAACTGAATCCCTCAGCAACTTTCTCGTCATCCTGATTCACTATGAGAGCTTTCTCTGGTTTGTTCTTGATTTGTGGTCTTTGAACTACAGGTTGCTAATTTGGTCGGTGATAGATTGCCTGCTTATAATAATCATTCGTGAACGGATTTTGATGATTATTTACTTCTCGGTTCGGACATTCTCTTTTGAAATGGCCTCTTTCTTTGCACTTGAAGCAAGTTACTTTAGACTTGTCGAAACCTAGCTTCTGATCAGGTCCAGAAAGGCTGTTTCTGCCAGTGATTTCCATAAAGCGTTGTGCTCTCCTCACAAGACTAGCCATCCCCCACTTAATATCTATTAACTCAAGCTCCTCCGGGTCAATCTGATCGTAATCTTCTTTGGTCATGTCCGGATTCCCGATCTTACCCGCTACCAGAGACTCATACGACTCTAACTCGGAAGCCAACAATACAATATGCTGTGTCGCAGCTGATTCAGTAAATTCATTCCCATTTTTAATATTGACTGCGATGTTGCATTGGATCCCAGAAACATAAGCCTGATTGTTTGAGCTGGTCGAGCTTTGAGATGAAGTCTGTTCAGGAGCTTTGAGGTTTGGCTCGTAGCTGGCAAATGGTGAAGGCTTGTTTGTTTGTGGAGTATTTGATGAAACACTTGAAGATGTGTCAGCACTGAAACCAGTTTGTATCTTTGGACTCTGATTTGTTGTAACTGGAGTACTGCCTCTGTAGTACAAAGATACATCTTGTTGAACATTTATTGAGTTCATCTTTCTAATTTTTAGCAACTCCAACTCTTGAGCTTCAATCTTTTCTATGAATGCAATAAGATTTAGTCTCCCAAAATCTGAATTGTTTTTCAACATCATCAGATACGTGCCCCACTCTTCATATGGTAACGCATCACACAACTTATCAATCAATTCTTCATTGTTCTTTTCAATTTCTAATCTCTTCATTTCAAGTACTAAATGGCAATATCTATCGAGCAGTTGCTTTGTTGATTCACCCTTCATGCTGGTAAAAATATCAAACTCCATCTTTAATAAAGCCTTTTTATTCTTGACCATTGACACACTACCTTGAAACTTCAATTTCAATGCATCCCACATAGATTGAGCATTATCTTCACGTTGTAATAACACTAAAATGTCTTCTTTGATAGCCTGCTGAAGAATACTAATAATCTTTTTCTCGGCTTTGAAATCATTTTGTTCTGATTCTGTGAAACTTCCTATACCCTTTGGATAATTTCTCCCATCAACTGGTGGAACATACTTTGTTTCTATTTTCATCCAGCATTCGAAATGGTTAGCCTGAACCCAGTTCTTAAATCTATTTGACCATCCTGAGTATTCATCTATGTTCATAAGCTTGGGAGGCTTTTGCATCATTCCCAATTCATTCTCCATGTTGACGTTTTGCATAAGACTACCCGAGGTTTGTCCTGCTACCATACCACTGCCGGCGAAGAAGTTGTAAAAATCTTGGTTTTCCATTTTTAGAACTTTACCGAATAGATTTTAAGTTTTTCAAACACACACTTTTCACAAACTCAGACAATCGAACAATAACTCGAACACAATGGACTTTTGAGAAATCAGCAACACTCAAGTGAAATGATTTTCAAGTTGAAAATAGTTTTCAAGCGAAAGCAACCTCAAGCGAAAACCCAGAGGTTTTCAAGCGAAACAACAAGTGATCTCAAGCGAAAGGCACAAATCAAGCGAAAAGGATTCTTTCGCTTGAAATAATCACAAACTTTCAAGCGAAACACAAGTAACTCAAGCGAAAGAGTGTGTCTCGCTTCAAACTGCCATGTTTTTCAAGCGAAATGATAAAAGTTCAAGCGAGAGACTCGAATTTCAAATGATAGAGTACAGTACGGTCAAGCGAAACCCAGTTTTAAGCCATTTTTTTTACCACTTTTAAGTAGAATTTTAAGCTGATACTCTCAAGGGTTTGTTAAAACTTAGTTACGCACACAATGTTCAAAAATCAGTCCATTTTGTCCGTGTAAAAGTCCAGAAATCGGAATTTGTGTAGAAAAAGACTTTGATTCAGGTATTTTTACTCATGACTGGCTCTGATACCAAATGTAGGATCGTATTGACGATCAAGTGAGTCAATCTGAGTGAAAACACCACTGTTTATAAGGCGGAATCAAATAAACAGCTTGAATCAAAGAGAAATGAGTAGAAAAGCACTGAAAGACACTTTAAACACTGGTTCTCATATAAATCTGACACGAAAATTCGACAACAGTTCATTACACCAATCTCCAGAACTATGAGACTATTACAAATGAGAAGCTATAACACCCTATATATAGTCATGACCTCTTGCTTGAAACATGAACAATACTGTTCAAGCGAACTCAACAAAAACAGTTTTGCTTGAAATATACATTTGACTTTTTCAAGCGAACTCACAATAAACAATATAAAGATTCTTATTTCTTGCACTGTTTCGTGTTTTGTGAGTTGTTGAATTCATGTGATGCAAGAGATGATGTCACTGTTATGATGTCATCATTTAATATGATGGCATCATTCTTGTTCAGTTATGGAACGTAACCAAGACTCGATATAAGACGAAGTCAACAGACAAATGCACTAACAATGATATCAAAATCTAATCACTTTTACAAAATGTTTATGACCATGACATCAGTTTACTCGCAAGCTCCTTTTATAAATTGTAAAATTACCAAAACGCCCTTATGAGGCATAGTTTGATTTTAAAACCTTAACGGGCATACAAGTTGATATCCTACTGATATTATAAATTGTTTAAAGTGTATTGGCATATGGAACTTGTTCATGACTCATCAGGTTACCCGTTATCGCCTATACGCGTACGGTTAGACTTACGTAACTAGTTTACATAAGTTTACCAAAAAGGGTTTAACCTTATCGTTTGATCTTAAAATCCAGAATGTACATTGTTTACCCATATTATACAAGTCCTAGTACTTGTTGGGTTTAAACCACATTCTATTCGGTATACGCTTTATCTAGCGAACCTATTCTTAAGTACCGGGTCATGTCTAAAGGAACTACCTTTGACCTGTATACATTTGTTGGGATTGAACCCTATCAGAGGAATAGATAATTAAAGCCAAAACTGGATCAGAGCAGTGGATCCAGAATAAGCAGATGTTTGCATACAAATCTCTCCCCTTGAAAGTGGTTTCATATCTGCTGACCTCCTATCTGCTGGTCTTACTAAGTGCTGACCTACAACTGCTGCCTTGCATCTACTGCCCAATGTCAAAGACTGATGGAAGACCAAAGCTCTGTTGATTCAATCTACTGCCTTGAGTCTAGTACTGATGATCCGGACAAGCACTGCTGGGTTCACAGCAGTGGAAGGATGCAGCAGCTGTTTAAGTGTCTTTTATGTAATGAATTGTAATAGCAGTAGTTAGTACATCAGTAGTTGTATAGATCAGAGGTTAGAGTTTGTTAGGAGGTTAGATGTCACTTTCATGGTGACGTCAGCTAAAGATGCTCAGTGGTTTGCTAGTGCCTATAAATAGTTCAGTACTTTGTACTGTTCTATTAGCTCTTGCAATACCGTCTTCTTTGCACGAACAAACGTTGAGCTCTGACTGAGGGGGAGTTTGTATTCAAGCATTACTTGTAATCATTGTTGAAAGTTAATTCAATCATTCAGTTCCTTGTTGAAAATGTCTTGATCAAAGCAACACTCTCGTTTGATTGTATGCAAAGTTTGTTTTCATATTAATTCCGTTGCACAACTCTTTCATTTCCATCTTAATCTCAAACGTAAAATACAATCAGAAACAAACTCAGATCCAACAATTGGTATCAGACCTTGGACAGTCAAATTTGATTTAACAATCAATTTGACATAAAAAGTTCGGCTCATAATAGTTGATACTGATCGTTTATTCGTCCGTTGAAAAATAGAGCAAGGATTAATCACCATTAAAGTTGATTTCTCAGTGTCTGTAAAACAACAAGAATGACGTCACAATCTCAAGATGATAAAAACAACATCGGCTCACTTTTTAAACCACCTATGCTAAAAAGAAATGAGTACAACATCTGGCAGAGGAGGATGGGTCACATCCTTGCTCAACAAAGCACAGGTTGTTGGAGGTCTGTCATTTATGGTCCCCATGTTCCGTCAATGCCAAGCGCTGAAGATGCTAAAAAGTTCGTTCCAAAACTAGTTGAAAATTATACCGAAACCGACTTTCAAAAGATCGAACTAGATGCTAAAGCGTTTAGCATCATAGCATCAGCGCTGCCCAATGAGATATATGCTGGACTGTTACACTGTAATAGTGCTAAAGAGTTATGGGACGCACTTAAGGAACAGTTTGGGGGAACCAAAGAAGTCATAGAAAACAATAGGGAAATCCTGAACCAACAGTATGAAACATTTTGTTACGTTAAAGGTGAATCACTAACGCAACAATTTGAGCGTTTCAGTTGTCTCATCAGTGAACTGAGGCTTGTTAACACCACTTTTACAAACTCAACTCAAAATAGCAGGTTCCTCAGATCACTGCCAGAAAAATGGGACACCATAGCTTTTGTCACCCGAAACTCACCTGAGTTCAAGGATCTGACCTTGACCCAACTCCATGGTCGACTCCTGACCTACGAAAGGGAGTTGAACCAGAAAAGGAGGTTACAAGAGTCAGGAAAAGTTACTGATGATTACACTTTCGGTAATACTGCTCTTCTGGGTCAAGAAGAATCTGGGAGCAGTGGTAAGGATCAGGGTTATGATCACTTCATTGACATAACTGCTGGTGCAAATTTTAACAACCCTGATCCTCACTCTGCTAGTTATGCATTCACTGCAAACGAAAACCAGATGTCAGATAATTTAAGCTTTGAACTAAATGATTTGCAACATTTTGATCCCACTGACTTAGAGGAAATGGACATCCTGCACCAACTGGCTTTGCTAAGTGTTAGAACTAGCAAATTTTACAAAAGAACAGGGCGAAAATTCCCAGGTTTGCATGGGAATCTAAGGGTTGGGTTGGATAAATCGAAAATCAAGTGCTACAAGTGTAATAGGTTGGGACATTTCGCTAGGGAATGTAGGAGTCAAACTACTGGTCCCATAATTACTCATCCTAGCTCAAATCCTAGACCTCAAAACCAAAGCACTGTGCACTATGCCCAGTATGCCCCAGCAGCTCAAGTGAACACTGCTCACTATGCTGCTGCCCCTGTGCCAGTGCATTATGTCCAAACTACTGTTCCACAGATCCAATATGTTCAAACCCCTGTTCCCCAGGCACAGGTGCAGCCTGCACCTCAAACCACTGCTCCAACAGCAGTACAACCAGATCAACAAAGTTTTTTCACTCAAGGGTTTGTTGACTGGAGCAGTATGCCTGAAGACCTTAGTGATGAAAATTTTGCACTCTATGCTTCAAATGATTCTTCTCATAATGAATTTTGTTTGATGGCATTAGAGTCAATACAGGAGGGGGTTGAAACTGAGGAGGAACAGCTGAGTATTGAAACAGTGGATAAGGTGACTGAAGCAGTGGTTACTGCAGAGGCTGGTGAACTACTGTTGGGAGAAAATTCAGGTACCCTAATTGAACCAATGACAGATCCATGGTCCGAAGAGGACAAAGAAGAAGAGAAGGAAGAAAAGGCTGGTGAAAAGAAGGTGAAAGCTGATGATGAGGAAGATCATCAATGTGATTGTGCAATGATGGCAGCTACCAAGGTATCTCCTCAAGTTCTTGAAAAACTGTGTTCTGACAATTGCATAATTGCTTTTGCTAACATCAAAGAGGTGAATGAAAACCTTCGGGATAAAATCTTGACTGATGAGGTTAAATTTGAAAAGTCTTTAAAAGAACTTAAAAACAAATTGACTGAAAAGGAAAAAGAGATCAGCTGTCTAAAAGAAGAGCAAAGCATAACCAAAACCCAACTTCAAACTATGGTAGAAAAATACCAAGTTTGCAAAAAGGAGTTGGAATCCACCCAGATTACTTGTGAAAGATGGGTGGAATCCAGCAGAGGATATGAGGTGATGCTTGCTAAACAGATTGAAAGTAATGTGAAATTTGGGGTTGGGTATAGAAAATATGATGATGAATGCATTACTTGTGAAAAATCTGTTCAAAACACTGTTGAAAACACTGATGTAACCACTGAGTTCATCCCCACAAACAAGTATGGCCAAGAAGTGAAAATCACTGACAAACTTGGTAACAAAATCACACTTGGCAGAACAAGGAGTTCCTCTACTTTTGAAGAACTTGAAAAATATCAGTTTAAACCCACTTGGTCTGACGAGTGTGATATTCTTGAAAATTTCAAGCCAATGGACTTTACATCAACTGATGGTGTTAAAGCTCCAAAAGCTAAAGTCATACCTCTCAAGGACATCCCAGCAGTGGTTAAAACCTCTGCTGCAAAGGAGTCTGAAAAGAGAAAGAAGAAAGAAAAAATTGATAACTTGTTTTGTGAATTCTGTGAGAAAAGGAATCATCTAACAAAAGATTGTTTCCACTTGAAAGCTTATGATTTAAACAGAACAAGTGTCATTGTTCCCGCAGACAGTTGCATTGTTTGTGGTAAAAGAAACCACAAAACTCAAGCATGTGTGTATCTCAAAAACTTTGATGTGAAAAAGAATGAGTACATGGCTAAAACATCCTTGAGTCCATCATCATCATCATCTGTCAAGTTCACCAAGAAACAACCACTGTTTGTGCCAGTTCAAACAGCTGTCACAAAACAGCTGAACCAAATATCTGTCAAAAGAGATGTTCAGGTTACTGATGCACCCCCTGCTAATCAATTCAGGAAGGGCAAGGAAAAACAGTCTTACCAAAGGATTCCACACGTTTATGAGGCCTACAAAAGGCCCTCTCAACCCAGAGTGAACAGGCATCCTTTTGGTTACCAGCAGGTGATTGGTCAGGACCCACAACAGTGGTTAGAGAAACACTGTCCTAAAACAGTCCAAACCCCTGACCTAACCACTGTCCATCACTCTGCATCCATCCCAGACACTGTTGAGACCCCATCCAAAGCCTTGTTGGCTTTGGAGACCTTAATGAACTAATCCTTTTACTTCATGTGCAGGGAGCTTCTGCATGCTTTGATAGTCTTTGGTATGTAGATAGTGGAGGCTCCAGGCACATGACAGGATGTAAAGCCCTCCTCAAAGACTTTAAAATCCATGGAGGGGTGATATATCCTTTGGAAATAATAGTAAAGGGAAGGTTCTGGGGTCTGGTACAGTTCAATCTGGAAATGTAAAATTTGAAAATGTCAATCTAATAGACAATCTAAAATTCAACCTTCTGAGTGTGTCCCAAATGAGTGACAAGGGATTTGGGTCATTCTTCACAAAAGACTGTTGTAGGATTATTGGACCAGAAATGGTCAAAAAGATTGAAGTAATAATCAAAACTGGTCAAACTAAACTTGTTGCTCAAAGAAGTGGCAATGTTTATGTTGTTGACATGTCAAAAGAGTGTCCCAGAGCTGATGCCTGTCTGTTCTCAGCTGCCTCTAACAAAGAGACAGAACATTGGCACAGAAGGCTGGGGCACACAAATCTTAAGACAATCACAGAAATTTCAAAAAATGGTTTGGTGAGAGGCCTACCACAAAAATTGTTTTCATGTCCTGAACATTGCATTTCCTGTTTAAAAGGAAAACAGCATAAAAGTTCTTTTAAGTCCATTGAAGAGTCCAAAACAACTCAGTGTTTGCAGATGCTACACATGGATTTATTTGGCCCAGTTCAAGTCATGAGCCTCAAAAAGAAAAGATATTGTTTGGTTATTGTTGATGACTTTTCTAGGTTTACATGGACTTTCTTTTTACACTCAAAAGATGAGACTGCAGGCATTTTGCAAGACTTTGTAACACAGGTTGAAAAGCAATTTGACCTTCCAGTGAAAAGCTTTAGGAGTGACAATGGCACAGAATTTAAAAATAAAGAGTTGGATGCCTTCTGTGTGAAGAAAGGGATTGTAAGGCAGTACAGCATCCCTAGAACACCAGAGCAAAATGGGGTAGTTGAAAGAAAGAACAGAACTTTGATTGAGGCTGCCAGAACCATGCTTGCTGATTCAGGTTTGCCATTAACTTTTTGGGCAGAGGCAGTAAATACTGCTTGCTATGTCCAGAACAGAGTTTTAATAAACCCCAGGCACAAAAAGATTGCTTATGAAATTCTGTATAAAATCAAACCACTGATCTCATATTTCAAGGTGTTTGGCTGCCCATGCTTTATTTTGAACTTAAAAGATTCCATTTCAAAATTTGCAGCCAAAATTGATTGTGGTTATCATTTGGGATACTCAACCACTACCAAGGCCTACAAAGTGTTCAATACATGGACCAAGGCAGTGGAGGAGACTTTGAATGTAAAGTTCAATGAACTTTCATCAATGAAAATCCCAGCAAACCCTGCAGATCTGTTTGATCTTGAAAAATTTACTTTTGAAAATACTGCTGTCAAGACTAACAGTGCAGGTCCATCAGAGGATACAACACCAGACTATGGGTATGAAATCATCATCCCTCAAAGGTCTGCCACAAAGGGAAAAGCACCAACTGTTCAAAACAGTTGTCAAAGCTCAACCACTGCTACCTCAACAGTTGTTGACCAAAGTAGCCCATCAACCACTGCTTCCACATCCTCAAACACTGCTGACAAAAGTCCTCAAACAGTGGATAAAAGTCAGCAGTTGTCCATTTCAGTACCTCCTATTCCACCACCTTTTGAAGCCACTGCTGGATCATCAAAGTCCCCAGCAGTGGTTAGCTCAGATGATACACATTTGCAGCCTTCACCAACCAATGCCATCATACCATACCAAGGAGATTTAATCTTCTTGAGATCTCATCCACCTGATCAAATTATTGGCAACATAAATGAAGGGGTGCTCACAAGAAGCCAAACCCAAAACATTTGTCTTTTTGCTGGTTTTCTATCACTCCATCAGCCAGTCAAGTACCAAGAGGCACTGAAAGACAACAGCTGGGTAGAAGCCATGCAAGAGGAGCTCCAACAGTTTAAAAGACAACAAGTATGGGAGCTTGTACCACTGCCAGAAGAGGTTAGTCCCATTGGCACAAAGTGGGTCTTCAAGAACAAAACTGATGAAAGGGGTATTGTTGTCAAGAATAAAGCCAGGCTTGTGGTTCAAGGTTACAGACAGGAAGAGGGGATTGATTATGATGAAACATTTGCCCCTGTTGCAAGATTGGAAGCCATTAGACTGTTCCTGGCCTTTGCTGTCAACCACAATATGAAGGTGTTCCAAATGGATATCAAAAGTGTTTTCCTCTATGGTACAATTCAAGAAGAGGTGTATGTTTGTCAACCTCCAGGTTTTGAGGATCCATTTTATCCAGATCATGTCTACATGCTAAACAATGCCTTGTATGGCTTGAAACAAGCACCAAGGGCCTGGTATGAAACTATTTCCAACTTCCTACTCTCAAATGGTTTCAAAAGAGGTACCATTGATAAAACATTGTTTTTAAAATGGAGAGGGAAGGATTTAATGATTGTCCAGATTTATGTGGATGACATTATTTTTGGAAGCACATGTAACTCAATGTGTGAAGAATTTAGAGAACTCATGACAGCTGAGTTTGAAATGAGTGCAATGGGTGAGCTGCAATGCTTTCTTGGTCTCCAAGTTCAGCAAATGCAAAATGGAACTTTCATTCATCAAAGCAAATATGCTAAAGAACTTTTGACCAAATTTGATATGAATGATTGTAAACCATGCAGCACTCCCATAGCAACAAATAAGCTGGTCATGTCTGATGAAAAAGATGAGCTGATTGACCAAACACTTTATAGAAGCATGATTGGGTCTTTACTGTACCTAACTGCATCTAGACCAGACATCATGTTTGCAACATGTGTCTGTGCAAGAAGTCAATCAGCTCCTAGAAAATCAAATCTCATTGCTGTAAAAAGGATCTTCAGATACATAAAAGGTGCTCCCACACTTGGTATCTGGTATCCAGCTAATGGGAACATCAAGCTTTCAGGTTTTTCAGACAGTGACTTTGCTGGATGTCACACCACAAGGAAGTCCACATCAGGAGGGTGCCAGTTTCTAGGTGATTGCTTAGTTTCATGGCAAAGCAAAAAGCAAGCAGCTGTTTCAACATCCACTGCTGAAGCTGAATACATTGCTGCTGCAAGCTGTACAGCCCAACTCCTGTGGCTTCAAAATCAGTTGCTGGATTTTGGTATCACTGCCTTAAAGACACCACTCATGTTGGACAGCCAGGCAGCAGAAAATATCATCAAAAATCCAGTTTCCCATTCAACCACCAAACACATCGACATTAGACATCACTTTGTGAGGGATTGCTATGAAAAAGGTTTGATTTCTCTGCATCATGTCCCAACTAAAGACCAGCTGGCTGATGTGCTCACAAAAGCACTTGATACAGCCACTTTTGAAAGCTTGGTCTCTAGAATTGGTATGCAAAACATGGAATAACAAGAAAAATCTTGTTTTTCTATGAATAAAAGCATCAAAATGTTTTCAGAAAATCAAAACTCCATCCTTAAAAATAGCTAAAAATGAAATTTTCAATTAAAATCCTTAAAAGTCTGCCATTAACCACTGATTGTTCAAAAGTCTGCTCTACTTCAAAAGTCTGTCCACTGCTGAAAGTCAACCCCTGTTCTCTCATTCCTTTGAAAAACTCTGTTGTTCAAAAGCAGTGTCTTATCCACTGATATGCTATTCACTGATAGTGAAAATCATCCACTGCTTTCATACCACTGCCTTCATCAGTCACTTTCACAAAAGTACTGTCCTTCACTTTCACCAGGGGTTGTCACGTGGGCAGTACATATTGGTCAGACCTTTTGTAACGGCTGCCACCTCAGCATTCACTTTCTTCCCTATAAAATCCCCCATTCACCACCAAAACAGGGCTTTACTGTCGAATTGAATTCTTAAAAAATTTCTTCTCAAAGTAGTTTTTCATCTCATTTCTCCACAAATTTCTTCGATCATCATCTTCAAAATGACAAAATCGAAGTCATCTTCAAAACCCTCAACCAAAACTTCATCGAACACAGCCTCTCAAAAGGCAATTTCCACAGAAATCCCACATAAACCATCTCACAATCTCCTGGGTCTTCTTACAAAACCAGGAACCACCAATGTTTTCGATTTCATCATTGACACCATGGCAAAATCAAAGTACAAAACTTTGTTCACCGTCGATGCACCAATCTATTTGGCGACCCAAAGGGAGTTTTGGAAGAATGCAACCCTTGAAAAACAAGGAGACATTGCAACCATCATACACTCTTCTATAAAGGGTAAAGCTGTCCAAATCACGCCACAATCCATTTCAGAGATCTTTCAACTCGATGATCAAGAAGGTAAAATTTCTTTCACTAAAAACGAGTTGCAAACTGACTTCATTGAAAGAGGGTATGAAGCCACAATGATGAAGAAAATTACCTTAGAAAAAGGTTATTTTCCTTCTGCAACCAGGTTTTTATTTCATACCCTCCTACTATGTGTTTCAAACAAAACCACTTCTTTCAATGAAATCCCTTTAAAGATTCAAAATCTGGGATATGCAATTCTTCAAGGAGAAAATTTTAACTATTCTCGGGAAATTGTTAAAGATTTGGTTAATAATGTTGAAACAAAATCATTCTTACTGTTTCCAAGGTTTTTAAGTTACTATTTTGCAAAGAAATTCAGTAAGGATGATTTAGCTGTAATAAACCAAGGTGATTCCACTCAAATAAACAGTTTAACAACTGAAACTTTTTCAAGAATGTTAGCACCTTGCAAAACACAAGCAGAGGTGCCTGAGCAGATTTTAGCAGTTACAACTGCTCCTCAGGTATCTGCTGCTGAGCCCACTGCTCAAGGTGATCAAAGCAGCAGCACAACTGCTTTGAAACCCACACCTAAAATCTCCAAAAAGACAAAAAGAAAAACTCAAAAACCCCCCAAACCAATCAAACAGGCAACTCTGGAGGATGAGATACCAGAGCAAATGCCTGTGACAACACAAAAGTCACAAGAAACCACTGCTGCTTCTTCCTCACAGTAGTTGGTACAAATATCTCAACCCATAACCAAAACTCCTCCTACTTCTTCACAAAAAGAACAGGTTGTATAAATAGGGTCTCCACATCATGATGCTCTGGAAACACTTATTTCTATCATCCACAGCTCAATACCCGGGGCAAATCCACTTTCTACACCACCCTTCACATCCACCATTCCCACACCAACTAAACTGCTGTTGGATGCAATTGATTTGAACCAGGCATTAACCAGTCCTTCTCAATCACCTATCAATGAGAATATACCTCAACACCTGACTGGGTCTGATGTATCAATCTTTGCTAACCCACCAACACAACCTGAGTAGGTTAGACCCCTTGAGTTACCAGTAACTCTTGGTGGTAGTCCAAGTGAAGCAGCCACTACAACTGTTGAACCCATTGGTTTACAGTTGGACAGTGGTTACATCAATAAGACTTCCTTGGAGGCAATTCCTTTTATAGCACCTCTGCCAACCACCAGTGGATTTATTTATCCTACTGGCAACATCAAAAGGTTGTCAAGTGTTGAAGGAAAAAGACCCCAGTACTAAGAAAAAGGGGCATCAGTGGTTAATGTTTGGAGTATACTCCCTACATCTACCACTGATAAAACCACTGCTAGTGGTAAATCAGATGATCCCATTAACTTGGGTGATGGTTTAAAGTACCAGAAATTGACGGATCGTATTGAAAAGCTTGATAACTCTGTTGCAGAACATAAAGATATGCTACAACAGGTGTTACAAGTTCAAAAGGTACAATCAACTGCTGTTCCATCTCAAGCACCTGCTCCACAATGGGCACCTGCTACAAATGAGCTCTGGAATTTGTTTCAATCTTTTCTCCATCAACAAGCACAATTAGCAAATCAGCAACATGAAAAACATGTCCAACAGCTGAGAAATGCAATGGAGTCAAGGTTCAAGAACACTCAGGCTGATCTAAAGGTTCTCAAAACTCAGATCCTGCACACCACTGGCACTGCTCCTCCAACAGTACTTTTCATTGATCAACTCCCAGACGATAATGCCAAAAAGGGGGAGAAAATTCAGGAGTGGAAGAAGAAAGGAATAGATGATGGTCTCTACATTGAACCTGAAAAGGATGCTATGACCAGAAAAATTCATGTGCCAGATGGTAGTAAAAAGGTTGATGCTACTCAAGAAGCACTTGATGAAGGAGTAGCAAGTGTAAAAAGAGATAGAATGGCAAAGGATGTTTCAAGGTGGAATGAGGAGAAAAGAGCTTTCATGGAGCTGTATGAGCAGGGTTGTTCTGGTTCAAAGGATACTAAAAATCCTAAGACAAAAAGGAAGCCTAAGTCCACCTCATCCAGAATTCCAAAGCATATTCCAAAACCACCATCCAAAAGTCATCAGCATCAAACCTCCATCCAAACAGCTGTTGTAACTCCTGCTGTATCAACTACTGCTGGTACCTCAGTGGTTTCAACATCTGCTCTCTCTTCAACACACACCACCTCAACATACACCACAACCACTATTTTACCACCACTGTCACCATCAAAAACCAAAACACCACCACTTCCACCTGCTGACAAAAAGCAGAAGACAACAGATGTTATAACATCTGATGTAATGACAACAGTGGTTGAAACACCAGTTGTTTCAACAGCTGTTAGTCAATCACAAACCACTGCCATACAATCTACCACCACTGATCCACCCAAAACATCATCTGCTTCTTCTAAAACAAAAAGGAGAAGGATTTATATATCAGATGATGATTCACCTTCACCACCACCAACATCTTCAAATTCCCTATCACTTGTCACTATTCCAAAACCAATACCTCTCTCTTCAGCTCAAATTTTAAAACCACTACCTCCTGCTGGTGTCTCATTTCCTCTAGAACTCATTGCAGTTAGGGAAGAAATAAAATCCTTTTATTATGAGGATGACCCAGCCAAAAGGAGTTTGCCATCAATTGCAAGATATCCCAGGCCCAACAATATTGAAGAATACTTGAAATTCAAGGCCAAACAAGCAGAGGATATTGCAATCAAAAATAGAAAAGGGAAATCTGATAGAGAATTTCAACAAAACTATCAGTTTTTACTCTCACAGGTCAATGCTATGGAGCGTTTTGCTAAAAATGTATGTCAGCAAATTTCAGAAAGGGCAGATGAGTCCTTGAGGAAAGACTACATTGAGAACATCATGACCTACAAGAAATACAAGGGGGAGAAACACATGTACAAGAACTGGACCATTCCTGAGCTTGAAAAAGAAGCAGCCAGGATTCAAGACATGATCAAAAATAAGGTCAAGCAGACTCCTCCTGAAAAATTCAAACAATTTGAAGCTGAGAAGATGTTAGAGTTGAGGAGAATGAAAGAGGAGCTGATTGCAGCTGATTATGGGTCAAAGAACTCTGTGACAAAGTGGGGAGAAGATAGAGTCAGGGCAACCTATAAAAGCCTAGAGGAACTTAGAAAGAAAGATCCAAGAGTTCCACAAAAGCCTGACTATTCCAAAGCAGAGGTCTCAAAAAGACCACCAAAGCTGCAAGCTAAAAGAACCACTGCTCCAGCTGGTGCTGCCATCTACAAAAGAAGGAGCAAAAACCAGTTGAGTATTGAAACAATTCAAGATCTATTAGCTGGAGATGCTATTGTAAAAGCAGGCACGAAAGTAATGATAAAAGAAGATCTTGAATTGGAACAATCTGCAAGTGCTGCTCAGCCAGTTATGAATAGGCCAGCCTCACCAAATACTTCTGCAAATAAACATCTCCCAAGAAACCCACCAGGCTCAAAAATACAAAAGTGGGAAACTGACAAACAGACCTGTGTATTGACTTTGCTCAGGTCTGGTGGAGAAGTGGAGAAAATATCAAGGGAACAAGCTCTTGGCCTGAGTCTTGTAGATTTGCAGGATTTCCTTGATCTTCCACTTAGCAGGGATGATGAAGATACAGATGCCCTAGACTTTGAATTACAATTTAAAGGCCAGATAAGGGAACTGTTGATGAGGCAATAAAGATTTCCACAATAATGAAGAGTTTTGGCATTATCTGTTCCAGGGGGAGATTGTTGGGATTGAACCCTATCAGAGGAACAGATAATTAAAGCCAAAACTGGATCAGAGCAGTGGATCCAGAATAAGCAGATGTTTGCATACAAATCTCTCCCCTTGAAAGTGGTTTCATATCTGCTGACCTCCTATCTGCTGATCTTACTAAGTGCTGACCTACAACTGCTACCTTGCATCTACTGCCCAATGTCAAAGACTGATGGAAGACCAAAGCTCTGTTGATTCAATCTACTGCCTTGAGTCTAGTACTGCTGATCCGGACAAGCACTGCTGGGTTCACAGCAGTGGAAGGATGCAGCAGCTGTTTAAGTGTCTTTTATGTAATGAATTGTAATAGCAGTAGTTAGTACATCAGTAGTTGTATAGATCAGAGGTTAGAGTTTGTTAGGAGGTTAGATGCCACTTTCATGGTGACGTCAGCTAAAGATGCTCAGTGGTTTGCTAGTGCCTATAAATAGTTCAGTACTTTGTAGTGTTCTATTAGCTCTTGCAATACCGTCTTCTTTGCACGAACAAACGCTGAGCTCTGACTGAGGGGGAGTTTGTATTCAAGCATTACTTGTAATCGTTGTTGAAAGTTAATTCAATCATTCGGTTCCTTGTTGAAAATGTCTTGATCAAAGCAACACTCTCGTTTGATTGTATGCAAAGTTTGTTTTCATATTAATTCCGCTGCACAACTCTTTCATTTCCATCTTAATCTCAAACATAAAATACAATCAGAAACAAACTCAGATCCAACAACATTCTAACAGATAATAAATCTGTTCTTTCCAGACTATAGTACCCCCCAGATAATCGGACTTGGGTCAATAATACTTAGACTTGCGGCTTTTCGCCAAATATAGTCTTATTGATTGGAAGCTAGCAAAAAGGTAAATACTCTTGACTTATTTTAGTGTAAACTTGGGATGGCAAATATGCCTCTTGGGACGGTTATTACAGAAGTAAGTCGCCTAAGATTGCACAAAAGTGTATGAATACAGTTTAATCCGTTTACTTGATAATTATTGTAATTGGGGGTTATTGATACCATGTCCAGACAACCCAATGGGTTAATCAAGTATATAATCTCGTAACAAGAAGAATCCCAAAATATATTTAAAAGATTACCTACGGGTTTTCTATACGTATAAAACTCTTTTTGAAAAACTATTTTTCCAAATGAGTCAATTAATTGTATTTACCAGCTTTGGCTGACGTATTTTCAAAAGGTTGAACAGCAGGTACCGAAACTTATTATAAGCTGGGATTACGAGTCGGCTAGAATGAAGGCTAAGGAATTTGCACTCCTGAAGCTTAAGGCTTATGATGTCTAAAACTCTGATTATTTGGATCCTGCCTGTGGGCTTGTATCGAACGCATGTAATACTTTATACATTCAAGCTTTATATTAATAATTTTTAATCCAATACTTCCGTTGCATATTAATATATTGTGATAACTTTTAATCCAACTGTCACGATTGTACCCATCCGGGCCCATCGGAAATCGGGGTGTGACAACGACCCCATGTTGGCTGTCAGTTTTGTCCTTTGTTGTTGTCTTTTCTTCTGCACATCATCCAGTCTCGGACACGGCCTGTGTCTGGTGGACACGACCCCATGTCAGGTCTTCTGATTTTGCTATGTTTGGGGTTTGGATGTGGATTGGGGCTTGGCGAGTTACGTCAATTCCTCCTTCTTTGTATTTATGTTGGTTTTTTCTGTCTTTTTGCTCCTTTGCACATTTAAGCTCTTTTGACCCTGTAAATTAAAAAGGAACAAAAAACAAGCTTTTTCCAACATTAGTAATGAAAAAGGGTTGATTTTACGCCGTATTTGATATAATTTATATGTTGTATTTTAATCACATCAAATACCCCCCACACTTGAATCTTTGCTTGTACTCCAGCAAGACTCTAGTACGTGGCTTACACACCCAAACGAAATAGGTAGAAGAGAATGTTATGGTCTCATCTTTTGAGTGTCGGGAATCGAAGTTCTAAATTATTTACAATCTTATTCGTCATGATTTATTTAAAACAAAAGTTAAGAAAAATTATCTACTTTGGGCATAACATGCCTTTATAAAATTCCATTTAGTTATATGCAAATTTACACACCTCACAAGTGGTCACTCAACACTCGGTCGATGATGTATTAAGTGAAAACGCTCGTGCCCGGTTTTGGAACTTACTCCTACCATAGGCTTGACAATCAATCAAACCTCCTCCTTTTTGATGTTAAATCTTTGTAAATATCAAGAGGGCTTTAAAGGGTAAGTAGTGGTTCGGTTTTGGTATATTTTATTGAAATGGCAAAAAGCTATCGGTTTTTCAATTGCTTTGTGGCTTAGTAAAAAATACCTTGGAAAATTTTCTGATTTTTATTTTGTTTCCAAAGTTGAATCTGAGCCATAATCGTAATATCATAACCGATAGGTTTACAAAAATGAAAGATGAAAAATGAAAAGGTTTGTTTTTGTGGTTTGGAAATGAAAAGGTTTTTAAGGTTCATAGGGTTTATCTAGGGGGATGATTTGAAAAAAAATTGGGTTGATCCTAATGCCTCCATCATTTACTTACTTGGATTTTTTACGGTAAGGACTTGGAACGTATCGCATTGTCAAATTCTAGATTCGTGCGAACCAAACGGGCTATTCACACAAGAAACAAAAAATGAGCAATTAGTATAGATGTATATTTGTATGCTCGGTAATGGCTCAAAACACACTTTTGTGGGAAAAAAGGTTGTAGTGTAAAAATGTGTATATAATCAAATTTTACAAAGATTTATCATGCCCGTTTTTGTAATTTTCTAAATTGGTTCTTTTTATCACGACACTGTCAGTTGTAAATTCGTAAAACATAATTTTTAGAACTTATTTTATCTAACTAAACCAAGATAAGTAATTTTTTTTTTAAAGTTTGGGGTGATTAGCGGTTCCAATGCGAGTTTTGTGTAAGGCTTGATTTAGGACCAACGATTCAAGGTTTTATTATCCCCCACACTTATATTACACATTGCACTCAATGTGTCCAAAATAGGATATATTTTGGTAAAATGTGTAAAAAATATGAAAATAGCAAAAAAAATTTGTTACTGGCACTTGCAGCACGGGGGCGTGCTATGGGGACATGGCCCCGTGTCCAAAACTGTTAAAGTCCATCCGGACAGGTTCATAACTGTTAAAGTCCATCCGGACGGATGGAGTCCATCCGGACGGATGGACATAGGTTCATCCGGATAGGCTGTTGCCTATAAATAGGGAGTTGGGGTTCCCATTTGGACAAGCTTTTGGCTCCCTGAGGGGACACGCTGTCCGACTAGTCTCACGGTGCTGTAACTTTCAGATATGAATAAGAGACCAGATTATAAGTGATTGCTCGGTGTCGTTTCTATCTTCTACTCATTTCTTGTCACTGAATCGATCATCTCAGGACCAAATCTCTGTCAAAATCGCCGGATCCTGAAATCATAATTGGTATCAGAGCTACGGTACCGATTCAATCAATCTAACAGTTGATTGAATCACCTACGCTCATAGTTTTTGGACGTTTAGGGAGTTTTGACGTTAAAACATAGAAAAACATAAAATTGAGGGTCAATTCAAGACATCATTATGTTCGTAATTGATTCGCGCACAACCCTATGAAATGTCATCATGAAATTTCAAAGAAATAAAGATTCTGGATTGAAAAATGTGATTGAGTGATGTGTGTAAAATGCAACATATAAATTACATCAAATGAGGCATAAAACTAACCCTTTTTAGTACTAATGTTGGAAAAAGTGTGCTTTTGTCTTCCTTTTGTATTTTCAGGACTAAATGAGCGTAAATGAACAAAAGAAGCAAATATGCAGCAAAATCTAACATAATTACAAGAAAAGGAATAAATGTGGCGTGCCCGACCCCTCGACAGCATCTTCCCAAGTGATATACGTTAAATTATATATGTTTTTATACCCCAAAACACTTCCGTTTTAAGCAATTTTGACCGAAAACACGACGTTTAGGTGCCAAATTCGGTACTTTTATGTTTTTCAGGTCTTAAACATAGCATAAAGGAAGATTCTGATGAAAGCGAACAAATTCTGATGCATTTCTGATAAAAATGGCAAAAATCTGATGACTGCCAGGTATGGCACGACCGTGCCATCCATCGGCACTACCGTGCCGATCGAACGATCTCGGAAGCACTGACTGTGCAAGGACTAGTTCCGATTTGTTCCCGGGTTGCACTATCGTGCCAAGGCTTGACCAACATTTCTGATCAACAATCTGATGACGCTGCACTACCGTGCCGATCTGATGACCCAGCAACTTGTCCACTAGTCCACTTGGATGACTTGGGATCGGAGAAACTGATGTCACCCGACAAGTCCTGTCGCACGACCGTGCGACCCATGGCACGACCGTGCCGATCACAAAATTGCCTATAAATAGAGCCATTCACTACTGGTTCAAGTGTTGGGTTTTTCTCCATGTTTCTGGGCGATTTCTGGGTTCCGAAGTAGTCCTGATCAGATCCATTTGAAGCTTAAAGATCGAGTGGAAGCATAACCAATCCAACCCGTCAATTCCTTGCTTGTTTATGGTTTGATTCCTTGTTCTTGAACATGTATTCTGATCATTTTGCAAGTTATGAGCTGATGTTAGTTTATGTTTAATGTAGTTTATGTAATAGTAGTTATAAACTTGTTTCTTGAATAATCTTTATGATGTAATCTTGTTTGTATGAAACTTAAGTACTCTTTCATGTTTGAATCTTCATGATTATATAATGAACGTTTCATTGATGTTGAGTTCTTGATTATGTTTGATTGTCTTGGATAATGAATATGTGGTTAGTGGGATGGTAACTATTTCTTGATTAATCACTTGTTTGTAAACTTGTTTACACCATGAGACTCGAGAGGGGTATTGGTTTTATCTAAGATATATCTTATTTTGATTTGGAATACTTTCTTGCACGTAAGGGTTCTAATGAATTGTATGGTGTTGATTACATGTTCTTGCATGCGGTTTATGATCCGTGTTTAGTAGTTTTGGTCTGAAATTGCTGACATGGTAGATTTGTGTTGAAGACTTGTAAAGGTGAAATATGTTGTTATATGATCTACTTAAATGCTTATCCTTGTGGCTGTATTGTGACCATCTGTCACACCCTGACCGGAGGCGGAAACGTCGAGGGTATCACGAAACATGGTAGGATGCAAATAAGCACATGGAAGTTAATTTAAGTTGAAATATAATTTAACTTGTTTGAAGGATTGCATCCATATCCAAAGGAACAAAATAACCAACACAAAATTTTCACAAAGACTTTTATTTTAATTAAGACTAAGGCACGAGACTTGCAATCCTATGTGATCCAAAGCTAACTTCACGTATCATCACCTGAACCATATGTTAAAAACAAATTGGGTCAACAAACGGTTGAGTGAATTCATAGTGTTTTAGTTTGTTTGGTAAAGAAAACAATAATGTGATAATAAAAAGTTTAACAATGTGGTACTTGATGTAACTTAGCAAAAGAATAATACAAGTATGCTTGGTGTAACATTCAAACCTTGTAGACGTAAACACGGCATTGATCACCCAAACTTCCAAAAATGTGAAACAATGTGAACAACAACAACAACAACAACAATGAGTGTGAAGTAGGGTGGGGCGTCACCCCTATAGCGCTATAATGTACCGCTGGGCTTGTAC
Source organism: Helianthus tuberosus (assembly GCA_030545235.1). Classification (NCBI taxonomy): domain Eukaryota; kingdom Viridiplantae; phylum Streptophyta; class Magnoliopsida; order Asterales; family Asteraceae; genus Helianthus; species Helianthus tuberosus. Next base: position 117,348,804 of record CM060443.1, read on the forward strand.
GGAGTTAATGAATGTATGCGTTAAGCAACAAGTATCAAGCAAATGCAAGGAAATAATCAAGATAACCACAAAAGTGCAAATGAGTTTGTATCACATTATTACATATGTTTCATCCCAAAAATATTGTAAAACAGAAAATGGGAACTATGAACTCACCTTGTTTGCGAAATAAATCCCAAACAAGTATATAGATAAGAGTTTGCGGGAACAAGTCTTTCCACGTCACTCTATAAACATGCACGAAACAAACAAATATAGGGCATAGCATTAACAAAGGCAAAACTGAATTTTGTATAAACGGGTGACAAGATTTATTGTGTTTGAACGGTTGGACTAAACTGTTTGGGGAAGATTTGGTAATTTGATTAACTTTTTATCTAAGAAACAGAGTTGGTAAAAATATCTAAGTTATACAAACAATGATATTTGTATATTTAAAACAACATATATATATACTTAACTTATAAAAATTATGTAAATAGTTTGTATAATTTATGAGTTTCAAAAATATAGCTTCAAAAGTTCAGGTTTTGTTATAAAAGTTATAAATTAATTTCTGTGTTATAAAATACATGTATTTTCAAAATAATATGATAGTTACACAAATTAATTTATCTAGTAATTAATTTAGGGCAGAATAATTAAAGATAACATTTTAATTATATAACAAGTACAAATCAGAATTGAAATAATTACTATGGCAGAAATAAATATATTTTAAATAAACAGTTAATTATTTGTTTAAAAATGAAATAACAGAATAATTATCTAAATAATTGTCTAAGTAATTAATTTAAGTCAGAATAATTAGAAATAACACTTTTAATAGTTAACATGCAATATTACAGATTTAAAATAAATACTATGGCCATTAATTAATTTTATATAATAATCTGGATTTAAAAAGGATAATTTTTTAAATAACTGATTTATAAAGTTTATTATATAAAAATAACATGCAAATGATAAAATATGGTTTCTGGATTTTTATAAACTTCAACAAAACATGCATAATATTATAAAAATAATTTCGGACCAATATTGCTTAGTTATAAAATTTTAACTGATTAAAATTTAACTTAAAAAATATGTAATCTAATTGTTTTAATTATAAATATATCAAAACAGTATCAAATATTAGTGATAAAATTATTTTTATATAGTTTACTGTTTAAAATAATTAACATAAAAATTTCATTAATTAATTCCAAATAACCGAGTTAATATAAAGTTTTTTTAAATATTAAAATTGTTTTTAATTAAATAAAACAGTTTAAAAAAATTTTGCTGATTTTATATTTTTAATAAATGCATCAGTGATTAAGTTATTTATGATAAAAATTTCAGATTTTAATTAGTTAGCATCGATTTGCTATGAATTAATTGAATAAACTGTTTTTAAATAAGAAAAATAATTAAACTAAATGTCATCTTCTTCCCCAAAATGGTCAACAGAAGTCAATAGGATCAGATTCGACATCAAAACCGAACAATAATCAAATTAACTTTGCAGGTACGTAATTTAATAGAAATTGTACCGAATGGATGTTTTAAACGACTCCGGTATCGACTGAATTGGCTCGGCGACTAAAACCGGTGAGCTTGGTTCCGGCGAAAAACACAGAGACGAACAGACAGATTTTTCGAAGTGTTTGCAGGTTTTGAAGGTTTGTGGGAGTTCAGGGATACTTATCAACACATGAATTCGACACAGAAACAACACGAATTAGTGGAATTAAACTCCACTTTCGTTTAAAAAATTTCTCCGATACGGTCAATGTTAGGCATGATTATGGGTGAATTAAACGCGTGGTAAGTTTTGTTTGAAGACAGAGATTCCGTGTGCAAGTGCATTGGGCAGGAAAACCCACTAGTCATGTGTTTTGGTTCGATTCCGGCGACACTGTGGGTACCGGGATTTTTTCGAATTTTGGTTTCGAAATTACACTTTGGTCCCTGAGGTTCTTGAGCTGACATATACAGTCCCTGGAATAGTGCAGTTAAATAACTAACCTAGTTATGTTTTAAAACAAGAAGCCTTTATAAAAATGTAACCCGGTTAGGATTTTCTTGGTTAAGAACAGTTTCAAAATGACCGGATGGTCCCTGTGGTTTCATTAATTGCGTAAAAGTCCGTGTAATAGTTAACTTAATGACTAACTAGGTTAGTTTTAAAATTAAGAATCCTTTATAAATTTTCTAACCCGAACTTTTAAGTTTCGAAAATGACAATTTAGTCCCCGAACTTTACATTTTGTAAAATAGTGACGAATTTATTTGCGGATTTAAAATCGAAGTTTCTAAACAAGTTTCAAGGAATGACAAATGAGTCCCTTAACTTATATTTTCACAAAATAACATGTTTGGCCCTTGCAATTAATGCGGCCTTGTTTACAAGTACAAAACTAACATAATTTACAAATATTCACGCGTTTGGGCCGGTAATTCATGTAAAAGAAACAAAACAAACACATAACAAACAAATTGCTCTTTCATTAAAGGTTGAGTGATTACAAAAGCAAGAACAAATACACGAGCGAAAACCAAGATTGTTACAGTATCCCCTTCTTTCGAGAATTTCGTCCCGAAATTGACTTAAGAGACTCCTTAGGAAACAAATGCGGATACTTGGCTTTCATGACACTCTCGCGTTCCCAAGTAAATTCTGGGCCACGTTTAGATTCCCAACGAACTTTAACAATCGGTATATGACTTCTTCTGAGCTTCTTCGAATTACGATCCATGATTTCGACAGGTTTCTCAACAAAGTGTAGGGAATCATCGATATGAATGTCGTCAAGTGGCACGTGGAGGTTTGTGTCAGCAAGACACTTCTTGAGATTGGAGACGTGAAACGTGGGATGGATGTTGCTAAGCTTGGGAGGCAACTCAAGTTTGTAGGCGACTTTACCAACCCTTTGGATGATCTTGAAAGGTCCAATATATCGAGGAGCGAGTTTACCTTTCTTTCCGAAACGTATGATACCCTTCCAAGGTGAAACCTTGAGAAGAACCATATCACCAACTTGAAATTCCCGAGGTTTACGTCGAATAGCTGCGGTGAGGTTATCGCGAATCTTTGAGATCTTGTCTGTTGTATCCTGAACTAACACGGGACCAGAGATTTGAGATTCACCAATCTCGTTCCAACAGATAGGAGAACGACACTTGCGGCCATAGAGTGCTTCAAAAGGTGCCATCTTGATACTAGAGTGGTAACTGTTATTGTAAGAGAATTCAATCAAAGGAAGATGAGAATCCCAATTACCACCGAAATCTAAGATGCAGGCACGGAGCATATCCTTGAGTGTTTGGATGGTTCGTTCAGACTGACCAGCAGTCTGAGGGTGGTAGGCGGTGCTGAGATTGAGTTGAGTACCCAAAGCAAACTGTAATGTTCTCCAAAAACGCGAAGTGAAACGACTGTCACGATCAGAGATGATGCTTAGAGGCACACCGTGACGAGCAACGATAAAGTTTGGAGATCTTAGCCACAGAATAATCCTCACGAACAGGTAAAAAGTGTGCGGATTTGGTCAAACGATCAACAATCACCCAGATACTATCGTGACCTTTGGAAGCGCGGGGCAATTTGGTGATAAGATCCATGGTGATGTTCTCCCATTTCCATACCGGGATCTTGGGTTGCACCAATAAACCAGATGGACGCTGATGCTCATCTTTCACCATCGAACACGTGAGGCACTTGGACACATAAACAACAATATCCTTCTTCATTCCTGGCCACCAATATAGGTTCCGAAGATCCATATACATTTTATCCGCACCGGGATGAATAGAATATCGGGATTTGTGGGCTTCGTCCAACAAAAGAGTACGAAGATCATTATGATTAGGAACCCACAAACGGTTCTTGAAGTGTCGCAAGCCATTGTCTTTGATCTCAAGAATACGATCAATCGTGTAAGGTAGTTCGACGAGTAAATCACCACTGGATACCACATCTAGCTGGGCTTGAAGAATACGGGCTTGAATATCATAACAGACTTGGGTACAATGGAGTTTGACACGTTCTTTATGACTTAAGGCATCGGCCACAACATTCGCTTTTCCAGCATGGTAGCGAATTTCACAGTCATAGTCGTTCAGAAGTTCAACCCACCTACACTGACGCATGTTCAAGTCCTTCTGATAAAATGTGCTGGAGACTTTTGTGGTCAGTGAAGATCACACATTTCGTGTCGTACAAATAGTGTCTCCAGATCTTGAGAGCAAAAACCACAGCACCCAATTCAAGATCATGAGTGGTGTAGTTCTTCTCATGGATTTTCAGCTGTCGAGAGGCATAGGATATAACCTTTCCCCGTTGCATCAGAACACAGCCCAAACCAAGATTAGATGCGTCGCAGTAAACCACAAAATCTTCATTACCGTCTGGAAGAGCAAGAATAGGAGCGTTACAGAGCTTCTGCTTGAGAATCTGGAAAGCTTCCTCTTGTTTAGGCCCCTACTCGAAAGGTTTACCCTTTTGAGTTAAGGATGTAAACAGTTTGTATAATTTATGAGTTTCAAAACTATAACTTCAAAAGTTCAGGTTTTGTTATAAAAGTTATAAATTAATTTCAGTGTTATAAAATACATGTATTTTCAAAATAATATGATAGTTACACAAATTAATTTATCTAGTAATTAATTTAGGGCAGAATAATTAAAGATAACATTTTAATTATATAACAAGTACAAATCAGAATTGAAATAATTACTATGGCAGAAATAAATATATTTTAAATAAACTGTTAATTATTTGTTTAAAAATGAAATAACAGAATAATTATCTAAATAATTGTCCAAGTAATTAATTTAAGTCAGAATAATTAGAAATAACACTTTTAATAGTTAACATGCAATATTACAAATTTAAAATAAATACTATGGCCATTAATTAATTTTATATAATAATCTGGATTTAAAAAGGATAATTGTTTAAATAACTGATTTATAAAGTTTATTATATAAAAATAACATGCAAATGATAAATTATGGTTTCTGGATTTTTATAAACTTCAACAAAACATGCATAATATTATAAAAATAATTTCGGACCAATATTGCTTAGTTATAAAATTTTAACTAATTAAAATTTAACTTAAAAAATATGTAATCTAACTGTTTTAATTATAAATATATCAAAACAGTATCAAATATTAGTGATAAAATTATTTTTATATATTTTACTGTTTAAAATAATTAACATAAAAATTTCATTAATTAATTCCAAATAACCGAATTAATATAAATTTTTTTTAAATATTAAAACTGTTTTTAATTAAATAAAACAGTTTAAAAAAATTTTGCAGATTTTATATTTTTAATAAATGCATCAGTGATTAAGTTATTTATGATAAAAATTTCAGATTTTAATTAGTTAGCATCGATTTGCTATGAATTAATTGAATAAACTGTTTTTAAATAAGAAAAATAATTAAACTAAATGTCATCTTCTTCCCCAAAATGGTCAACAGAAGTCAATAGGATCAGATTCGACATCAAAACCGAACAATAATCAAATTAACTTTGCAGGTACGTAATTTAATAGAAATTGTACCGAATGGATGTTTTAAACGACTCCGGTATCGACTGAATTGGCTCGGCGACTAAAACCGGTGAGCTTGGTTCCGGCGAAAAACACAGAGACGAACAGACAGATTTTTCGAAGTGTTTGCAGGTTTTGAAGGTTTGTGGGAGTTCAGGGATACTTATCAACACATGAATTCGACACAGAAACAACACGAATTAGTGGAATTAAACTCCACTTTCGTTTAAAAAATTTCTCCGATACGGTCAATGTTAGGCATGATTATGGGTGAATTAAACGCGTGGTAAGTTTTGTTTGAAGACAGAGATTCCGTGTGCAAGTGCATTGGGCAGGAAAACCCACTAGTCATGTGTTTTGGTTCGATTCCGGCGACACTGTGGGTACCGGGATTTTTTCGAATTTTGGTTTCGAAATTACACTTTGGTCCCTGAGGTTCTTGAGCTGACATATACAGTCCCTGGAATAGTGCAGTTAAATAACTAACCTAGTTATGTTTTAAAACAAGAAGCCTTTATAAAAATGTAACCCGGTTAGGATTTTCTTGGTTAAGAACAGTTTCAAAATGACCGGATGGTCCCTGTGGTTTCATTAATTGCGTAAAAGTCCGTGTAATAGTTAACTTAATGACTAACTAGGTTAGTTTTAAAATTAAGAATCCTTTATAAATTTTCTAACCCGAACTTTTAAGTTTCGAAAATGACAATTTAGTCCCCGAACTTTACATTTTGTAAAATAGTGACGAATTTATTTGCGGATTTAAAATCGAAGTTTCTAAACAAGTTTCAAGGAATGACAAATGAGTCCCTTAACTTATATTTTCACAAAATAACATGTTTGGCCCTTGCAATTAATGCGGCCTTGTTTACAAGTACAAAACTAACATAATTTACAAATATTCACGCGTTTGGGCCGGTAATTCATGTAAAAGCAACAAAACAAACACATAACAAACAAATTGCTCTTTCATTAAAGATTGAGTGATTACAAAACCAAGATTGTTACAGTATCCCCTTCTTTCGAGAATTTCGTCCCGAAATTGACTTAAGAGACTCCTTAGGAAACAAATGCGGGTACTTGGCTTTCATGACACTCTCGCGTTCCCAAGTAAATTCTGGGCCACGTTTAGATTCCCAACGAACTTTAACAATCGGTATATGACTTCTTCTGAGCTTCTTCGAATTACGATCCATGATTTCGACAGGTTTCTCAACAAAGTGTAGGGAATCATCGATATGAATGTCGTCAAGTGGCACGTGGAGGTTTGTGTCAGCAAGACACTTCTTGAGATTGGAGACGTGAAACGTGGGATGGATGTTGCTAAGCTTGGGAGGCAACTCAAGTTTGTAGGCGACTTTACCAACCCTTTGGATGATCTTGAAAGGTCCAATATATCGAGGAGCGAGTTTACCTTTCTTTCCGAAACGTATGATACCCTTCCAAGGTGAAACCTTGAGAAGAACCATATCACCAACTTGAAATTCCCGAGGTTTACGTCGAATAGCTGCGGTGAGGTTATCGCGAATCTTTGAGATCTTGTCTGTTGTATCCTGAACTAACACGGGACCAGAGATTTGAGATTCACCAATCTCGTTCCAACAGATAGGAGAACGACACTTGCGGCCATAGAGTGCTTCAAAAGGTGCCATCTTGAAACTAGAGTGGTAACTGTTATTGTAAGAGAATTCGATCAAAGGAAGATGAGAATCCCAATTACCACCGAAATCTAAGATGCAGGCACGGAGCATATCCTTGAGTGTTTGGATGGTTCGTTCAGACTGACCAGCAGTCTGAGGGTGGTAGGCGGTGCTGAGATTGAGTTGAGTACCCAAAGCAAACTGTAATGTTCTCCAAAAACGCGAAGTGAAACGACTGTCACGATCAGAGATGATGCTTAGAGGCACACCGTGACGAGCAACAATCTCATCGAGATAAAGTTTGGAGATCTTAGCCACAGAATAATCCTCACGAACAGGTAAAAAGTGTGCGGATTTGGTCAAACGATCAACAATCACCCAGATACTATCGTGACCTTTGGAAGCGCGGGGCAATTTGTTGATAAGATCCGTGGTGATGTTCTCCCATTTCCATACCGGGATCTTGGGTTGCACCAATAAACCAGATGGACGCTGATGCTCATCTTTCACCATCGAACACGTGAGGCACTTGGACACATAAACAGCAATATCCTTCTTCATTCCTGGCCACCAATATAGGTTCCGAAGATCCATATACATTTTATCCGCACCGGGATGAATAGAATATCGGGATTTGTGGGCTTCGTCCAACAAAAGAGTACGAAGATCATTACGATTAGGAACCCACAAACGGTTCTTGAAGTGTCGCAAGCCATTGTCTTTGATCTCAAGAATACGTTCAATCGTGTGAGGTAGTTCGACGAGTAAATCACCACTGGATACCACATCTAGTTGGGCTTGAAGAATACGGGCTTGAATATCAGAACAGACTTGGATACAATGGAGTTTGACACGTTCTTTATGACTTAAGGCATCGGCCACAACATTCGCTTTTCCAGCATGGTAGCGAATTTCACAGTCATAGTCGTTCAGAAGTTCAACCCACCTACACTGACGCATGTTCAAGTCCTTCTGATAAAATGTGCTAGAGACTTTTGTGGTCAGTGAAGATCACACATTTCGTGCCGTACAAATAGTGTCTCCAGATCTTGAGAGCAAAAACCACAGCACCCAATTCAAGATCATGAGTGGTGTAGTTCTTCTCATGGATTTTCAGCTGTCGAGAGGCATAGGCTATAACCTTTCCCCGTTGCATCAGAACACAGCCCAAACCAAGATTAGATGCGTCGCAGTAAACCACAAAATCTTCATTACCGTCTGGAAGAGCAAGAATAGGAGCGGTACAGAGCTTCTGCTTGAGAATCTGGAAAGCTTCCTCTTGTTTAGGTCCCTACTCGAAAGGTTTACCCTTTTGAGTTAAGGATGTAAACAGTTTGTATAATTTATGAGTTTCAAAACTATAACTTCAAAAGTTCAGGTTTTGTTATAAAAGTTATAACTTAATTTCTGTGTTATAAAATACATGTATTTTCAAAATAATATGATAGTTACACAAATTAATTTATCTAGTAATTAATTTAGGGCAGAATAATTAAAGATAACATTTTAATTATATAACAAGTACAAATCAGAATTGAAATAATTACTATGGCAGAAATAAATATATTTTAAATAAACAGTTAATTATTTGTTTAAAAATGAAATAACAGAATAATTATCTAAATAATTGTCCAAGTAATTAATTTAAGTCAGAATAATTAGAAATAACACTTTTAATAGTTAACATGCAATATTACAGATTTAAAATAAATACTATGGCCATTAATTAATTTTATATAATAATCTGGATTTAAAAAGGATAATTGTTTAAATAACTGATTTATAAAGTTTATTATATAAAAATAACATGCAAATGATAAAATATGGTTTCTGGATTTTTATAAACTTCAACAAAACATGCATAATATTATAAAGAGTTAATTGCCATTTTCGCCCCTGAGGTTTGGGCACATTTGTCATTTTCGTCCAAAATGACAGTTTGGTACCATTTTGCCCCTAAGGTTTGGGCACATTTGTCATTTTCGTCCAAAATGACGTTTAAAAACCATTTTGCCCCTCACGTTTGGCCATTTTTGCCATTTTCATCCAAATCTCTAACCTAGTTAAAAAGTTCTGTTAAATGATAATTTTTTTAATTTAATTTTTTATATTTACTCTATAAAATACAATTGTTTAATTTAATTTTTTAAAAAGTTCTCTAACATAATTGTTTATTATATTTTATAGAGTAAATATAAAAAATTAAAGAGTTAATTACCGTTTCGACCCGTACCGTTTCGAGCCGAACCGTTTCGACGCGAACCGTTTCGACCCGTACCGTTTCGACGCGAACCGTTTCGACGCGAACCGTTTCGACCCGTACCGTTTCGAGCTGAACCGTTTCGACGCGAACCGTTTCGACGCGAACCGTTTCGACCCGTACCGTTTCGAGCCGAACCGTTTCGACCCGTACCGTTTCGACCCGTACCGTTTCGACTCGTACCGTTTCGAACCCGTACCGTTTCGAGTCGAACCGTTTCGACCCGTACCGTTTCGCCCCGTACCGTTTCGAGCCGAACCGTTTCGACGCGAACCGTTTCGACCCGTACCGTTTCGAGCCGTACCGTTTCGACCCGAACCGTTTCGACCCGTACCGTTTCGACCCGTTTCGACCCGAACCGTTTCGACCCGTACCGTTTCAACCCGTACCGTTTCGACTCGTACCGTTTCGAACCCGTACCGTTTCGAACCCGTACCGTTTCGAGCCGAACCGTTTCGACCCGTACCGTTTCGACCCGTACCGTTTCGCCCCGTACCGTTTCGAGCCGAACCGTTTCGACGCGAACCGTTTCGACCCGTACCGTTTCGAACCCGAACCGTTTCGACGCGAACCGTTTCGACCCGTACCGTTTCGACCCGTACGTTCGCGTCGAAACGGTTCGCGTCGAAACGGTACGGGTCGAAACGGTTCGCGTCGAAACGGTTCGGCTCGAAACGGTACGGGTCGAAACGGTAATTAACTCTTTAATTTTTTATATTTACTCTATAAAATATAATAAACAATTATGTTAGAGAACTTTTTAAAAAATTAAATTAAACAATTGTATTTTATAGAGTAAATATAAAAAATTAAATTAAAAAAATTATCATTTAACAGAACTTTTTAACTAGGTTAGAGATTTGGATGAAAATGGCAAAAATGGCCAAACGTGAGGGGCAAAATGGTTTTTAAACGTCATTTTGGACGAAAATGGCAAATGTGCCCAAACCTCAGGGGCAAAATGGTACCAAACTGTCATTTTGGACGAAAATGGCAAATGTGCCCAAACCTCAGGGGCGAAAATGGCAATTAACTCTATTATAAAAATAATTTCGGACCAATATTGCTTAGTTATAAAATTTTAACTGATTAAAATTTAACTTAAAAAATATGTAATCTAACTGTTTTAATTATAAATATATCAAAACAGTATCAAATATTAGTGATAAAATTATTTTTATATAGTTTACTGTTTAAAATAATTAACATAAAAATTTCATTAATTAATTCCAAATAACCGAATTAATATAAATTTTTTTTAAATATTAAAACTGTTTTTAATTAAATAAAACAGTTTAAAAAAATTTTGCAGATTTTATATTTTTAATAAATGCATCAGTGATTAAGTTATTTATGATAAAAATTTCAGATTTTAATTAGTTAGCATCGATTTGCTATGAATTAATTGAATAAACTGTTTTTAAATAAGAAAAATAATTGAACTAAATGTCATCTTCTTCCCCAAAATGGTCAACAGAAGTCAATATGATCAGATTCGACATCAAAACCGAACAATAATCAAATTTTCTTTGCAGGTACGTAATGTAATAGAAATTGTACCGAATGGATGTTTTAAACGACTCCGGTATCGACTGAATTGGCTCGGCGACTAAAACCGGTGAGCTTGGTTCCGGCGAAAAACACAGAGACGAACAGACGGATTTTTTGAAGTGTTTGCAGGTTTTGAAGGTTGTGTAAGGTTTGTGGGAGTTCAGGGATACTTATCAACACATGAATTCGACACAGAAACAACACGAATTAGTGGAATTAAACTCCACTTTCGTTTAAAAAATTTCTCCGATACGGTCGATGTTAGGCATGATTATGGGTAAATTAAACGCGTGGAAAGTTTTGTTCGAAGACAGAGATTCCGTGTGCAAGTGCATTGGGCAGGAAAACCCACTAGGCATGTGTTTTGGTTCGATTCCGGCGACACTGTGGGTACCGGGATTTTTTTGAATTTTGGTTTCGAAATTACACTTTGGTCCCTGAGGTTCTTGAGCTAACATATACAGTCCCTGGAATAGTGCAGTTAAATAACTAACCTAGTTATGTTTTAAAACAAGAAGCCTTTATAAAAATGTAACCCGGTTAGGATTTTCTTGGTTAAGAACAGTTTCAAAATGACCGGATGGTCCCTGTGGTTTCATTAATTGCGTAAAAGTCCGTGTAATAGTTAACTTAATGACTAACTAGGTTAGTTTTAAAATTAAGAATCCTTTATAAATTTTCTAACCCGAACTTTTAAGTTTCAAAAATGACAATTTAGTCCCCGAACTTTACATTTTGTAAAATAGTGACGGATTTATTTGCGGATTTAAAATCGAAGTTTCCAAACAAGTTTCAGGGAATGACAAATGAGTCCCTTAACTTATATTTTCACAAAATAACATGTTTGACCCTTGCAATTAATGCGGCCTTGTTTACAAGTACAAAACTAACATAATTTGCAAATATTCACGTGTTTGGGTCGGTAATTCATGTAAAAGCAACAAAACAAACACATAACAAACAAATTGCTCTTTCATTAAAGGTTGAGTGATTACAAAAGCAAGAACAAATACACGAGCGAAAACCAAGATTGTTACACCATCGGTATTGCTTTATTTGATAAGTGAGGTTAGAAAAATCCTAGCGGATGACTAATCTATCTTTAAAGGTTTACATGAATGAATATCAATAGCTCACTAAAGAATGAGTTTAGGGGGTTAACGTGTGTTTATCGCGTTAACTTTCCGAAGAATCATCATGTTAGAAAACTCCTAGCGGATGAGTAACTGTCTCGAAATTGGAAAATTGATTAAGTGCTTTTGTGACATATCTGATAGATAACATGTTTTAGTTGTTTGTGAAACAAGATAATAGTATATTTATGTTTTAGACATAATTTAGATAACTTAGTTAAACAACCATTCGCTTGTCCTTTCATCTGGGAAAATAATGACAAAGATTTAGTACATATAACGACCGTGTTCCATGGATCGATATCTGGCTCTTACCAATACTTTACTGCATATATGACGGGATACACTTGTCCTTTGTTGTGTGTGTTTTAATGTTAAGGTATAAACCATTTTTATAAATTTAAAACACCAAGTTACGCCAGGTGCGATTGTAAATACTGTAAATAATTGTGTATAGTCGCGCCCACGTCAAGTTTTTGGCGCCGTTGCCGGGGAGGACAGCGAAATTAATGGAAAAATCCGAGTCATTATTCGAACAGTGTACAAACTGTTAATAATTGTGAATACTTGTAAATTTTTGTATTTATTTGCTTTCTTTACTAACTTGTTAATATTTAACTGATTGACTAACTTTTCTTTTTCTATTTTACTAACCAGCTAGCTACTAATCAACTAACTTTACTAACATCCTAACTTCTTATTTTATTATTCGACTAACATTTGTTTCCGTTTATTTATTTAATTCAGTTAATGTGTTCGGAATCGAACCATTTTCTTTTATTATTTCATTTCAGTTATTTCATTTCTGTTTATATTTATATTTATGTATGAGTTCGCACATCGAACCACTTATTTACTATATTTATTTCATTTTTGCATTTACTTACATTAATTTATTTACGTTTAGTTTTTCATTCCTTGTTTCTGTCCAATTAATTATTTAAATTAACAGCTTATTCATTTAATTATTGTACTCATTTGTTTATTTATTTACTCCACAAAAATAAAACAAACCTTTCTAATAAAATTGTTAGGCCTTTGGATCAGGATCTGTTCGTGTGGAACGTAGATGAATCGACCAGAATCAATGTGCGGAATCCATTGATTATGTCACAGAATCACAACAACGCATTCAACGATTAAATCCGTCTGATCTTCTATTAGATTGATGTGAAAGTACAATAGCACCAATTAGAATCTCAGACTGACAGAGGTTCCTTACAAGTTGAGCAAAAGTTCTGAATGAATAACCTAAGCTGGGTATTTATAGGCAACATCAGGGAGGCTTAAGTGTCATCCGATCGGGTGATGATCCGATCGGGTGGTCATCCGATCGGATGGCCATCTGATCGGATGACATCAAACATCCGACGGACTTCACTTTTACAATTCAACACCATTCCCTGAGTTGCCGTTATATACACATACATACGATTACATACATATACACAAAAGACATACAAAGTACAAAATAAGACTCAATGCTGACGGAAGCTACAGACATATGAACTAACAGACTCCCCCTTGGATGTAGTTGTAGTTCCTTCAAGCATAGTCTTCATTCTTTCCACTTGCGTCTTCGTTCTTTGGCCCTCTGCCTTCTCTGTTCTACTTTTTCTTCCAATATCTTTCACCTCATAAGCCTTCCTTCTTCAATCCACCATTTCTACATCAACTTGGCTTGAAGAACCTCCAGCTTCTTAAGTCTCTTCTATAACACTTTTCTTTCTTTGTGTTGCTTCTTCAGCCAACCTCCTTTCTCTTTCAATTTGTTGGGTCGTTGTGCGACCTAAACGAGTCGTTCAGAAGAGTTTACAATCCATATCAAAGGCGGAATCAATGATACGAACTTGATTACAGCTTGATTCTCCCTAATTATCTTGTTTTTATTGATTTCAAAGCTTTACAGATCAGTTGACAAATTGTCAGCACCTCGGCTCTGAAATTCGAAAACCTTACAAATGAATCAATAACTCAACTATTTATAGAGTGGGCATTTCGTACGAAACCAACACAACTCATTTCGTGCGAAATAGCTTTGTACCATTTCGTACGAAATGACTTGTTCATTTGGTGCGAAATGACCCATTTACATGCAAACCCTAATTCTTATCCTGCTGAGCATTGGTTTATCCTATCTAGACATAAGACTCGATAAAGACGAAGTTAACAGACATTTATGCACCAACAGACTCCCCCTTGGATGTTGACGAAGTCTTTGGCATCGAGTCTTCAGTCTTTTCAGCCTTTTCGCTCTTTCCAAATTTGTGACATTCTGATTTGCACCTTGTTCACTGACTGGAATTGTTTGACTTGAAATCTGGATCTGCTCCCCCTCAGAATCTGAATCACCATGATCGAATATAGGTCTATCATCAGATTCTAGATTATCGTTGACTGCCGTCTGATTGTTAAGAGTTTGTTGAATATCATCATGTTCTCTAGCATTACTAGGACCGGCTTCATCGTCATTGGAAGCTCGATATTGACGTCTAGAAGGTTCAGCTGGGAAACTTTCTTGTGATGCTTCAAATTCTCTAAGAATATCCAACTCGTCAAAGAAATCTGGTTCTTCTTCTATGTCGAATGAATCCCACAGAGTATCGTAATTAAAACGCCATGAGTCGCCGGGATTCTGAGGTGGCATGGTATAACTTTGTCACTCAACATTATGTGCTTCGATAATCCGCTTCAAACTTGGAACAAAGACTCGTTTCAATGGGCTTGCATAACCCCATGAAAATTCCTTCAATGCTCTTTACACCAAATTTGCCATAAGGTTCTAGAACTGTACAGGGAGACCCAAACGGTTCCAGATACTTCAGGTTAGGTTTGCGGTTGTTGATCAGCTCGAAACATGTATTGTTGAATTTTTTTCACTGTAAGAACCCGGTTGAGTGTATAGCAAGCGGCTGACACTGCTTCTGCCCAAAAGTTAACAGGTAATTTCGAATCAGCAAGCATTGTCCTGGTCGTTTCTATTAGCGTCATGTTCTTTCTTTCAACTACTCCATTTTGTTGCGGAGTGTAAGGAGCACTAAATTCTTGCAATATACCTCTCTCATCACAATACTTTTCCATTTTATTGTTCTTAAACTTTGTACCGTTGTCACTCCTGATTCGAGTTTGGTACAAGTTTTCAATTTTTCTGAACAACGTCATCAAACTTTCAAACGTCTCATCTTTTGTCTTCAGAAATGATACCCATGAAAATCTTGAGTAATCATCTGTTACTACTAGACAATAGAGATCACCAGTTATTCTTTTGACGTTCACTGGACCAAAAAGATCCAAATCAAGTCTCTCTAACGGTCTCGAAACTGAGTTAACCTTCTTTCCAGGGTGTGATTTCTTCTTTTGCTTGCCTTTGATACAGCTAATGCACTCCCCCTCAAGATGAAAACCTTTCACATGAACACCAATTACTAAGTCGTTATGCACCAGGTGATTCATTTTTCGCAGGTGAATGTGGCCCATCTTTCGATGCCACAATTGCTATTCTTTTTCCGTTGCTCTTGACATAAAGCAGTGAGCCTGACCTGTGGTAGTAGTTGCTACGCTCATGTCCAACACGTATAAATCGTTGACTCTAGGTGCTCTCATGATAACTCACTCTTCGGGAACAACAAATCCTGGTTTCAATATCAAACATTCCTTATCCGTAAAGTGCGATGTATACATACGATCATAGATCTGAGAAATGCTCAGAAGATTGTTTTCAAGCTCAGCGATGTAGTTTACTCTTTCAAACGTGACAATTCCATTAGATAGAGTTCCTTCACCAACTATTCGACCACCTTGATTGCCTGCAAAACCCACATATCCTCCATTAAACCCTTGAACATCGTACAGTAGGGTTTTCTTCCCCGTCATGTGCCGAGAAGCTCCACTATCCATAATCCAATGTGAAACGAATCTTGGAAGCTCCTGCACTTATCACAAATACTTAGTTAGATTTTGATGCCACCCAAGCCTCTTTTGACTCGGGTAGCTTAACTTTGAGGTGAGTTTTTGCAGTGTAAAGTGGCGGAAAATTCTTGTCATTCATCTTTAAGCTCTCCTCAGACCCAATCTCAACCTCTTTGTATAAAAAGAAATCATTTTTAGGAGGTTGACCAGATGATTGGTCTTTCTTTGGTACATCCTTCTTCTTAAGTTTCTCATAGTAATCCAAAGAAACATTCATATTTACCGGAGTGGTAGAGGATGATTGTTTTTCCGTCTCAGTAACCTTTGGTTTTGGAGAACTTGATTTCTTATCAACTAATTTTGGTTTCCATGCTTGTTGAGGCGAAGCAACCCGTTTGTAAAACTTATCATTTTTAGTTACCACATTCTTTACGGGTTCAATTTTGAATTTTGTGTTTCCATTTTTCAAAACTTTCTTCTTAATAACCATTTGAGCTTTGCCTTTTGCATCAACTTTCCCTTTCTGACTCTCAACAACTTCAGACTTAGGCTTTAAGTTGGTGCACTTTCATGCAATGTGTCCAACTTGATTGCATTTAAAGCATGTTCGGGTATCAACTTCCCGACTTGTGCCTTCGGTCTGAGGCTGTGAGACCTTCTTTTCAAAAAACTCCTCATTTGATTTTGAAAATATTTCAAATTCCAGCTCGGAATGAGAACTCGAGCTTTTCACAAATACCTTTTTCTCAACAAACTTTTTGTTTTGAAAGTTCCTTCTTTGATAATTCTTACCACCCTGATATCCACCCGACCATTTGTTTTGATTGTTTTTAGAAAAACGTGGCGGTACAACAGGTTTTTTGTAATAAGCTTTATCTTTTTCAAAGTTTAATTGCCTTTTGGAACGTTTCAAACCTTTGATCTCAGACACATCAATTTCAACCAATTTAAACACATTTTTCAACTTATCAACATTCACATTTTCCAAAGGAAATTCAAGATCCGAATACAACTTATCAGATCCTGACATCTTGTACATCACAAGATTAGGTTCTTCACTTAAGTTGTTTTTGGATGTTGATTTCGGAATGTAATTGTTCAGAAAACATTCTTCATCCTCAGTTGAATCACTTTCAGATTTTAAAACATTTTCAGCCATGCTTTTAACAATTTCGGACTGGACACTGTCTTCATCGGATGATGAATTGAATGTGACATCAATTGATTCTGGAAGTTTAACCTCATTTGTTTTTTCATCGTTAACCAACCTGGACTTTTTCTTTGAAAAATTATTTAATACTGGCGGTGGAACCTGATGATACCCAACCCCAGTTCCGTCCGAATAAACATCTTCGCCAGCTTTGTTCTTCCCGATTAGTTTAGGAACAATATGTTGAAGAACAAAACTTGCAGAGTTGTAACTGTTCAGTTTTAGATTGATGCGCTCATTTTCAATCTTAGCTTCCTGAACCTGAAGCTTCAGATTAGCAATCTCATCCAACTGTTGGTTGATTTGCTCTTCTTTTGACCGAAGTACTCCTGAAAGTTGTAAATTTTTTTTTGTTTGTTTTACCATTTCTTTCATCAGAATCTTTTACCGTTCTTTTTAGCTTTTCATAATTTTCTGAAAATTGATGATTTTCATGAATTAACTTTTCGTTTTCTTTCCTGATTCGTTCTACGTCAATTTTATCATTTTCAATTTTCACAGTTAATTCTTTTAATTGATCATTTGAAGCTTTTAACATTTTGTCACAGTTTAAGATTTGATTTTCAACTTCTCTGACTCTTTCTACCAGGTCTTCAGTCTTTTTACCGCTGAGGTAAGCAAGTGTACTACAAACTTTGCAATCTTTCATGCAATTTTTGCAGTCACTCTCAATTTTGGCTTTCTTACCTGAATCAATGATCGAATCATTTGAACTGACCTTGCTTTTAGACTCAGAACTGGACTTAGAGTATACCTCTAACTCTTTTGCTGCAAGCACTTTGTCAGCCATTTTCTTCAAATTTTCAGCTGTGAATTCTTTTGACGTGTCAATTATCCCATCATCAACTTTCTTTGGCTTTGACTCTATCTCCTTTTCTTTCTCATCAGCTTCTCCTCCACCCCACCACATTCTCTGTCTTGCTTCTTCTTGTTCTGCAATTTGCTTGGTGAGAGTTTCAACACTGACAGAATCTGGATCAACAGCTATATTTCCTTTAGGATCTAGTCCTAGATAACATTCTCTATCTGCATCCCATCTATTTGCTCTTTTTTCTTCTTTCCATGTCTGATAGATTTTGCTCTTCATGACTTGGGCTGTCATCTTCCTGTTGATATATTTCACTTCTTCTGTTCTGATATCTTTGAAAGGAACAATTTTTGCCATGAAGGCATATCCCACTGCGTCTTCTTCCGGTAACACATCACTCCAATCATATCCCTCATCGTCATGGATAACAGCTAATGCTCTCGACTTTTCTTTGGGAGCATCTTCTATCTGCTTCATTCTAGGAGATTCTGCTTTGTTTTGATGATAGATGGCTCTTTTGTAATAATCTTCATGGAAAGGATCGGCTGTTTCATCAGCGGCTTCATTTCGACATTCACGTTTAAAATGCACCTTTTGCTTGCATTTAAAGCATGTAACCTTAGATTTATCAAAACCTAGCTTCGTTGAAGGTCCGCTAATGGAATGTTTGCCTGTAATCTCCATGAATCTCTGAGCCCTTCT
This sequence comes from Helianthus tuberosus, assembly GCA_030545235.1. Classification (NCBI taxonomy): domain Eukaryota; kingdom Viridiplantae; phylum Streptophyta; class Magnoliopsida; order Asterales; family Asteraceae; genus Helianthus; species Helianthus tuberosus. The sequence goes on from CM060443.1 coordinate 117,367,568, forward strand.
GACCGCACTCGCCATACACCACCGGATATCAATCAAATCCATCTCCTCGGGGTTGATTTGATCATAATCTTCCTTGCTGATAACCATTGTTTGAAGTTTCTTGACTTGACATGTTTGAATTTTCTGCTGAAAATGCAGTTTTCGGTGATACAGTTTTCGGGATCATACTTCCTCGATAATACAAGTCAACATTTTGCTGATACGATGAGTTGTTGACTTTGTTAGTCTTCCTGGTCTCCAATTCATGACTCTCCAACCTTTCGATTAGTAAATCAACTGTCAGATCTGTCGACTTTACTGTGTTCTTCAGCATCAAAGCAAAATACTGTCAGTCAGGCAGTGAGTCAAATAGTTTGTCAACCAATTCTTCCTAAGTATACACAATTCCGTGTCTTGCAAGTTCCATCTTCAAATGACCGAATCTTTCTATCATCTTAGTCACAGATTCGTTTTTCAAACACCCAAACAGATCAAATTCTTTTCTTAACAACTTCTTTTTGTTTTTAATAATTTCGGCACTACCCACACATTTTATTTTCAGTTTCTCCCATAGATCTCTGGAATCTTTGTATTCAATCAATGATATAATGTCATCCCTCACAGACTGATGAAGTAAGGCGATGCATTTTTGTTCTGCGACGAATCTTTCTACTTCATTTTCTCCTATATTTTCATAATCCGTTCTTCCCATATCAAAACCATTCTTTATGCTCTTCCAACTTAGATATGCAAAAGCTTTCAGCCATTCTTCAAACCTAGTTGCCCATCTGTTGTATTCTTCTATCGCCATTAGCTTGGGTGGTTTGTTGTAGGTACCATAGGCACTATCAACACTCAAAGAATCAGCAATGGTTTTCTTTGCACTCGGGTTTGGAGCATTTTCATTTGTGTTACTTGACGTATCATCTCCTGTGCTTCCCGTGAAAGCAAAAGCGTCACTGAACGGATTCAGAAAATCATCCATCTTCAAGTACAGAGACAATCAACAAACACTTAGAAAAAATTTTGGATTTTAAAACAATCTCAAACGAAATGGTTCATGTGAAATGAGTTTCAAACGAAATGAATCTCAAGTGAAATGAACAATCTTCAAACGGAATGACTTCAAGCGGAATGGATTTCACGCGAAATGAGCTTTCACACAAAATTCCGGTTTCAAGCGAAATGGTCTACACACGAAATGCACTTTGGTACGAAATAGCAACTTTGGTACGAAATGGATGTCTATTTCGTATGAAATAAAGTTCCAAGGTTGATTCCGTGCGAAATGAAGTTCTAGAAAGTTGATTTCGTGTGAACTTAAGTTCTCAAGATTGATTTCGTGCGGAATGAACTTCAACAGGTTGATTCCGTGCGAAATAAGATGTTGATTTCGTACGGAATGATGATGACGTCACACTGTCGGCCAAGAATTTGTCAAATTGATCTGGTTTTACGTCGAATTAAGGTCCAATTCTTTCAAGGATTCGTTAAAACTGTGTTTTACGTGATATATGTGAAATTTAAGCCATTTTAACCGTGAAATCTCGATTAATTTTGAAAAGAATGAGTAGAAATGAGAAAATCTGGTGAAAACAAGCTGAATAGGTATGAACTCTTCCTCCTGAGCTCTGATACCACTTGTTGGATCATTGTGCGACCTAAACGAGTCGTTCAGAAGAGTTTACAATCCATATCAAAGGCGGAATCAATGATACGAACTTGATTACAGCTTGATTCTCCCTAATTATCTTGTTTTTATTGATTTCAAAGCTTTACAGATCAGTTGACAAATTGTCAGCACCTCAGCTCTGAAATTCGAAAACCTTACAAATGAATCAGCAACTCAACTATCTATAGAGTGGGCATTTCGTACAAAACCAACACAACTCATTTCGTGCGAAATAGCTTTGTACCATTTCGTACGAAATGACTTGTTCATTTCATGCAAAATGACCCATTTACATGCAAACCCTAATTCTTATCCTACTAAGCATTGGTTTATCCTATCTAGATATAAGACTCGATAAAGACGAAGTTAACAGACATTTATGCACTAACAACTCAAACTCTCTCAACTGTTCTTGATTGTTTGCTTACTTTCTTGCTTTCCAAGATTCATAGGATTGTTGGCACACTCAACCTTCACTATGGGAAAGGTAAATCTCCTAATTTTAACCATTAAATTTGATGTTTTTGATGTTTTTAGGGGTGTTGGCAACTGTTAGAGTTTGTTTCTTAGATCTAGGAATGTTTAGGGATTTTTGGTTGAATCTTAACACTTGATTTTGTTCATAGGCCTTAGATCTATAGATTCACCGAACGAATTTGATTGAAACATCATAGATTTGAATCTAGGAAAGATTAAGGTGTTCGACATCCGAGGTGTATAAACTGAAGTTAAACCCAAACCATTAAGTTTTAGAGAAATCTGAACATAGGGTTTTGTTAATCGGCAAATTCTTTACGTGAAAATGTGTTCAATTTTTGAAAATTGTTAGAAAATTTTTTATGTTCATATGATATTCAAAACTGTTCTTCATGTCCCTTGGATCGAAGTGCAATCTGATCGGATGGCAATCCGATCCAATACACATCACTTGTGTTTAAAAAAATTTTAAAGTGTTGATATGCTTCATCTGTTAACAGTGATTTAGATAGAATGGCAATCTGATCGGATGGCAATCCGATCGGAGGGCCATCCAATCCAAAACTCATTCTGACATGCCTGTTCATCTTTTTGTTCAACTGATTTGGAACGAATGGCAATCCAATCGGATGACCATCTGATCGGAGGGCCATTCGATCCAAAAACATACTTTCACTTGTTGACTTGTCAAAGGTACTGAATTGTTATTCACTTGGATCGGATGACAATTCGATCGGATGGCCATCCGATCCAAATGCACATAACTTGATTGATTTGATCTTTAAGGGTGATGTCTTATCCGATCAGATGACCATCCGATCGGATGGCCATCCGATCATCAGTACTGCATAGAGTGATGTTTCCAAGTGTTAGAAAAATTTTGAGTTTTTCAAAATTTTATCATGGTCTCTTTATGTCTCAAAGTTTGTGCAGACTCTACTTTGATAATTCTTGCAGACACGAGCATCAGATTAGCATCCAGCTCACAACATCTATTGTATTTTAGATGAGAATTATGAAAACATGGGGCCATTCAAAGATATGGAGAAGTTTTTAAAAGATAGTAGGATTGCCAAGGCATTAACTGATAGGACGAAAGTGTATGAGTCTCATGTTAGGATGTTCTGGAAGTCGGTGAGGTACGAAGAGAGTGAAAAAACAAAATACTCAGCGGTACAAAAGAAGGAGGAGAATGATAAGGATATTGATGTTGAAGTTAAGTTCAATGTGGGAGATGTTAGGAGGGTATTGGATCTACAGGATAGTGATGATGACCCTATTATTGTTCCAGAAAGATTATGCAAGGGTTTATGGTTTAGAATGGGATTTTCTGCACACGTAAACTGTGACAACTCGTATTTCGGAACCTCTTTATATTTTGGAACCAGTATGAACACTATGTTGTTATATGACTAACTAAAATGATTGTTGCAACGGAATGTTATGTTATATCATGTTACATGTTATGTATTATGTGAATAGGTTGTGAGTATATAAGTACGTATGTATAATAAAACCTTGGTTGCACAATGGAACCAGGCCGCATACTTCTCCCTCTCGTTGATACTAGACCTCGGCCCAAACCCCTCATCAATCATGACTTGGTTCACTGTCACGAAGCCCAAGGTCAGGCCCAAATGGCCTCATGTTCGCATAACACACAAGGGTTTGTGTGTAATCCTTATAACCATCAAAACACAAACTCAGCATAAAAACCCTAAACATTCTCTAAACATTTTCATCCTCTCCCACCACTTGGCGGCAGCTTCATCCCCTTCGAAGATTCCCTTCGTGCGATACCACCTCTTTCAATTCAGTCGGCACACTATACGTATTCGGTTAGTATGACCCAACTTTTTTTTATTCACATTCTTTGTTAGTCATGATTTTATGTTGATGATTAGTGAGTTATTTTGTATGTTGTTAATGGGTATGATGATTGACGAATATACTAGGGTTGCATGATAAACATTTTGATGTTCTTAGAAATATACAGATTCATTGTGATGACTTGCAAGGTCGTAACTGTTATTTGGTGGATAGAACTTAGCCGATGATTCGTATTGATGAACCATTGTAAACTACGGAATGTTTATAGGTGTTTAAGAAGATAATGAACTGTAACCTGTAATATGTAACTGCTGTGGTTATCACCTGGCGAAAGAGGAACTCGACGAAACATGAATGTTTCGTCACAAAGTAGTCCCGACGAAAGTCAGAGGTTTCGCAACCCTTCCTGCCGACGAAACATTGAGTTTCGTCACTTGTGGTGTTTCGCCGAGGAACTTCACATGAACAGTAGGTTAGTAGATTATGATGTTTACATTAGTGCATGATTTGTAAAGGTTGAATAACATTGATTGAAGAACAGGAAACCTGATGTGCCTTGTGTGTATGGTAAACCATCTGTTACGTGTGCTATGAGTTTGAAGTAATAGTTACTTGTTAAGCCATAATTTCTAACATGAATGCATGTGATGAAGGATAGTTATGTGGACACTGTTGCTAAGAGATAACCCTACAGTCTGAGATTGAGAACTTTAGTTTGGTTGCATAAATAGAACATGTCTTTATTATTAACTGTTAAGTGAGAATGCATGAATTGTGAACTTGTATGAGTATTGAGTATGTTGATATTGTAAGCTATGATGAGTATGTTAATATTTTCATGTGTTGTAAAGAGGGTATAACATAATCATGAGTGGGAAACCTGAAATGTCGAGGGTTAGCAGTAAATCATCTATTATGCGTGTTATGTGCTTGAAGTGGTTGGTACCTATTATGCAATGTGCACACTATGAACGTATGTGAATAACGTGAAATATGTGGTTTATGTGCACAAGAAACTGATTGTTATCGATAACCATGCTAGGACGTGTTTGATCAACTGTTAAACAAGTAACTAATCTTACCGAGCAAACCAAGGTGAGTTCACTGCTCTTTTTCCAAGCATGCGTCCCGGGTTGGGACATCTGGTAAACGTTCCGGGAAGGGAATGTCGGGTAATGGGTTTGACTAGAATGTTAAACCTGGGTTGTTGGTTAATACACGTATGTATCTATCATTCAAGTCCCTCCTACCGATTGTTGCTTGTAGGGCAATGGGGTATTAGTTAGTAGCGCTACTTAGGTTTGGCACCCTCACACCGCACCGAGGAGGTCGGGAGTGAACTAATGACCCCCATCTTGACCATTACTTTGATAGAGGCAATGGGGTTTAGGGAAAATAATCTGGAGCCATCTATGGTAAGCGTGTGATTAACAACAATGCATATGTGAAACGTTTTAATCTGGTAACTGGTATCTAAACACGTTAACAAAACTTTGAACTCGCCAGCGTCGTCTGACACACTTGTCAGCATGCTTGCAGGTCTATAGGTTTATATCATTGGGACTTACTGTCTGGGATGTTGGAGTGGTCATGGGTCGATGTACATGGAAACTTGAAACGAGATGAGCTGATTACATACACTTGGGTTTTGGTTAAACTTTGTATTATGCTTCCGCTGAACTTAACGAGTTGTAAATTATGATTTGTAACACTTATTTGAAATGAATGAAAGCTTTTATTTGAAACCCTGTTATGAGTTCAATGTGATTAGTGGCTAGATCCTGGTACGTCACATGTCCCGCGGTGTTTCCGCATGTGGTATTTTGGGGGTGTGAAATAAACGATAAATATCTCAAGTCTAAATTATGTCGTCCATATAAATTTTTGGTTCATTGTGTAGTACATGCTCTATCACACAGAAAGGGAGCTTACGACGAGACATCGGACTACATCATGAATATTATCACATGTTTGGTGCTCAACAGGCCTTACAACATTTCAAAAGTGTTGTTTGATCACATGGTGGATAATATCAAAGGTGAGAAGTACATAATGTATCCGAGGTTTGTGCAAATGTTATTGAATTATCAAGTACCTGATTTACCGAAGGATCCAGCTGATGAATTAAATCTACATCACATGAAAAGTGAGACATTGAGTAGATTGAATCAATATAAAGGTATAAAAGATGATCCGGAGCCAAGAGTTAAGAGAATGATTTGTAAGATTGAAAATCTAAATTATGTAGCTCCTGAGAATGATGCTTGGAGGAATGAGAATAGCAACTCAGAAGATGAAACAGATAGTTTAAGTGGCATGCATGAAAAAAAGTTGAGGTATTGGTTTGTGAGAGATGGAAAGAGGAAGAGAACTCCAAAGGTTTCTCCAGCAGTGACTGCACCTAAAAAGATTACACCGAAGATTGTTGTTAAGGGTATAGTTGAAAGGGGGAGTCCTAAGAAAAGTTAGAATATTCTTTGTTATATCATATTAATTCTATTGATGTTTGTTTTGCAGAGCCATCAAAGAAGAAATCACCACCAAGACTTGTTGATGAAACTGTGCTTGATCCAGCTGATGTTCTTCAAGGAGGTGTTGATCTGTTGAAAGAGACACTTGAAGGTTTCTTAAAGAAGAATGAAGAAGCTGAAGCTGCTAAAGCTGCAACAGTTCAAAGTTCTAAAGCTGCAAAGGAAACTGAAGCATCTGCAAAGAATGTTGAAGCAGAAAGCTTGAAAGAAAAAGAAGCTGAAGGAGATGTTCACACGGATTCAAGTGCAATTGTTAGTGATTCTAGTGACACAGAGCCAGAAATTGATACTTCAAAGATCGGAGTTGGAAAGATAAATCTCAAAGTGAAGCCACAGAAGAAGAAAAAGGATTCTGAAGAAGAGGATTCCACGTATATTCCAACACCTGAAAAAAAGAAGAAACTTCGCAAGAAGCGCATAGCTGTTCAAACTGGAGTTATTCCAAGAAATGTCAGAGCTAGAAAAGGAGCAGCTTCAGAACCTAAAGTTCAAAGTAGTAAAGGTCCAGAAGTTGAAAGTGTTAAAGCTCCATAAGTTCAAGTTCAAAGTACTCCAGAGGTTGAAGTTGAAAAGGTTGATAAGCCTAAGGTTGAAAAGAAAGGAGATGATGATGATGAGGTTGTATTCACAGGTGAAAGAGAATCTACACCACCACCACCACCAGAAAATCCAACTATTCACATTCCAGATGATCCAGAGACGTCACATCCAAAGAAAGTTACTTCTCCTGGTTTATTTGAAGGTTTTCCAAACATTCAGGGTGAGTTTACTGATGATATTCTTACTGGAGGTGACTACGACATGTTTCATGATGGAAAGATCAAGGATCTAACAAGGAAAGTAAGTATTCTTGAGAAAGAAAAAGCAAAAGCTGAAGCTGAGTGAGATGAGTTGAAAAAGAAGCTTGAAAAGACTGTGGAAGTGAATGAAGAAATGAAGATCTGGCCGATAATGCTAAATTAATTGATCAACTCACCACAGAGCTTGCAGAAGTTAATGCAAATTATGAGAACATGAATGAAACAAACAGGACGCTGCATCAAATGCTCGATGATCTTCATGAGACGTCTTCTAATGAAAACAAAGTGTTAAGGAAGGAGATAGAAGCTCTGAGGGCAGATAAGGTTGTGAAAGACGAGCAGTTAAATATGTTATATGTAGTGGTAGAACACAGGCTTGGAATCAATGTCCAAGCTGTGTATAATGAGTTGGAAATTCAAAGAGTTGAGGAAAGAAGAGTTGCTAGGGAGAAAGAGTTGGCAAAAGAAGCAACTCAGAAAAGGAAAGAATTGATAGTGGAAACTCAAGAGGCTGGAGGTTCTTCTAGTCATCCTGAAGGTGCTGACGTTGAAATGACTGAAGCAGAGGTAATAGTTGAAGAGGAACATATGGAAATAGATCCTCAACAAATCAGCCTCTTGACCTTATAATTTGAATGATGTTATTCGTATGGTGAAAGTTGAATAAAGAAAAGGGAAGGTGAGAGCAGCTAATATGAAATTACTATGTTATAAAGAAGAAGACGAAGAGGAAAAGTTGGATGATGAAGAGTTAAATCGTTTGTTTGACGACATTGACAATTATGATCCCATGAATGATGACGATGACGATGATCAAGGGGCAACGGGGTTGCTAATTGTGAAGCCTTCAGTTCAACAATCACTTGATGATTTTCTCAATGACGAGCTGAATGAACAAGTGGAGGATCAGTATCAGGAGTCTTCTTCTTCTGGAAAGCAACACGCTGATCAGGTATTCCTAACACAACCCAAAGTCATTTATTTACATTCTGCATTTGAGGGGGAGTTCGAGGTACCAAGAACAAGAGAAGAGATGCTTGAGGAATTAGGGATGGATGACGATAATCTTAAGTTTGATATAGAAGATGAAATTCCATCGTCGCCAGAGAGAGAGTATGAATTTAAGCTTGCAAATGAAGCTGGTAATTTCAATCATGTTGAAGTTGAAGAGGGTTTTGATATATCTGAAGAAGATACACCTTTCCATTACTCTGGTGTTGATGAAACTTTTCCTACGTTTGCTGAAATGTTCAAATAACAAAATGAAGATGAATTACGTAGGAAAGTGGTTGGGAAGATAAGTACTGAGGGTATTCCAGAGACAGTTCCACGGGAAACTCTGTTAGAGGGAAGAAAGAACTGGTTCAAGGTTAATCTCAAAGTGAAGCCACAGAAGAAGAAAAAGGATTCTGATGAAGAGGTTTCCACGTATATTCCAACACCTGAAGAAAATAAGAAACTTCGCAAGAAGCGCATAGCTGTTCAAAGTGGAGTTATTCCTAGAAATGTCAGAGCTAGAAAAGGAGCAGCTTCAGCACCTAAAGTTCAAAGTAGTAAAGGTCCAGAAGTTGAAAGGGTTAAAGCTCCAGAAGTTCAAGTTCAAAGTACTCCAGAGGTTGAAGTTGAAAAGGTTGCTAAGCCTGAGGTTGAAAAGAAAGGTGATGGTGATGATGAGGTTGTATTCACAGGTGAAAGAGAATCTACACCACCACCACCACCAGAAAATCCAACTATTCACATTCCAGATGATCCAGAGATGTCACAGCCAAAGAAAGTTACTTCTCCTGGTTTATTTGAAGGTTTTCCAAACATTCAGGGTGAGTTTACTGATGATATTCTTACTGGAGGTGACTACGACATGTTTCATGATGGAAAGATCAAGGATCTAACAAGGAAAGTAAGTATTCTTGAGAAAGAAAAAGCAAAAGCTGAAGCTGAGTGAGATAAGTTGAAAAAGAAGCTTGAAACGACTGTGGAAGTGAATGAAGAAATGAAGCAGTTGTGAACGATCATGCTGAAAGAATAGACGCATTGATAGAAGATCTGGCTGATAATGCTAAATTAATTGATCAACTCACCATAGAGCTTGGAGAAGTTAATGCAAATTATGAGAACATGAATGAATGAAACAAACAAGACGCTGCATCAAATGCTCGATGATCTTCATGAGGCGCCTTCTAATGAAAACAAAGTGTTAAGGCAGGAGATAGAAGCTCTGAGGGCAGATAAGGTTGTGAAAGACGAGCAGTTAAATATGTTATATGATGTAGTAGAAAACAGGCTTGGAATCAATGTCCAAGCTGTGTATAATGAGTTGGAAATTCAAAGAGTTGAGGAAAGAGGAGTTGCTAGGGAGAAAGAGTTGGCAAAATAAGCAACTCAGAAAAGGAAAGAATTGATAGTGGAAACTCAAGAGGCTGGAGGTTCTTCTAGTCATCCTGAAGGTGCTGACGTTGAAATGACTGAAGCAGAGGTAAATGTTGAAGAGGAACATATGGAAATAGATCCTCAACAAATCAGTCTCTCGACCTTATAATTTTAATGATGTTATTCGTATGGTGAAAGTTGAATAAAGAAAAGGGAAGGTGAGAGCAGCTAATATGAAATTACTATGTTATAAAGAAGAAGACGAAGAGGAAAAGTTGGATGATGAGGAGTTAGATCGTTTGTTTGATGACATTATCAATTATGATCCCATGAATGATGACGATGATCAAGGGGCAACGGGGTTGCTAATTGTGAAGCCTTCAGTTCAACAATCACTTGATGATTTTCTCAATGACGAGCTGAATGAACAAGTGGAGGATCAGCATCAGGAGTATTCTTCTTCTGGAAAGCAACACGCTGATCAGGTATTCCTAACACAACCCAAAGTCATTTATTTACATTCTGCATTTGAGGGGGAGTTCGAGGTACCAAGAACCAGAGAAGAGATGCTTGAGGAATTATGGATGGATGACGATAATCTTAAGTTTGATATAGAAGATGAAATTCCATCTTCGCCAGAGAGAGAGTATGAATTTAAGCTTGCAAATGAAGCTGATAATTTCAATCATGTTGAAGTTGAAGAGAGATCTGATATATCTGAAGAAGATACACGTTTCCATTACTCTGGTGTTGATGAAAATTTTCATACGTTTGCTGAAATGTTCAAATAACAAAATGATGATGAATTATGTAGGAAAGTGGTTGAGAAGATAAGTACTGAGGGTATTCCAGAGACAGTTCTGCAGGAAACTCTGTTAGAGGGAAGAAAGAACTGGTTCAAGGTTAATCTCAAAGTGAAGCCACAGAAAAAGAAAAAGGATTCTGATGAAGAGGATTCCACGTATATTCCAACACCTGAAGAAAAGAAGAAACTTCGCAAGAAGCGCATAGCTGTTCAAACTGGAGTTATTCCTAGAAATGTCAGAGCTAGAAAAGGAGCAGCTTCAGCACCTAAGGTACAAAATAGTAAAGGTCTAGAAGTTGAAAATGTTAAAGCTCCAGAAGTTCAAGTTCAAAGTACTCCAGAGGTTGAAGTTGAAAAGGTTGATAAGCCTGAGGTTGAAAAGAAAGGTGATGATGATGATGAGGTTGTATTCACAGGTGAAAGAGAATCTACACCACCACCACCACCAGAAAATCCAACTATTCACATTCCAGATGATCCAGAGACGTCACACCCAAAGAAATTTACTTCTGCTGGTTTATTTGAAGGTTTTACAAACATTCAGAGTGAGTTTACTGATGATATTCTTACTGGAGGTGACTACGACATGTTTCATGATGGAAAGATCAAGGATCTAACAAGGAAAGTAAGTATTCTTGAGAAAGAAAAAGCAAAAGCAAAAGCTGAAGCTGAGCGAGATGAGTTGAAAAAGAAGCTTGAAAAGACTGTGGAAGTGAATGAAGAAATGAAGTCAGTTGTGAACGATCATGCTGAAAGAATAGATGCATTGATAGAAGATCTGGCTGATAATGCTAAATTAATTGATCAACTCACCACAGAGCTTGCAGAAGTTAATGCAAATTATGAGAACATGAATGAAACAAACAAGACGCTGCATCAAATGCTCGATGATCTTCATGAGGCGTCTTCTAATGAAAACAAAGTGTTAAGGCAGGAGATAGAAGCTCTGAGGGCAGATAAGTTTGTGAAAGACAAGCAGTTAAATATGTTATATGTTGTGGTAGAACACAGGCTTGGAATCAATGTCCAAGCTGTGTATAATGAGTTGGAAATTCAAAGAGTTGAGGAAAGAAGAGTTGCTAGGGAGAAAGAGTTGGCAAAATAAGCAACTTAGCAAAGGAAAGAATTGATGTTTGTGCATTACGTCTATTGACTTCGTCTTGTATCATGTAACGTAATAGGATAGGTTAGAATAATCAGTGCACGAGGTTCGAGAGTCGAAAGTTAGCGGTTATGCAAGAGGTTCCGCTTATATGGACAATGTTCATAAAAGCGAAACCACAAGCAAGAGGTTCCGCTTATATGGTCATGTCCATATAAGCTAAACCTCTCCAACTATAAATAGTGCACTAGTTCATTCATTTGGCAACGATTCCGGAAATTGTAACGAAGTGCTGCCAGATTGCTTTCAGGTTGTAAACGTTGTTAAATCAATCAAAGAAGCATTATAATTAGTTTGAGCGTCCGTTTCATTGATTCCGCCTTTGAATCGGATTCACAACTCTTCTGATTGACTCATTCGGGTTCAACAACGATCCTACAATTGATAGTGGAAACTCAAGAGGCTGGAGGTTCTTCTAGTCATCCTGAAGGTGCTGACGTTGAAATGACTGAAGCAGAGGTAAATGTTGAAGAGGAACATATGGAAATAGATCCTCAACAAATCAGTCTCTCGACCTTATAATTTTAATGATGTTATTCGTATGGTGAAAGTTGAATAAAGAAAAGGGAAGGTGAGAGCAGCTAATATGAAATTACTATGTTATAAAGAAGAAGACGAAGAGGAAAAGTTGGATGATGAGGAGTTAGATCGTTTGTTTGATGACATTATCAATTATGATCCCATGAATGATGACGATGATCAAGGGGCAACGGGGTTGCTAATTGTGAAGCCTTCAGTTCAACAATCACTTGATGATTTTCTCAATGACGAGCTGAATGAACAAGTGGAGGATCAGCATCAGGAGTATTCTTCTTCTGGAAAGCAACACGCTGATCAGGTATTCCTAACACAACCCAAAGTCATTTATTTACATTCTGCATTTGAGGGGGAGTTCGAGGTACCAAGAACCAGAGAAGAGATGCTTGAGGAATTAGGGATGGATGGCGATAATCTTAAGTTTGATATAGAAGATGAAATTCCATCGTCGCCAGAGAGAGAGTATGAATTTAAGCTTGCAAATGAAGCTGATAATTTCAATCATGTTGAAGTTGAAGTGGGTTCTGATATATCTGAAGAAGATACACCTTTCCATTACTCTGGTGTTGATGAAACTTTTCCTACGTTTGCTGAAATGTTCAAATAACAAAATGAAGATGAATTACGTAGGAAAGTGGTTGAGAAGATAAGTACTGAGGGTATTCCAGAGACAGTTCTACAGGAAACTCTGTTAGAGGGAAGAAAGAACTGGTTCAAGGTTAATCTCAAAGTGAAGCCACAGAAGAAGAAAAAGGATTCTGATGAAGAGGATTCCACGTATATTCCAAAACCTGAAGAAAAGAAGAAACTTCGCAAGAAGCGCATAGCTGTTCAAACTGGAGTTATTCCTACAAATGTCAGAGCTAGAAAAGGGGCAGCTTCAGCACCTAAAGTTTAAAGTAGTAAAGGTCCAGAAGGTGAAAGTGTTAAAGCTCCAGAAGTTCAAGTTCAAAGTACTCCAGAGGTTGAAGTTGAAAAGGATGATAAGCCTGAGGTTGAAAAGAAAGGTGATGATGATGATGAGGTTGTATTCACAGGTGAAAGAGAATCTACACCACCACCACCACCAGAAAATCCAACTATTCACATTCCAAATGATCCAGATACGTCACAGCCAAAGAAAGTTACTTCTCCTGGTTTATTTGAAGGTTTTCCAAACATTCAGGGTGAGTTTACTGATGATATTCTTACTGGAGGTGACTATGACATGTTTCATGATGGAAAGATCAAGGATCTAACAAGGAAAGTAAGTATTCTTGAGAAAGAAAAAGCAAAAGCTGAAGCTGAGCGAGAGGAGTTGAAAAAGTAGCTTGAAAAGACTGTGGAAGTGAATGAAGAAATGAAGTCAGTTGTGAACGATCATGCTGAAAGAATAGATGCATTGATAGAAGATCTGGCTGATAATGCTAAATTAATTGATCGACTCACCACAGAGCTTGCAGAAGTTAATGCAAATTATGAGAACATGAATGAAACAAACAAGACGCTGCATCAAATGCTCGATGATCTTCATGAGGCGTCTTCTAATGAAAACAAAGTGTTAAGGCAGGAGATAGAAGCTCTGAGGGCAGATAAGGTTGTGAAAGACGAGCAGTTAAATATGTTATATGTTGTGGTAGAACACAGGCTTGGAATCAATGTCCAAGCTATGTATAATGAGTTGGAAATTCAAAGAGTTGAGGAAAAAAGAGTTGCTAGGGAGAAAGAGTTGGCAAAAGAAGCAACTCAGAAAAGGAAAGAATTGATAGTGGAAACTCAAGAGGCCGGAGGTTCTTCTAGTCATCCTGAAGGTGCTGACGTTGAAATGACTGAAGCAGAGGTAAATGTTGAAGAGGAACATATGGAAATAGATCCTCAACAAATCAGTATCTCGACCTTATAATTTGAATGATGTTATTCGTATGGTGAAAGTTGAATAAAGAAAAGGGAAGGTGAGAGCAGCTAATATGAAATTACTATGTTATAAAGAAGAAGACGAAGAGGAAAAGTTGGATGATGAGGAGTTAGATCGTTTGTTTGACGACATTGACAATTATGATCCCATGAATGATGACTATGACAATGATCAAGGGGCAACGGGGTTGCTAATTGTGAAGCCTTCTGTTCAACAATCACTTGAAAGCAACACGTTGATCAGGTATTCCTAACACAACCCAAAGTCATTTATTTACATTCTGCATTTGAGGGGGAGTTCGAGGTACCAAGAACCAGAGAAGAGATGTTTGACGAATTAGGGATGGATGACGATAATCTTAAGTTTGATATAGAAGATGAAATTCCATCGTCGCTAGAGAAAGAGTATGAATTTAAGCTTGCAAATGAAGCTGATAATTTCAATCATGTTGAAGTTGAAGAGGGTTCTGATATATCTGAAGAAGATACACCTTTCCATTACTCTGGTGTTGTTGAAACTTTTCCTACGTTTGCTGAAATGTTCAAATAACAAAATGAAGATGAATTACGTAGGAAAGTGGTTGAGAAGATAAGTACTGAGGGTATTCCATAGACAGTTTCGCGGGAAACTTTGTTAGAGGGAAGAAAGAACTGGTTCAAGGTTATGCCAAAGGAGAGGAAATACAAGAGACCACTGCAATTCTTCACAGATCATCCAGATAAATCGCTGGGTGAAATTCTATCTTGGGGTTATCTTGAAGATTTGAAGGTATATGCCATCAGAAGGGAACATAGGTGTCAGTATTTTGAGTTCCTGTCAGATATCAAAACACTCACGTGGTGGGATGTGGAAGAGTTGGTGCAGACTAAATACATCAAACAGTTCTATTATGGTCTAGACGTGAAAATACATGACCAGAAGCTGTGGAACTACATAAAGTACCAGGAAAAGAATAGATTTCCTGATTGGAAACCACAATTTCCAAAGCAAATTGTCAAGTTTGATCCAATCACATGAGAAAAGGATGTTACATTGAAGATAAAGCCACCACGATGCTTAAAGAATATGCCACAGCGTGCTATGGAACAGGATTTTTATGAAGACTTCCAAGGTTGGATGTACAATCAGAGCACAGCAGAAGCGATTATCTCTTTGTTTGATAAGAAGACTGGAGAGGCAAGGAGGATCAATGTGTTGGATCCTATGTGGTTGGTCAATTATCCGAAGAAAGATGTTGAGTGCTTGTGTTTCAATAAGATTGTGTATGATGCTCCTGATAAAGCACAGGCTCAACAATATCAGAAAATGCCGAACTTATGTTTGGAAAAGGATATCAACTCAGGTATATATTGGCAGACTAAATTCAGAGACTTAGAGTTGGAAGAATTCTTGAAAAGAGAGAAGCAAAGTGAAAGATTCAAGAAGATAAGGGAAAGAGCAGCGGTTCTTGGGCGCAGAAAGTTTGAAAGACCTCCACCAACTGATCAAACACCAATAGAGAAAGAAGAGAAGAAGATTCCCAAGTGGGATAGGAAAAGAGATGGTGATTTAGAGCATAGAAAGTACTGGAATGAGGTTGGAAGACCTTTGAGGCGCAAGATGCTTGCAGAACATGAAGAACAGAGGAGACAGAAAGCTAAAGCTAGGAGACGCAGCAGGGAGGTGACTTAAAAGACTATGCAGGAAGGAAGACTACAGCTACATCCAAGGGGGAGTCTGTTAGTGCATTATGTCTGTAGCTTTCGTCTGTATCGAGTCTATGTATTTTTGTCCTGTATGTGTCAGTGTACTTTTGTATATGTATGTATTTTATATCTAGACAAAACAAGGAACGGTGCGTTATCTGTCAAGTCTCATCCAAACGGATGATATGTGTCATCCGGACGAATGGCCATCCGATCGGATGACCATCAGATCGGATGACCATCCGATCGGATGACACCAATACTTCCCTGTGTTGCCTATAAATAGTGGAGTAGGGTCATTTGTCTAGAACCTTTTGCTTGATTGTCATCTGGAACTCTTGTACTTTCACATTCTATCAATGAAATCAGACATGTTAAGCGTTGAGATCGTTTTTGGTGATTCTCTGACGATGCCGAGGGATTCCGCACCTCGTCATTGATCGATTCTACCACGTTCTTCTACTAGAACCGTTCCTGCGTTGGCATCCACACATACCACTTGGAATTACCTGACAAATTGAAAGATATACATAGCACATTTCATGTCTCACACCTTCGTAAATGCTTAGCAGACGAAACAACTTATGTACCAATTGATGATATCGAGGTTAATGACAAACTTAGCTGTATAGCTAAACCGATTGAAGTCCTTGACCGAACGGTCAAAGGATTGAGGAACAAATAAATTGATCAAGTGAAGGTCAAATGAGAGCATCAGAAAGGATCGGATACCACTTGGGAGTCCGAGGAAGAAATGAGACGACTCTACCCTTCACTTTTTGGTACGTATCTTAGTTTCGGGGACGAAACCCCCTTTTAAGGGGGTGGACTTGTAACACCCCTAAAAATATTAAACGAAAAGTATTTATATTTGCCATAATCTAACTACTATAATAAAAGAAACCAACTTTTGTACACGTGTCATTCATTGAAGGTATCCTCAAATTTATATTTATCTAAATAATAAATTAATATTAAATCTTATCATACTTTAATAAAATATTATTCTCAAATCTAAATTGTTAATTTATATATTTTTAAAACAAATACCTCTCTTATCTACTTATCTTATATTAAATATATAAATAATAAATTAATATTAAATGTTATCCTAATTATTTAAAAACATAACTTTTTTTATTATTTGGTATACAAAATTATGTTTATTCAACCCGAGTAAAACACGAGGTTTTTAAGGATATAATATTTTTTTTTATTTGGTAGATTTTTCAACCCGACTATACAAATGTTTTTTAAAGATACGACGTTTTTAGTATTTAATATACAAAATTACATTTATTTAGGATGTAATTTTTTTATTATTTGGTAGATTTTTCAACCCGACTATACACAGGTTTTTTAAAGATACGACGTTTTTATTATTTAATATACAAAAATACATTTATTTAATCTGTGTAATACACATGGTTTTTAAAGATATAACTCTTTTTTATATCTATTCAACACGTGTAATATACGAGGTTTTTAAGGATGTAATTTTTTATTATTTGGTAGATTTATTCAACCCGATTATACACAGATTTTTTTAAAGATACGACGTTTTTAGTATTTAGTATACAAAATTACATTTATTTAATCTGTGTAATACACATGGTTTTTAAAGATATAACTTTTTATTATTTGTTATATAAAATCACATTTATTTAACACGTACAATATACAAGGTTCATAAAAGATATAAGTTTTTTATTATTTAATATATAAAATTACATTTATTCAACCCGTGTAATACACGGGGTTCTAACCTAGTAGGTAACTATTAAATACATAAGGACTAATATGACTTAACTTGGTAAAATTTGCTAATTGATAAATAACTAGCAACTAAAAGTGTCCTTTTAGTACATACTAATAGAAGAGGGGCTGAAATAGACAAACAACAAACTTGGTTTAATAAAAAGAAGTTTAAAATACAAAACACACACTTGTGTGTGCTCTGGTGCAATCAGGAGAAGGAGTAAAACACCCAAACCCTATTCTTCATCAAAAGGTCAAAATTAAAGCTTGATAAGGAGCCCAAATTCATGCATGAAATTATAATTGTGATCCCCAAATCAAGAGGATCATAAGGTATGTAAAAATTAGATGTTTTGTGAAGTTATGGAAAGTGTTTAAATCCATGACTTTCTACTCTTACATGAGATATGGAAATTTAAGTGAGTCATAAGGTGTAAGTAAACTTATGAACAATCCCTTGTTAAGAAATTAAAGATCTAAATGCCATAAATTGAGTGTTTGGATGATTCTTTATGTTTGTGATAAATGGGTTCTTATGAAAGTGAGGAACACTTAAATAGAGATAGTGAAACTGAAGAATTGATGTTAAAATGATAAAGTCTAGATGATGATTATACATGCTAGACATAGAGACTTGTAGAAATTTGAATACATAGCTAATAGCAAAGTTTTGAACTTGATAAACGTAGTGTAAAAATCTTGCCCACAAGATGCTCGATGAAATGCCTAAATGATCTCGAATTGTTGAAATTATGAAAGAGTCACGTAATTGTTAAGTTTAACAATTAGCATGTGAATATTTGTGATATGAGTTCTAAAGGGTAAATTTGATTTACACCCTATAGGCAAATCGGGCGAAACATCAAGTGGCCAAGCAGGAAAGGACACGCGTTT
Organism: Helianthus tuberosus; assembly: GCA_030545235.1. Taxonomy (NCBI): domain Eukaryota; kingdom Viridiplantae; phylum Streptophyta; class Magnoliopsida; order Asterales; family Asteraceae; genus Helianthus; species Helianthus tuberosus. The sequence continues at coordinate 117,385,959 of CM060443.1, forward strand.
GAAAGAAAAACTTTAAGGTACGTGGCTTAATGCTTCGTTATTAATGCCATTTAAATTCCTCGTTGTTTGATGTGTTGATAAGTAGAATAGGAAATTTGCGTGTTTGGTTTACTTGATATGAAGGAAATTCATGAAAGTAAATCAAACGGATCAATTTAAGATAAGTGCAAACTGAGTAACGGAAGCACCTTTACTTAAATGACAAACCCGGGAATGCGATGTCATTGATTAAACTAGCGATCCCGTTACGGCAACGTGAGGGTCGTAAATATCGAAACTCGGAATGAGTATAAGAAATATGAGGATACTTAACTAGAAGCTTTGTTATTTAGTCTAAGTTCATGATCTTAGACTTCAAACGGGTCAATTATGTTAGAAGCGCAAACCTGGATTTGGGTTAGAGTGAGTACGACTAATAAATGCACAATTTCGGCATGTGGGAATTGTGTTAAAAACGTCCAACTACGTATAGTTGGACGGGTCAAATGATTGAAACAAGTATTAGTTAACGAATGCGTAAATCACTTGATTTGAAACTCCGAATATTGGAAAGCTTTTAAGGATATAATGTTCATGTGAGTTTTTAATACAAACCAACAGTTTTGATTAAATAAACATGAACGTGTCAAAAAAATTGTAAATAATTATAAAGCCGAGAGCCATAATTTAAAAATAGTGTTAATTCGGATGTTGGATTTTAAGCTCATGTGATAGAATATCAAATTACGATCACATGGGAAGTAACGGGAGGTTAGAAGGGCGTACGGTTTGAAAGTTATGCGCATTTTAGTGTTTACGAACGATTAACAAAACACAACAGAAAAATGAATGAAGGAGGGGGCGTCGACGACGCAAAGCCCAGCGTCGCCGACGCTGGATCTGTTGATCTGGGGCTTGTCGACGTCTTAATCGTCTGCCTACGGACTTCTGGCATCGACGCCATAAACAAGGGGTCGTCGACGACGCCAAACCCAGCGTCACGGACACCAGATCTTGTCTAAATGATTTTGTTTGATTGTTTTGATTACGATATTCAATCTAATTGATTTCTATTGTGTTCTAACACTAATAGTTTGTATAATCCTCAGCTTTAGGTGCATATCAACTCCTCCTCGATGAAGATCAAGCCGTCTTTAAAGAACCGAATACATAAAAGAATCAAGCTTCCGCTTTTGTTTAACTGAATTATGTAATGATACTTTGCATATGTTTAGGAAATGTCCCAAAACTCTTTGGTAACTCGATATTTTGATCAAGGTTGTTTGTAAAACCCTTATATGATAAGATATCTTTTGTATAAACTTTATAAATCAAGCAAATTTTGTATGAAATTGTAATTTATCGTTTAAGTGTGTTATAAATATTATATGCTTTATTGTTTTCGCTTTGATTGCTTTCTTATCGATTAATCGATTATTCGCCTTATACCTTTTTGTATTTGCGTTGACTCTGAAAAGTCAACTGTTATACCTTTATGTTATTCACTTTGTCTCTACAAAGTCAATTGTTATACCTTCTTGTTATTCGCTTTGAATGTTTTACCTTCTTGCATTTGCTTTGACTCCGAAAACAACAATAAAACGACACCGAATAAAATAATAATGATACATATCAGATCAAGTACCTCATCAATTAATCACAGTAGCAGCCAAGAAGTTGACTGCAAATTCAATGCAGATGGTTTCTTTATCTATACGAATGTATTTGTGGGAACATCATGCAACCATTGTATGTTATATATTTTAGGGATTCAAGCCCCAATCGCTATTCGGCTATGACCCGGTCTTTTTTAAGTAGCACTTTAGTTCGGTCCACAGGTCCAAGTTGGGTTTCACCATGAAAAGAATCGAGAACCGAGCCGACCCGATTTTATATGAAAAACTGGAACTGATCTAAATGTCACACCCTGGCTTTTGCGGAAGCGTGGATTAGTTGGTGTGACTTCTTAATATCATAGCAACAATCATAACAATGCTATATGATAAAAACATGAGATATTTTAATAAAGTTTAGAAAGATACCATATTATGCTTGTCTTAAAACAACTTCACAAAATAAGTTACAACCTTGGCTTGATTTAACTGAGTTCATAAAAACTTAGCAAAAGACTTTAAAAAATACTAGGTTTAGAGATATGTAACCCGTCCAGGAAGAGGTTACACCTTCTAAACCCTACAACTCTGGATGACTTCTTTATTCAAACGCAGCTTGAAAAATATGCATATCGTGCCAGATCCATTAGTTTCCTGAAATACATGTAGTTTGAAAAATCAACATAAAGTTGAGCGAGTTCATGTGTAAGTGAGTATGTATAAACCTTTGTAATAGGTTTGTATGTATGAAAATCCCTGGTATGTAGCAATTAAGGAAAAAGAGATCACCATTGGGTTGCAAAGCCAATGATATGTGTGAAGTGATGTAGGAAGACTCAAACCTAGCGGATTTGTGCGTCGGGAAACTCATAGTCACCACCTGGCCCATTCATCGGACTCAGGAGTGAGGGCTCGCTACACCCAAATAGATCTATCACCAATGTCCCTCGGTCCTACAATGAGGATTAATGGCCTCTAGTTTCCGCCTACCCACTCACATGATCTAAGTAGTAAACCCTCCTTAAGCTAACCATACCATGTATAAAAGTATCCATAATATCTGTAACATGTATTCCACCCCCGAGGTATAAAAACTGAAAACAGTTAAGAGAAAAGGGAGACATGAACTCACTGTATTGCATCTTCAGTATGTGTAACCCAAATCTCCGCAGCAAACACGACTACCTACAATGGTCTAACGTCTATTAGACGAACGGGTAGTGCCTTGTTTTAGTATGTATGTTTTTGAGTTACGATTCTGGTATTATTCCAAGTTATAATAGTTATGTTTAGTTTTGGAATAATTGTTTATGTCACACCCCGACCACGTAGAACATACAAAACGTGGCGGAAACATCGGGGAGTGTTGTAACAGAATTAATTGTTTCAAATCCATGGCAATTGAAGTTTCGTTTTATTGATTAAAAGTGTTACAATGTCTTAACAAACAAGGAAATACAACATAATCAACTAGTCTTGCATCTTTTATTGTCACTAAGGCCCATGTCCGCCTATGTGTATCTTGATCAATCCTATGCTTCATATCCTGAAAACACATGTGAAAATAGGTACGTCAGCATAAAAATGCCGGCGAGTACATAGGTTTTGTGAAAATAAGATTCATGACTTCTGTTTAAGAAAAAGTTTAGTCATGAACCTTGTAATTTGATTTGTCTTTGTAAATCATTTGAAAAACAATAAGTTCAGATGATACGTATAAGTAAGAGAATAATGCATGATTAAATGAATAACCATGTAAAATGAGTTTGTATAAGTTAAGTTGTTTGTAAAACAATGTATTGTGAAAAGTATGTTATTTGTATAAAATGTTATATGTCATAAACTGAAATGATTCAAATAACGCTACGATATGCAATACCATACAAACACTTATATATAGGAAGTACCAGCGGCGTATCCACCATGCTTGTATCATATTACACATGCCTCGTTACTTAATCACTTACTCAAACCAAACCAACCAATGTAAGATGTCTATGTTTAAACCACTTCCAAATGTACTGAAATAATATGTTAAAATGTTTATGTCAAGATGTAAATCATGTGATGTATAACCAATGTCAAAAGTGTTTATGTGTCAAATGTAAACCATGTAATGTGTAACCAAAATGATATGTATGGCTAGTGAAATGCATCAACTAAACCATATGCACAAGAACATAATATTGAAGTAAAACTTGGTTTAAATCAAAGTTATGTTCTGTGGAAATGCATGATCAATGTAAATCATGTAATATGTAACCTAAATGATATGTATGGCTAGTGAAATGTATCAACTAAACCATATGCACAAGGACATAGTATTGAAGTAAAACTTGGTTTAAATCAAAGCTATGTTTTGTGGGAATGCATGATCAATGTAAATCATGTAATATGTAACCTAAATGATATGTATGGCTAGTGAAATGTATCAACTACACCATATGCACAAGAACATAGTATTGAAGTAAAACTTGGTTTAAATCAAAGCTATGTTTTGTGGGAATGCATGCTATACTGATACGAACATCTATGCGGTGTTGTGAAAATGCATACATCCAAGCCTTGAGACTGTGGCGATAAACCCTTAAACCACTTAAAGGTTTATCTAAATTATGTATATCGAAGTCGGTCATTCCTTTCATCCCCTTTCCCTGGGACGTCCGGAACGGGAGTTGTCAATTCCTATGGTACCACTACCTACTAACGAACGGCGTAGCTAATGTTAATGAATGTATTGTTCCATTGTAAACAACCCAAATGTCATAACAAAATGTAAGCATGTGATGAAAACGATGTACTAAGTATGCACGCAATGGACATACATAGCATAAAATGTAAATGTAAAACGATGTACTAAGTATGCACGCAATGGACATACATAGCATAAAAACAATGAAATCATGTAAAACAATGTACTATAAGTGTACTATTGAACATAGCATGTATATGATGTGAAAACATGAAAGCATGAAAGTAACAAGTAGGCACATGTGTTCCACCCCAAAACGTTTGGAAAACAGTAAAAGAGGGGTCTATGTACTCACTTGAGATTGCTTAGTAGTCCTTGAGTAACAACCAAACAATGCTAGAGATCACGGATATCAAACGACACCTAATATAGGTAACTATGTTAGTAAACCGGACCTAAATCGGAAGATTTGATAGAATGAGGGTTCGTAAACCAAACGAGTATAGAGACTCGTGTCATATGGTTTAACAAAGCCTACATACTAAATGAAACCTAACCTAAGTGTTTACGACCCATTACGACCCGTTTAGGTAGCTTATGCTACTTTAACGCGTCGTTCGCGTGAAACGCGTTCGGACCGCCTAACTAGCCCTATGACAAGTGTTATATGCCTAAACATGTTACATAATCAGTTATGTGACAAAAGTTTAGGTTACATATGCTTAATTACCAATTATACATGAAAAGGGTATTCTGGTAATTTACCTAAGGCATATAAACTACCTATCATACAACTACTTAAACGATGTGACCATAAGGTATAACCTCGGAAGGTTATTCCCTATATACTATGGTCACCTAATGTACTTGGTCGGATCCTAATGATCGACCAAACTGGGTCGGGTTCGAAGGTATAAGCGATTTATCAGATCGCTTACCCTACGACCCTAGACAACGTGGTAATCAGTAGGCATAGTCCCAAGGGACTATAACCAACGTGATCACAATCACGTTGCGAAGTTCAAACGAACTTCGCATTGACCATTACTGGTCAACGCAGAAAGTCAAACAAAGTTTGACTTTCAGACTCGAAAAGCAATAAAAGAACGAAAGAATACTTACTAAGGGTCCCCGAATGCTAATCTCGATTCAAGAATCTCAGGTATGAAACAATGGTTTCAACTTAGAGTTTCTCAAATCAAAATTCTTGTAAGTTTAGCAATGGGGTGGATGGGTATTTATAGGAATACCCGAACCGTTAGGATCGTTTCATGGAATAACGTGATTGAATCATGTGCGTACACTTGTTGGAAACTCATGGTAGCTAAAATTGGTCCTTATCATCTGACTAGACAATTGAGAATGTGTGGGTGAGGATCAAACAGCTGCAACCTGCTGTTAAAAACACTGAATCTGGTCTGTCCCCAGGCTAGCGCACCGTAACTTATTAAGTGTAGCGGTGCGCTAGGCTTAAGTTTGGCAGATTTACACTTTTGGTCCCTGTCATGCATTCAGCCCATTTTCGACACGTTTAAGGCCCGTTAACCCCATTTCAAAGCTCTAAAATGAAGTTAAAGTATAAGGAACTTAAAATGTGCTCAAAAATATCTCGGATGTCGGTTCGTTTAACCGTACGTTTGCGATGTTCGATTAATTACGACGGAATGCGTATAAGAGCGAAAAACGATCCAAATGACGCGACGAATGGATTTTTGGCAAGCAAAACACTAAAGCATAATATATTCATGCTTACATAAATTTTTAGATGTCCGGATGTATTCAGAACGTAAGTTATGCGCGAAAATGCAAACTTATGCACTTTTTGACACTTTTAGTCCCTGAATGACCCAAAAGTTTATTTTAGCACACCGAACCCCTCAAAGCCTATTTATAAGCTATGTAAAGGATATTTAAGGTATGTTTAACTTATGGTCATGTTCCGGAATGTCTGTTACTGTAACACCTGTGCCTCCACGGCCATCAAACAAATACCAAACCAATGAAATATTATATTTCATACTTGGGATTTGTAAAAATATGTGTATCATTTGCACATATCAATTCTTGTTCAATTTCAAACTCTAAATCACTTTCTGGAAGGTTATACACGCACCGATGCGTAAATATAACCAGTTTAGTGCAACAAACACTCCGGAATAGTGACATAGGCTTAACATACCTTAAATAACCTTTACATAACTTAGAAATAAGTTTTGAAGGCTTTGGTATGGCAAAATCAAGTTAAATCGCTTACAGGGACTAAAGTTGACAAACTACGAAAGTATGCCAATATGAACTGTAACAGACATTCCGGAACATGGCCATAAGTTAAACATACCATAAATATCCTTTACATAGCTTAGAAATAGGCTTTGAGGGGTTAGGTGTGCTAAAATAAACTTTTGGGTCATTCAGGGGCTAAAAGCGTCAAAAGTGCACAAGTTTGCATTTTCGCGCATAACTTACATTCTGAATACATCCAGACATCCAAAAATTTATGTAAGCACTATAATATTTTATTTTAGTGTTTGGCATAAGAAAAATCCATTCGTCATGCCATTTGGATCGTTTTTTCGCGCTTATGCGCATTCCGTCGTAATTAAGCGAACATCGCGTTCGTACGACCAAACGAACTGACATCCGACATATTTTTGAGCATGTTTCATGTCCACAATGTTTAGACATCATTTTAAGGCCTTAAAGTTGGCTTTACGGGCCTTAGAAGTGTCGGAAATGGCATAAACACATAACAGGGACCAAAACTGTCATTTCTGAAAGATGTTTGCTTATACATCGAATCTAGTCCTTCCCACTTGTTGCACATGGTTTTGGGAATCTATGGGCTGGTATTTTGGGCACATGGTATTACAATACCATGTGTGCTAAGTGTATGGCCAAGATCGCATCACGTTTTCCTAGAAACGATCCTAACGGCTAACCGAATACTATAAATACCCCACCCCCATGCTTCAAAATTACAAGAACTTTGATTTGAGAAACTCTAAGTTGAAACTATTGTTTCATACCTGAGATTTTTGAATCGAGGTTAGCATTCGGGGACCCTTCGTAAGTATTCTTTCGTTCTTTTATTGCTTTTCGAGTCTTTCGAGTCTGAAAGTCAAACTTTGTTTGACTTTCTACATTGACCAGTTATGGTCAATGCGAAGTTCGTTTGAACTTCGCAACGTGAGTGTAATCACGTTGGTTATAGTCCCTTGGGACTATGCCTACTGATTACCACGTTGTCTAGGGTCGTAGGGTAAGCGATCTAATAAATCGCTTATACCTCGAACCCGACCCATTTGGTCGATCATTAGGATCCGACCAAATACATTAGGTGACCATAGTAGGTAGGGAATAACCTTCCGAGGTTATACCCTATGGTCGCTTCGTTTAAGTAGTTGTATGATAGGTAGTTTATATGCCTTAGGAAAATTACCAGAATACCCTTTTCATGTAAAATTGGTAATTAAGCATATGTAACCTAAACTTTTGTCACATAACTGATTATGTAACATGTTTAGGCATATTCTACTTGTCATAGGACTAGTTAGGCGGTCCGAACGCGTTTCACGCACACGACGCGTTAAAGTAGCATAAGCTACCTTAATGGGTCGCGATGGGTCGAAAGCACTTAGGTTTGGTTTCATTGTAGTATGTAAGCCTTGTTAAACCATATCATATGAGTTCCAACACTCATTTGGTTTACCAAGCCTCATCCTATCCGATCTTCCGATTTAAGTCCGGTTTATGTATATAGTTTTAGATTGCCGACTGATTCCGTGCTCTCTCTAGCTTTGTTTGGTTGTTGTTCAAGACCTCCAAGCATTCTCAGGCGAGTACATTATTCCCCTATTTTATTGCTTTCAATTGTTTTGGGGTGACTCATATGTGCTAAATGTTTTCAAGGCTTTAACGATGATAACAAAACGATTTTCGATGTTATAACGATGGTTTCAAAAACGATTAAGACGATTTATACAAAACTAATAACGATTTCAATAAAGTGAACAAACTTGTTGGTTGGGTTACATAACAAATGACATTCATTAGCAATGATCAAGCCGACCAGTATTAGGTTATGGTACCATAGGATCTGACAAGTCCCGTTATTTACTACACCCGTAGTTATGTGTGGGTGTTGTGGGTAGCGACTGAATCTGTAATTGTTAATTTACTCTTTGGTAAGGGTTTATTAATGCGAGTTGTTAATCTATCCTTTGGTAAGGGTTTATTAATGCGAGTCAAGAAGGTTTGAATGTTATTAGCGAGACGACCATTTAAGTAGTTTCACGACCTAAAACGAATTTAACGATTGGGTAAACGATTGGTTTTCACACGATGTTTTAACGATTGGGTAAACGATTGGCTTCAAAGCGATATACGATTGGGTTTTGGTTACATATTACATGATTTACATTGGGCATGAACATTACTTTGGTGGTTTGGTTTGATTAAGTGATTAAGTAACAATGCGTGTGGAATATGATACAAGCATGGTGGATACGCCGCTGGTACTTCCTATATATAAGTGTTTGTATGGTATTACATATTGTAGCGTTATTTGAATCATTTCAGTTTGAGACATAGAACATTTTATACAAGTAACATACTTTTCACAAGACATTTATTTACAAACAACTTATCTTATACAAACTCATTTTACATGGTTATTCATTTAATCATGCATTATTCTCTTATTATACATATCACCTGAACTTATTATTTTTCAAATGATTTACAAAGACAAAGCAAATTACAAGGTTCATGACTAAACATTTTCTTAAACAGAAGTCATGAATCTTATTCTCACAAAACCTATGTACTCGCCAGCATTTCTTTGCTGACCTCGTTTTCACATATGTTTCAGGTATTGTTGAATGATATCGATTGATAAGATGCATGCTCACATAGGACTGGACAAGGCCTTAGTGACTCAATAACAATGATAGACTATGTTTAATTTGTGTATTTAGATTTCTAGACGATGTAATTATTCAATGTTTAATAAAACGAAACACTTTTTGGTATCCATGGTTATGAAACATTAATTCTGTTGCAACACGCCCCGATGTTTCCGCCGCGATTTGTTGTTTTACGCGGTCGGGGTGTGACAGTTACAGTTCAAATTGGCATACTTTCGCAGTTTGTCATATTTAGTCCCTGTAGACGAATTAACTTGTTTTTGCCATACCAAAGCCTTCAAAACTTATTTCTAAGCTATGTAAGGGTTATTTAAGGTATGTTAAGTCAATGTCACTATTCCGGAGTGTTTGTTGCATTAAACTGATTATATTTACGCATTGGTGCGCGTATAACCTTCCAGAAAGCGATTTAGAGTTTGAAATTGAACAAAAATTGATATGTGCAAATGATACACATATTTTACAAATCCCAAGTATGAAATACAATATTTCATTGGTTTGGTATTGGTTTGATGGTCGTGGAGGCACAGGTGTTACAGTTTATACAATATTTCTATATTAATACTTCTCAAGTATTCGTATTCGTATTCGTATTTCCTTCCCAAGGATGGGGGTTTTTAATACGTGTATGTTTAATAATTCCGAAAATACATTTTAAGTCCCACATAGAAAATATACTTAACTCATTTGTCCAAAATAACTTATTTCCAAAATATATGTATTTTTCCCAAAAATAATATATTTTTACTTCCTTGATTTCCAAAATAATATTCCACCATGTGTAAAGGGACTTTCTGAAAAATTTCGTAAGTTACGTTCCAACGTTTCGTAATATAACATTACTTGTGTAACTTAAATAATTATTTTTGTAAGAGCGTTGGTATTATTTTGGAATCGTACTTTCATGGTATTTTCAAGTTATATTATTTTTACCCTAAAAATAATATATATCTAGTACCCAAAATAACAAACAATCACACAAATGTCTCAGCATAAAATATATATTCTAGATATATGTTTACCCATTTTTATTTGAGAAAACCAACCTCCGATACTTTGTATTTCGTAACAAAATTTATGGCGAAGTTTGTATTTGAAACACAAGTTATAAGATATACTAGTAACACATGTTTAGAAAAAATATTTTCTAAGTATTGGAATTTTAGAAAAATTCGTCAGAGTTTCCTTTGTAAATGGAGGCGTCCACGCTTACTAGCGTATCATTTTCTTTAACATATAAGACGTTAGATCACTTTCAAATAACCAACCCGACATTTAGGCATGCAAAATACCACTTATATCGATTCAGTTTTAGTACACAAAACTGGGTTGTTTTCGGGTATTTTAATAAAATAGGTATCTTATTCCAAAAATTCCCAAATTTTTACAAAATGTCTTATTTGATCCAAATACTATTGTGTAAAAATATCGGGGTCCAAATCGTCACCAATATTTTATAGAAAATCATTTTCCGGACTGAAATCAGATTTATCTTTTTCTGACCACAGTCCGCGGAATAATTTATTTAAAATTCATCGAGAGTCCGATTTACGAAATTCCAGTGAGAGAATTAAAAATACATCGGTGGTCATCTACAGTACAAATTTCATAACCTAATCCTACACCGATTTCAAGTTATGACGGAAAATATAACACCCATTTGCTGCTGTAAAAATGTAGCTTTAGCTGCTGTTACAAAACGACACTTTAAAAATAGTAAACGAAGTCCAAAAATTATGATTCCGGTGCCATTAGAACCGTATTTCATAATACATAAACCTAGACTTCAGAAAATACATTTTGCTTTTTATTAAGGTCCTGTTACAGCTAGTTAAAGTCGGTTGAAAGTGCAAATTAGCATGCTGTTTAAAGGTTAAATGTTACTAAAACGCACACATACGTTCGCCATCCTTTCTAATACGATTAAAATCAGATCATAAGTTTGTTACATCTGATTATGGTTTGTTTATTTCAGATTTATCATGATTTCAACATCACTTAACCATACATCTTCTCTAGTTAGTTTAAACTTCAAGACTTGATGATGTTCTTTAGAGTTCTTAATATTTTATCATTCTTTCAACTATTAACCACCAAAATATGAACAATATGAAGATCTAAGGCACTTACTACTAGCACAAGGCTAGGGTAGAATTTCTAGTGCAAGGATGATGAGAAAAAGATGATGAAAAAGCTAGAAACAAGTTCCTTTGAAAGCCCTTCAAGAAGCAACCTCCATGGATTCAACCTTGAAGCTTTGAATGGCATTTGATGTGAAGAAGATGAAGATGTTGGAAGGTGGTGGTGGGTTCAGTTTGGGGGTGACCGAAATAGGGAGAGAGAGTAGTGAGGATGGAGTGTAATCTATGGAATGATTATGAAATCTAGAGCTCCATACTCTTATAAACACTTCATATATTTTAGTTACTTACACAAGTAATAATCTAATTAAATAATAGAAACAAATCAAGTAGAAGATATGAGGCATGGAAGTGGTGATTGTGTGGGTCCATGAGGGACCGAAATCGGTTATATGGGGGGTTGGGTGTAACTTTTGCAACCAAGATGTAAAAGGATAGTTAAAATCTAAGGAACTTGATCATTTATGCTAGTGTGATGATTTTTAGTGGGTGTTATGGCAAACGGGGACCATGACTAGTCAAAAATAATAATACAATGTATTTGTCAAAAATTTAGTGTCCCGGGTAATGTCCGGTTGTCCGGTTAAATACCGTTTCGTTAAAGTGTTTAGTTATCCGTAAAGGGTCTCTTATAATTACTTTTGCATCACAATTTATTCCCGGCACTTAGGAAAGTATACAGGACCATTCTACCATATTTTTGCACTTTGCTAGCATAATACAATGCTGAATTTTAATAATAATAAATGCAGAATTTTGCATTTATAGTGTGTTTTAGGCACTTCCCGGCACTATAACTATCATCTAGTGACGCAGTTTTATAATCCTCACCTCCCTACACTCCCTACCAGTGTAGTAATCTACTCCCGGCTCACACTGGCCTCAGAACAATGCTTGTTTTGGTGCTGGTAATGTCAGCATGTTTACTGGGTTATCCGTTTAGTGTGCTAACTGTGCTTTTGTGCATCGAGGTTGTCACTAATGTTTGTGTGTAAATAATAGAGTGACAGTACAAAATGTGATGCATGAGTATGTATGTATCAGGAAACAGTAAGCAGTTTAATCATAATTGTAGTCAAGCACGGTAATTAAGCACTAATTAAATATTAATTTAGTGTACTGATACCTGTAAATGTGAGGGTTGTCACATTCTCCCCCCGTTAAAGAAATTTCGTCCTCGAAATTTGTACTACCTTAACTCCTTATGGTTACGTCACATATGTATATATACATGAATAATATCGAGGCGGATAATCGCCTACTGAATTGAACCTTACTCATATTAAGTGAGTCCAAGAATATATAACAACTTGAACCCTATGGTTAAAAGGTATGTGCTTTTAGCACTTGTTGTCAAAGGTACAAGACGTACTTGACGTATAGTCTAGTGTAATCCAGCTAGCAGGGGGTTCCACAAAAGTGGAGTTTTGACTAATAAGATTTTTTTAAACGACCGGTTGCAATATGCAAACGAGTTTTTCACAAACCATAGCATCCACTATGTGAATTCAAAATCAGCAATTCAAATGGAATAGTAAAATGATCTGTCAACTCCTGAATAAATGTCTGGTAAGGTTTAGTGTATTGACATTTTTAAATTTCGAAAGTACACCGAATGAAATACAAGCGAATCTGGTGTATCATTGTCGTGATTCGTAGTTGCATCAGAAACGTTTAAATGACAAGTCAAACCAAAGTATATGTAGTTTCGTGTGAAACAGTTGACCATGATTAGCACAAGGTAATGACACCACAAGGTGTTGAAATGACGAGATTCGATAATAGTGGTGACCGAACAAGTTCCCCGTGCCCGAAGTCAAATGAAAGTGTCCTGAAACAGTCCAAAAACTTGATTTATACAATGTCGTAAGGTTTCTAGTTGAACACGGAACATCAAAGAATCACTATTTTCGATCGAAGATGAAAAGTAAATATGTATCGCAAGGCATTCGATCGACCATGAAAGAATCGTTAGGAGGTACATTGTGATATGAAATGAGTCTATGTACCTTTGTCTTAACACACAACTGTGTATTGTCTGCTTTAATTGAAATAAACAAGACGGATTTAGAGAAAATTAGCAAGTAATCTAAGTCCGTGTATGAAGTGAGTAACCAAATTAGCGCAAGCTTCAATCTTGTGAAAGTATCACCGCAATGTATCGAAATCAATCAAACGATTTAGTGGAGTCGTAAACCCAACCGAATCTACTACGACTCGTAATGAAAAGGATCTCTGCAAAGATATTTGAATGTGATGCTCTCAATACATCATATAGCGTCTCAAATCAAACATGTAAAATGGATAAGTTCAAGCAATTGAACTTGGTTTCAGTGTAACCTGACAATAAACATATGTATCAATAAAGGAATCTCGGCATGGTTATAAAGATAAACCATGAATGTAGCCTGAAATGAAAGAAGCTTCAAGAAAGTGTGTTGGCTTGTTAACAAAGGAGCCAACAATTTCAATGATGTAGGTCATTCGAATCACAAATCAGCAATTAGTTTTTAACAAAATAATATTTGAACTTCAATAGAGCGTTTATTCGAAATGCAACCGCATGCGTAGCAAAAGGTGCATACGTAACATATAAGTTCCCAAGTAATGAATCAATGAGTATCTGTTATGGTGAAGAATTGACCAAGTATTCGAAGCAAATGTGTGTTCGCTCTCAGCGAAGAAAATTAACGCGATGCAACTACCATCAAGGGGAGTAGAGATGCAAACATCTACTCGCTAGAGGTAAAAGAAATCCAAGTACTCTCTGTTTGATCAACGGAACTGGCATATACGCCAGGTTAATGATGGTTGATTGAGTTGACAGATATGGTTCCTAAATAAAAACTCTTACGAGTTTGGACCTGGTTTCTCCAAAGGTCCTAAGTACATGTTCTCTAGATTCTCAAAGTTTCGTATTTGGTGTATAATTGTTCTGTGCGTCGTGTAGGAATCACCACTCTTGTGTACGTTAAAACAAATTATTGTCCCACAATTTCCTCGGTATGCTTCCTTCCTGAATTCGCAGCTAAAGACACTCGATCGTTGATCAGTCGTGTAGGAGTAGTTGGATCCTCTCCGTTAGTTAAATGAGTAATTTGTTAATCCTTAGCAAAAGCCACCGAATCTGGTTGGCTAGCTCGTCCGACTCCCGGTCATTTGAAAGTCATCGTCCTTTCTTTTGACAAGCAGAACTGAGGTTATCCAAAACAGAAGTTTTGGTCTGTTATCTTCCTTCTCTATCTACTACTGAAACTACACTGTCAATCCTTGCATCTCCGAAGATGTAAGTCGCTAAGATACATCGACTACAGGCGCGACGCCTGGAATCAAATAGACGTGCAACTCGACTAATCGTTGAGGAGATAATCCTGGCAAGTCTTCGAGGAAGACCTTAGGATATTTCCTTATCATGAGAATATCTTCACGCTTTGATTCTTCGGCTCCTCCTATCCCCGACATGAGCCAAGAATGCAACACATCCTTTATGCAATATTCTTCGTGCCTTCAAGCAATTTTGTAATTTGCAAAGGCGTATCCCGCTTCGTGAGTCAAGATCGCTTCTTCGTCGCCATCGCGGTGCGGTTATCAATCTCCTATTGATCATTTGTCAACCAATCCCTCCAACTACCTTGTTGAAGTCTCCCAATTCACTGGCAGTAGATCATGTGTAAACTTACGTTCTCAGGGTTCTATCCTATCGATTCCAATCACTTCGTTGGCTTCCACTAGTTTTCCATTAGCTAGTACTATCGTGTGCGGATTATTTACTTGTTACTAAACTAAGCATGCTCTCAACTCTAGATATGCGAGGCTAAGATTTGCAACAGTATCTAGCAGCACAGATGCATAATGTGGAGTAATATGGGATGTACTGATATTCATGCTTGAATTTTTGGCGTGCTTTCCTAGCTCTTAAGCTTTTATCCTTGTGCCCGGTTCTTCTTAGGGCAGTATTTTCTGAAATGCTTCTTGCTTCCACAGTTAAAACAAACTTCAGCACGTTTTTGTTTGTCACTCGCCTTGCCTTTGTCATTGTCGTTGTTTCCTCCGTGATTCTTGCTATCATCTTGACCTTTATTTCCACCTTCAATACCTTGTCTACAAGTCTCCTTGGGATGTCCCCTCTTACCACATTTATCACATTTTCCATATTTACATCGCACGACGTGATAGCGTAGACAATTTTCACATTTAGGTAGGATGCCCATATAATCTTTTTCCTTATTGGCTTTCTTCTCGTTACTCCCCCGAGTAACCACCTTGAGATTTGTGAGCTTTCTCTTGCTATCCCCAGATGACTCTACCGGAGTCTCCTTTTTCTCCTCCGTAGTGGAAAATTCTCCTCGTCTAACTGCTTCTTTCGTGAGCGCCACACTTATGTTGATAGCCTCTGTGATCGTTGAAGGTTTAGATGTTGTTACCATGCTTAGAATCTGAGGTGCCAGTCCCCCTATGAAACGTTCAATTCTCTTAAACTCTGGTCCTACCAGAAGCGTAGCAACTTGTGATAAATCGTTAAATCTCTGCACATACTCAGCGATCTTTGGTCCCTCCATTTTCAAGTTCCACAATTCAGTCTCCAACTTGTGGACTTCTGCCCTAGAGCAATATCTTTTACGCATCAGTTCCTTCAGCTCGTCCCATGTCAAAGCATTCGCAGCAGTCTTGCCCATTGTTTGAACCTGAAGGTTCCACCATGATAGAGCCCCATCTACAAATAGTCCAGCTATATACGTGACCTGGTGTTCAGGGTCACATTTGCTCAATCTTAAAACAGAATTCGTCTTCTCAACCCAACGCACGAAGACTAAGGCACCCCCAGTGCCGTCGAACTCTCGAGGTTTGTGGTCCAAGAACTATTTGTAGGTGCAGCCCTTGCTGTGTTCAAAGTGAAGGGCCTCGAGTTGTGCGATGACTTGCGAGATGCGTTCTGGTAGTCGTGTCGTCGATGTGGGCGGAGGGTTGTTGGTATCGACGTTCCCCCGCATTGACATCTTCTGAAAAGAAGATTGGTTAGGTCAGGTCTTATTTGCTTAGTAAGTGCATTTGGTCATTTAGTGGTCATAAGTACTAACACATAACAGGTTATTATACCAACCAAACGAGTAATAGTATAATCACAGTATAACCAAGTAATTTGGTAATTAAGTTTAATGAGAGCATAGCAAGTAAGCACGTAGTATTATAATTATAGCACCCACACATAGATCAATAACGTGCTTAGCAAAGACCTAGCGACTGAGTTTTCATTGGTTATTGGCCACAAAGTGTTGTCGCAAGTTTGATAATTGGCTCTCATCATCCCCCGATCGCAATTGCATTGTCTTACGAAGTGTATTATATCAAAAGGGGCACAGTGTCACCCTACCCTTGCCTAACAAACATATCAAAATTATGTAGTCAGATGTAGCCTTCAAAAGTCTCCACAATCTCGGCTTATCATAGATGTCCTTACCCAAGTGTAATGCAACCCGCATAATCCAGAAACCAACTATACTGGTGACTGAGGTGGAGGAGGAAAGAAAAGTGACTGCTAGCATGCGTAAACTCCTCCTCTAGCTTGTATATATATATCGAAGTAGTTAACTAATCTGCCGCCCGATAGTAAAGAAATAAGTATCAGAATCCTGGGAGCGGTGTAATAGCAACGGTCGAGAGCGCAAAAGGAACCTTGATGTATGTGGCGAATCAAAGTATGTTGACAATAGACAGGGTGGAGGAAATGGTGTCTTACATAAAATTTTCTGACAAAATGCTGTCTTGTGATGTAGACACTTAAATCATGTTTTCGGTTATGTAATGTTTTGAATTTGAAGTTACCAATTGTGGTGTCAACTCAATTTCCAACATTCTGCGACTCATATCCTCAAACTGCAGCTGATGTGACTGGTGTACTCATCCCGTGTGTGGCCTCCATAAAGCGTGGGATGGTAAGGGTCTAAAATTTGGCATAGTGCATTATAGGAACCATCGAAACGGTTTTGTCCAGCGATGTAGAGATGAATGCATCAGACGGTGCGGCCTGTGAGGTCGTAGAAAATGCTGCTGTAGCAAAAAGGATCGTTACGTGGGTACTGACCTGGAGTACCTTTCCGGGGTGCGGGCATGTCCTGAAAGAAAGTGATAGGCATGATGACGCAATGGGTGTTGGTCTTCACAGGGGAAAGGAGCAACATTAGTGGTTATGGGTGCACAAACTAACGTTTCAACTAATAAGAAGATCATCAGATGCAGGTAATGGGTCAGGTATAAGGATGCAATGTCTGGTAATGCCAAAAGAAAATAGGGTCATAATCAAGCAAGTGTGCAGGACCAGCAGTTGCAGCGTCAAGCGGACACAAAAGGTGCAGAAGCTAGCTCTGGAGCAGGCTAAGGGGCGTCTAACGGTGTGGTGCCTCGAACAGGTGTTAGTGCAGCAGTTAAAGCGGCGTCGTCGTCTGCGTCTGTAGTAGAAAGATGTAATCCGGTCGTCTGTAAGGCTGCAAATGTCACAGACTCAAAGGAGTCTGAAACCGAGTGTATACTAGAATCAGAGGGTAGCTTGTCAACAGGGATCTCAAAGTGTATAATCGGTAATAATGTCCTCATCTAACTTTCCATCATCATGGGCATTATCTGAAGGATCATCAGTATCACGTCGATATCGTTATCAATTGTTCGCCGAGTAATCAACCTTCGAAAGGAATGTCCACAAGAGGCGCATTGTCTAGGATCGGAGCCATGGTGTGCTCATCATTGGGATATCCAGTGACGAAGGGGTCATGGACTGTAATAAGAGTGACAGAAGGATTCTTGTCAGAGAGACCACCCTCAAAAGGGTAAAGTATCACCAAAATCTGGTAGCGCGGACTGTTGGAAGTCGTCCTCGTCCTTGGTCAGCATTTCTGGACCACTCTCATGGCCTGACGTAAATGTCTCTGGCGCAGATGCAGTCTCATCATTTGTGACAGCGGCCGTAGGGTTATCAATGCCTGATAGCTCGCTTTCTAATTAATGTGGCGTGTGTGCCGGTTCATAATAGTCATAGCATGTATACCCATAGTAATTATTAACAATTAGTGTATGCATATATTCATATGCACGTATATCAAAAATCAGCAATTATGCGTGTAAGTAATAACAATGCAAGCCTGTAATCACCCTAGTCTTCCCTAGACTATCCTCTTAGTCTCCCCGACTAAACTCCCTCAGTCTCCCCGACTGAACTCTCTTAGTCTCCCCGACTAAACTCTCTCAGTCTCCCCGACTAAACTCTCTTAGTCTCCCCGACTAAACTCTCTCAGTCTCCCCGACTGAATTCTCTTAGGGGCTGTTTGGTAGTCTCTTAACGACCATTCAGATGCTACCTCTTAATGGTTTAAAACCTCTGAATGAATAAGAGGTAACCTCAAGTCTGAATGGTTAAGAGGTAACCTCTGAATGGTAAATCATCACATGTCACATTCTTCTACCTTCTCATTGGTAAAATTCTTAATGGTTCCATTAAGAGGTAGCCTCTTAATGACCATTCAGAGGCTACCAAACAGCCCCTTAGTCTCCCCGACTAAACTCTCTTAGTCTCCCTGACTGAATTCTCTTAGTCTCCCGGACTAAACTCTCTCAGTCTCCCCGACTGAACTATAATCATAAATTTTGAACTCCCTCAGTCTCCCCGACTGAACTATAATCATAAATTCTGAACTCCCTCAGTCTCCCCGACTGAACTATAACCATAAATTCTGAACTCCCTCAGTCTCCCCGACTGAACTATAATCATAAATTCGGAAATGTGTATTTGGGCCTTTTTGTTTGTAAAAATGTTTTTTTCCCTGGATCTGGACGTTTGTGTATGCAATGAAAACATGTTGTGAAAACATTTTCATGAGAGCCCTAATGATCGTAGTCTAGACTCAAGAAAGAATCCTAGTTCGCTACGATCGAGGCTCTGATACCAAGCTGTCACACCCTGGCTTTTGCGAAAGCGTGGATTAGTTGGTGTGACTTCTTAATATCATAGCAACAATCATAACAATGCTATATGATAAAAACATGAGATATTTTAATAAAGTTTAGAAAGATACCATATTATGCTTGTCTTAAAACAACTTCACAAAATAAGTTACAACCTTGGCTTGATTTAACTGAGTTCATAAAAACTTAGCAAAAGACTTTAAACAATACTAGGTTTAGAGATATGTAACCCGTCCAGGAAGAGGTTACACCTTCTAAACCCTACAACTCTGGATGACTTCTTTATTCAAACGCAGCTTGAAAAATATGCATACCGTGCCAGATCCATTAGTTTCCTGAAATACATGTAGTTTGAAAAATCAACATAAAGTTGAGGGAGTTCATGTGTAAGTGAGTATGTATAAACCTTTGTAATAGGTTTGTATGTATGAAAATCCTTGGTATGTAGCAATTAAGGAAAAAGAGATCACCATTGGGTTGCAAAGCCAATGATATGTGTGAAGTGATGTAGGAAGACTCAAACCTAGCGGATTTATGCGTCGGGAAACTCATAGTCACCACCTGGCCCATTCAGCGGACTCAGGAGTGAGGGCTCGCTACACCCAAATAGATCTATCACCAATGTCTCTCGGTCCTACAATGAGGATTAATGGCCTCTAGTTTCCGCCTACCCACTCACATGATCTAAGTAGTAAACCCTCCTTAAGCTAACCATACCATGTATAAAAGTATCCGTAATATCTGTAACATGTATTCCACCCCCGAGGTAAAAAAACTGAAAACAGTTAAGAGAAAAGGGGGACATGAACTCACTGTATTGCGTCTTCAGTATGTGTAACCCAAATCTCTGTGGCAAACACGACTACCTACAATGGTCTAACGTCTATTAGACGAACGGGTAGTGCCTTGTTTTAGTATGTATGTTTTTGAGTTACGATTCTGGTATTATTCCAAGTTATAATAGTTATGTTTAGTTTTGGAATAATTGTTTATAAAATATTTCTGTATTAATACTTCTCAAGTATTCGTATTCGTATTCGTATTTCCTTCCCAAGGATGGGGGTTTTTAATACGTGTATGCTTTATAATTCCGAAAATACATTTTAAGTCCCACTTAGAAAATATACTTAACTCATTTGTCCAAAATAACTTATTTCCAAAATATATGTATTTTTCCCAAAAATAATATATTTTTACTTCCTTGATTTCCAAAATAATATTCCACCAAAAACATATGTGTAAAGGGACTTTCTGAAAAATTTCGTAAGTTACGTTCCAACGTTTCGTAATATAACATTACTTGTGTAACTTAAATAATTATTTTTGTGAGAGCGTTGGTATTATTTTGGAATCGTACTTTCATGGTATTTTCAAGTTATATTATTTTTACCCTAAAAATAATATATATCTAATACCCAAAATAACAAACAATCACACAAATGTCTCAGCATAAAATATATATTCTAGATATATGTTTACCCATTTTTATTTGCGAAAACCAATCTCCGATACTTTGTATTTCGTAACAAAATTTATGGCGAAGTTTGTATTTGAAACACAAGTTATAAGATATACTAGTAACACTTGTTTAGAAAAATATTTTCTAAGTATTGGAATTTTAGAAAAATTCGCCAGAGTTTCCTTTGTAAATGGAGGCGTCCACGCTTACTAGCGTATCATTTTCTTTAACATATAACACGTTAGATCACTTTCAAATAACCAACCCGACATTTAGGCATGCAAAATACCACTTATATCGATTCAGTTTTAATACACAAAACTGGGCTGTTTTCAGGTATTTTAATAAAATAGTTATCTTATTCCAAAAATTCCCAAATATTTACAGAATGTCTTTTTTGATCCAAATATTATTGTGTAAAAATATCGGGGTCCAAATCGTCACCAATATTTTATATAAAATCATTTTCCGTACTGAAATCAGATTTATCTTTTTCTGACCACAGTCCGCGGAATAATTTATTTAAAATTCATCGAGAGTCCGATTTACGAAATTCCAGTGAGAGAATTACAAATACATCGGTGGTCATCTACAGTACAAATTTTATGACCTAATCCTACACCGATTTCAAGTTATGACGAAAAATATAACACCCATTTGCTGCTGTAAAAATGCAGCTTTAGCTGCTGTTACAAAACGACACTTTAAAAATAGTAAACGAAGTCCAAAAATTATGATTCCGATGCCATTAGAACCGTATTTCATAATACATAAACCTAAACTTCAGAAAATACATTTTTCGTTTTATTAAGGTCCTGTTACAGCCAGTTAAAGTCAGCTGAAAGTGCAAATCAGCATGCTGTTTAAAGGTTAAATGTTACTAAAACGCACACATACGTTCGCCATCCTTTCTAATACGATTAAAATCAGATCATAAGTCTGCTACAGCAGATTATGGTTTGTTTATTTCAGATTTATCATGATTTCAACATCACTTAACCATACATCTTCTCTAGTTAGTTTAAACTTCAAGACTTGATGATGTTCTTTAGAGTTCTTAATATTTTATCATTCTTTCAACTATTAACCACCAAAAATATGAACAAGATGAAGATCTAAGGCACTTACTACTAGCACAAGGCTAGGGTAGAATTTCTAGTGCAAGGATGATGAGAAAAAGATGATGAAAAAGCTAGAAACAAGCTCCTTTGAAAGCCCTTCAAGAAGCAACCTCCATGGATTCAACCTTGAAGCGTTGAATGGCATTTGATGTGAAGAAGATGAAGATGTTGGAAGGTGGTGGTGGGTTCGGTTTGGGGGTGACCGAAATAGGGAGAGAGAGTAGTGAGGATGGAGTGTAATCTATGGAATGATTATGAAATCTAGAGCTCCATACTCTTATAAACACTTCATATATTTTAGTTACTTACACAAGTAATAATCTAATTAAATAATAGAAACAAATCAAGTAGAAGATATGAGGCATGGAAGTGGTGATTGTGTGGGTCCATGAGGGACCAAAATCGGTTATATGGGGGGTTGGGTGTAACTTTTGCAACCAAGATGTAAAAGGATAGTTAAAATCTAAGGAACTTGATCATTTATGCTAGTGTAATGATTTTTAGTGGGTGTTATGGCAAACGGGGACCATGACTAGTCAAAAATAATAATACAATGTATTTGTCAAAAATTTAGTGTCCTGGGTAATGTCCGGTTGTCCGGTTAAATACCGTTTCGTTAAAGTGTTTAATTATCTGTAAAGGGTCTCTTATAAATACTTTTGCATCACAATTTATTCCCGGCACTTAGGAAAATATACAGGACCATTCTACCATATTTTTGCACTTTGCTAGCATAATACAATGCTGAATTTTAATAATAATAAATGCAGAATTTTGCATTTATAATGTGTTTTAGGCACTTCCCGGCACTATAACTATCACCCAGTGACGCAGTTTTATAATCCTCACCTCCCTACACTCCCTACCAGTGTAGTAATCTACTCCTGGCTCACACTGGCCTCAGAACAATGCTTGTTTTGGTGCTGGTAATGTCAGCATGTTTACTGGGTTATCCGTTTAGTGTGCTAACTGTGCTTTTGTGCATCGAGGTTGTCACTAATGTTTGTGTGTAAATAATAGAGTGACAGTATAAAATGTGATGCATGAGTATGTATGTATCAGGAAACAGTAAGCAGTTTAATCATAATTGTAGTCAAGCACGGTAATTAAGCACTAATTAAATATTAATTTAGTGTACGGATACCTGTAAATGTGAGGGTTGTCACACTAAATACATAGGTGCTTAGGTTCGGGTCGGGTATATTTTCGGTTCGGTTCTCGGTTATTTTCAATCCGGACCTAAAGTTGCTCACCCCTACTCACAACCACTTTAAAAAAATATAGAGTTAAATGCCATTTTAGTCACTGTGGTTTGGACCATTTTGCAAGTTTAGTCCAAAGGTTTCATTTTTAACCTGTGGGTCCAAAAAGGTTTCACAGTTGCCATTTTAGTCCACTGATTAACTTCATCCATTTTTTATGTTAACGAGAAGGCCAATTCGGTCATTTTATATGGCTGAATTGCCCTTTTAGTTAATGGAATTACATACAAAATGACCAAATTGACCTTCTCGTTAACAGAAAAAATGGATGAAGTTAACCAAGTGGACTAAAATGGCAACTGTGAAACCTTTTTGGGCCCACAGGTTAAAAAGAAACCTTTGAACTAAACTATCAAAATGGCCCAAACTAAAGGGACTAAAATGACATTTAACTCAAAAATATAAAAAGATTATACAGGTGAAAGTATCTCCTCCAAATTTACTGATAAACAATAATATTTTTCTATCTCTCTTCTCCGGTCACAACATTTTACAACCAATATCACAAATATAGAAATTTCATTCACATAAATTTGAAGGATCCATTGTGAATGCTTATAAATTAAAAAAAAAAACTATT
Source organism: Helianthus tuberosus (assembly GCA_030545235.1). Taxonomy (NCBI): domain Eukaryota; kingdom Viridiplantae; phylum Streptophyta; class Magnoliopsida; order Asterales; family Asteraceae; genus Helianthus; species Helianthus tuberosus. The sequence continues at coordinate 117,409,684 of CM060443.1, forward strand.
TTTTAAAAGAAGAAGTAAAATGACCAAAAACCCCACACAACGGAAGGTTGTTTTCTGTCATTTTGTTTATTGTTATGAACTAGGTTATAACCCCGTGTATTACACGGGTTTAATAAATAAATTTTATATACTAAATAATAAAACAATATATCTTTAAAAACCTCATTTATTGCAAGGGTTGAATAAATATAATTTTATATATTAAATAATAAAAACTTAAAATGTAATTTTACATACCAAATAAAAAAGTTATATCTTTAAAACCACGTGTATTACACGGGTTGAATAAATGTAATATTTTTTACCAAATAATAAAATAATACATCTTTAAAAAACCTCATTTATTACACGGGTTGAATAAATGTAATCTTATATACCAAATAATAAAAAAAATTACATCTTTAAAAATATGCATATTACACGGTTTGAATAAATGTAATTTTCTGTACTAAATAATAAAAAATACATATCCTTAAAAACCCCGTGTATTGTACGAATTTAATAAATCTAATTTTATATATCAAATCTTATATACCAAATAATAAAAAAATTACATCTTTAAAAATATGCCTATTACACGGTTTGAATAAATGTAATTTTCTGTACTAAATAATAAAAAATACATATCCTTAAAAACCCCGTGTATTGTACGAATTTAATAAATCTAATTTTATATATCAAATAATAAAATGTTATATCTTAAAAAATCTCATGTATTACATGGGTCGAGTAAATGTAATTTTGTATAAGTAATAATTAATTCAAATAAATAATAGAGTTAATTACATAGTTAATCCCTGTGGTTTGCACAAAATAACATACTTAGGTACTAATAGTTTAAAATCATCTTCTAAGGTATTAACTTTTCATTTTGTAACGTTTGGATGTATTAACTTCTAGGGTATTAACATAGTTAGTCCCTGTGGTTTGCACAAAATAACATACTTTGATACTAATAGAATGTGATTTTAAACCTATAAATAACGTTAATACCTCCAAATGTTACAAAATGAAAAGTTTGTACCCTATAATGTGATTTTAAACTATTAGTACCTAAGTATATTATTTTGTGCAAACCACAGGGACTAACCATGTAATTAACTCTTAATTAAATGAGGAAAACAATAAAAAGAGAAAAGTTAACAGAAAATTCTAACCCAGTTTACCATTTGGATGAAAATGACAACAAAAATGAAACCTTAGGGACCTAGATACAAAATTTTAAAGAACTTATTCTCAAAATTAAGGTGGTTTTAAATTTTAAGAAATTGTATATATTTTTTAATCAGAAAATACCTCTATTTTAGTTTTCTTTTAAATAAATAAAAATTGTTATTACAATGATTTCGTTAAAGTGGTAACAATAATATTTTTCACAAATATCTTTCGACATAAAAAAATTATTCATATTTCGACATAGTCATCTTTATGTAATTCACCATTTAAATAAATCACCATATAAATAAGAAGGTGATTAAATTAAATAATAATTATTCATAAGATATTAAACTAAATAATATTTAAATTAAATAATAATTATTTATAAGATATTAAACTAAATAATATTTAGGAGGATTATCTATAATTAATTAGAAGAGATTAAACTAAAATAATAATTATCTATAAAGATGGCCTAATATGATGACAAGTGTTCACAAGGATTTCACCTACAGTTTTCCATGACGCTTGTTTAAGACTGCTTCCTTCACGTCCATTAACGGTTACTTCATGAACACATGCTTCAAGAAAGGTTTTTTCAACACATTCTTGCTTCCAATTAATCCTAATCCTTTTTGCCATTTCTAATATAACAACTAATAACAATCAACATACAACATAAAGAAAACATGTATCTTTTTTCAACATACAACATAACCATCCACAAAAAAACATTCATAAAAATAACCAAATATTAAGGATTTAAACCACATCAATCATATCAATCATACCAACATCTATGAATTTTCAACATACAACATAACCATTCTACATACAACATCAATCAACATAATAATGAGTAAAGTATTGGAAAAAAAAACCAGGAAAAAACTAATAGAAAAAAAATCACCAAATTCAGAAAAATAAAAATAAAAAAATAAACTATTAAAAAAATCAGAAAAATAAACAAATCCATAAAAATCAAATTTAACCACATCATAATCATAATAATGAGTAAAATAAATGAAAAATCAGTTTAATAAAAAAAATAACCAAGAAAACGAACCTGGGTGCTGTTCGGCGGTGAGGAGAGGGATGAGGGCGGCAGGAGGCGTTCGGTGGTGAGGAGAGGGAGGAGGAAGGCGGCGGGAGGCGGGAGGTGGTGAGGAGAGGGAGGAGGCGGCGGGAGGTGGTGAGGAGAGGGAGGAGGAGGGCGGCGGGAGGCTTCGGTGGTGAGGACAGGATTGGGGTGGAGGTCTTGGCTGATGAACTAGGGTTTCTTCTATCTGTACAGAGAAGAGAAGGAGAAGAGAGGGGAAAGGTTAACAAATGTCTTTTTTTTTTTTTTTCATTCAGCAAGTTATTATATTTGTATGATACAGACTGAATGATGCCATTAAGAGGCTAGCATTTTGCCAACCAAACAACTACACCTCTGTCCGAATAAGAGGGGAACCTCTTAATGATTCATTAAGAGGGTTGCCAAACAGCCCCTAAGTATAGATATAGATTTTAAATATATTATATATATTCTTTATATTTAAAAAAGAAATCTCCTTTAAAATCCAAAGGTTAAACCCCAAAGTCAAAAGCCCCCCAAATTGAGCTCCGTCGCTAAACAGCCGTGCGAGTGAGCTTTCACAGAGACGAACAACCAGAGCTCGATTACCGAGGAACGGACTTCGTCAACCTAGGGTACGATTTTCACCGTTAAATCCCAATTTTCGATGCCGATTTCTTATGTTTTGCAGTTCTAATGTGTGAATTTGTTCTTCCAAAACAATCTGTAGCTCGTTTTCTAGTTAATTTTGATCTCAAAAGCTGCAGCTTCGTTCGATTCGAGTGCGTCAAGTGACGAAATCGTTTAACTTCGTTCAGAGGTGTTGAATCGGACGATTTTAGTGTGTTATTAGTTCATGTGTGTTGTTGTATGTATAATTTGTATGGATTATGGAACATATGGTGGATTTGACCTAGATCTGAAGCTATTTACTAGTTTTTTTGGTTTAAATGTAGCTATGTGTGTTTGAAATGTGGCAATTAGACATGCGTTATGTAATTATGTTTGATTTGATAGATTTCTTAGGTTACTGTTACAGATTTTTATATTGTGCTTATTTATGAGGATTGACTTTGGATTGTTCGTTTTCGCTTAATTGTTTGCTAAATTCTGTTTTTGCTTTATTGTTTTCTAAATTCTGTTTTTGCTAAAAAGTTGTAGTTTTGTTCAGTTCTAGTGCGTCAAGTGAAGAAATCGTTTAATTTGTTTAGAGGTGTTGAATCGGACAATTTTAGTGTGTTATCAGTTGATATATGTTAGTCAGTTGGTGTATGGGATTATGGAATTGTCTGGTGGACTTGCCATAGATCTGAAGCTATTTACTAGTTTTATTGTTTTAAATAATTAAATGTGGTTATATGTGTTTGAAATTTGGTATTTAAGGCAATTAGGCATGCTTTATGTCTGATTTGATAGATGTTTTAGGTTAATGTTACTGATTTTATATTCGTGCCTGTTTATGAGGATTAGTTGCGTCAAGAATCGACTTTGGATTATTCGTTTTCGCTTAATTTTTTGCTAAATACTGTTTTTGCTTGCTTGTTTGCTAAATTCTGTTTTTGGCTCAAAAGTTGTAGTTTCATGTGATTCGAGCGCGTTAAGTGAATAAATTGTTTAATTTGTTTGGAGGTGTTGAATCGGACTATTTTGATGTGTTATCAGTTCATGTGTGTTGGTGTATGTATAATTTGTATGGATCATGAAACATCTGGTGGATTTTTTCCTAGATCTGAAGCTATTTACTGGTTTTATTGGTTAAATGTAGTTATGTGTGTTTGAAATGTGGTATTTATGGCAATTAGACATGCGTTATGTAATTATGTTTGATTTGGTAGATTTTTTATATTACTGTTACAGATTTTATATTTGTGCTTGTTTATGAGGATTAGCGGTGTCTAGAATCGACATTGGATTGTTCGTTTTCGCTTAATTGTTCGCTAAATTCTGTTCCAGGCAAGTTTGTAAAAATTAGGTTTTCTGCTTTTGGTATTTAACATCTATTGTTTTTGTTTTAGATACTCTAAATTTTATTAATATGTGATTTTGATCATTTTAATAGCTTTAATTAGTAAAACTACAACTTAATTTTCGATGGTTTATCACCATGCCTTGACAAACTCGATTGATAAAATTGATGGGTTGTATTATTTTTTTTTGTTATCTGAGGAAATGGATAGAGCTAGATATAAGATATGTTTATTTTGGTGTCCTGACATACTTGTTTAAAGTTTTGTTAAAGATAATATCTGTAGTAGCTTGTTTGGTGGATACAGAACTAATTAGATGTTTTTTTTAATTCTTTAAAATTATGATGAATGTATAGGTGAAAATAACGCTACTGAAAGCAGTGATTTTTGAATTGTAAAGTCATGAACTAATGTGGAATAAATACAATAAATTTTAATCATGATATAAGAAGTACTCCTATGGATACACATTATGGAACATAACATAGTTTTTCAATAACATGTGGATAAGATTCTCATGTGTGCTATGACTTTGAACTATGGAGATTGTTGTTAGGGCTGATATTTTCTCAGTAGGAATTAGGAAATAAAAATAAAATCCAGTTGATGAAGGTTTATTAAAGGAATATATATGATTTATATTTTGCCATACATGTTAATTTTTGTTAGAGTAACTTCCGTTTTGTTCCCTGTGGTTTTGTCACTTTAACGGTTTTGCCCAAATCCTTTAAAAATAGCCATTTTACTCCCTGATGTTTTCATTTTATTTCCAGTTTACTCACTAACTCTAACCCAGTTAAACATTTCAGTTAAAATAAGGGCATTTCGGTAATTTTATATTTTTCAATTTTATTAGTTTCTTAAATCTGTTTTTTTATTTTTATTGATATTAAAGAGAGTATAAAAATATAAAACATTTAATTATATATTAATATATACGGACATGCCACCACCACCATCCAGCCACCACCAGTCCACCACCTGCCATCACCACCTTCCTCCACAACTAAATTTTTGTTAAACCATCATCACTTCCCCAGACTCTCTCTCTCTCCACCTTCTCCTCCACCACCACCACCACCACCCACCACTCCACCTCCACCGCCATCACCATCCACCCACTATCTCCACCGTCATCACCACCCCCACCCAGTCCACCTGCTCTCTCTCTCTCTCTCTCTCTCTCTCTCTCTCTAAGACTTTCATCTATCAAAACAAAACCCTAAGAATCAAACCCCAACTTGTATCATCAAAATCCCCAAATTTCAAAAAAATCAAGAACTCATACAATACAGATATATACATATAAGCCGGAAACTATACATATGATGCTTCTACGTTTAATAGGAGAGAGAGGGGGGAACGTGGAGAGACAACATAGTAGATGAGAGAGGAAGTCTAGAGAGAGAGAGATGACCGGAGATGAGAGTGATGAAAGCAGGCCATTGGTTTCGAGCCAATGATTCCATCTCTGGGTTTCGATCCGGCCATAGGTGACGACAACCATCTCTGTTTCGACGGTGACGGCCGCCTAGGGTTTCGACATTGACGGCTGCCTAGGGTTTCGAGCCAAGGACTCCATCTCCAGCGACTTTTTAGACTAGTATGATGATGGTGACGGTGGAGTCCATTGGAAGCTCCGGTGGTTGGTGTGAGGGGTGGTGGTGGTGGTTGGTGATGGAGAAGAGATAAGAGAGAGAGGAGAAGGAAGAGGGTGTGTGTGTATTTATATATTATATCTTTATATTATATTTTAGTTGTAAAATTATCAAAATACCCTCACTTTTATTTGTAAATTTACTAAAACACCCTTCTAAATAACAAACATTTTGGATGGAGTTAGGGTCATGGAGCAAAGTGGAAATAAAATGAAAACATCAGGAAATAAAATGGCTATTTTTAAAGGATTGAGGCAAAACCATTAAAATGACCAACCCACAGAGAGCAAAACAGAAGTTTACTCTTTTTGTTATTGTTATTTCTTCTTCCTGACATCACATATCATGTTTAATCAAATCAATAAGTGTAAAAAATCACGCTGTACTTTGTTTTATAGTAATTGCAGCTTGATGACTGTTAGATGTGTGTCTGTATATGTATATAGATATGCTTACATCTCGCTGTTATTCAGGAAGCATCCTATATCTACTTAAGAGTTCAGACTATGTATGCATGCATGCACAAAACAATTCCCTCTATGAACTATTGTGCAGCACTGCAGGCCCTAATGATATGAATCTATTAATTCCGCAGGAAGTATGAGTGAAGCTCCTGTAACTAAGTCAATGGAGTCAAAGAAACCGGTTACTTTGAGTGGTACAGCTAAGGATGCGAAACACGCCCCGACACTTGGCCTCGTTGACATAGGTGAAAGTAAACGTGCTTACATCTTTCGGGTTTCCCTACCTGGTGTCTGTAAACCTCAGTGTAAGTACTCTTTTGGCATTTCATATTACCAATGACTTAAACGTGATGAATATATACTTTTTGTTCTACTTTATACTTTTCCATTTTGGGTTGTCAATATGAGATTCTATGCCTAAACCTTGATAAACTCCTAATTAAAGAATATATATTAATTGTTATAATATTATATCATGACAGGCAATGTAAAGCTCGATATACGGGCTGATGGGCGTGTTGAAATCAAAGGACTAATGCAAGACAGTGAGTTTATCAACAAGCATGCCAACAAATACAAGCCCAGAGTCCAACAACTAGCCCCATCTGGAAACTTCATCGTCGTGTTCAACTTACCTGGCCGGGTCGACCCGCGGTTGGTCTCACCCACTTTCCGAAACAGCGGGATACTGGAAGTTGTGGTGATGAAGCATACCATACCCAACAATCAACCCATTAACCCGGGTACCCCCGCCCTTTCTTCCTAGAGTGTTGTTTCTGTTTTTATTAGGGTCTGGTGTTAAGTCAACTTAAGTCAACTTGGTGTTAAAAAACCATTTCTAGTTTAGATGTTGTATTTTTTATGTTATCAGCTCTAATGATTGTGACCATTCTGCATTAGTTTTACTTTGGTTTGCTTTCGCGAGGAGTAACTTTTGAGGTTACAGTTTTATGGTAGTGGTGGGCGGGCAACTTTTTGTACGGGTCGAGACTCGAGTATGTGACTAAGACATAAACAAAAGCCGAACTGAGCTCCAGCCCGCTTAAGCTCAATCTTAGCTCATTTCGAGTTCTATATCCAAAGTTTGGGTTTGGCTTTTAAGAAATTGCTCGAACTTGAGCTCGGCTCGTTTATTATTTATTGTATATTTTATTATTCCTTTTTATATAAAACCTATAATTATTGTTAAATTTAATTATAATTAAGTTTTATATATGTAACATAATTTATATATTATTTAGTTATTTTTATTATAGGTATATATATAGTTATTTTTATCATTATTTTGTTATTATTATATGTATTATGTAATATATATTTGTTATATAAAATAAAAACTTATATAGCTTAGCTGAGCTATGTACATGGGGTTTGGACTTGTTTATTAAACAAGCTTATTTTTGGGCTCGAGCTCGTTTAAGTTTGACTCTATTCAAGCTTTTAATGAGTCAATCTTGACTAGCTCATGCGTAGCTTGGCTTGTTTGTATGTGACTCATTTAAGATAAAACATAACGTGTTGAGTAATGGTGGATTTTAGTCCATCCCATGGGTACAACACAATAACTTTATAAACCAAGAAATGGAAACATCAGAAATACATGAGACAGGGGTTGGTCCATACTGAAATCAAAGTTAGGACCATTGGTAAAGATTTAGGTCTATTTTACTTTTGTTTTGTAGGGTAAGAAGCCATCATATAAAGGCCACACATCCCATGGGGCTTCCCTGTTTTTCTCTTCATCCTTATGTACCCTTTCTCACCCCATTTTGGTCCCCAAGAGTTCCTCACTATGACGTAATCTAGACCCTTGGTTGTTCCATATCCGACAGCTGCTACTCCATGGTCCAACTCGGTCCCACAATGCCCATCGAACACACCCTGATCAACATTCCCATTTTCAAAGTTAGAAAATCTTTAACCCGATAGTGACATCTCATAAGTTTGGTAAACGGGTCAAAAGAGGCCCAAGCGTGCATGATTTGAGAAACGAGGGTTGTTGTAGACTTACCCCGCTGTAGAACTGGAAGTCGCGGCCAGAGGCTTCAATGGCAACACTAATGGGTTGGTTTGCAAGCGCCTTCAAGAAACTATCTTCATTGTTTCGTGGTACATCATGATACCCGCTGATTGTCACCGTTTCTGATACATCCTATAATAATAATACAAAATCTTTTAGAATCACCGAGTCCCGTTAGATTTATATAAGATTTTAAGTTTAAAAACTTAAACCTTCTTTTCGTCACATGTGCCTTCACTCATGATATAAGGATACTCTTCTTCTTTATGAAGTCCACTTCTCATGACGTATGCAAATGCATAATCCATGAGACCTCCATTGCACCCATTGTTGAAGGTTGTGTCACAATCGATTAGTTCTTGTTCCGATAACATGGTTAGATTTCCGGTTACGATTTGGTTTATACCTTCCACCGCAGCTACCGTTGAGAATGCCCAACAACTACCTATACACATTTTTAAATATTCAATCACTTGATATAAATAAGAGACGGAAATAGCACTTCTAACTGAAACTAGTTTATACTTTATACTCTTTAAGCTTTATTATTAGTACTTACCACATTGACCTTGGTTTTTAACCGGAGCAACCGCACCTTTCTTTCTCCAATCAACTGATTTTGGCAAATCCACAAAATCTCGATAACTAAATTCTTCAATGGACTCGTCTTTCCTCTCAGGGAACTCGCCTTTAAGCCCCAAGAACTTGTTCTTGAACTCTTCGTGGGTCAAGTCAGCAAACTCATTAAGTCCAAGCCAATAGTTGCTAACTTTCTTGTTGGTGTCATCAATATGCTTCAAATTGTCCATAAAGATCTCAAACCTATGTAGCTTTTCATCTAAGCTTTCATAGATTTTGCTATGTTTTGCGAGCCATGAATCGAAAAGGTGAATCACCTTATGAATGGACGTTAAATCCTCCGGGGCATACCCTAGGATTGAAAACTCGTTGGCTAAAGCCGAACATGCCAAAACCGATATGAATACCAAGAAAAGTGATGTCTTTTTGGAAGAGAAGATGAATGCCATTGTTGTTGTTGTTGATGTTGTGGAAGCTATGAATGGAAGAGGGTTTATATAGGGTTTTATTTGATTCAAAGGTATGGTTTATGTTGCTTTCAAGTTAAGATACATTTTATATATGTTTCCTTAAAGTTTGGTTCTTTTTGGCAATCTTTTGATCTAAGTATGTCTCCTTGAGTATACTTAGAAGCATGAGTCGATATAATATAATTAACAATAGCATATTATAAAATAACCCAACGAAAAATAATTACATAAGCATAAGGTGATTCGGATCATAAACAGGTTAATCCGTTTATTAAACATTACGTGATTTTGGGTGAGCAAGACAAGACCGGTGAACAAGTGAAAGATCCTCTGTTACTTAGACCGAGCCAACGGGTTGAACAGTATCATCGAAGCCGCTTGAAGTAGTTTTTGAAGCATTATAATCGAGTGTTGAAAAATCCTCATAACTAATCGTTAATCTATTATTTTAGGGGCAAATTTTTAAGAAGGTACTTTAAAAAATATATTTTTAAGCAAAATTTAATATTATAATAGTGATTATTAAAAAATGCATAGAAATATACTACTACTTTAATACTTTTCGTATTATATTCTCAATTCACTAATTACAAAGTTATAATTATAATCCTGTGTGACAAACTTGATGTATAGGAACTTGAATCCAAGAATTTTGAGTTGTGTATCATACATAGTGATAAGCCCAGAATTGTTATTTACATATACTGTTAAGGAGTTATGTTATAATACAAAATGTAAACTCACAAGTGTCCAATGAGGAATCAATTGAGAAGGGTAATTTTTTCCAAGAGAAAAAAAATTATGCACATCTAAGTAACATGCTAAACACCCCCCCACCCCCCTCACATTTTTAAACGTCCGTAACTATATTATACGTCATTTGTTTTCTTTTAATTGTACCATAAATTCGAACGTCTTTTTATCTTTAATATGAGTATCCTATTGTTATACGTTTCAAAAAAAAAAAAAACAAACAAACAAACTCAGTTGCGTATTACACAATGAACATAGTATAAAAAAACATAATGAGTATCAAACTAAAAATACAATGTAAAGTAGACCAAAAAACACAATAGATAAAATACACAATGGACATGACGTAAAACACAACGAGTATCAAACTAAAAGCACAATGGAAAAGTAGACTAAAACACAATTGATGACAGTAGATAAAAGACACAATGGACAACAGACTAAAATACAATGTGTAACGCTTCGCACATTTGTACTTTCCCGATTTAGCAAGTATTGTTGTGCATTCTATTTTCAGAAACTTGTACCCATGTTGTATTGTACTTCATTTCAATTTGTAATCCGAGACTATTGATCATAATGAAAACACACGTATTTTATTCATATTCACTTTAGACTTGTTTGCATATTTATATTCACAATTGATATTTTAAACACTATTATACATGTTTCATAATTGCACAATACACATTTATGCTTGTTACACGTAAAACCGGTTAGAACACATAACATAATCAAACTTGAACCTCGAGAGAAAGGGAAAGAACCCTCTCGCGCGAATGCCCCTCTCGCGCGAATGAGCCTGTCGCCCATGCTTCCCTCTCGTCCGAACTCGTCTGTTGCCCTAATTTCTCCCTAAAGCCTATAAATAGGCACACTACCCCACTCATTTCTCTTGCTCAAGTTTCACAAACACTCTCAACTCCCTCTCTGCGATCAGAAGCATTTTTGTAAGAATTCCTTTCATTACATTTCTTACACTTTAATCTTGTTTCTCCAACTTTTGTTACATTTTGATCTTAGTTCTTAAACTTTCTTGCAAAACTTTCTTGATTCAACACATCTCAGGGATGGTTTCCACTAGTTTGCTTGGGCAAACTGCTGTTGGAGCATCACCATATGAGATTCAAGATCAAGATATTTGAACTTAAAACATTTTACAACTTGTTCATGTATTTTGTCCTAATTTCTATATGACATTGATGGAATCTGGAACCCATCAGACCCTCAACTCATTCCATAGTTAAGGGTTTGCATTAGCGTTAATTTCCATCAAGAAATTATCTGTTTCGGATAGATCTAACATACGTTTTCTTCGTAACAATCACCAGTCACCCGAAAGGGACTGTTTTCGTAAATTTTATTTTTGATTTCGTTTCTGACTTACATCAGTTCATCAGTGATGAACCCCAAACAGTTTGCTAGTCACAAAGTGAGTTAAACTCGTCCAGCCTCCGACACTTAGTTCACTCTTTCCATGTCGTGTTGGCACACCTGGGTTGTCCTCACTTGACTGTTTGGCCATTTTTACTTTCTGTTTTCAATTGGTTTAACAACTACTCTACTGTTTTTACGATCAAGTTTTACACGTTTTAAAACAAACCAGTCGCCCGAAAGGAAACACTCATTCGCACGACAGGCCATTGCCCTTTCGCGCGAAAGGCCCTTTCGTCAAAAAGGTTCTGTTACTCGTTTTGTTCCGTATTTTCTCATATTTTACAATCTGATCCGAACCCTCTTCACATCAGAATACTTACACCTCTATTTACCCTTTTCAGGGTGACTTCGGTGTTCCAATCTTTAACAACCCGCTCTCGGCTTTCGCGGAACTCTACGCAAAACTGTGAGTATACTCGATCCCCTTTTCATTTTATACACTTTGGGTGCAACATGTACATTCTACAAAAACACGCAACACTATTAAACATGTTTATTCAATCACACTCTATCCACGTTTAGACATGAAAACATGTTATACTTGTTAATCTCATATGCTATGTTTACATTGTGTCTATATGCTCATTAACTTTGCAAGTCTACCTTAAAAATTATAGCGTTGTAGGATTAACGTCTCGCCCGTATACTTGTGGTATTGTTAAATAAAACACTTTACACCCTCTTCGTTTCGATGATGTTGGGTAAACACGATTGCATTAAACTCTGGTTTGACATATAGCTTACACCCGTACAGCATGTTAGTAACTTGTATACATTTATCATGTTTGATATGAGTACAATTAAAACATTTTCATATTATGCTATGTATTCAAACTTGTATACTCGCCAGCATATTTGTTGATCATATTTTAATACATGTTGTAGGTTGATAGGTGATGAACGAAGGAAAACCAAGTTTAGGGTGGACTTAGATACAAGCCTAAATGAATAAACGATTATTTATGATTCTTGTATTTGATGCTACAATTTGATCATGTTTTGTCTTGGTTGAACGATGTATGACATTTAACATTTATGAAATTTTGATTAATTAATTATTGTCACAATTTAGTGTTATGAAGCTATGAGCAATCATGTTTTCGTCTCACTCCAATGTTTCGACCATCGGTTGGGGTGTGACAGGTTGGTATTAGAGCCATAACTATAGGGAATTAGGAAAAGTATGAATGCTTTTGACCTACTCTATAGTTTAGGAACATTATTCTTGTTTGTGCTTCAAAACTACTTGCATTATATCTTATTTGCTTCTATCTATTTCCTTGGTCTATACTACACATGCCTTTCCTAAGTAGGGCTGTTCAAATTTCTCGGCGCTCGGCGATCGTTCGATGCTCGCTCGAAAAATGCTCGGAATTTGCTCGTTCGATTCAGCTCGATTGAAAAAAACGCTCGGTTCAGATCGGTTCGGCTAGGTTGGCTCGATTTATTTTTTAATATATGCTAGGATATAATCTCGTGTATTACACGGGTTGAATAAATGAATTTTATATACTAAAGAGTAAATTACGATTTTGGCCCCTGTGGTTATATCACTTTTACCCTTTTAGCCAAAAAATGAATCTTTTAACATCTGAGCTCCCAACGTGTTTTTTCTAACCATTTTGGCCCATAAAAGTAAATGGATGGGGTTAGTGTTAGGGGCCAAAAGGGTTAGAAAAAAAGACGTTAGAGGCTCAGATTTTAAAAGATTCTTTTTGGGCTAAAAGGATAAAAGTGATATAACCATAGGGGCCAAAATCGCAATTTACTCTATACTAAATAATAATACAATGCATCTTTAAAAATATCCTTTATTGCACGGGTTAAATAAATGTAATTTTATATATTAAATAATAAAAAAGTTATATCTATAAGAACCATATTGTACGGATTGAATAAATGTAATTTTATACACCAAATAATAAAAAAGTTATATCTTTAAAACCACGTGTATTATACAGGTTGAATATATGTAATATTATTTACTAAATAATAAAAAAGTTATATCTTTAAAAACACTCGTGTATTACACGGCTTGAATAAATATGATTTTATATACCAAATAATAAGAAAATTATATTTAAAAAAAACTAATGGATGTACTCGGTACGCGATAGATATGGTGATTACGGAGATAATTATTGAAAAGAAGATACATTGGTCAAACATGTTATTCAAGAAGTAAATAAGCAGCCATTTTAGTGATAAAATATAAATTATATTTAAAAAATCCGTAATAAATCTAATTTTACATATAAAGTAATATTAATATTATAAATGAGAAGTATACATTAAATTTAAAATAAATAATAATTATCTATATAGTTAAGTAGAAAAGATTAAACAAAATGATATTTAGTAGGAGAGTTATCTATAATTAATTAGAAGAGATTAATCTAAATAATAGTTATCCATAAGATATTAAACTAAATAATATTTAGTTGAGGGTTATCTATAATTAATTAGAAGAGATTAAATTAAAATAATAACTATCTATAAGACATGGCCTAATATGATGACAAGTGTCACATAAATGGTTTATTTTATTATATAGTATAGATATATATGTGTGTGTCATTTTTAATGAAATGACTAGAGACCCACTTCAAGACCCAATTAGAGCTCATTTAACTAATTAGAATTGAAGTCCAATACCAATAATCCATTATCCAATACTTAAATGTCCATTTAAGTGTCCAATACTCAATTCTCAACCTACCATTCGATTTAGAAGTACAAGACCCTAATCAAAACCCCAATTGGCCATCATTATTCAATTTCTCCATCGCCACTCACCAAGACGCCAACTCGCTAGAGTTGAGTTTTGCTTCCATCAGTTCATTCAATTTCAAACTTCCGATAGAATAAGGGTATGTTTCAATCGGTCGACGATTTATCTTCCCGCTTAGTTAATCTCGATAAAAGTAGTTGAGTGTTTTTGTATTCCTTGTTATTTTTAAAATTTTTATTTGTGTTCTATTAGACGAAACATCAGGAACGAAAATTGCCCTTTATTCTAATAACTAGCACCCCTATCGTCAGTTTCCTTGTTTGTTCTGCGATGGTCGATACTCGCTCGACGTTCGTTCAAAAAATGCTCGGATCGAAAGACGCTCGCTCGACTTTGGCTCGGTTGGAAAAATGCTCGGTTCGGTTCGGATCGATTTGTAAACGAACCGAGCACGAGCAAAGGTCTGATCGGTTCAGTTCGGCTCGTGAATAGTCTCAGTTACGTTCCGTGAAAATCCAATTTTTATGTTAAACCCTCTTTTATGCTATCTCAATTTTAATGTGTTTTATTTTGGACCGTAATTCATTTCAATGTTCGAGACACGAATCGCACTTTCCACGCAATCTAAAACAATAATACTCTCTCGTGAACAAATTAAATTTACAAAGCTTTCATTATTTTATGTGATACAATGTGAATTCTTGTTATGCTATGTGAAACTACTTGAAACATTTATGTGCTATGTGATGCATTTCATGAAACAAACTAATTTTAACAACACCTTATGATCAAGTCTCAACCATTCCTTTGTTTTTGAATCTCTAGATGTCTTCTAATCGCCTTTCAAACTCAAATGGGAAGTCCAAGACTTGTTCAAAGAAGAAAATGCTCGCGTTTATGGTGACTCAAATGGCTCGTGTGATCCCTGAGATTGTAAGCAATGTTACTGCAAACACCACACCCAATTCCTCAGTCGACTCTAAGATTGAGCAACCTAAGCCTGTTTCATTCAACTTCAAGCACTTCTTAGCCTGTAACCCAAAACCTTTCACTGGAAACGATGGTGTGATAGCGATGATCGAGTGGTTTGACAGCATCGAGGTTACATTCATTAACAGTGAATGCCCTGAAAACCTCAAGACCCGCAGTGCTACTGGTGTCTTTCAAGCTAGAGCCTTAGATTGGTGGACGAATGAGCGCAACATTCGTTCCAACGAGGAAGCCTATGCTCTTCCTTGGTCTGATTTTAAGGAAATGATGATGACCGAGTTCTGCCTTCCTCACGAGCAGCAGAAGCTCGAAGAAGAATTTTGGACCCTTAAACATATTGGTGACGAAAACCTTGGCTATACCACCCGATTTAAACAGTTGAGCTTTATTATACCCCACCTTGTTTCTACTCATGAGCGTACTATCAGGAAGTACCTCCAAGGCTTTCCCCCTGCTATGCGTGATACTATCGAAGCCTCACAGCCTGAAACCATCGAGGCAGTTTATCGCATTGCAGCCAGTCTCAATAACAACAGCATCAGAGATAAACAAACCGCAACACCCACCTCTACCAAGTCAGCCAACCAAATTACCATTGAAACCAAAGCCCAGCCGAGTGGCAACAAAGGCAAGAAATGAAAGTTTCAAAACCAAAGCTGCAACGCGATTGTCCCTGCTACTACCCTAAATCCCGCTATTAGGGCTGTAAACGAACCGAACGAACACGAACGAGGCCTTGTTCGTGTTCATTCGTTAAGAAAATAAATGTGTTCACGAACGGTTCATGAACACTTACCGAACGAGATTTTATGTTCGTGTTCGTTCATTAAGGAAATGTGCGTGTTCACGAACATAAGCGAACACAAATAAATTTGGCAAACACGATGAAGGATAAAGGTGGATGGCCCAGAGAGTAGCACTAGAACTTGAATACTTTATTGTGGAACGGAGGTATATCATATTCGTCGATGTAAATAATGAGAAAAGAAAGGGAAATGGTGCATAAACAAGGTGAAAGAGGGTTTCCTAATTTAATTGTTAGGGTAATGATATAAATAAAAGTTTAATAGTATAAAAATTATAGATAAAATATATGAAAGTATAAAAATCTTTAATTAAAACACGAACATACGAACATAAATGAACGCAAATGAACGAATGTTCACGAACACCTTACCGAACGTTCACGAACACAATTGAACGAACGAGACCTTTGTTCATGTTCGTTCATTTAACTAATCGAACGGAATTTCTTGTTCATGTTCGTTCGTTTATTAAACGAAAGAACATAAACGAACTTCCCGCCGAACGGTTCACGAACTGTTCACTGAACGTTCGGTTCGTTTACAGCCCTACCCGCTACACCTGAAGCTACAAAGAAGCCTTACATTGGGACACATCCCAAGTGTAATATATGCCACTACCATCACCCAGCTAACACCGTTTGCCGCCATTGCACTACATGCAATCGGTTTGGGCATACAGCCGCTTATTACTGCAGTGGTCCCACACCACAAGGCAACCAAGTTCAACCTGCTCCTCAAAACCCAAAGCCAGCCAACAGTGTTCGCGCATGTTATAAGTGTGGAGACACTACTCACCTACGTCCTCAGTGCCCTCAGCTAAATTAGGAGCCGCAACAACAAGCACCTCGTGGACGTGCTTTCAACATTAATGCAAATAAAGCTGTAACACCCCAAAAACGGGTTTGGTAATCAAACCACGTTAATATTAATGACTTTGTAAAATAGCGTTAGTGGTAAAATTTAACCCGGTGAATATTAGGACTTAAATAAATAATCTTAATATTAACTAAAAGGTGAATAAAAGCTTCTAATGAAATGAAATTTATAAGAGGCCGAGTAACGGGATTTAAAATAAGCTTAGTCATAGATTCCCCGAACCCACTAATTTAACTAGGAATGTTTAACATAGTTAATAAGTGGGGAATATTGTTAGAAATAAGTAGGTTGTGCCCTACTTAATTAACTAACCAAACATGAGGGACCAAAATGGGGTAACTTGAAAATGGTTTTATTAAACTAAATAAAATAACACAACACACACACACAAGAGTGTGTGGTGCGTGTTCTGGATCGACCAGGAAGGGCTCCAAGGAGCCAAAACCCTAACTCAACCAAATCCATCAAATTGAAGGTCAAATCTAGCCCGAATCGGATGCATGAACACATATTAATGATCACCTAGTCGCGGGGATCACAAGGTATGTTGAATTTTATGATTTAGTGATACTTTGAGATTATGATGAACAATCATAATCGAAATTCTGAAATCAATGTTGAATCTATGAGTGTTATTATGATGAAATCTTCGTTTAGAAACAAACCCTAGTTGAAAAACTTGATGAATTGGTGTCAACACTAGCGATTTGATAATTACCCCATTATGTGCTAAGTGGGTTTTATGACAATATGATGAACACTCAGATTAGAGTGTTAAATTGATGAAAATTGATTGTTATGATATAAGTTCTTGATGTAATTCATGAACACTAGACATAGAGGTTTGATTTTTATGTAAATCTTGGTGAAAATAACTAGTTATGAACTAGTTAGTAAATATGTAAAATTATGCACATTATGTGTTTGTTAAAATGCCTAAATGAGAACTAAAGTGTTGAAATTTAGAGTGAAAACGCGTATTCGATTGATATGGCAATTACGCGTGATAAGGGTTCTAAATACTATGTTGATTTAGACTTAATGTTGTAAACCATGTGATTGAAAGTAGTTAACTTTAGATAAGTTAAGTTAACTAATCATGAAGTCGAATAGTAGTTTCGACTTATGAAATAAGTGAGATGGAATAGTTGTGAATAATTATGACTAATCTAACCATCTTACAATTTACAATGATAGTTTGACGATTAACAAGCTAGGTGAAAGCTTGGGAACGAAGCGGGTCAAACGAAGCAAGAAGGACGGAAAAGCGTAATTTGGAAGTAAGGTAAGTATGGCTTACACTAGTCTTATATTTTAGAATATTCTCTTATCGTATTAGTTACGAATAAGATAAATACATAGTTGAGGTATGATGTTTCGGCGTGTAGACGTACAGAACAAGATAGTCGAGCATGACAAGAAACCATGTTGATGGTTTAAAAGGAGTTAAATCGGTAATTCGATCATTTTATGACAAATGGAAAATGAACTTTTAAATGGTTACCTTATAGGGTAAACCAAAACAAACAATAAGGGTAAAACGGCAAATTGGTCTCACGCGTCGACCATAACTATTGGTTTTAAATGACACTTATGAAGTAAGCCTTAATAGGCCGAAAAGTGTTAAGAAATGAATTATAAGTAAAACGACCGCACGATGTAAATCGGAGCAAGTCATATAGTCGAGATGAAAATACATGTCATCTCGCTAATATAATCGGTCATCTAGACCAAACGGGTCAAAGGGTGAAGATATCACCTTTTGATAATAGCGACTAATGATTCTTGTCGACTAATGATATTTGCATCGCTATTATTTAGAGAATATTATAGCAAGGAATTAAAACAGGTCAATACATTGACCCGAGCCAGGTATGTGTAATAGAGTAATTATTCATTTAGAACGTAAGGTTCAAGGAGCATTAAATGAAGTCTTAGATAGACAATGGGTTACTTAAATGGGTAAACCGAATGTTTTAAAAGAGGGTCGTGGCGTTTCGAAAAGCATAATGACTTGTCGAACAAGATCATAACTCAAAAGAAGAATTATGGGTCAAACATGCTCTCAAAAGACCTTGTCGTAATTGAAAGACTAAAAAGGACCAAAACGCCCTTGTTAGCTAATTCGAACAAACAACCTTTAAAGGTTGTTTGGAAATGAGTTTTATGATTAGGTAAATACTTAGAATAAGTATAGAAGCTGAAAGAGGTATTATATTAGTCAAATGGCACTAATTGAGTTTTTGCTGTAAAATAAGGATTCGAGAGGTAAAATTTGGTTTATATAGATCACCACATTAAACCCACCATAAATACAGTTGTGGTGGGAGATTATAGATTAAGAAATGTGGTGATGGAATGCTAGAAGCAATCGAAAGCGATTTTAGGCTCGAAAGTGCTTAAATACCCTTAACGGGTCAAAATAAGCATACGAGCGAAAACGGGTTTAAATTGTGTAATAAACCTGTGATTAGAACCTAAAATGGTAGATAACATTAATTTGAAGAAGTGTATGTGATATAGGAATCAAACAAATATGTTGGTTTGATAAAATGCATAAACGGGTAAAATTCGATAAAAAGGTAACGAGTCGAAGGCTTAGAAGTCTCAAATTTTTTTTATGTTGGATGTTGGACTTTAACTCCATATGATGGAGAATTAAATTACGGACGCGTAGGAAAAAGAATCGGGTAAAACGGATTAAAAACGAGAGAGTTATGCTCGTTTCCGTGAAATCGGGTCATGCTGGGTATGTACAGCAACAGTTAAGCAACATTCTGTGAAAAAGGGGGCTAGGCGTCACGCGTAGCCCCTAGGCGTCACGCGACGCCCCCTAAATCCGGAAAATTATTAAATTTTGTTTATTTGACCCATGGAACTTGTTTAAACTTATTATTTAACTATCAAAACTAACTTTTAAGTTGGTTTTGATCATAGGTGATCGCCAAGAGTGCCCGAATGAAGATCAAGCTAGATGAGGAACCGAACACGATAAGTTTAAAGCTTCCGCGCGGCGTTTCGTCATGTCTTTTAAACGACGAATTCAATTACATTAAGTTGTTCAAACTTTTAAATTGTAAAAGTTTTAGTAAACTCGTATTGACATACTTACATGTATTCGTAAACACATGCATTTTTACGAATCTTATATAAAATATTGTATTAATCAAGCAAGGGTGTTACACAAGCTCAGAACGAAAATGAAGTCGTGAATGGTACGTTTCTTGTTAATGACATTTATGCTTCTATACTATTTGATACTGGCGCAGACAAAAGCTTTATGTCCGTTAAATTCGAATCTATGTTAAATTGTATACGCTCTAAGCTTCCAATGTCATTCACAGTCGAAGTTGCCAATGGCAAATTCATCACAGTTGACTCCGTTCTTCGCGATTGCTTTCTCACTCTCAACGACCATGTTTTCCCTATTGATCTCATACCCATGCAATTGGGAAGCTTTAATATCATAGTAGGCATGGATTGGCTTCGTAAGATCCATGCTGAAATCTCTTGTCATGAGAAATACGTTCGTTTACCTCTTCCGTTTGGCGATACTTTGCACATTTATGGAGACAGACCAGGGACTAAGGCTTATGTCATGCACACAAGCGAACAAGTACTTACGCAAATAGTACCTTGCCTTTTTAGCCCATGTTGTGGAAGAAAAAGGAAAGGGAAAGAGCCTAAGTGATGTTCCAGTGGTGTGTGATTTTCCTAATGTCTTTCCTAAAGATCTACCTGGTCCTCCCCCATCTCGATCTCTTGATTTTCGCATTGACCTCATTCCTGGTTCAACTCCCATCACTAAAGCTCTCTACTGACTTGCACCTTCTGAGATGCAAGAATTTTCAAGTCAACTTCAAGAGTTGCTTGATAAAGGTTTCATACGCCCAAGTACTTCTCCTTGGGGCGCTCCTATGCTTTTTTTCAAGAAGAAGGATGGTTTGTTCCGCATGTGTATCGATTATTGTGAGCTTAATAAACTCACTGTCAAAAAATGTTACCCTCTTCCTCGCATTGATGACCTATTTGATCAAATCCAAGGTGCAACGTGCTTTTCTAAAATTGACCTTCGTTCAGGCTATCATCAACTTCGTGTTCTCGAAGAGGACATCCTTAAAACCGCATTTTGCACTCGATATGGTCACTACGAATTTGTGGTCATGCCTTTTGGTTTGACCAATGCACCTGAAGTCTTCTTGGATTTAATGAACCGTGTGTGTAAACCTTATTTGGAATGTTTCGTGATCGTGTTCATCGACGACATTTTCATTTTTTCGAAAACCCAAGCTGAACACGAACGTCATTTGCATTTTATCCTCGAACTCCTACGTGGCGAACATCTATACGCAAAGTTTTCCAAGTGTGAATTCTGGATCAAAGAAGTTTAATTCCTTAGACACGTTGTGAGTGAAAAAGGAATTCATTTGAAAAAGGATCGCACCTAAATCTCCGTCTGAAATTCGTTCTTTTCTTGGATTGGCGGGTTACTACCGTTGATTCATCTCGAACTTTTCAAAGATCGTAGTTCCCCTCATGTTGTTGACTCAGAAAGAGAAACCTTTTGTTTAGGGTCTCGAACAAGAGGAATCCTTTCAAACGCTTAAGGATTTGCTTTACAATGCTCCTGTTCTCGCCCTTCCTGATGGAAACGATGATTTCGTAGTATATTGCGATGCATCAAACCGTGGTCTTGGTTGCGTCTTCATGCAACGAGACAAGGTCATCGCGTATGCTTCGAGACAGCTAAAAATACATGAGAAGAACTATACTACTCACGATCTCGAACTTGGCGCAATTGTTTTTGTGTTAAAGATTTGGCGACACTACCTATATGGTACAAAGTGTGTGGTCTTCACCGACCATAAAAGCCTACAACATATCTTTAACCAAAAAGAGCTAAACATGCGTCAACGTCACTGGGTAGAATTACCTAACGACTACGACTGCGAAATTCGCTATCTCCCTGGCAAAGAGAATGTCGTGGCCGACGCACTCAGTCGCAAATCTCATGTTAGCAACATTCGTTGTTCTCAATTCGTGAGCGATCTTCATACTCACATTCGTGGGTTTTCATTCTTCAATGAAGTAAACATGTATAACGAGATGAAGTGTGGTGCTGAAAACCAACTCATGACGAAATCCGATGGACTCCAATACTACCTCGATCGCGTTTGGGTGCCAAATCGTGACGAACTTCGTGAACTTATAATGAAGAAGGCTCACAAATCATGATACTCTATTCATCCTGGTGCTGATAAGATGTACCATGACCTTCGTACGTCCTATTTGTGGCCTGGTATAAAGAAAGACATCGCCACCTTTGTTTCAAAATGCCTCACTTGCTCGAAAGTCAAGGACGAGCATCAGCGTCCTTCTGGTTTACTCGAACAACTAGAAATCCCAGTTTGGAAGTGGGATAGCATTGCTATGGACTCATAACCAAACTTCCTTGCACACCTTCTGGTCATGATAGCATTTGGGTGATCATTGACCGTTTGACTAAATCCGCTCACTTCCTCCCCATTCGTGAGGATTTCAAACTTGAGAAACTAGCTCGAATCTACACGGATGAAGTCATATGTTGTCATGGTATACTTGTTGACATCATTTCAGACCGCGAGAGTCGTTTCACTTCTCGTCTTTGGCAAACTTTTCAAACCGCTATGGGTACTCACTTGAATCTCAGTACGACCTTTCATCCTCAAACGGATGGACAGACTGAACGTACTATCCAAACCCTAGAGGACTTGCTTTGCTCTTATGTTATCGACTTTGGTGGCAATTGGGATGTACATATACCTTTGATCGAGTTCTCGTACAACAACAACTATCACTCCAATATTCAAATGGCTCCTTTTGAAGAAATATATGGTCGCAAGTTCCGATCTACTATATGTTGGCACGGAATTGGTGACGCTCAAATTACTAGCCCTGAGCTTCTTCAAGAAACGACGGATAAGATCCTTTAGATCCGCGACAACCTCCTCAAGGCTAGAAGCAGACAAAAGAGCTACGCCGATAAGCGTCGCAAACCATTAGAATTCAATGTTGATGATCACATACTACTCAAGGTATCTCCTTGGAAAGGAGTAATCCCTTTTGGTAAAAAGGGAAAACTTGTTCCACGCTTTGTTGGTCCTTTCAAGGTACTCGAGAGGATTGGTAAAGTGGCATATCGACTCGATTTACCTCAAAAACTCATCAACGTTCATCCAACGTTTCATGTCTCAACTCAAGAAGTGCTTAGCTGAAGAAGGAGTTCAAGTTCCTATCGATGACTTGCAGATCAACGAGACTCTTAACTTTGTGGAAAAATCGGTCGAAATCATGGATTGAGGAACCAAACAACTATGGAGTAGTAGAATTCCCATAGCCAAGGTTCGATGGGAAGGAAAACGTGGTGCCGAATTCACTTGGGAACTCGTGAGCGAGATGAAGACCAAGCATCCATATCTCTTCGTTCAGCCTTCCTCCTGAATAGATTTTCGATGACGAAATCTCCTAAAGTAGGGGAGACTGTAACGCTTCGCACATTTGTACTTTCCCGATTTAGCAAGTGTTGTTGTACATTCTATTTTCAGAAACTTGTACCCATGTTATGTATTCTTCTTCATTTCAATTTGTAATCCGAGACTATTGATCATGAGGAAAACGCAAGTATTTTATTCATATTCACGTTAGACTTGTTTGCATATTTATATTCACAATTGATATTTTAAACACTATGATACATGTTTCATAATTGCACAATACACATTTATGCTCATTACACGTAAAACCGGTTAGAACATATAACATAATCAAACTTGAACCTCGAGAGAAAGGGAAAGAACCCTCTCGCGCAAATGCCTTTCTCACGCAAATGGGCCTGTCACCCATGCTTCCCTCTCGTCCAAACTCATCTGCTGCCCTAATTTCCCCCTAAAGCCTATAAATAGGCACACTACCCCACTCATTTCTCTTGCTCAAGTTTCACAAACACTCTCAACTCCTTCTCTGCGATCAGAAGCATTTTTGTAAGAATTATTTTCATTTTCCATTCATTTTCATTACATTTCTTACAATTTAATCTTGTTTCTCCAACATTTCTTACATTTTGATCTTAATTCTTAAACTTTCTTGCAAAACTTTCTTAATTCAACACATCTCAGGGATGGTTTCTACTAGTTTGCTTGGGCAATCTGTTGTTGTAGCATCACCATATGAGATTCAAGATCAAGATATTTGAACTTTAAACATTTTACGACTTGTTCATGTATTTTGTCCTAATTTCTGTACAACCTTGATGGAATCTGGAACCCATCAGACCCTCAACTCATTCCATAGTTAAGGGTTTGCATTAGGGTTAATTTCCATCAAGAAAAGATCTGTTTCGGACAGATCTAACATACGTTTTCGTCGTAACAATCACCAGTCGCACGAAAGGGACTGTTTTCGTAAATTTTATTTTTGATTTCGTTTTCGTTTTCGTTTCTGACTTACATTAGTTCATCAGTGATGAACCCCATACAGTTTGCTAGTCACAAAGTGAGTTAACCCCGTCCAGCCTCCGACACTTAGTTCACTATTTCCATGTCGTGTTGGCACACCTGGGTTGTCCTCACTTGACTGTTTGGCCATTTTTACTTTTTGTTTTCAATTGGTTTAACAACTACTCGGTTGTTTATGTTTAAATCAGGTACGAACAAGTTTTATGCATTTTAGAACAGACCAGTCACCCGAAAGGAAACACCCATTCGCACGAAAGGCCCTTTCGTCTGAAAGGTTCTGTTTCTCATTTTGTTTCGTATTTTCTCATATTTTACAATCTGATCCGAACCCTCTTCACATCAAAATACTTACACCTCTGTTTACCCATTTCAGGGTGACTTCGGTGTTCCAATCTTCAACAACCCGCTCTCGGCTTTCGCGGAACTCTACGCAAAACTGTGAGTATACTCGATCCCTTTTTCATTTTATACACTTGTACATTCTACAAAAATACGCAACACTATTAAACATGTTTATTCAATCACACTCTATCCACAATTAAACATGAAAACATATTATACTTGTTAATCTTATATGCTCTGTTTACATTGTGTCTATATGCTTATTAACTTTGCAAGCCTACCTTAACAATTATAGCGCTATAGGATTAACGTCCAGCCCGTATACTTGTGGTATTGTTAAGTAAAACACTTTACACCCTCTTCGTTTCAATGATGTTGGATAAACACGATTGCGTTAAACTCTGGTTTGACATATAGCCTACACACGTACAACATGTTAGTAACTTATATACATTTATCATGTTGGATATGAGTACAATTAAAACATTTTCATAATATGCTATGTGTTCAAACTTGTATACTTGCCAGCATATTTGTTGATCATATTTTAATACATGTTGCAGGTTGATAGGTGATGAACGAAGGAAAAACAAGTTTAGGGTGGACTTAGATACACGCCGAAATGAATAAACGATTATTTATGATTCTTGTATTTGATGCTACAATTTGATCATATTTTGTCTTGGTTGAACGATGTTAGACATTTAGCATTTATGAAATTTTGATTAATTAATTATTGTCACGATTTAGTGTTATGAAGCTATGAGCAATCATGTTTTCGTCTCACTCCGATGTTTCCGCCATCGGTTGGGGTGTGACACAATGGACTAGAACTAAAAATACAATGGACAACAGACTAAAAACATGATGAACAACACACTAAAACACAATGAACAGATTAAAACACAATGGATAACAAAATAAAAACACAATGGATAACAAATTTAAACATAATAGATAACAGACTAAACACAATGACCAAAACCAATAACACAATGTATAGAAAACCCAAATATAACACCATCTTCATTGTGTAATACATTGTGTTATAGGTTCTGATAAAAATGCAATGTACGGAACCCAAATTAACATTGTGTTATAAGTTTTGATAATAACACAATATATAGTAACCCTAGTAAAAACGTAATGACCAAAACCAAGTTGAAAGACATAGTGACCATATGCTTTAAAATAATGCAAAGAAACTCAGTAAAAATGATTTTATTTTATTTTATTTTTATATTGCAATATCATACTCATATTAAAAATAAAAAAACACTTATTATTACGGTGAAATTTTCTTTTTAATGGCGTATGAAAAAATTATGGATGTTTTAAATTAATAGGGGAAGTGACATGTATCTTGTATGTGGAGAGAGAAAATCAATAAATGTAAGATTCCTTTTATGCCCTTCGGCTATTTTCTTTTTCCTAAAACTAATTCCACCCCTTTAAATTTAAGATCAAAAGACTAAAATGTTTCTTACTCTTCTTATTTATTTTATACCTGTAACTAGGTTAGAACCCCGTGTATTACACGGGTTGAATAAATATAATTTTATATATTAGATAATAAAAAGTTATATCTTTATGAACACCGTATATTGTACGGGCTAAATAAATATGATTTTCTATATCAAATAATAAAAAAAATAGTTATATCTTTAAAAACCATGTGTATTACACAGATTAAATAAATGTAATTTTGTATACTAAATACTAAAAACGTCGTATCTTTAAAAAACTCGTGTATAATCGGGTTGAATAAATCTACCAAATCATAAAAATATTACATCCTTAAAAACCCCGTATATTACACGTGTTAAATAGATCTAAAAAAGAGTTATATCTTTAAAAACCATTTGTATTACACATATTAAATAAATATAATTTTGTATATTAAATACTAAAAATGTCATATCTTTAAAAAACCTGTGTATAGTCGGGTTGAAAAATCTACCAAGTAATAAAAAAATTGTATCCTTAAAAACCCATCATAAAAATATTACATCCTTAAAACCCCATATATTACACGTGTTGAATAGATCTAAAAAAGAGCTATATCTTTAAAAACTATGTGTATTACACATATTAAATAAATGTAATTTTGTATATTAAATACTAAAAACGTCGTATCTTTAAAAAAAACCCGTGTATAGTCGGGTTGAAAAATCTACCAAGTAATAAAAAAATTGTATCCTTAAAAACCCCGTGTATTATACGTGTTGAATAAATCTAATTTTACATAGCAAATGATAAAAAAAAGTTATATCTTTAAAAACTTCGTGTGTTACACGAGTTATATAAATGTAATTTTGTATAGTAAATAATAAAAAAAGTTATATTTTTAAAAACCTTGCGTTTTACACGAGTTGAATAATATAATTTTGTATACCAATTAATAAAAAAAATTATATTTTTAATAAATTAGGATAACATTTAATATTAATTTATTATTTATATATTTAATATAAGATAAGTAGGAAAGAGAGATATTTGTTTTAAAAATAGAGTAAACTGCCATTTTGGTCCCTGTGGTTTAGGCATTTTTGCCATTTTAGTCCAATTCTCGAACTTTTTAAATCTGGGTCCCTGTGGTTTCATCTTTATTGCCATTTTAGTCCAAAATTCAAAATCCTCCTTTTTTTTACTGTTCCAAAAAGTTTGAGATTTGGACTAAAATGACAATAAAAGTTAAACCACAGGGACCAAAATGGCAGTTTACTCTTAATATTGGACTAAAATGGCAATAAAAGTGAAACCACAAGGACTCAGATTTAAAAAGTTTGAGATTTGGACTAAAATGGCAAAAGTGCCCAAACCACAGGGACCAAAATGGCAGTTTACTCTTAAAAATATATTAAATTAAAAATTTAGATTTAAGGATAATATTTTATTAAAGTATGATAAGATTTAATATTAATTTATTATTTATTTAGTTAATATTAGATAAGTATAGATTTGAGGATACCTTCTATGAATGACACGTGTCTAAAACTTGGTTTTTTTTTATTATAGCAGACTAGCGGTAAGACCCATGTGTAAACACGGGTCGTTTCTTAGAAAACCATGCATGCCCCTAAAGGCTTTCCCTGCTCAATATATTTCGCCATATAGTCAACAATAGTTAAAAACTGAATCAGATTACTATATATTATAGAAGTAACAAAAACAATGAGAAGCCTTTAACATCAAATTCCTCCTTCCCGTTGATGTCTTATATCTAAAATGCAATTAGCTTAACATCTAACTTCCATTAGACTTCAAATTCTGCCAACACGTAGAAATCAAGAAATAAAAATTCTAAAATATCATCTTTCCTGATGAAAACCAAAGCAAACTCTTCTCTCATTATTCAAATGCATCTAAATTTCAGCTTCAAACATAGTAGCAATGGTACAGTTGAAACTTTGTCCAGTATAGCCTGAAAACAAAAAACGACAATAGATTTGTTATTTCAAGTTAATTTGTTATAGCATAATTAGAAAATAGGATTATAATTTGTTATATTGAATCTTCATCATCTTCTTCTTTCAAGTTCCAAAGCATATAAATCAACCTTCATTAAACACAATACGATTATAATTCAGTTAGCAGCAACCTCTGTTGAAACATCTGTTTTTAAACTACTGTTTTTAAAACCTCTGCTTGGTTAAAAATTCATCCACCACTGAAATGTATCCTCTGTTCTCATAGCCTATGTTTATCCTAACCACCGTTGTACAACGGTTAGGATAAACATAGGCTATGAGAACAGAGGATACATTTCAGCAGTGGTTGAATTTTTACCCAAGCAGAGGTTTTAAAGACAATAGTTTAAAAATAGAGGTTTCCTAACATAAATGACTGATCCGTTTCACAGCTAATTAGAGCGTTTATGTATAAACTTACTGTTTTACTTACTGATCCTAACCACTGTACAACAGTGGTTAGGATAAACATAGGTTATGAGAACTGAGGATACATTTCAACAATGGATGAATTTTTACCCAAGCAGAGGTTTTAAAAACAGTAGTTTAAAAACAGAGGTTTCCTAACATAAATGAGGTTGCTAAATCCATCCAAAATGACTAATATTCTAAGAATGCTAAGTTGATAGAAGGGTAATTTGGTCATTCTTTTAATTTATTTAATTTACCTTTTTTTAACAGGTTATTACATATGCCCATCCTTTTATAAACAAAACCCAGTCTACCTCACATACAGGTGCAGAAAGAACAACTGCAGTTCCAAATTTAAAAAACAAACAGTTGCACTCAAACAATATCACAATTTACAACCAGATGACTTAAACAGCAATTACTAACAACTAAACAATATACCTGCTTGAAGATAACATCAGAGCTAAGAGGAGACTCCTTAATCCTCAGATGCGCCGGAGAAGACGACCGATATGCATAACACAACACACTCGTCTCACTTTAGCATTAGAGCTAAAGTTAGGTTCGTTTTAAATTTTTGTTGAATATAGTATCTAATCGTGTTTAATAGTTCGGCTATTATATAAAAAAGAGAAAAAAAATATATGCAGGTCAACCCAACCTGAGATATTGTGACTCGTGAAAGAAAGATAGAAATTCGGCCCATCTACTTTGAAACAGGTTTAAATCAGATTATACTTTACCTGACAATTCTGCCAAATTTTAAAAGATAAGTTATCTTTTCAAAACATTTTAAAAAGAACAAAACTAAATCCGAATTCCTTAATATTTGAAACTTCCTATTCTATAGAATCATTAATATTTGAAAAACTAACAGTAGTAAGTAGATACCTTCTCAAATGCAATGATCAAATTGTCTCTTGCAGTAATAAAAGGGGTGTGAACTGCTAAACTTCGAAAATAACGGTAAACAGCCAATAGCTCATCTCCAAAATAAGAAGCGAGAATAGCAAGCTGAAAAAACAAACTATTAGTAGATTCGAAAGCAAACTACAAGAAAAATACATAGAAGAATATATAATGCAGTGGTAAATACAATGAAAACATACCTGATGATGTGGATTACCACTGGAAGGCATAAGAGTAGCAGCTTGCTTATAGTAACTTGACGCTGCAGTGAAATCTCGAGTTTTCGAGTCACCCTCAACATACAACCCTTTGAATTAGCATGCAGAGGATTACCATTTTCAAAGAAAAAAATAATCCGTGGGTATTAAAGTTAGTGCAGCTACAATTAGTCGCGTACATAAAACAAACTTACATATAGGTATTAAGGTTAGTGCAGCTACAGAAGCACATAGATCACATATATGAAAAAACTTTGGCATCCAATGGTGTATTCTGTGATGTTGAACCACTTCCCTTCCTCTGCATGAAAACCAAAAAATAGGGTGAAATTACTAATTTTTTGTTGAAATATTGTTATTAAACCACATATACCTAGGTCAAAACCAGCCTGATCAGATTGAATTTAGTTAATCCATCAACATTTTTTTTGCTTTCAACCCATTCGACGGGTCATTTTATAAGAAATGGGGTTTGCCAAAATTAGGTTCGGGTCAAAACGGGTCATTTTATAAGAAAGGTAACAAATAACTAAAACTCTTTAGTATTAATAAATTTGGTCTGTAACTTATGGTCAGAATTGCCACATCGGCGCACCAACTCTTAAAGAAGTAAAGCAAACCTGGATACAATCAGTTAACCACAAACTCCCGCGAGTCAATGAACCAGATCCAAAAACTTATGCATTTCTTTATGCCAAGAAATTTCCATCTATCCAGCTGGCGATTCTCCCCATATATCATCAGAGAACATCTAATTCAATCTCACTTTCTGTTTTCAAGGAAACCAAAGTCATTGACTGATCCGTTTCACAGCTAATTAGAGCGTTTATGTATAAACTTACTGTTTTACGTGCTCGAGGTGGAGATTCACTAAAAATATGATCATGTGATCTCTCACTCTATAATTCTCATTCCATTCAGGCAAACTATGAGAATAGCTTTTGATATAGACCCACGTGTATTTCAAGATAACTGAATTTAAAAGCAACAATGCCATGTATTAGTTACAGATAAAATACCTTCTGTCGGCAGCCTTGTCAGAATCACTGCTAAGAAATTTCCATCTATCCAGCTGGCGATTCTCCCCATATATCATCAGAGAACATCTAATTCAATCTCACTTTCTATTTTCAAGGAAACCAAAGTCATTGACTGATCCGTTTCACAGCTAATTAGAGCGTTTATGTATAAACTTACTGTTTTACATGCTCGAGGTGGAGATTCACTAAAAATATGATCATGTGATCTCTCACTCTATAATTCTCATTCCATTCAGGCAAACTATGAGAATAGCTTTTGATATACACCCACATGTATTTCAAGATAACTGAATTTAAAAGCAACAATGTCATGTATTAGTTACAGATAAAATGCCTTTTGTCAGCAGCCTTGTCAGAATCACCATTGAGCCACCACGGTGAGCACTTTGCCTGAATATCAACATCAAACCATAGTTACCTAAATCGCTAGGGTAGCCACGATCCACGTATTGGATCGTGGTGTACCCAATCGGAAATCGTAAGCGTACCGGAACGCCATGGTCCGGCGAACCGAGTTGCTTCGGTACGGTGTTCCTGATTGCGGAGGTCCGACGATCCAAACTGATCCAGTTCAGCGAACCAAATAGACAAGGTGGACGTTCCAAATCGATTGGGTACAACGATCCTTAGCTGAATTCAAACGCCAATCTTGTTTTCAGCCAGAAACCAGTAAGAACGGGAAGAAGAAGAAATGAAGGGGAAGAAGAAGAAACAGCGGCTGTGTATATGTTTTAGGTTTTTAGGGTTTAAATAAGTTTAGTTATTACAACATTTAACCCCTCTATTTTTACTAGTTTACATTTAAACCCTAAAACTTATAGTTTTTTTACATAAAATGTGTGAAAATTTGTGTATTTAAACATTTAACTCTCTCTATCCCTACTAGTTTACATTTGGTCCTTAAACTAATAAATTTATACATAAAAAAGTATAAATTAAGATTATAAATATATAACATTTAACCAAATTACATCAATTTCTACTCCTATTCAATATAAATTTTTATCTTCAACCTTCAATGTTTATGTTTGGTAATTTGAATTTTGGAATTTGATAATTTATGTTTTAATTTGTGTACAATGAACCGGACTCCATGGTACACCGTACCGGTTCGTACCGAAATGAACCTACCCCCCTCCGTACCGAAAACGTCACCTCTAGCGAATCGCGTACCCGAACCGCGTACCCGTACCGGAGCGAACCGCGAATTAGGTAACTATGCATCAAACGGAAAAACAAAACCAAGGCAACCAGAATTTACCTTTTTTACCCGGCCAGAGTTTGAAACCTCATCTATACAGGTTGATCTAGATTAATATATGCTGCACATTAACTTAACCTTTTTGTTTATCGGTGTCATAAATGCCACCATTTTCAGTCATCAAAACCTATTTTCTTTCTTCTGTTTTCCTACCTCGAGACTTCCATACACCCTGCATCCACAACAAAATCACATTCTTAACATGAAATTTAGCAACATTTAATATTAATATAAAAAAGGATGCAGATGGGTACAAGAGGCATATCATCGGATAATTCTGCTTCGTCGTCATCTTCTTGAATGGATCCTGACACATCAGCAACATTTTCAGATTCGCTAACAAACACTGTTACTACACTAAAAATAAAACATTACTCAGATCCAAAGCTATAAGTTAATTCTGCTTCGTCGATTGTTGTTTTATTGGTACCGAAGTACACCACCAAGTTGATTTTTCC
Source organism: Helianthus tuberosus (assembly GCA_030545235.1). Lineage (NCBI taxonomy): Eukaryota > Viridiplantae > Streptophyta > Magnoliopsida > Asterales > Asteraceae > Helianthus > Helianthus tuberosus. The sequence continues at coordinate 117,442,255 of CM060443.1, forward strand.
TTAAACCTCTAGTAGTTGATGAACCATAATAGTCTACCCCTAGATAAACATAACTTGAACCTCATCTAAACTATTTCTGATATAAAGTTTCATTAAAAACATAAACAACATAAACAATCTTCCATATAACAGATAGAAAGTATGCTAAATGAGTACCTGTCCGATTTCAAAGGCACTTTGCTTTTCCTTCGAGTCTACAGATTGACCGACCCAAACAAACACCTCAGTGTGTGTATCTAATATTAGAGGATAATGAGATGAAATTAAAGAGATGAAATTAAAGATCGATTAAATTAGAGGATAATGAGATGAAATTAAAGATCGATTATATAATTAGATTAAAATTATATATGTAATTATGTCATACCTGGTAAGTCCTTGAGGCCAAGACTTTAGGATCTGTAATTATGTTACCTGCATTTAACCAATTCAAAATCACACACGAGATTTTATAATACAATTTTTTAATTCTTCATCCTCTCAACACAGAAGTTCAATAAAGCAAGTCTACTCAAACCATCAACGAAAACACACACATAAACCCTAACAGTGATTAGAAGAAACACACACACAGACTAAACAGAGATATCAATCAATCGTTATGAGTGATCTTACTTGTTGTTTGATAAGTTGAGTTGGATCCGATTGAGAGTTTTGAAATGTTTAGATTGATCGGCAACAGGATTATAACCTTCACTGAATGTTTTCCCCTTATTTTAACCCTTTTCACACGATCTTCTTCAAAATCAAAATCAAATGCCATCTTCTTCACCGATTGTTCGACGTTTCACTTTGTGGGTTTTATGATCGAGTTTGAAGTAACTAAAACTTCTTCTTCTGAATATAGATCTGGGCTACAGGAGTTATTTAGGGTTAAAAAGCACCGATTGTTCCACTCTTCTTCTTCTCTACTGAGAGAGAGAAAATGAGTTTTAGAGAGAGAGTTGAGAATTATAAAGGGAAATTTACCACCACCAAATTAGTCATTTGATGCCTCCTTGGAGCAGGGCATCACAGATTCAAATGTGCGGGATGCCTCTTTCAAGACCCCTCATGCCTCTTTAAATGTGGAAGTGACACGTGTCTCAATGATTAGGTAGACTCCTCCAATGCCCTTCAACAGACTCATCCAATGCCTCAGCAGACTCTTCCAATACCCCTCAACAGACTCTTCCAATGCCTCAGGTAGACTCTTCCAATGCCCCTCAACAGACTCTTCCAATGCCCCTCAACAGACTCTTCCAATGATTAGGTAGACTCCTCCAATCCACCCACTTCATCTTCACCACCGCCACCACCACCACCGCCACCACCGCCACCACCACCACCGCCGCCGCCGCCACCACCACCGCCACCGCCACCACCACCATAAAATATACTACTAATCTTCCTTCCTTCAGATTCATTTCTTTCTATCCCCTGTTGACTTGGTGAACACAGATCGATCCCCTGTTGGAGCTCATGAAGGATCTTGAAGATGAAGTGGTGGTGGTGGTGGCGGCGGCGGTGGTGGTGGCGGTAGTGGTGGTGGCGGTGGCGGTGGTGAAGATGAAGTGGGTGGATTGGAGGAGTCTACTTAATCATTGGAAGAGTCTGTTGAGGGGCATTGGAAGAGTCTACCTGAGGTATTGGAAAAGTCTGTTGAGGGGCATTGGAAGAGTCTGCTGAGGCATTGGATGAGTAGTTGAGGGGCATTGGAAGAGTCTGCTGAGGCATTGGATGAGTCTACCTAATCATTGAGACACGTGTCACTTCCACATTGAAAGAGGCATCCCGCACATTTGAATCCGTGATGCCCTGCTCCAAGGAGGCATCAAATGGCTAATTTGGTGGTCAAAGTTTATTCTTGGCTAATTTGGTAATTTTCCCAATTATAAAAGCTGTGAGAAATTAAAAAGAACTCTTTACAGGTATACGATTTGAATTTTGAATATGGAACCATAATTTTGGATCTGGGCAGAGATTTTGAATTTTGAATCGTCAGAGGTTTGGAATGCAGAGGTTTGAATTTATAACATAGGTTTGGAGGTTTGGAGATGGGCAGTGATTTGATGGCAGAGCTTTGAAAAGGTGAAAATGAGCCACCTTTGAATTTTAAAGTCTTTTAATATTAGGCTTTATAATGTAATAGTGACATAAGAAAAACCTTGTTGGACAGCCTCTGTAGCTGACACATCAGTTTTTCTTATGTCATTGAAGTTTCTTCTTTTATAGAAAGTATAGATAGATCCATAAGTATGTCATCTTGGATATATGCAAACGCACTTCATGTATCTCCTTCAACTAAAAAAAACACAAGTGATCAATCGTTAAGGGGAAAAACACGTGAAAATAAAATGGATACTCAAAGACGTATACATAAATATAAAAAAATACAACTAAAGTGTATTTTTGAAGGAAATATGATGATACGTGAAAAAAAATTAATTTGTTTCTTTTATTTTAGCGTCAACTTTTATTTTTCAAATAAGCTAAAAACCATCTTCAAATAAGCTTCTTCAAATTAGCTTATATAAGCTAATAAGCATAAGCTTAAAAAGCTAAATCAAACACCAAGTTAATCTTATTTTGTAAAAAAAAAAAGCTAAAAAAGCTATAAGCTTTGTTAAAAAAACTAGGCCAAACACCCCCTAAAAGTTTTGCTTCTAGCATTGGGCCACCAATTCTAATATTTCATTTTGGGTTGCGCTAAACCTACACCACCCGTTCACTTCTTACTTATATTTCCTCTTCAACTTATCATATTAGTAATATTTCTCTTTTTTCCACACTAGAAAATAAAAAAAAAACTTTTAGTTGAATCTTTTAAAAGGTGGGGCACAATAAAATTCTAGGAAATGTGATATGCGTTTAGGAAATACCATTTTATAACTAGAGAGGCAAACATGTTTGCAATGCTCACTAATGGAATCATTAATTAATATGCATCTATCTTACTATCTATAAAAATGAGAAAACGAGGAAAGCTGATGTGGCAGCCATAGAGGCTGTCAAACAATGCCTTTCTTATGTCATTATTGCATCATAAATCAGAATATATAAAATCACTTTAAATTTCAAAGCACTGCCCAACATTCAAATTTCAAAGCTCTGGCCCACATTCAAATTTCAAAGCTCTGCCCACATACAAAATGGCAAAGCTCTGCCCACATACAAATTTCAAAGCTTTGCCCCACATTCAAAATTCAAAACCTCTATCACATTCAAAATTCAAAATTCTGGCTCCACATATATAAGATATATGGCTCCACATTCAAAATTCGAACCACACCTCTCCCATAAATACAGAGCTCCCTCAAATCTCCTCTTCTCAATACTCGGCATTTGAAGATGAACTTCAGTTTGTTATGGCAGGAAGAGAGGCAGATAATGGTGGAGATATGAAGTCTGATTCTGTTGAGTAACATGAGAAATTCAAACCACACATCTTCCAAAAAGAAGTCGTTGGGTGATTGCTGACGATTCTGCTTGTTCCCCTGTTTTAGCTTTATAACAAATCCCCAAATTAGGGTTCCAAATTTCCTCTCATACATTGAAGCCCTAATGGAGACGTAACATTTCCTCTAATACAGATGATCCAGCCAATCCGTCTTGGTTTAATTATTATGTTTTTCACTTCCTCTCATCGAAAGTGAGTTTATATTATACCTACCTCGCTTTGTTTTACTATTTATTCTTCAATTTCATAATAAACCTTCATGTGTGGATTGATTAGGATTATTGTAATCATGTTTGATTTCATTTCATGTTAAACCTTAATATTTGTCTTCGATTTCACATTAAAACTAGTATGCTTAATATTTGTCTTCGATTTCACACTGATGAGATTCAAGCTGAAAATGCGCCTGTTGCTAGGATATGTAAGTTTAATTTGTTTGTGTATTGCTATTGTATAGTTATACACTTATACTATATCTGTTTTAAACTTGAAGGAGTGTAGATTTGAGTATTGATACGAATTGAGCACCTGTTTATGATGAGTTTTTAGCTGTAGTGGTAGAACTGTAGAAGAGTTCAATTTGATTGGTAAACTAATTTAGAAGAAGTTTGAAATTTCTATCACTGTTGTAGGTTGTAGGTTAGGCATGTAAAGTGGAAGTTTACGTGGTATTTTTTAGCAATTTGTGAAGGGATTAGATAGAGAGTTTGAACACGTTTATAGGTTTTTATATGTTGTTTTTAAGATACCGGATTTAAGTTGGAGCTCTAACCGAATCTTCAAAACTCATATAGTTTGAAGCTCCAACGGTATAAGGAATTCTTGATTTATGTCTTTTGTTTTATCACTTAATTTTTTAGCTTCTCTGTTTTAGTCAGCCTTCATTTGAATGGCAATCATAATTTAAACCTTTTATTGTTGGAATAGGATCTTAATTCACTGAAGATACTAAATCTTGAAGGTTGTGTAAAACTTGTCAACATGTATGAGCTCCACCGACTTCCTAAACCTGAGTTTAAGATGTAATCCATTTGTGTTGCTGCCCAATAACATTGATCTTAGGATTCTTAAGACGCTCAACTTGTATTCTTGTCCAAACATGAAGTTTCTCCTATATATCCCAAGTACGCTAGAGGAGTTGTAGGTAGATTGGTGCACATCACTAGATAGTATAACATTCCAATCAGGTCGTGTGACAGTTGTGCCATTACGATCATCATACAAATACGAATCCAATGAAATCTTGTATTTCATTCTCGGGATTTATACAATTATATATGACAGGTACACATATCAAATTTCGTATGATTCTGAATTCTCGAGAAGCTTTTCGGAAAGTTTTACGTAAACTATTACGCAAATGTAATCAGTTTAACGAAACGTACACTCCGGAATAGTTACATAAGCTTAACATACCTTAAATAACCTTTATATCACTTAGAAATAACTTTTGAAGGGTTTGGTATGGGAAAAACAAGTTTATTTGATCACAAGGACTATTTATGACAAACTGCAAAAGTCAGCCAATTCGTATAGCAATGTACACTCTGGAACAGGATCATAAGCTATACATACCCTAAATACCCTTTACATAGCTTAGAAATAAGTTTTGAGGGGTTCGGTATGCGAAAATACGCTTATTTGAACATAGGGACTAAAAGCGTCAAAACTGCGAAAGTTTGCATTTACGCACATATCTCGCGTTCTGACCATATCCGAACATCCAAAAATTTTTGTAATCACTAGAATATTATATTTTAGTGATGGGAATGCAAAAATACCATTCGTCGCGCAATTTGGATCGTTTTCGCGTCCGTTCAAGTTTCGTCGTAATTAACCAAACAACACGACCGTACGACCAAACGAACCGACATCCGTGATGTTTCCAAGAATATTTCAAGTCCCCTATGCTTTAACATCCTTGTAGAGCCTTGAAAATGGACTAACAAGGGTTAAATGCATAAAAAATGCACATAGAAGTGTGCAGGGACCTGTTTTGCCAATTCTGAAACTTCTGACCTGAGCCCTCGCTGGCGCGACAACCTAAGGTTGTAGCTGTCGCGCGACGCGACAGCCTAATCTGGACAGAACTCTTGTTTCAGTTGCTGCACATGTATTTTTAAGTCTAGTTTTCAATGTTGTGGGTGTTTTGAGTGATCTCCAAGTATGAAATCTGATCATGAACACATGTAATCATCCTATGCTTCCTTGGGCAATACACAATACATGTGGCATGATCTGGGAGCTTAACAACAACTATAAATACCCCTCAAATCTGCCCAATTCTTTGCTCATTCCTCATTCTTCTTCTCACAAACTCTAAGTGGAGGCTACCATCTTTTGGAGGCCACCTACCTGAGTTTTCTAGTTCATTTTCCAGCCTTAGAGCACTTGTAAGTGTTCTTTCATGGCTAGTTCTTTTATTTAAGCAATTACAAGCTGAAAGTCAAACAGTTTGACTACCGTATGACTTTCGGTTTTGACCATGAATTTGTTAAGTCAAAGTTCAATCGAACTTTGCAACGTGAGCCTAATCATGACGGTTATAATCCCTTGCAATTATACCTACTGATTACCACGTTGACTAGTCGAAGTGACGAGTCAAAGTTTCGGTCAAAATGCACGATTATGTGCATTTTGCGATGAAACTATTTTCGGGTATCAAAACACTTTGTTTTGATATCAAATCAGTTTTCTAACTTAGTTAAACATGTTTTAACATGTTTAACTCGTCACTTTTAGTTTAGAACTTATTTAGGGTCGTAAGTCAAGCGATCTTAACAATCGCTTAGACTTTCAAACCCGGCCCGTTTGGTCGATCATTAGGATCCGACCAAACATATTTTGTGACCATAGTTATATAAGGAATAATCTTCCGAGGTTATACCTTATTGTCACTTAGTTTAATTAGTTGTATGATAGGTAGTTTATATGCCTTAGGAAAATGACCAAAATGCCCTTTTTGCACACAATTTCCTTTTAAGCATATGTAACCAAAATTTTGACACCTAAACTGATTATGCAACATTATTAAACATGTTAGGGCATATAATACTTATCATAGGACTAGTTAGACCATCCGAACAAGCTTTTGCGCAAATGACGCGTTAAAGTAGCGTAAACTACCTTAACGGGTCATAAGCACTTAGGATAGGTTTCAAATCAGAATTTAGGCTTTATTAAACCATATCATATGAGTTTCAACACTCATTTGGTTTACAAGACCTCACTCTACCCGATCTCCCGATTTAGGTCCCGATTATTAACATAGTGATTCCATACTAGGTGCCACTTGATTCCTCGACTTCCCGAGCTTTGTTAGGTCACTTAATCAAGGATACTTGTAATTTCAAGTGAGTACATAGCTCCCCTCTTTTATGCTTTCAATTGTTTTGGGGTGATTCATATATGCTAAATGCTTTTCAAGTTTTCATAAACAAATGCTATGGTTTATATATAATACGACGATTTCAATAATGTGAACGAACTTGTTGGGGCGTTAATCAAAAGACAAATGACATTCATTAGCTTTGATCAAGCCGACCAGTAGTATGTTATGGTACCATAGGATCTGACAAATCCTGTTATCGGACTATCCCTTGGGTGGGTAATGTGGGTAACGACAGAAACTGTTTTCTGATTAACAAATCATGTGTTGGTTTGTTAGTCTTGTTAAAGAGGTCTTTCAGGGCCTATTAAAGATACCCCATGGGTGGTATAGTCGAGTCAGAACACAGGTTTGAATGTATTCATTAAAGAACGACCAAAATTTGTATTTCACAATTAAAACAAGAACGATTGAACGATGGTTTATAACACGAATGATTTGAATGATTGAAACTATTTGAACGATTATGGACGAATGTTTTCAAACGATGTCACACAACGAGGTTTATTTAATGATATAAACCATACAATGTTTACTTTCAAAGACGATTTACTACTTGGTTTTACAAAGACAAATGTTTTCAGTCAAGATTCATGGCTATGATGGTTTTGGTTTTACATATATCAACTTGTAAAGTTGATAAAACATATTGCAATATTAAACACTTTTTGATTTCAAGGTACATACTCGACAACTCTTGTAGTTGGGCGAGGTATTGCAATATGGAATCAAAGCCATGAAATTGACATACAAAACCTATGTACTCACCGACATTTTTATACTGACTGTTTTCACATATGTTTCAGGTTTTACTATGTGATGATTGCTTGCTACTCATAGGATGGACACGGGCTTTAGTGACTTAAAACTTGAAAGACAGTTGTTGTATTTATTTGGTTTATATCTTGACAATTATGTGATTATGTGTGAATCCAAATGCTCGCTATCCAAATCCTTGTAGAATCTTCCATATCTTCACATGATGGATTCTTAGAAGGATATCCAAAAGTACTATCTTAAATCCTTAATGGGCTTCTATGTAATAGTTAAGACCCTTGGATTGTAAAGTACTATTCCGAAGTTAAAGACATCATTCGTTGATGTAGTTAAAGAGACCCTTTGGTGGTCTAGTTAAAGAGATCATGCGTTGATCTAGTTAAAGACATCATTCGTTGATGTAGTTAAAGAGACCCTTTGGTGGTCTAGTTAAAGAGATTGATTCGTCAATGTAGTTAAAGATATCATGTGTTGATATAGTTAAAGAGACCCTTTGGTGGTCTAGTTAAAGAGATCATGCGTTGATGTAGTTAAAGAGACCCTTTGGTGGTCTAGTTAAAGAGATTGATTCGTCAATCTAGTCAAAGATATCATGTGTTGATATAGTTAAAGAGACCCTTTGGTGGTCTAGTTAAAGAGATCATTTATTGATCTAATTAAAGATATCATGTGTTGATATAGTTAAAGAGATCATGTGTTGATCTAGTTAAAGAGATCATTCGTCGATCTATTTAAAGAGATCCTTTGGTGATCTAGTTGAAGAGACTCTTTGGTAGTCTATTTAAAGATATCATTCGTTGATCTAGTTAAAGAGACTCTATGGTAGTCTAGTCAAGTCATCACAGGATTATTCGTTGGATTTTTCCCCAACACATTATAAAATGAACTGTGCAGACTGTGCAAGGAGTTATGTAATTATGGATGCATACATAATTAAGGAATTCAGTGCACAGAAACCACAACAAGTTTTGTCATGTGTAAGAACCTATAGTGATAAGAATAACGAAACGGGAACAATGTAATAAGGACATGGTGGATACGCCGAAGGTACTTCCTATATATAAGTGTTCCTTATTACATTGGAAGCGTGACGTTATTTAAGTTACTAGAAGTTCTGGACCTTGACCAATGTTGTTTTATGTTATACTCTTCGACTCCAATTTCGAGCACACACAAGTTTCCTATTATAGTCTTCATAGGAAACATACTTTCTATCCGTTGTTCGAAACTCCAACTTCTTGTCAAATTCACACGCTCTCCATAGTTTACTACAACAAGGATATCATTTTGATGATTACATGTCACTCTTGAGATTCAGTACAATCATACACAAACCTATTGGAATGGAGTTTAAATCTTCGGATCTGAACTCTTCCTTATAAACAACAGACGAGTACAAATAACAAAGTTCGCTAGAAATTCAGATGTGGCCCAGAGTTTTACTTAGGGAACAGAAGATTCATTTGAAAGTGAATCATCCACATATGTTCCTACAAGTTTCCTCTAAATTAAATTTCGGGACGAAATTTCCTAAAGTAGGGGAGACTATGACAGTGTTGCCATTACGATCATCATACAATTACGAATCTAATGAAATCTTGTATTTCATTCTTGGGATTTATACAATTATATATGACAAGTACACATATCAAATTTCGTATGATTCCGAATTCTAGAGAAGCTTTTCTGGAAGTTTTACGTAAACTATTACACAAATGTAATCAGTTTAATGAAACGTACACTCTGGAATAGTGACGTAATCTTAACATACCTTAAATAACCTTTACATAACTTAGAAATAAGTTTTGAAGGGCTTGGTATGGCAAAAACAAGTTTATTTGATCACATGGACTATTTGCGATAAACTGCAAAAGTCTGCCAATTCGTATAGCAACGTACACTCCGGAACAGGATCACAAGCTAAACATACCCTAAATACCCTTTACATAGCTTAGAAATAAGTTTTGAGGGGTTCGGTATGCGAAAATACGCTTATTTGATCATAGGGACTAAAAGTGTCAAAACTGTGAAAGTTTGCATTTACGCGCATATCTCGCGTTCTGACCATATTCGAACATCCAAATTTTTTTTCAATCACTAGAATATTATATTTTAGTGATGGGAATGCAAAAATACCATTCATCGCGCAATTTGGATCGTTTTCGCGTCCGTTCGAGTTTCGTCGTAATTAACCAAACAACGCGACTGTACGACCAAACGAACCGACATCCGTGATGTTTCCAAGCATATTTCAAGTACCCTATGCTTTAACATCCTTGTATAGCCTTGAAAATAGACTAACAGGGGTTAAATGCGTCAAAAATGCACATAGAAGTGTGTAGGGACCTGTTCTGCCAATTCTGAAACTTCTGACCTGAGCCCTCGCCGGGCGCAACAGCCTAAGGCTGTAGCTGTCACGTGACTCGATAGCCAAATCTGGACAGAACTCTTGTTTCAGCTGCTGCACATGTATTTTTAAGTCTAGTTTTCAATATTGTGGGTGTTTTGAGTGATCTGTAAGTATGAAATCTGATCATGGACACATGTAATTATCCTATGCTTCCTTGGGCAATACACAATACATGTGGCATGATCTTGTATGAATATGGTATAATGAGCACCTATCTCCAAGGTATAAAGGATCAATTCGGTGCGACATTCATGTATACGGCATCATCCAATCTCTTGTCCTTTCGTGTGCCTTTTCATCCTAAGTACATCAGCATCCAAGGATCATCTGTGAGTTGCTTATATAGATCATCGTATTCCAAGGATAACGATATGTGTGTTTTGTTGGCCAAAATTAGCAACAGAAACAAGGGTGTTACTTGGATATACAATCCTGTGTTGCATTGCAAACCCAGAGTTAATGAAGATGTTAAGTGGTTAAGCTATTGGCCAATCGGATACATATTAGATGCTGGTGATGATGTCAAGGTTGGTATCATTGTTGATGATGGAGTGATAGTAAGCGAGTGTTGTGCCGACCTCGTGTACAAGGATGGTGGAGTAGAGGAAGAAGAAAACTATGAGATTAACATGATTAAAGAGAAAGAAGTGATTGGAGGAGACCTGTCTGAATATGAGGTGACCAGAGGAGGCCACTATCTTCGCCGCCATGATTTATTTGGTTTAGAGACCTCATCTAGGTTAAACGTGCTGTTTGATAATAACATTTACTACCCAGGTAAGTTCCTAATTTTAAGGATGTGTTTGGTACTTTGGTTGATATGAAGCTACAAATAATGATAAGGACGCTAACATCACAAGTTCTCGCAGAGTCACATGGATGGAGAAAAACTCACCAGTCAAGGATGAGAAATGTTACAGAAATTCCTACTGTATGAAGTTCACTTAAACATTTTTTCTCTATACTTTTGGTATTATTAATACTATTTCATATAGTCCCTCTTTGATTATTAATCTGTTAGTGAAATGTATGTTTTGTTTAGATTGCCTGGTGACAAGACTGTTGGAGGCGGTGATGATGCTTTCAACACGTTTTTCAGTGAGACCGGTGCCAGAAAGCAACGCACTCGGAGGCGCTTATTTCATTAAATAATGAGAAGCAGAAGGTGTTTATCCGAACAGTAAACAACAATCAGTTACAGAACACTTGGTAGTTATGCATGAACCACGTGTACGGTATAATTAACCGACGTAATTAAATATAGGAAGAGGAAGAAGCTGACTAGGATACAAGCCAAGATGAAAGTCCGGTAATAGGGCTTTGGGGTGCAATCGTTTGGCTAACGGGAATGACCGCTTTTATTGCATTGTTGTCAGAATATTTAGTGGACACCATTGAGGTAATAGGGTTGCATTTAAATTTGTGATTCCTGTATATCTTTAAAAGAAGTTATAAGTTATTTGAATTTAATATATTAAACAGGATGCTTCATGTGAGTGCAGTATGTCTATCACTTTCATCAATCACGTATCGTAGCGGGTGGATCAAGACAAGGTTTTAAGAATGATAAATATAGAGGAAAGGCCATACGGACGAATGGGGAATAGCCCATTCGGACGGATGGGGGCATAATTGTAATTAAGGAGTCCTTCCTTAGTGAGAGCCCTATAAATAGGAGGTGTTTTGATTCATTTTAGGACTTTTGATTCTTTAGAGATCTAGAGAGAGAAACTTCTACACAAGGTGATTCAAGATGTTGTAATTGTTAGATCTTCAATAGAATCATCATTATATTACGTTCTAGTGTTCGATCCACACACGTACACGGATTCCGCACGTGATATGTGTTCTTCGCAATCATCGGAAAGTGTGAATTCGATCCGAAAACACACGTTCACTTCAACGTCGTGGGGGATGCCATTGAGCTTCATTAGTATCATCTTGCTACCAATTGTCGGAAATGCAGCTGAACATGCTGGAGCCATCATCTTTTCTATTAAGAATAAGCTGGTATGTATGCTGAAAATAATATATTAGTATTTATTATTAAAATAATATATTGAAATATGAGTTTTATGAATGCAGGATATAACTTTGGGGGTGGCACTTGATTCTTCAACTCAAATTGTTGTTTTTGTGGTGATTATTTGTTGTTCAATCTTATAATATGTCATACGTACTTATGATATGTCACTTCTTCAGGAAATGTCATTTTGATCATAAATTTAATGTGATTTAGGTCTCATTAAGTGTAATCGTTGCGTGGATAATAAATGATTTTTTGTTTGAAATTACTCATCAATTTAGTTCTGTAAAGGTCTATTTTATGTTTTGAAACCTCTATTTGTTGTGAACAGATGTTAGAAAATAAAACAGTGGTTGATACATCTGTTGACTTGGGTCAACAGATGGATGAAAACAGATGTTTGAAACCACTGTTGGGTTAAAACAATGTATTGTGTGTGACAACTGCCACTTTTCGGTAACTTTCTTATACTTAAAGTACTCATTAGTTCTGTAAAGGTCTATTTTATGTTTTGAAACCTCTATTTGTTGTGAACAGATGTTAGAAAATAAAACAGTGGTTGATACATCTATTGACTTGGGTCAACTGATGGATGAAAACAGATGTTTGAAACCACTGTTGGGTTAAAACAATGTATTGTGTGTGACAACTGCCACTTTTCGGTAACTTTCTTATACTTAAAGTACTCATTTTTAGCTACATTTTTATGCGTTTTGAACATCCGAACTGCTTATTTCATGACATAAACTTAGAATACTCATGGAATACTTACTTATGATGCATATGATCCATTTTTATTAAGTATATTTGAAACAGTTTAAACAATGCATTGAAACTACTAGAAAAGCACCTAGTAAACTAGTATTCTGACGAAAACGCAGGATCCGCAGAAACCATCTAAATGACATCTTTAGGACTCAGGAGAAAGTCCAACATCTAATATACACTAAACCCTAACTAGGAATGCAAGGGTTTGGTTTAAAACCTTCCCGAAGTCCGATAACACTGAAAACTACCCGAAAAGCACTAAAAGCGACAATTTCATCACTTTTCCGCAGAAATCAGCCTTTTAATCTTTATGCAACATATAAAAGTGTTGTTTAACATAGAATTCATATGAGGATACCTTCGGGTATCATCCGAATCAATAACTACATCAATTCACACAAGTTACACAACTTAGCGTTCAAATAACGACTAACGGAAACAACGCCAAACGAATATCCGAACGATATCAAAACTTTTTTTAGTGACCGTCTAACATTATTTGGATCATTTTGGTCTAGTAATGGTCACTTAACACATTGAAAACACTTAAACATCTAAGTTTTTTCTAACAATTTCTAATAAAAACTAACACTTTAAACTAGTGAAACAAGTTACAACATTTTTACCACTTGTGGGACCCCCTCTTTTTTACCATGTCTCCAAAAATATCTTACTAGTTGCCTTGGTTGCAAGTTGTTTAACCAAGTGGACAAGTTGGTGAAGTTAGTGAAATACTTATAACACTTGATCCATAATCATTAAAGCTTATTCCTTCCATTTACACCTTCATTTACACATAGTTAAGAAATCCTCTCAATATTCATATTCTAGCCAAGAACACCCATCAAAATCTTTCACCATTTTAACACTTTTTGATGATCAAGATGGAGCTTGAAGATACTTAAGGTGATCTAAAGCAACAACAAGAAGAAGCAAGCCTTTTTCATCCATTCCATAGCTTCCAAACACCAAGATCGACACTTTTTCTTTTCTTTAATCATCATCAAGATCATCCCTAGCCATTAGTGCTAGAAGTAAGCTTCTAAAATCTCTTTTCATACTTATTTATGTATTATTTGTTTAAAGAACATGTAATAAACTATATAATCATACAAAATAATATGAAAATACAAAGAAGCAAAATAATAACCATGATATAAAAGTGTGTTTATGTTGTGATTTAATGATGATTGTAGGATCGGATTCCGACCTAAACGAGTCGTTTGGAAGAGTTCTACTCCGTTTCAGAGGCGGAAACTAAGAAACGGACCAGTAAACAGCTTGTTTCACACTTAATTTCTCTTGTATATTGATATAACAACGATTACAGTCAAGAGGTATACCGGCAGCACTTCGGTAGACAAATGTTGGAACTTTTACAACTGAAACCTATCATCACCTATTTATAGTAAACATGATTTCGCTTGAATCACCTTCAAGCGAAATCCACTAACTTCTTTGAAGCGAAATTGACAATTTCATTTTGTCTTGAAGCGAACCTCTCATGCAAACGACAATCTGATTTGAATTTCATGCATTTCACTTTTGTCTTCTAGTGAGTGATGATGCATTAATGATGTAACTTGTGTGATTTCATCATCCTTGATGATGACATCATGCTTGATTAGCTCCGCACCGAACCGAGACTCGATACAAGACGAAGACGACAGATGTGTGCACCAACAGACTCCCCCTCAGATGTTGACGAGTCTTAAGTGTCGAGTCTTCTCAATCTTCAGTCTTTATCAGTCTTTGAGCTTCCTTCATACTTCAACTGATCTCCTCCTCGGACGATGTAACTCTCTCTAACAGACTCCCCCTCAAAACATGCTGGGATCGTAGTCTGGCTTTTACAGTATCAGAATCCTCAGGTATCGGAACCTGGCACTCTATCTTCAAGTTCAAGATTGAAGCCTGGCTATATCTGCACATTCTTAACCCAGAAATAAATTTTCTAAATTTAACAATTTGAATGCATCAATAACAACTCTCATATGCATCAACAATCACTCTCCCTCAGATCACATACACATGATGAACCACTTGATGATTTAAAAACATATTTTGACAATTAAGACATACTCCCCCTCACATCAATGTCATCATGTTCAGCACTTGGAACTTTGAAAATCAGCTTTCCAACATCAGTTGCCGAAAATCTTTTTGAATTTTTCAAAATTTATGCTAAAGCACACACAAAATCTTTTTGGAATTTTCTGAAAGACAGAAATGCAATGCAGTAAAGAAATATTTACAAACAATATTTTTGTGAGTTCGTGTAAGAGGATCATATCAGTTTCTGAGACAAATCACCAACACCGTTAAGCTTCATTTCATTTTAAGTTCTAAACGATTCACTTAGATTGTCAGTATACTGGTCCACTTAAATTCTCACACAAAGTTCAACTGTTTCGAGATACGATATTAATGTCTTAAATACTTAAACTCAATCGCGTGTCCCACCTCAGAATATACTCCCGTATCCAGATCTCAATAATCAGTCTTACAGGTAATTATGACACAAATGATATCTGTATATAAATTAGGTAATGCGAGGGCCGAGGGATCTCAGATCGATACTTCCGTATACGCAGAGAGATATCGGCTTCGACTTTTCGGTATGTCCCCTTTAGAGGATCTTTTAGCTACAACAGCAGCGACTATCAATTTTATTGTTTCATCAGCATGCTGAGGGTTTATGCTATGTTTCAAGCATTGCGGAAAGTATTATCCAAGGACTAGGTCAGAACCACCGTTCAGCAGAAGTCCCGGAATAATACCCCAGACATCATTGAGTATAAAGACCTAGTATATCAGATTATGAGACCTTTCAAACGAGATTTCGGGGGTTACCCATATATCCGAGAGATGTTTCTCCACGATATAAGCAAGTTTGAAATTTAGGTTTATATCTCGTCACAATCTACTAAATGTGCAAAAACCTACTGGCATATCAGCAGTGAGATTGTTTATCACATTTTAACATTTCATTTCTTTAGCATGTTGTGACAGTCTACTGATGTACTATCATTTCCTCTATTCACAACAAAACTCATTTTTCATTTTTTATCATGTTTTTGGCTTTTTCAAATTTTCAAATGTTTTTGGATTTTCTGAAAATTTTTACTCCCCCAAAAATGCAAACACATTTTAGGAAATTTGAAAACCAACTATACAATAAAGTGACAACTGATATCAAATCACCTCAATTCGCCATCCACCTGGCATAATCAATCAGAACTCCCCCTTACACAAAACTATTTTCTCATTATGATTTCAAAACACTTAAGTTTGTTTTAACCAAAATGATTTTTCCGGAAAATAGGTTTTGTTGATTTTACCACTTGTAAAGTTAGGGGTTCATCATATCGTTCCTCAATCATTTGTAGAAAATCAAGTACAATTTAATGTCCTTGAATTACCACTTGACGTTGAAAACCTCTTTCAACCACTTGTAAATAAACACAATCAAAATACAAAGAATGATGCCGATTCCTGATCCGCAATTACAAACTTGGGATCTCCGGCAAGTCAGGTTTTTCAGTGAAAGAAAATATCCACCCAAGCCTGACCAGCCTTGGGAGTAACCTTCTCAACTTCACTAGGGGTTGGGCTATAAGTTGCCTTCTTTGTAGCATAAAACTCCTTTACCCCTTTAACCTTCCCATCAATCATTTTACCAATCATCTGTTTAATGTTTCCATTAAACGCTTTCTCAACATCAAATTCTTTCTGTTCAGAATAGAATTGATTTGAGATCTCAACTTTCCCAACTTTTGATTTAAAATATTCAGTCCTCAATGATGGAAAGTTCACATCATCCATTGGAGGAACTGATTTTTCACCGTTTAGCTCAACCTGTGGCTCTTCTGACTTTGTGGAATCAGATTCATCGCCAGATTTTACACTTGATTTCTTAACAACCCAAGCTTGGTTGTCAAGATTTCCCCTTTTCTTGTAAAATCTTTTTGAACATTCACCAACTTCATATGTAGAATTTTTAAACACTTTGAACTTTTCAGTTGGTGGTTCGGTTTTATCAACAATAACTTCTTTTAGTTTTTGTGAGACTCCCTGTTTTGTTTTTGTTGCTTGGGGACAGTTCCATGCAATATGACCAATTTCATTGCATCTGTAACAGGTTCTTGTCTCCTTTCTTTGATAAGTTTCATTCTGCACTTTCTTTGCAAGAAATTCTGTGTTTGATTGCTTCCAGAATGAGCTTTTTGATTCTTCTTCATGGCTAGTTCCTGCAACATATTTTGTATTTGTTTTAGAAATTTTCTCATTTTTATAATTTTCAGGTGGAATAAAACCTAATCCTTTCTTTTTGAGCTTACCATTGTGGTTTGGTTTCTTTTGAAAACCAGAACCAGAATCGTAACTTTTTTTCTTGTTTAACCGTTGTTGAACTCTTGAAGTGTATTTTTTAGGTTTTCCAGTAGGATTTAAATCTTTAATTTCAGAAATATTGATTTCTGTCATTTTGAAAGCCTTTTTAATCATGTGAAACCGAACACTTCTAATTGGGAATTCTTTATCAAAATATAATTTGTCAGAATCATTCAAAGTATATGCAACTTCAAATGTTTCGTCATTCAAATTGGATTTTGACAACAAAAATTCTTTACTATAAACCCGTTTTCCAGACGACTTTGAACTCTTTTCGGATGAACTCGAACTCCCAACTGACTGACACGAACTTTCGGACTCGGACTTTGACTCTGACTCCTCATCCTTATCCAACACCTGATCGACCACTCTTTTTATCAGTTCGGACTCATGATCTGTGTCGGACGCTGTGAACGTGACATCAATATTATCCGGTAAAACATCAGTTATCTCGGATTCTAGCTTAATATTGACCGCCTGTTTTAGTTCTTCCTCGTTAGGTTTTCTAGGCGAGTAACCTTCCCAAATCGGAGGCGGACACTTGTTATAACATACACCCTGTTTCTTACCAGTATCCTTTTTCTTCTTTGTCTTTGTTTCTTCATCTTTAAACGCTTCAAATCCTTCAACTGTTGGATAAATTCTATCGATTATGTAATCACAACCTTTGTAACTTTGCAGCAATCTTCTGATTCTTTCATTCTCAGCTGCTTCACTATCCAACTCTTTTTTTCTCTTTGCACATTCTTCTATGTACATGTTGATCTCTTTTTGCTTTGTCATCATGGTAGCATTCAGCATCTTCAAAGCTTTTTCTCTCTCAGAGTTAGTCTTCTCCAGACCATTTACATGTCTATTCAATACATCATACGACTTTTTCAAATTCTTTACATCAAACAACAATTTTTCTTTCAACTTTTCTAACTCACTAAGCCTTTCATCTTTTTCTATACACTGTTTACAAGACTCTAAACATGTAAGACAAGGTTTTGTGATTTCAACGATCTTCTCAACTTCAACTATCTTTTCAACTTCCACAATCTTCTCAACCACTTTGACCTTTTTCAAATCTTTTGCAGCTTTCTCCTCTTTCAGTTTCTTCAATTTTTCTGCAAAATAAAATTCAAAACTATCAGAAGATAAGTGAGTTTTTCCAATATTAATCTGTTCAATTTCTTCATCACTATCACTTGTCTCTGACGAACTGTTTTCAGATGAAACAGATACTTCATCTTCACTTTTTTCTTCATCAGATAACACTTCCATCCATTCCTTCAGCATTTCCGGCTTCCGAATAATATGAGCAATAAACGCTCCAACATTTGAATCAGCTGGAATGTACTTGTCCCAGCTAAATCCTTCAGTCATTTTCTCATCATCTTGATCAATGATACCGTGGTAAGCTTTCCTGTTTGCATCTTCGATCATTTTCCCATGAGCTGTTTGTGGCTCCTTTTGTTGATGTGGTTGATGAGTGATTTGCTGATAAATGGTCTTCCGATAATAATCATCTTTTCCAGCAGACTCCTTTGCTCCTCTCGGTTCCTGATTCTTGCACTCTCTTTTAAAGTGGCCTTTCTCCCTGCAACGAAAACAAACAACTTTAGATTTATCAAATCCAAGATTAGAAAGGTTTGCATCCAAGAAATCAGTTCTTCCTGTAACCAATCTAAATTTTTCTGCTCTCCTCAAAACACTAGCTAAAGCCCATTTAATATCCATTAATTCCAGCTCCTCTGCATCGATTTGGTCATAATCTTCCTTTGTGAGCATCGGATTACCAATTTTTCCGGCAATCAATCCTTCATAAGACTCTAATGCAGTGACCAATAATCCCATATGATTCTTTACAATCTCTTCAGAATAATTTTGTCCATTTTGAAGATGTAAAGCCACATTGCACTGAATTAGATGACCATTTCCAACAGATGAACTTTGAACACTTGGAGGATTCACCATTGAGAACCCACTAGTGTTGACTGATCCTTGACTGCTTGGTGTAGATTGATTTCCAGCACTAAATGCAGTTTGTATCTTTGGGCTTGTTTCAGCAGTTTGAACATTTCCTTTATAATACAATTTAATATCTTGTTGATGAGTAGAACTGTTCATTCTAGCAATTTTCTGCTGCTCCAGATCCTGTGCCTCCAACTTCTCTATAAACTGTGCAATCGATAACTTTTTATACTGTCCTGAATTTTTCAATATCATCATATATGTACCCCATTCTTGTTGCGGTAATGCATCAGCAAGCGTTTCAACCCATTCTGCTGCATTTTTCTTAATCTTCAACTGTGACATGGTACGTACAAGATGACAATATCTTTCAATAAGACTCTTTGTTGTTTCACCAGGCATGCACGTAAACAGTTCAAACTCTTTTTTCAACAAAGCTGCTTTACTCTGTAACATTTCAGTGCTTCCCTCAAATTTCTTTTCAAGTGCTTCCCAAATAGAATAAGCGTTTTCATCATGCTGAAGCAACACAAATATATCTTCTTTTATCGCTTGTTGTAGCAAATTGATCATCATTTTCTCTCCTCTATAACTTTCCCTCTCTTGTTCAGTAAATTCAGAAATGATTTTATCAGCTCCCGTTGTATTCTTTGGTCTCTCATACTCAGTTTCAATGCTCTCCCAAGCTTTTAGATGATTCGCCTGAACCCAATTCTCAAACCGTTTCTTCCACCCGTGGTAATCTTCAATTCCCATAAGCTTCGGGGGTTTTTGCATTGTTCCGGTTTCGTTTTCTACATTCATGTTTTGAGCAATTGAAGCTGGAGTAGTCGAGGATGTAGCAAACGCGTTGTAGAACTCAGAATCCATTTTTTAGCAACTTGAATCTCTTGTAGAAATCGACAAATACCTTTACAACACAAACAAAATACAATCAGTTTAAACGCTTATCAATTAACAGAATAAGACTGATACTCGAACTGGTGACTATTTTGAGTGGACTGAACGTTGACCAACTGTGCGGACTGAATGACCCGGATCGAATTCAATTGACCTTGATCCTTTGAAACTTTGAACTCCAAATTGTATGACCTGGACCTTTTCAACCGACTTGAACACACAAAAACGACTTGACTGACAAACTTAATGATCACATCGTGCAAACCGACAAACACTCCAAACCTTGTGAACTGAACCTTTTCAACCGACTTGAACAGACAATTGATTTTTAATGAACAGCAGGTTTCAAACAGATGCCAACGTATTTTCAAGCGAAAAGCAATCAGATCAGTTTCGCTTCAACTATTCAAGCGAAATCCTAAGTTCTTCAAGCGAAATCGATCACAAAATTATGATTTCAAGCGAAATCAGATACAAAATGTTGCTGATGTCATCATATTAACGAGCAGTTGAAGCGAAATCACAGAAATTTACAAGTTTTAGATTGAATTTTAACTTGAAACTTTCAAGGATTGATTAAACCATGTATGCGCACAATATATGTGAATTTTGTCCGATTTTGACCATAAAAAGTTTTGTTTTTCGAAAAAGAAAGGTGTAGAAACAGATTTTACGGCTGAATCAACAAGAACTCTTCTTCACTGGCTCTGATACCAATTGTAGGATCGGATTCCGACCTAAACGAGTCGTTTGGAAGAGTTCTACTCCGTTTCAGAGGCGGAAACTAAGAAACGGATCAGTAAACAGCTTGTTTCACACTTAATTCCTCTTGTATATTGATATAACAACGATTACAGTCAAGAGGTATACCGGCAGCACTTCGGTAGACAAATGTTGGAACTGTTACAACTGAAACCTATCATCACCTATTTATAGTAAACATGATTCCGCTTGAATCACCTTCAAGCGAAATCCACTAACTTCTTTGAAGCGAAATTGACAATTTCATTTTGTCTTGAAGCGAACCTCTCATGCAAACGGCAATCTGATTTGAATTTCATGCATTTCACTTTTGTCTTCTAGTGAGTGATGATGCATTAATGATGTAACTTGTGTGATGTCATCATCCTTGATGATGACATCATGCTTGATTAGCTCCGCACCGAACCGAGACTCGATACAAGACGAAGACGACAGATGTGTGCACCAACAATGATTACTTACATATTTGATCTAGTTTTGATGATTAGCATATGAATAACTTGTTAGATGATGTTTAAAAACATAATCTAATAAGTGTACCTGCAAAATGTTTAAGAGTTTTGTTAAACATAAATGTTTAGATGGGTGATCATAATCTTTGATTTTGTTAAAGTATATAAGGTTTTTCACTAAAAATAATACTTTTACAAAGTTATAAAAAGTAACATACAAGATGGGTTTTTATAAAAAGTTTGATAAAACTAGAAGTAAAGCATGGATTTTGAACTAGTTAACATATGTTATGATCATACCAAAACCCTACATGTTATTGATTTCATCTTGTTAAGATTTTGATATAAATCTCATATGTTTTTATTAACAATAAATATGAGAAAATTGTTGGTGATTTATATAAGAAAAAGATATGTTTTATTAAACATGGTTAAGTATATATTTCAAAGGAAATATGGCCATTTTTCTTAAAAATCATATGTTGTGAAAACTACCATTTTTGACAAAATCTTTATTAGATTAAAAAGATTTTAAATAGTAGTTTTTATAAAAGCAAAACTAGTTATAAATATATATTTAGTTATCTTAACAACTTATGTGCTATGTGTTATTTGTTTGTATTAGTTACATGTATGAAAACTAGTAACTTGAATACAATGGTACAAATAAACACAAGACACATTACAACTAAAGTCTTACAAGACTACACATATAAAGACACCTTAAAAACAACTTACGGACGATCCGAGCCTTCAGACACAACTTATGGACAAATCGGAATTACGGACAAATATACGGACTATATATGTACTACGGACTATATTACACAATATACCGACGACTTGGTAAAATACGTTTTCTAAACCGAATAAGTAACCATATATTTTCTACAATATACAAAATATATTACTTATGATTTATAATAAAAAGGTATTTTTTTTAAATATATAAACATACATATATATTTCTTACCATCTAAAATATATTGTTTTACTAAAAGACTTAAATTATATTTTTAGAACTAATCTTAAAAATAGATTATTTTTAAGATATTTTCTATGCCTTTTACCAAGTACATATATATATTTTTATGAAATATATCTTAGAATATATAAGTGTATATATTCTAAGAATACAAGAGCACATATAACAAACACACGGACATACGTATTCCCATACATGCAACAATATGCACTTTCACATCACCTAACACTTGGTGAAAACACATTTATACAACTCACGAGATACAAGAATATATATATTTGGCGAAATATATACACTAAACAGTTATCAGTTAATACATCTAAAACACAGTTCAACGAATAACAAAGACATACAAGTCTTAAACACATATTCAAGATAAAAGACTTGTACTCAAGTCATTACAAAGGCCGAAGTGTCTAACAAATATAGAACGTTTGTAGGTCGTAACACTATTCAGGACGACCGCACGTGAGATCACAGTTACTTACTATTCACGAACGCAATTCTGTGAGTTCATGTCCCCTATTCATTTTAAATGCTTTACAACTTTACAACTATCGGGGAAAATACATGTTCATAAGTATGATAAGTCATGGAATGAAACACCTTAGATCATGTGCGAATAGGGTTATACAACTAAGCACCATTAATCCAGTTTGGACCTAGGTACAAAGGGTTAGATCTAATGGGTTTCGGCGAGCCCCACTCTTGGTCGTGGACCCATACAGAAGAGTGCGATTGTGTCCCAGTCGATAGTAGTCGACACAAAATCATCTAGGTTTGGATTTCTTCCTAATTCGTCACACATATTAATGTCCTCGTGAAACATTAATGATTAACGATTTCATTGACGCTTTACATACTACATCTTTACATATCTACATTTGATACAACTCAAATTTTACAGATACATTTGATACAACTCACATTTTACAGATACATTTTATACAACTCACATTTTACAAAATACATCTTATACAACTAAACTGCATGAACTCGCCAACGTTTGTTGATGTTTTCAACTTAACATGTATTTCAGGGAATTAGTGGACCATACAGACATTCCAGTTCAAGAAAGCAAGTATCAAGACTCCATGCCAACATTTGAAGGGTTTTCCCGTTATATACCGCCTCTTTGCGGTGATATAGGGGTCAAAACCTCGACATTTTAAGACTTACATTTTGATGTATGAAACAATGACAACTTATTTTCATTTGATGGTTTGTAACCAATACATTTAACTTATGTTGTGTTCTTTTGAAATGATTATGACAATGGCATTGGAGCTTGTTTTTATTCATTTAGTTTGTTCACTTATTGTCACACCCCGACCACGTAAAACAACAAATCGTGGCGGAAACGTCGGGGAGTGTTGTAACAGAATCATTGTTTCATAACACATGGAAATTGAAATTTTGTTTTATTGATCAACAGAAGTTACAATGTCTTAAAATCAAAACAAATAACATAATTAACTAGTCTTGCATCTTTTAATATCACTAAGGCCCAAGTCCGCCTAAGTGTATCTTGATCAATCCTATGCATCATTTCCTGAAAACACATGTGAAAATAGGTACGTCAGCATAAAAATGCCTGTGAGATACATAGGTTTTATTGATTCAGGATTCATGACTTGTAAGTTTAAAGAAAATGTTTAACAAAAGTTTATTCATGATTCTTGTAAAATGTTTTTCTTTTATAAATCATATAAAAAAATCGATAAGGAAATAGATGATATAAAAGAAATATGTATGGTTAAATAAATAACCAAGTAAAAATGAATTTGTATAAAATGTGTTGTTTGTAAAACAATGTTTTGTAAAGATATGTTAATTGTGTAAAATGTAACATGTCAAAATTGAAATGGTTTAAATAACGCTACGATATGTAACACCATAAAAGCACTTATATATAGGAAGTACCAGCGGCGTATCCACCATGCTTTTATCATATTACACACGCCTCGTTACTTAAATTACTTACCCAAACAAACCAACCAAATGTCTTGTTTAAACAAATGTTAAATGATTATGAGTAAATAATTGTCTATTGTCAAACTTTAAATCATGTAATGTGTATATCAATGTCAAAATGTTTATGTCAAATATAAATTATGTAATGTGTAAACAAATGTTATGTATGGTAAGTGAAATATATCAACTAAACCATAGGTAAAATGCACAAAACAAGGAATTGAAGTAAAACACAGTTTAAATCAAAGTTATGTTTTGTGAAATAAATGCATGCTATACTGATACGAACATCTATGTGGTATTGTGAAAATGCATACATTCAAGCCTTGAGACTGTGGCGACAAACCTTTAAACAAATTAAAGGTTTATCTGAGTTATGTGTATCGAATTCGGTCATTCCTTCCATCGAAACAAACCTAGGATTTCAGGAACGGGAGTTGTCAATTCCTATGGTACCACTACCTACTAACGAATGGCGTGATCAATGTTAATGAATGTATTTTTGTCCCATTTAAACAAACCAAATGTCATACCAAAATGTAAGCATGTGATGTAAAACAAATGTACTAAGTATGCAACAATGGACATACATAGCATGTGATGTGATGTAAAGCAATGTACTAAGTATGCAATAAATGGACATACATAGCATAAAATGTAATGTAAAACAATGTACTAAGTATGTACTAAATGGACATACATAGCATAAAATGTAATGTAAAACAATGTACTAAGTATGCACTAAATGGACATACATAGCAAAAACATAATGAAATCATGTACTATACGTGTACTAATGAATATAGCAAGCATATGATATAAAAACATGAAAAGCACGAAAGTAACAAGTAGGCACATGTGTTTCACCCCAAAAATGTTTGAAAAACAGTAAAAGAGGGGACTATGTACTCACTTAAGGGTGCGTAGAAGTCTTGAACAACAACCAAGCAAAGCCTACATTCTAAATCGAAACCTATCCTAAGTGCTTACGACCCATTACGACCCGTCTAGATAGCTTACGCTACTTTAACGCGTCGTTCGCGTAAAACGCGTTCGGAACGCCTAACTAGTCCTATGACAAGTATTATATGCCTTAATATGTCTAATAATGTTACCTAATCAGTTTAGATGTCAAAATTTAGGTTACATATGCTTAAAATGAATTTATGCGTAAAAAGGGCATTTTGGTCATTTTCCTAAGGCATATAAACTACCTATCATACAACTAACTAAACGAAGTGACCATAAGGTATAACCTCGGAAGGTTATTCCCTATACAACTATGGTTAGCTAATGTGTTTGGTCGGATCCTAATGATCGACCAAACAGGTCGGGTTCGAAAGTCTAATCGGTTGTTTAGACCGCTTACCTTTACGACCCTATATAAGCACTAAACCTAAAGTGACGAGCTAACCATGTTAAAACATGTTTAACGAGGTTTGAAAACAAGTTTGGTATCAAAAAAAGGGCCTTGATACCCGAAAGTAGTTTGGTTGCAAAATACGCAAGAATGCACATTTTTGACCGAAACTACGACTCGTCACTATGCCTAAACAACGTGGTAATCAGTAGGTATAGTCACAAGGGACTATCACCTTCGTGTTGACCATAGACTAGTCAAAGCTGAAAGTCAAACTCTGTTTGACTTTCGTGCTTAAAACGCGTAAAAGAACGAAAGAATACTTACAAAAGGTCCAAGAATGGAGGTTTTGATCTAGATATTCTTAGGTATGAAGTGTTTACACTTCAACTTAGAGAACAAATCTGATCAAGTGTGGATTGGAAGTGAATTCATGGGGGGTATTTATAGGAAAAAAAGAACCGTTAAGATCGTTTCTCGAAAACCGAGCTTAAATCTGGACCGTACAAGTGTGCCCATGGTATTAGAATACCATGGGTGCTTTCTAACAAGGCCATAGACTCGAAAATACCATTTGCAATACAAGAATACAGCTGGAACAGGCTGGAAATGGCTGGAAAACACTTTCTGCAGGTCTGATGGTTTTAGGCGCCCCGTGTAAGACCCAAGGAAGGCCTACGCGGCCCGCCTGGGCTGCCTGATCTGCACACAAGTTTCAAACTTTGCAGTTTTGGTCCCTGCAAGTGTTTAAGCCCCATTTTGACTCATTTAAGGCCCGTTAAGCCAATTTCAAGGCCCTAAAATGATGCCTAAACATGAGGGACATGAAACATGCTCAAAAATATGCCGGATGTCGGTTCGTTTGGCCGTACGATCACGTTATTCGGTTAATTACGACGAAACACGAACGGACGTGAAAAACGATCCAAATTACGCGACGAATGAAATTTTATCATGCCAATCACTAAAATAAAATATTTTAATGATTACATAATGTTTTGGATGTCTGGATGTATTCAGAACGTAAGATATGCGCGAAAATACAAACTTATGCACTTTTTGACACTTTTAGTCCCTGAATGACCAAAAAGTTTATTTTAGCACACCGAACCCCTCAAAGCCTATTTATAAGCTATGTAAAGGATATTTAGGGTATGTTTAACTTATGGTCAAGTTCCGGAATGTCCGTTACAGTACGAATCGACATACTTTCGCAGTTTGTCGAATTTAGTCCTTGTAAGCGAATGAACTTGATTTCAACACATCAAACCTTCCAAAACTTATTTCTAAGTTATGCAAAGGTTATTTAAGGTATGTTAAGCCCATTTCATTGTTCCAGATTGTTTTTCGCGTTAAACTGATTACGTTTACGCATCAGTTCGCGTATAACTTCCCAGACAGCGATTTAGAACTCGAAATCGAACAAAATTTGATATGTGCAAATGACTCACATATTTATACAAATCCCAAGTATGAAATACAATATTTCATTGGTTTGCTATTTGTTTGATGGCCGTGGAGGCACAGGTGTCACACTTATATTGTTATGTAATGAGAATTGATCAGATCACACCTCGCGCTTCTGCTACGAGCGGGTGTGACATTGTGGAGAAAAGTGAAACCACTGTTTTGGGTTAAAACAGATGTTAGAAAATAAAACAGTGTTTAAAACCACGGTTTGGTTAAAACAGTGTTTTGAAACCACTTTTGAACCACTAAAAGAGTGGTTTACTCTTTTAAACAGAGTTTTGATAGTTTTTGTTAGGTTTGTTGTTTAATCGATATCGCTGAACAAAACGACATCATTTTGTAGTTTACTCTTTTAAACAGAGCTATATAGCTATGGTGGTGTGACTCTTACGGTTTATTTGATGTTAGAAGAAGCGTTGATATTGAAATTATGTCCTGACCTTGAACATGACATAATTAATTGATTAATGTGAAGTTAAAAAGATGAAAACTTTTGGTTTATTTGACGTTAGAAGAACGGCTGATGTTGTTTTGTATTTTACTATTTTTGAGTTATGACTTCTAATGTGGTTTTGGTTATTGGCTTGATCAGAAGAAGGACAAGATGAATATGAGAAGGACGGTTTAATAGTGGATGGTGTCAATGAGGAAGAACAGGATGGGGAGGGAGAGGATAGAGCGGATAGTGACGAGGAGAGATAAAGGAAGAAGAAAAGGAAGAAACGGTAGTTTTAGTTTTGTTTTGAAGCATTCTAACTTGTGCTTTGTTTTTAACATAATCGGAGAAGAACTACGTTCTTGATGAAGACGACTATGAGCTTCTTCGAGATAATGTTGGATTTCGATGCCTAAAAGTCGTGAGTCTATGCTCTCTTTATTCACGATTAAAAAATCATATTGAAGACAATGCTTGACCAACTTTTTAATTATCTCTTTGTTTATGTTTTATAGGAGAGTAAAAAGTTTAAGCGGTATAAGAAAGCAAGGGGCGATGCTGATGAAGGGCAATTTCAGAGTTAATGAATTTATTATGTCATGTTGTTACTTGTTAGGGTTTCTTTTTTGTTCCTATGTTTTCCCCGAATTTCAGAAGCTATTATTAAGTTTTTTGCCACTTATTTGCAGAGTTAATGAAAGTCTTATGTAAGTCATGTATTAACTTATAATCTAAGTATACAGTTGACTATTATAGATAACAAATTTTGGTACCATCTTATTTTGTGTCTACTGTCAGTACATATGTGACGTGTGTTGGTGTGAGTATACTTTTATGTCTATTTTTAGCTCTTTTTTAACTCACCGAATTCAAGGTTTAAATTTATAAAACACGATAGTTTACTATCACTCTACACGTTAGGGCAAGTGCACCCATCGCGGACGTAGTATAGTGACGGCAAGATACCGAGGTCGTCCAAGGACACAAGAGCTTTTAATACCGGCTTATCATCAACGTCTAATCGAACCAAACTTTGAGAAAAGATTTTTAAACTAATAAAAAGATAAAAATAGAAAATAAAATAAAATAAAAATAGATAGAAAAGAAAGAATCACTTGGATCCGACTTATTTTTCATGTACCCTTTTGATGATTTCCGCACTTTGGGCATTTTAAGAGATTATCTTAGTTATAGTAGTAGGCCCCTCTTGTGAAGGCGACGTTACCCTCAACCTAGTGGTTTGAGTCAGCAAGGATACAATCCCACTAGGCCGGATTATTGAAAGATAATTAAGTATGTTATTAATGCAAAATGTGGTGGGCCCCCTTCCAAGCAGCGATCACCCTCAACCCGTTGGTCTGAGTTAGCAGGGATACAGTGCTCGCGGGGTTGGTTTAAAGTTGTAATAATAGTTTATGAATAAAGTGTTCAAGCGGTTTCTTACTCTCAGTCGAGCCAGTCATTCCCGGTCAATCCATGGAGTAATACTAAGCTTGAACCAGGTTCTCGCAAGATCTATACACTGAACGAGACATAGAATTACCCAACCACCCTTCTAACCCCTTCCAAGTAGTTAACGTGCTTTATATAGACCGTAAAGACACGAATATGTGAATCAACAACATATGAAGAATGGTTAAGTAAATTCGCCTTCAATAGAAAAAAAACTAATTATTAAAGTCATTAACACATACCCAATTAAAAAGTTGCCAAAGATTGGAAATCATAAAAGAAAATACATAAAAGATATGTCTTCACGAAGTGATGCAAGAGTTTAGCCAAGCATGGCCTTTGTTTGACAAAGACTCTTACTATCAATCTTGGATCCCGAGACTACACACATACTCTAAAAGATGGAAAATGGATGATGGTGGTGGATGATGGTGTTGTAGTGGTGGTGGAGTTGGGGCAAGTGAGAGAGAAGTGATTTGCCAAGGGATGGTGTGGAGTGGAACCAATCACATCTATTTATAGCTGACTTCAGAAGCTTCACCACGGCCTGTACCCGATTGGCACAGCCCCGTGGCCATCTATCTCTCTCTCTCTCTCTCTCTTCCTTATTAACTGTTTGTCAGGTCTTGTACTAACACGGCCCCGTGTGTCAATGGCATGACCCATGGCCAAAGTACTTGCTGTACTGTCGCAGATTCTAAAAATCTTTGAGTTGACCACTCCCCGTGTTGGCTTGGCACGACCCTGTGTCGGCTGCCAGTTTTGTCCATTGCTGTTGTCTTTTCTTCTGCACAGCCTCTATCTCCGGACACGGCCCGTGTTTGATGGACACGACCCTGTGTCAAGTCTTCTGTTCTTGCTATTTTGTGGTTTGGATGTGAATTGGGGCTTGGCGAGTTGCGTCAATTCCTCCTTCTTTGCATTTATGTTGGTTTTTGCTATCGTTTTGCTCCTTTTGCACATTTAAGCTCTTTTGACCCTGTAAATTAAAAAGGAACAGAAAAACAAGCTTTTTCCAACATTAGTACTAAAAAGGAGTTGATTTTACGCCGTATTTGATATAATTTATATGTTGTATTTTAAGCACATCAAATACCCCCGCACTTGAATCTTTGCTTGTCCTCAAGCAAAACTCTATAACATGGCTTACACACCCAAATGGAATTGTTAGAAGAGAAGGTTTTTGTCTTATCTTTAGAGTGTCGGGAATCTAAGTTTTAAATTTATTTTGTTTTTATTTTATTTTATTTACAATCTTATTCGTCATGATTTATTTAAAACATAAGTTAAGAAAAATTATTTACTTTGGGAAAAACATGCCTTTATAAAATTCCATTTAGTTATATACAAATTTACACGCCTCACAAGTGGTCACTCAACACTCGGCCGATGATGTATTAAGTGAAAATGCTTGTGCCCAATTTTGGAACTTAATCCTACCATAGGCTTGACAATCAATCAGACCTCCTCCTTTTGACGTTAAATCCTTATAAATATCAAGAGGGCTTTTGAAGGGTAGGTGGTGGTTCGGGTTTGGTATGTTTTATTGGTAAAGGGTGAAAAACGAAAAAATATCGGTTTTTCATTTGCTTTGCCGCTTAGCAAAAAATTATGACAACTGGCATTTTTCATGTAATTCCATACGATGTGAACAGTAACTTGTAATATATGGTTGTGCATGTTGGACTTATAATATGAATGATTTCAAGTTTACTTTCAAAAGGCTCACAAATACATTACATGATGCATGTTACTTACCATTGTTAAATGCAACTCGAAACAGTTTAATTAGTGCACAGAACGAAACTAGCACAATAATCAGATAAACAAGTAGTACTGACAGGAGCTCAGTACTCGGACAGACATCATGTTAGGACACAGATTGACTCCCAGAATCAAAATTTATACTAGAACTCTATGTAGGGAAGTAAGGGTTATGAAACTGCCTTCCGAGTGACGAATAAACACTAAAAAGTACCTGAAACACACTCTAAATGCAAAATTCTACAAAATTCAGCAAAAATCAGCAAATAAACATCAAAATACTGTGCAGAAATAAGGTTTAGATGTCAAGAATAACTTGTAAAGTGTTGGGAATGCAAACTGTCATAAAAAGTACTTCATAACTCACAAAACTGCGCAATTTAGCACCTTATCGAACCGACAACCAAACGAATAACCGGACACTACTCGAAACACCAAAAATAATCTAGGAGCATCATTTTAGTGCCATAAGACTAGTTGTTATCAATAAACACCTTATTGCACATCAAAACACCTAAACACACTTAACCCCTAACTAAACACTTACATCCTAACTAGATTATCTAAGTATCCTAAAAACTCAACTAGACCCCCCCCATTCGAAAACCGGCCCCAAGGGCCCCACCCCACCTTTTCTTGAATATTATATTTGTGATTGTTGCTAAGATATTAAGCACTTGATCCTTTGGATAATGAAATGTTGGAAGAAGTTGTTAAAAACCCTTAGATTTCATTCCTTATCATCTTAACATTCAAACTCACCAAAACCTCCTCCTTCTTCCCCC
The DNA here is from genome assembly GCA_030545235.1 of Helianthus tuberosus. Classification (NCBI taxonomy): domain Eukaryota; kingdom Viridiplantae; phylum Streptophyta; class Magnoliopsida; order Asterales; family Asteraceae; genus Helianthus; species Helianthus tuberosus. The sequence continues at coordinate 117,473,751 of CM060443.1, forward strand.
ATAGCTATGGCCCAAACACCCCACTCCCATCTCCATTTTTCTTTCATCTTTAAAGCTAATCCAAGCATACTCTAAGGTGAATCAAGCACATCTAGGAAGGTTGCAAGCAAGAGGAGTTGAAGGACCACACTTAGGAGCTATTAACCACCACTTTCTCATCATCTTCATCATCTTGTTCATCCCTAGCCATTGTGGTAGTAGTAAGTGTTCTTGATCACATTTTTACCTCTTGTTTTAGTGGTTAAAGAGTATATGTAACTAAAAATCTAAAGATCACACTAAATCAAGAAGATGAACATAAGAATAAAACTCAAAATCATAAGGATCTAAGTTGTTTAAGATGTGTGATGAACTTGTTTGTTGATTTCTTGAGTGTATGGTGTTAGACACCACATAAAAGCTTGCAAGATGATGATTTAAAACATGATCTAGCAAGTATGATGTTAGATCTTGAAAGATCCATGCTAAGCTCACATTATGTGAAGTATGAACTTGTAAAGTTAGCTTGTTTTTTAGATGAAAATGGTTCCTACAAGTTGTAGATGTTTAAAATGAAGGATTTGAAGAATCAAAGTTTCAAGAAAACAAAGTTTACTTCAAGTTTAACATGATTTGGTTTTTAAAGGAAAGTGAACATGTTTTAAGTGTAAGAATGGAACACTAGAAGTGTTTAAGCCATGAAAAATTCAAGAAAATGAATTTTTGCAAAAATAAGTTACAAGTTGTGAAGATGGAATTTTTGTAAAAATGATTTTTATGAAATAAAAATCATGTTTTTGGTGTTAATAAATCATGTTAAACACATGTTTCAAGTTCATGCCTCCATGTAGAAATATGTTTTATGTCATAAGGTAAGTGTAGTATTGATATTGCTGATTATTGATGAATTTTTGAAAAAGAAAATGATATGCTATAAGCATGGAAACCTCCATTTTCAAAGGAAACTATGGCAAATTTTTTGTAAAAATTTAACACTTAGAAAAATGTGTTTAAACAAGTGTTTACAAGTAATTTTGGATCATGGTTTTAAGTATAAAACTGCCATAAATTTTTGGTATAAAAAATTACAAGTATTGGAGGTTGATTTTCAAGAATAAAAATGACTAAGTATATATTTAAGAAAATATATATTTAGAAGTCACAAAATTATGTGCTATGTTTATTAGTTATACTAAAATTAGGAACTTGAAAAATAATATACCACATCAAAATACTAAAAAATTGTAATTTGAAGTATTACAAGAATCACAAGAAAATAAATACATAACTTGCACCCAATATTGGATGATTCGGACAATGGACGTCTTGGACAATATATATGAATATTCCGGAAATTTAATTCGTATCTTGACAAATTTGGTAAACGGTATTTTTGAAACCGAACAAACGACAAAGTATGAGTTTTTACAAATATTATAAGAATATATCATATTTTCTTAAACTTGAAAATATATTATATTTGGAGTGGAAGAAATATATATTTTCATAAACAACTCAAAAATATATTATTTTGGTGGAAACTAAAAATAAATATTTTTCTAACTTTGATCTTAAAAATATATTATTTTTAAGATATATGTGAATATATACATATTTTATCAAGTCAAATTATAGATATTTTCTATAAAGTTTCCTTAAAATAAATATATTTTAAGAATATAAGAATGGTGATTCTTAATTGTGCAAAAACAATATTCCAGGAAAATTACACATAAATTAAGTATGAAATACTTAATAAATTGTCACACCCCGATATTTCCACATATTTCTGGTGGGAGTATCGTGACATAGTTGATATCATCATAGACAATTAAACACAATTATAGCACAACGGAAGGCTTGGAAGTTAATTACTATTACAACCCATAATTGTCCAAAGTTCAAAACAAAAGAATATACAGACATACTGTAATAGAGATCCACAAACGGACCATAAAATGAATACATAAAACTGATTTTAACAGACTTCAGGCATCTATGGATTTGTAGGATCCTCTTAATATATGCCAAGTAGCTCTAGCCTAGTTTCGAGAGGTACCTGTCACTTAGTCTTTGGAAAATACGTCAGTTTTCACTTGTAAATACAATTAACTGACTCATTTGAAAAGAGTTTATGAAAATTGGTTTAGGCGTACATGGCACAAAATCATTTATAACTTGGGACAATCTTTATTAAAATCTTGTATACCGATTTACATGTTTGTCATACAATTGGGGCTGGTTTGGAAGCCGGTCGTGATTAACCGACTCACCACTTATAAAACCCACAAAGGAGTTATTCCCAACTTGTGGGTAATTTAATATTTAGCATTTAGCATCTGTCAGGTGTATGCCTACACCCCGTGCATAAGTCGTGGCCATTAATAATTTAAGTGAGCCGAGGATATCCAGGACACGGTCGTTAATCCCCAATGTTTATGTTATCAAACAAAACAGATTAAAACGGGTTATGCGGATTTATGAAATCACAATCCGACTAAATAATCCCATACCCGACCAAGCGGTAATAAATTTACCATATCCCAAGCCCGTATAGGAAAATAAGTTAAAAGTATTTACCTGAGTTAGTATGCAAGAAATGCTACTCAGCCGTATATTCTTAAGACCTTATGCAAATATCTTCTACCGAAGCTACTTAATCTGTAAGGAAGGTTTTATTAACCTATTAGGATACTAACGGGTCTTATTTAAGTCGAAGACTTTGACCAGTTAGTTTTAAAGATACTTTACGGTTCGAAACGCTAGATTAAGCGAAGACCGGAATGGAATGTGATTTAGACCCGACAAGTTTGAATACTTGTTGTTGAAAGTTAGATCGTTGATTTTGATTTTGTTGGTTATTACCCCCCGATTCCCTCCAACTAAAGTAGGGATGATTACGCCACTCCGGAGTGAAAGTGTTACTTTGAACTCCGGGGGTTGTGGCCGGTTATTTAGGTAATTTACCACTTCCGTTTGATTTTCTAGATCTTTCATATGTCACACCCCGATATTTCCACGTATTACCGGTGGGCCCGGTGGGGAGTATCGTGACGCAGTTGATATCATCATAGTCAAACAACACAAATTATAAATGCACAGCGGAAGCAAAAGGTATGAATCACATTACAAACCGAATGACTAGTAATATCAAAGTATCACAACGGTCTGTAAAGGATACACAGGTGGATCAAAATATAAATAAGATCATTGTTCAACAGAATTTAACATCTAGAGCTTGCAAGACTTGATTATTGATGCCTGGAGTAGCCAGCCTATTTCGTATAGTACATGCATTTAACCTTTTTGGAAAATACGTCAGTTTACACTGGTAAATACAATTAACTGACTCATTTTGAAAAGAGTTTAAGAAAATTAGTTTGAATGCACATGGCACAAAAATCTTTTATAACTTGGGATAATTATAAAAATAAACTTGTATACAGTTTTACATGTTTGTCGTCCATTTAGGACCCGGTTAGAAGAGCCGGTTTAATAAGATTAATAGACACACCACATGGTATAATACCCACAAGAAGATATCCTTCTTGTGGACTATCTTTTTACATACGTAACAGTCAGGTGTATGCTTACACCCCGCGCTTAAGTCGTGGCCATTTCTAACGAATGAGCCGAGGATATCCAGGACACGGTCATTAACCTCCCAAAGGCATTGCATCAAACAAGACAGAATAAAACGGGTTATGCATCTTTTTAATCAATATCTGATTTTACGACTTCATACCCAACCAAGCGGTATTTTAATACCGTACCCCAAGCCCGTATAGGGAAAACAAGTTAAAAGTATTTACCTGAGCAAATATTCAAATTTATCTCAACCGTATTCAATCAGCAAGTGCAGATAGCTTTTACTGGTCTCCTAAATCTGGAACGAAGGTTTTAATAACCTATTAGATTCCTAACGGGTCTTTCTTAAGTTCAAACTTAGACCGGTTAGTTTTAAAGAAAGATATACGGTTCAAAACGCAAGATTAAGCGAAGACCAGATTAGAAAGTGATTTAGTCCTAACAAGTTTGAAGACTTGTATAATATGGGTAAACTAAACACACTCTGGATTTTGAGGTGAAAATGATGAGGTTTAACCCGTTTCGGTCAATTTATGCAAACTAGTTACATAAACCGAACCGAACGCGAATAACGCATAACGGGTAACCAAATGAGTCATGAACAGGTTTCCTAAGTTAATATGACTTAAATATGTTGTGATATCAGCAGGATACCTTCCATTACGCCCAAAACGAGTTTAATCTCAATTTAAGCCCCGTAGGGGTATTTTGGTCATTTTAAAGATTATAAAAGAGATTAAATATAATTCTGATGTTCGGGTCTGAATTAATCAGTAAAACTACTTAAATAAATAAGTTACATTAGTTGGTGATAAGTCTTATATGACAAGAATGGTTTTAACCCACACTACACGTTTAAAACGCGTAAAAAGTCGTTTTAAGCGATTTCAGGGTTATAATAGGAAATCTGAATTTCCCGATCAGTTTATAAGTTTAAAACACTTCATTTATCATAAAAAAATCAGTAGCCAAAGATTTGGTATCAAATTGTTATGTAAAACTCATTTTATAAGCGAAAAGGGTATAATCGGCAATAACCGAATCAAGGCAATAACCCTATGTTAAGATTAGTTTAAAAATAATTAAAAATCTTCAAAAATCCCAAAATATTATATTACATCAGTGGGTAAAAGTTTTGGTGTCAAAAATTGGGTTTTGGTAGGCTTTACGCTAATGACGCCGTTTAATTAATAAAAAGCGTTCTAATTACGCTATTGAGCATAACTCCTAATCTAGACCTCAAACTGTTGTGAAAATTTAGGGACATGTTCATAAATCAGTAACAAAGATTATTGTCCTCTCACATTTCCAAAATTCTCGTGTTATGGTCAAAAAGGCATTATGGTCAACATTAAACAATTAACGGAAACGTGTAACGACTCGGACAAACAACGAACCAATCACAGAGGGTTATAGTATCATATAACCCGGTCCTAATGAAGCTCTTAGGAATTTCTAAATCATGCTAATACGGGTCAGAGCTGAAAGTCAATGTAGTGGTCAAATTTATGCGACTTTCGGTTCCGAACCGGTCCTAAACTGAAAGTTGTCGGGTCGGACATGCTTAGACATGTTCTTGCATTGGTTACCAAGTTATATGAGTGGAAAAACAGGTTACACGCCTTCTACATTGCAAATTATGTGTTAATTCGAAAATTATGATTCTGTTGACTTTTTATAACCAACTTTGACCCGACAAATGACTTAGTTAGAGCGGGAATCAGAGGCTGCCCTTTTAAGGTTTTAATGCCCACATAATTACCAACTTATAACTACTTTCAATTTGGCTAAACATCAGACCATTGGTGATTAATCGATAAGTCAAACCTTAATTACGACGGTTTGACTTTAAGCTAATTAACTAAGTAAAACACGATTAAGGAAGGTTAAGGAAACTTACCAAGGTCCTATGCACGACTAGTGATGCTTAGGGAAGGCTCTTGTGCTCCAGAAATGATCAGAAGTGAAGTTTGAATGAATGATCAAAAATTGAAATAATGTGGGTCTTTATATAGTGATCTTGATTGATCAAGATGACGCCAAACAACTTTAGGATTGATCCCTGATCAATTACAAGTGTCCCTAGGCCTAAGAACTAGTGTGTGCCGCACATGGTATTGAAAACTAGCAATATAAGTCGGTTAAACGGGCTGGACAGACACCTGTGATGTTTCTGATGCTGGGACTGTCTTACGGACCGTAAGTACCTATTACGGACCGTAAGACCTTGGCTTTGCGATCCGTAATCAACTTTGGTTTATTTCGCCCAGATGACATCCTTGCGGACCGTAAGGCTAAGCCCATACGGTCCGTAACCGATGACCAGAGGACAAAAATTTGAGAATCTCTTGAGTTTGACCATGCAACTTTGATATTACGAATTAGGGCCTTTATTATCAGTATGGGGCCACTTGATCATGTCTGAACAGTTATGACAACCTTGCCATGCTTTAAAGTTGTCTTGGATTCTTTTGAAAGGGGCCATGAATGAAGGTTTGTCGTATACATTCTCATAGGATCCCATCTTTGCAATTTGAATCAATTATTACTAGTATTTACCGGATTTGAATGTATATCAGATGTTTATAAAACGGTTAAGGTTTGGGATTTATAAATAGGTCGCTCAGAGGTATAAATTAACATGTCGACACTTTTAAATCCTAGCATACATCTTTCAACTTGATCCGGGTTTATAACACGTTTACCTTCCATGACACGTGTCTTTATTTTATTGGACATGAAATTACGAGGTGTTACATCCTCACCCCCTTAAAAGAAATCTCGACCTCGAGATTTACTGAAATAAATGAGGGTACTTTTCTTTCATTGTGGACTCTACCTCCCACGTGTACTCGGGACCTCTACGGGCATCCCATTTTGCTTTTACGATCGGTACATGCTTCCTTCGAAGCTTCTTAACCAGTCGATCCTCGATCGACACAGGTTTTCAACGAATTTTAAGCTCTCTTCTATGTGCACATCTGTATGTGGTATGACTAGTGATTCATCAGCTAGACATTTCTTCAGGTTGCAAATGTGGAATACATTGTGAATACCACTGAGCTCTTCAGGTAAGTTTAACTTATAAGCAACTGATCCGACACATTCGATGATCTCGAATGGTCCTATGTATCTCGGGCTTAACTTGCCTTTCTTACCAAATCGCATCACTCCCTTCCAGGGTGATACTTTAAGCAACACTTTGTCACCTACCTCGAATTTCAGAGGTTTACGCTTTAAGTCTGCGTAGCTTTTCTGCCTATCTCTGGCAGCTTTCAGGCGGTCACGAATCTGGACAATCTTGTCCGTCATTTCAAAGACTATGTCAGGTCCTGATAATTGAACTTCTCCTACTTCTGCCCAACAAATAGGCGTTCTGCATTTCCTACCATATTAAGGCTCGAAAGGCGCAACCTTAATGCTCGTATGGTAGTTATTGTTATAGGAGAACTCGATCAATGGCAGGTGGTTATCCCAACTACCACCTAAGTCAATCACACATGCACGAAGCATGTCTTCCAAAGTTTGGATGGTACGCTCACTCTGCCCGTCCGTCTGAGGATGGTAAGCCGTACTAAAATTTAAGCGCGTGCCCAAAGACTGTTGGAAACTTTTCCAAAAATGTGAAGTGTATCTGGTATCTCTGTCAGAGATAATAGACACTGGTACGCCATGCAGAGATACAATCTTGTCTACGTACAATTGGGCTAACATGTCGGAGCTATAAGTCTCCTTAGTGGGTAGGAAATGTGCTGACTTAGTCAGTCTATCTACTATCACCCATATAGTATCATTTCCTTTCTTTGTCTTTGGTAACTTGGTGATGAAATCCATTGTCACCATCTCCCACTTCCAAGTGGGAAGTTCAGGCTGTTGTAGCAAACCTGACGGCTTTTGATGTTCAGCTTTAACTTGTGCGCACGTCAGATATTTGGCCACATAAGTGGCTACCGATTTCTTCAAACCTATCCACCAATAGTTTGACTTTAGATCTTGGTACATCTTATCAGCTCCAGGATGAACGAAATATTTAGAACTATGGGCTTCCTGGAGGATAACATCCCGAAGTCCTCCATAAACTGGTACCCATATTCGTCCATTTAACCTTAGGATTCCGTCCTTGCCATAGGATAACTGTTCTTCAGTTACTCCTAGCTTTTCATTAGGATAGTTAGCTTCCAATACAGCTTCCTTCTGTGCAACTAACAACCTTTCATTCAAATTATTCTTTATCTCAATGCTCTTGGCATTTATTCTAATGGGTTTAACTCTTTCCTTTCTGCTCAAAGCATCAGCGACTACATTCACCTTGCCTGGATGGTATCGGATTTCACAATCGTAATCATTCAACGTCTCCATCCATCGGCGCTGCCTCATGTTTAAATCCTTTTGGTTAAACATGTGCTGGAGGCTCTTGTGATCAGAATAGATCACACACTTGATTCCATACAAATAATGCCTCCACAGTTTTAGTGCAAATACAACGGCACCCAACTCCAAGTCATGGGTGGTGTAGTTCTTCTCGTGCACCTTTAACTGTCGAGAAGCATAGGCAATAACCTTGCCTTTCTGCATAAGCACACACCCCATACTGGTGTGTGATGCATCACAGTATACCACAAATTCTTCAATCCCTTCAGGCACTGTCAACACTGGTGTATTGCTTAGCTTTTGCTTAAGGATGTCAAAGGATTCTTGTTGCTTCGGCCCCCAGTCGAACTTAATATTCTTCCTAGTCAAAGAAGTTAGGGGTGCAGCAATCCTTGAAAATTTTTCAATAAAACGCCTGTAATATCCTGCCAACCCCAAGAAGCCGCAAATCTCGGTGGGCGTCTTCAGCTCTTGCCAATTCATGACAGCTTCAACCTTAGCGGGATCTACCTGGATTCCGCGTTCACTAACCACATGTCCAAGAAATTGGACTTCACGAAGCCAAAATTCACACTTAGAGAATTTGGCGTAGAGCTTTTCTTGATGAAGCAGTTTCAGAATGCAACGGAGGTGCTTCTCATGGTCAGCTTGACTCTTCGAGTAAATAAGAATATCATCGATGAAGACGATGACAAATTTATCCATGTAGGGCTTGCAGACGCGGTTCATGAGATCCATCAATGCGGCTGGTGCATTAGTGAGTCCAAAAGGCATCACTAAGAACTCGTAATGACCATAACGAGTCCTAAATGCAGTCTTATGTACATCTTCATCCTTGACCTTTAGTTGATGATATCCTGACCTTAAGTCGATCTTGGAAAAGTAACTCGCTCCTTGAAGTTGATCGAACAAGTCATCGATCCTGGGCAATGGATACCTATTCTTGATAGTAACTTTGTTAAGTTCACGATAATCGATGCATAGACGCATCGATCCATCCTTCTTCATGACAAACAGGATTGGTGCTCCCCATGGAGACGAACTAGGTCTAATAAAACCTTTTGCTAGCAAATCATCTAGTTACGTCCTCAATTCCTTCATCTCTGTTGGTGCTAACCTATAAGGTGCTCTTGCAACAGGTGCTGCTCCAGGAATAATGTCAATCATGAACTCCACTTGCCTATCTGGGGGTAAACCAGGTAGTTCTTCAGGGAATACTCCTGGATATTCAGAGATAATAGGTATGTCTTCGATCTTAGGCTTTGGTTCATCAATAGTTACCTGCGTCATGTAGATAACACAACCCTTCGTCAAACACCTTGATGCCTTGAGCATGGGCACTTGCTCAGGCATTCCGTACTTAGTATCTCCTTGAATTGTCAGAGGCTCGCGATGAGGAGTTTTGAAAACTACTTGCTTCTTTGCACAAACGATCTGGGCATGGTTGCGAGACAACCAATCCATGCCTATTACTATATCGAAACCAGCTAACTTCAAAGGAAGTAAGGATAACGGAAAGGAGTGGTTCCTAATGGATATGAAACATCCATCTAACACGGTTGAGGCGGTTTCTAAGGTACCATCAGCTAATTCCACCTCATATTTCACACTTAGGGTTTTAACAGGTAAATTCAGCAACTTACAAAACTTATTATCTACAAACGACTTATCCGCCCCTGAATCAAACAATATCCTCGCATAAACATCATTTATAAGAAAGGTACCTGTTATCACGTTATCATCCTGCACTGCCTCCTTAGCATCCATTCTGAAGACCCTAGCTTTGGTCTTTTTACCTTCTTCTGGTTTCTTGGCATATTTTGGGCAGTTCGACTTAATGTGCCCTTTCTCGTTGCAGTTGTAGCAGGTAGTATTCTTCAACTTTTTGCAATCTAAGGTCTTGTGTTCCTTGGATTTGCAGATCCCACATCCAAAAGTCCTTGATTGTGTCTGTGAGTTCGATTCTAATCTACACTTCCCAAAGTGATGTTTCCGACAAACTTTACATCTGGGTTTCTCACCTGACTGTTGGTTACCTTTGTTGAACCCTGAACTCTTTTTGTTCTCATGGTTCCCTTTGTGTTTCTTGTCTGAACGACGTGAGTTATCATCCTCACGCTTTCTCTTACCTTCTTCAGAATTCTTTAGCAATCTCAACCTGACCGCATCTAAGGTAAGAGACAAGGATAGATTAGCTGCTGATCTAAAAGTAGCAGGTCTTGAAGCCTTAACACTGGCTTTGATTTCTGGGGCTAAACCCCCAATGAAGCGAGCAATCCTTTTGGGTTCTGGTGTCACGAGGTAAGGAACCAATCGTGACATCGTGTTGAAGCTCGTAAGATAAGCCTGGCAATCTAGGTTTTTCATAACCAATGATAAGAATTCTGACTCAATTCTTTCAACCTCATGCTGAGGGCAGTAATTCTCCTTAATGAGAGCAACAAACTGATCCCATGTCAGATTGTAGAGTGGGATCTTTCCAGCTGCTTGAATGAGAGATTTCCACCATGCTAATGCCTCTCCCTTGAATGATTGGGAAACATACTTCACTACATCCCTTTCAGCACAACCGCTGATATCAACCACGGTGTCCATTTCATCTAACCAAGTCATACAGTCAATTGCCCCTTCTCCCCAGTGAAATCCCAGGGTTTGCAGGAAACAACGTACTTATAAGTACAGGACTCGGTACGTGGTTTATCATCAAACACTATCCTCTTGGATGGGACATTGTTTTGGTTTGAGGAATGTCGATCATTATCTTTCTTTGGCTCATCTTCCTTAGAGGGCGGCTTACTGTGAGCCTCTGAATGAGTCTTAGGCTTGGAATGCAGTACGGATTGGGTCCTACTTCGAGTCTCGCTAGATTCATTATACTGCCGCTCTATAGCTTTTGTAACAGCATTATCTATTAATGCTTGCAGTTCTGCACCCGCTATATTAATTCGGGTATTACCATGATCCTCCCTTGGGTGACTGTTGATCTCATCCGAGTCAGCCATGTAGTTTGAACTGTTACATAAGATATTGACAATAATTTATTTGGGAGTTTAATATGGAATTGTCTTTTATGGCAATTCATTAACCATGGTAAACACAGACCATATTTGGTTAATTTGTTAATCATATTTATTTAGGATTTTTTTTATAATTTATCCTAATTATAAAACAATAACAGTATTATTAGTGGCACAAAAGGCCTAGTCACAAGGACATTCTAAATCATAGGCCAGGATTTCAGAGAATCAAGGCATTAAGGTTTGAACATAGTTCTTTACCTTTTTCTGACAGGGAGTCGTAGACTACAACTGTCTTTTGTCTTATTGGACATTTATTATGGCTCGTAGGCACTACATTACCAGTGGATGTCTAATATGTGATCATCTTAATTGATGATTTAAATCCATGATTTATAGATCATCAGGTTAGGATATGAATCTTTTGAACAATCCTATTATAAGAATGACGTGTGTGATTTTAACAAATCACGTCTGCCAGGAGCGTCAACATGTTTTCAGATGTTAACAGGGATTTGAATCGTTTTAAACAGGTCTTACCATCTTGGCCAGGTCTTATAATGACATGCAGGCTAGGTTATACCTTTAAGATTCTTATTTAATATTTAAATAGGTAGATTATTTTAAGAGGAACGATTTTTAATTTATTTATTTCATGTATAATATATTTATGTATAAAATGACAATAAATGAAATTTTTAAATTTAACATTCCATTAAACATTAAAAGGAGTACACATTGCCCTAAACGGGACTTTTAACAGAAATAACTTGCCCACGCAGGGGCTAAACTGATAATGCAAGTCCTCACAGGGACTGATTACTAAGATAGGTGTCCACGCAGGGACTAAAGAAAAACAAGTCCACGCAGGGACTAAGTACATAGATAAATGTCCACGCAGGGACTTGATTGAAATAAGGAAATACAACAATACATATAGGGATTCAATGATCCCTCTTCTTCTTTCCTTTTAACAAGCTTGCCAGGCCCTTGAGAAATCCCCGGTTGTTCCTACGTTCTTCTTGAAATTCTCGTTCCACCCTGTTTAGTCTGTGGAGGATTTCCTCCTGTTCCGGTGGGGAAAACCGTGGTGGCTGCGGCTGGTGCTGAAACTGAGGTTGAGCAGGTGTTTGATACCCACGAGCTGGGTATCCCACTCCCCAGGGAGCTCCATATGGTCCTTCTGGATGAAGGGCGTTGTAGTTTGCCGCTACGAGGTATGGGTCGGCTTCAGCATAATTATAGTTAGTGTGAGCCGGCTGTTCAAATGGATTGTACGCTGTTGAACCGGGGTATGTAGGAATCGGGTTGCCAAAACCCAATGGTGGCAGCGCAATAGGTGCAGAATTCACCTCTGAAACTGGATTTGAAGGCCCACCCATTTGTGGGTCTTCATGCAGTGGCGGATAGTGACTGTCACTAGAGTGATGGGGGGGTGCTAAAGTGAAAATCCCTTTCTCGCACGGACATTCTTGCGCCTGTTCTTCTACGCCTCGGTGGTTCTGGAGGTGCTAGTTGCACTGGTGGCGGTGGCGTGACTGCCACGAACCGCGAATCCTCGGAGGGATCCTGCTGCTGGTGAGGTGATGAATGGTGAGAGGGTGTAAAGTACCATTCATACTGGTTAAATCTCGCCTGGTAGCTGTCTGGGCCACGGTAAGGTGATCCATGGAAGGATGACCCATCCGAAATCTCGATGGGGTGAGTAGGTGTCCCAGAAGGTAGTTCAACAGGATCCGTGTCCTCATCTATATCCATTCCATGAGCTTCGGGGAAATGGTCTTCAGGTCCTAGTGGGTTAAAACCCACTGGTTCTTCGATATAGTTTATCGGGTTGAACCGGCCCTGGAAGACAGGAGTGGGGTTGCCAAAGGAACGGTGCGAAAAGGACCGCTGCAATGGCAAGAAGGAGTGGCGTGAGTCTTCGGGCTCGTTCTCTGATTGCGGCCCAAAGGAATGGCGATAAGGAGGCGTCGAGCTATGCGAGACAGATCGTCTAGCGGGCTCCAAATAGGTCCTCCAGTTTCCTTGAGGATCGGCACTCATGGTAGCAGAAGGAGTTCGCCGGTGTGAAGGCCCGGCTTCGTGATCGTTGGGGGCGCTGATTGGCCCCATACCTCTTCCTCCTCTTCGGAACCTCAGTGGCATATTCCCTGTCAAAACAAAAGAAAGAAAACAACAAGAAAAATAAAGGACAATATAAAACAATTTTAGGATTTGCCCTAAGTTCTTTGTCTAGACTCGAAAATTTAGGAATCTGCAATTATGTAACTGAGATTAAACACAAAAAACTAGTGTTTAATTCACTCAGTGTTGGCTCTGATACCAACCTATCACACCCCGATATTTCCACGTATTACCGGTGGGCCCGGTGGGGAGTATCATGACGTAGTTGATATCATCATAGTCAAACAACACAAATTATAAATGCACAGCGGAAGCAAAAGGTATGAATCACATTACAAACCGAATGACTAGTAATATCAAAGTATCACAACGGTCTGTAAAGGATCCACAGGTGGATCAAAATATAAATAAGATCATTGTTCAACAGACTTTAACATCTAGAGCTTGCAAGACTTGATTATTGATGCCTGGAGTAGCCAGCCTATTTCGTATAGTACCTGCATTTAACCTTTTTGGAAAATACGTCAGTTTACACTGGTAAATACAATTAACTGACTCATTTTGAAAAAAGTTTAAGAAAGTTAGTTTGAATGCACATGGTACAAAAATCTTTTATAACTTGGGATAATTATAAAAATAAACTTGTATACAGTTTTACATGTTTGTCGTCCATTTAGGACCCTGTTAGAAGAGTCGGTTTAATAAGATTAATAGACACACCACATGGTATAATACCCACAAGAAGATATCCTTCTTGTGGACTACCTTTTTACATACGCAACTGTCAGGTGTATGCCTACACCCCGCGCTTAAGTCGTGGCCATTTCTAACGAATGAGCCGAGGATATCCAGGACACGGTCATTAACCTCCCAAAGGCATTGCATCAAACAAGATAGAATAAAACGGATTATGCATCTTTTTAATCAATATCTGATTATATGACTTCATACCCGACCAAGCGGTATTTTAATAACGTACCCCAAGCTCTTATAGGGAAAACAAGTTAAAAGTATTTACCTGAGCAAATATTCAAATTTATCTCAACCGTATTCAATCAGCAAGTGCAGATAGCTTTTACTGGTCTCCTAAATCTGGAACGAAGGTTTTAATAACCTATTAGATTCCTAACGGGTCTTTCTTAAGTTTAAACTTAGACCGGTTAGTTTTAAAGAAAGATATACGGTTCAAAACGCAAGATTAAGCGAAGACCGGATTAGAATGTGATTTAGTCCCGAAAAGTTTGAAGACTTGTATAATATGGGTAAAGTAAACAAATTCTGGATTTTGAGGTGAAAATGATGTGGTTTGACCCATTTCGGTCAATTTATGCAAACTAGTTACATAAACCGAACCGAACGCGAATAACGCATAACGGGTAACCAAATGAGTCATGAACAGGTTTCCTAAGTTAATATGCCTTAAATATGTTGTGATATCAGTAGGATACCTTCCATTATGCCCAAAACGAGTTTAATCTCAATTTAAGCCCCGTAGGGGTATTTTGGTCATTTTAAAGATTATAAAAGAGATTAAATATAATTCTGATGTTTGGGTCTGAATTAATCAGTAAAACTACTTAAATAAATAAGTTACATTAGTTGGTGATAAGTCTTATATGACAAGAATGGTTTTAACCCACACTACGCATTTAAAACGCGTAAAAAGTCGTTTTAAGCGATTTCCGGGTGATAATAGGAAATCTGAATTTCCCGATCAGTTTATAAGTTCAAAACACTTCATTTATCATACAAAATCAGTAGCCAAATATTTGGTATCAAATTGTTATGTAAAACTCATTTTATAAGCGAAAAGGGTATAATCGGCAATAACCGAATCAAGGCAATAACCCTATGTTAAGATCAGTTTAAAAATAATTAAAAATCTTCAAAAATCCCAAAATATTATATTACATCAGTGGGTAAAAATTTTGGTGTCAAAAATTGGGTTTTGGTAGGCTTTACGCTAATGACGCCGTTTAATTAATAAAAAGCGTTCTAATTACGCTATTGAGCATAACTCCTAATCTAGACCTCAAACTGATGTGAAAATTTAGGGTCATGTTCATAAATCAGTAACAAAGATTATTGTTCTCTCACATTTCTAAAATTCTCGTTTTATGGTCAAAAGGGCATTATGGTCAACATTAAGCAATTAACGGAAACGTGTAACAACTCGGACAAACAACGAACCAATCACAGAGGGTTATACTATCATATAACCCGGTCCTAATGAAGCTCATAGGCATTTATAAATCATGCTAATATGGGTCAGAGCTGAAAGTCAATGCAGTGGTCAAATTTATGCGACTTTCGGTTCCGAACCGGTCCTAAACTGAAAGTTGTCTGGTCGGACATGCTTAGACATGTTCTTGCATTGGTTACCAAGTTATATGAGTGGCAAAACAGGTTACACGCCTTCTACATTGCAAATTATGTGTTAATTCAAAAATTATGATTCTGTTGACTTTTTATAACCAACTTTGACCAGACAAATGACTTAGTTAGAGCGGGAATCAGAGGGTACCCTTTTAAGGTTTTAATGCCCACATAATTACCAACTTATAACTACTTTCAATTTGGCTAAACATCAGACCATTGGTGATTAATCGATAAGTCAAACCTTAATTACGACGGTTTTACTTTAAGCTAATTAACTAAGTAAAACACTATTAAGGAAGGTTAAGGAAACTTACCAAGGTCCTATGCACGACTAGTGATGCTTAGGGAAGGCTCTTGTGCTCCAGAAATGATCAGAAGTGAAGTTTGAATGAATGATCAAAAATTGAAATAATGTGGGTCTTTATATAGTGATCTTGATGGATCAAGATTATGCCAAACAACTCTAGGATTGATCCCTGATCAATTACAAGTGTCCCTAGGCCTAAGAACTAGTTTGTACCGCACATGGTATTGAAAACTAGCAATATAAGTCGGTTAAACGGGCTGGACAGACACCTGTGATGTTTCTGATGCTGGGACTGTCTTACGGACCGTAAGATAAGAGTCTTACGGACCGTAAGTACCTATTAAGGACCGTAAGACCTTGGCTTTGCGGTCCGTAATCAACTTTTGTTTATTTCGCCCAGATGACATCCTTGCGGACTGTCACACCCCCAAAATCCACCATGCAGAGTACCACCGCTTGGAGGCGTGATGTGACCAGGATCGAGCCACCAATCATATTGAACAACACAATTAAGTAAATAAAACCAACCACAATACGATTGGTGACCAAAAGGAAGTAAACCGACTTTAGGTTAACAGCGAAAGCATAAAACGTGAAACCAAAACATAAGTCCATAGTTCATAAGTTTAAAGTCCAAAACGTAGGTTTAATAAGTTCATAAGGTTTAGAAGTTTAGTACGGGACATAACAATCCGTATTCCTGTAAGTCCCAAAACTACCAACCGGATATCAAAATCACAATCACGAGTGCGGAATACTGATGAAAGTGATAAGAACAAGAACTTGAATGATTGAATAACCAAAGTGCACACGGTTTCTAGAGAACCGTCTGGTACACCCAAAGAATTTCGAAAACAATGAAGAACCTCACTAAAATGTCTAACCTAATAATGAACTAGGTTCACCCTATGTATAGTTACATAGGGTGACCTAGTTACAGACTGGGCCAGGCCCACATACACAAATAATAACCAAACAGACCCAAAACATCTAATTAGCCCACATGGCTTATTCTAATATTATCTAACCCACTACGAGGCTAAGCCCAATAGCCTATAATTGTGTTTGATAAAGATAGGCGTAAACCTACACCATTATATGGCCTTACAATATCCCCCTAGGTTTATGCTGTCTTTATCAAACTGTTGTCTTCATTATGTTTCTGTGGGAAGATACTTCATGTCTTCATTCTGAAACTTGGGCTCTTTGTTCTTCTTATCATGATCAGATTTGCTTGAAAATCTTGTTGAAAAGAATGTAAGCGGAGGATTCTCAGCAACTCTTTTCTTTGTTAATGTCTTCAATTTCAAGCAGGTTCACAGGTACTTCTTCAAATGCACTATCACTGTCAGATGATGACTTGTATCTGGTTCTTCTGACTCAGGCACATCTTCTTGTTGTGATGCTTCATGCTTTATCAGCAGCCAACAGCATCTCAATCTTCAACAACCCCTGTTTCTTGGCTTGAATTTTAAATTCTGCACATACTCAGAAAATCATAAGCAAACAATTTTGTGCAACAGAGGGAAATACCACGTGAACACTCAGTACATCCAAGTATTTGTACTCGGATTTCACAATTCAAATTTTATTCAATTTATGATAATCAGCCAAATCTTCAAGAACGGTTAAATTTTTTTTTTAATCAAACAAAAAGCACTCTATTTTTGGATTTTTGATTTTATAAAAACTAACAATATAAACTAAAACACAAATAAACAAAGAAACTAATTATACAATTACAATTGCAATGGGATCAAATCACAGTGTTTCAGGCTAGACTGCACTTATCAACACTAATCTAGTTTGGGTGATCCGAGCGATTGCCAGTATGTTTGTCCACTTAAACTTATCTCCTTAGGCCTTTTTCATGTAACGGTCTGCAATTGATTTATCATGTTTTCCAATTTAAATTAATATGAACACTCAATTTAATCACAATCAATTCCCGGAATTTTAATTCGAACACGCTATCATACGTGTAGTTTCCCTACCACATATTTCACAAGTCCGTTCTAGGATTCTGAAATCTTGACTGGGACTGGATTGAGAAGAGAAAAGAATAGATCATTTGCAGAGATGGATATAATATACAGATCAAATGAGTTTTCTCAGTTTGATATAGGTTTTTTTTTCGGGTTTCTTTTGGGCACTAGAGGGCCTCTTTCGGGTGTATTTGATCTATAGCGCGACAACGTACAGCTAGGTCAGCATGTATCTGGATACAGCAGAAGCTGACGTTGCCTAGCACCTCCAGGTCTTTGCTCACGCAAAACAGAGGAGATACACGAGTTGGACAGAAAAGATTTCAGAACTAGAACGAAATTGTGTGTATCGGGACGTCACACACGCATTCAAATAGCCATGTCCTAATTCCAAGTGACGTTCTTTCCTGAGGTCATAGAATAATATTAGTGTTCTGCACAAAAACCAGTCAAAGAATCCAACCATCAGGATAAAGCCTACCAACATATCGCTCTAGAGTCAGACCATTTCAATATTTGTCTTACATGAGTCAGCCTTAATCCACATAGTGAAAATTCATTTCATTTCCCATATATGCAACAAAATATTTTTGATTTTCTATTTTCTCATTTTCTCTATTTACAGATATAGATATCTCTAGATATCCCCCTAAATTTGTGCGTAAATCTTACGCGCAAATTTACTTAAACAACGAAAACGTATGTACAAAGAGAAACACAAAAGAAAATGAAAATATTTTTGTTCTTTTTGCCTAACCGTTCCATCACAAGATTTAAGACTAATCAATATTGAAATTAGAATACGAAATTCAAATTTTGTACCTTTTCGCTGATCTAGTCTTACTTCTCTTTTATCTCCTTCAAACGAAACATATCAACTGTAAAGAAATATACATTTTGAAACAGTGAAATGTTACCTGTTATGTCTCTGGAACAACCGCTATCAACATCCAAGGATTGTCAACAGCTCCTCCTTGGTTGTCCCTGAAAAGTAAGGAGATTAGTAAGACATTGGTACCCAGGCCATCGTGGTCCTGGGTATTCCTGAAGCATCAATATAAGACACTTCTCGAAAGCACATATTCCCTTTTGTTTTAAGAACTGGTGATGTTGCTGCATTTTGTTTTGCCTTCCAAACTTGTTTAGGCTTTTCTAATTTCTGAGGAGCCTTGGGCAAAACATTTTGCTTTTCAACCTTTTTGTTTTTCAAAACTTGTTTTGGTTTCAAAGCTTGTTTCCTTTTTGCTTTTGCAGCATTCCAGTCCCCATCAGATGGTTTAACCTTGGGACTCTTATTCATCATTGCCTTGGGTTTTTCAACCTTCATTGGCTTAGAATAAGATCTGTCCCTTGGTGTAACCTTCTGATGCTGTGTATAATATGGCACATAGGGACGATGTGTGCAATTTCTTGCAATGTGACCGGGTATGCCGCAGTTGTAGCAGGTCTGCTTCTTTACGTAAGGAGCATATCCCGATCCATTCCATCCAACCGTTGCTGAGTATGAGTTATACGATTTGTTGGATGATTTGTTTGCAAACTTTTCAGACTTTCTCCCCTGCTTCTTATGTCCCTGTTTACAACAGTTAGCACATTCATTGGATTTAGCATTTTCATTCCTAACTGTTGGCTTTGGAGGCACATATTTATTTGTAGGGCCTCTCAAAGCTGGTTTAGAATCAGCCATTCTAACATAAGGAGGAGCATCAACAGATAAATTTGATGTTTTTAAACAAACATCGTTACCCTTTTGACAAACAACATCATCCTCCTCAACCCAATCCTCTACTATTACCTCATCTGCACATGAAGTAGAAGCATCAGTAACGTTCAGTTTTCCACAAACGGTGGCAGGCGAAGCCATAGTAACATGGTCATTCTCGAGTGACACCGTTTGTTCAGTAGTTTCAGAATCATCAATATTCAAAGATGGAGCAGAGGCTTCAGTTGTCAATTCACCACTAATCTTAACAGAAGCTCCTGATGTCGATTCTGATTCTACTTTTATCTGATCTGATTCAACTTCTTCCGGTGATTCGCTACTAGACTCAGCTGAATCAACTAACCTCGACTTTTCACAGTTAGCTGTCTCTGAGGAGTCACATGAAGAATCAGATGAAGAAGTCGATTCATTTTGAGATGTCTCTGCCTCCTCAGGTGATGCACTGTTGACACTACATGATTCGCCCATTTCTGATTTCTCAGAAGTGGATGTCTCAGAAGGGTCACAAGATGTGTCACATGACGAAGCAGATTCACTTTGTTTTCTCCTATTGAATTCTTTCACAAACTCAGTCAAACCTCTTAACATGGCAAACTCAATGTTGTCTACATTAACTCTAGGCGCTCTTACCTCAGGCTCTTGTGTTGCTGATTTATTTTCAAAATATTGTTGTGACTCACACGACTCTTCCTTTTCCAATACTTGAAAATGTTTATCAACACTTACATTTTTCTCAAAATTTAAAGTCTCAGTGTGGTTTGAAACTTCAACAGGTTTCACAAAAGTTTTCTTGAAGGCCTGTTTTTCTAAAGTGATCTCAGTTTTATCAGGCCTTGTGATCTTTACTTTCCTAGATTCAACAGGCTCTACCTTTCTATCCCCGGGCTTCCCATATTCCATTTCAGGCAGATTATCTATCTCCTCTTCACTCATGGGAAGTGAGGTGTAATTGTGATTGTATGGTGGAGGTATGCATACATATCCCAACCCTTTATTCCTCACTTCCTTTTTGCTATACTTTAACTGTTGATTTATCATCTTTTCGACCTTTTCACTTGAGACATCAAACTTTTTAAAATTGAATTCTGTATTTTCAAAAGTTGATTTTAAGTCATTTAATTCAACAGTTAATTTTTCAGATAGCTCCTTGAAGTGGAGATAACGACATTTTGCTTCGCTTAGATCACTATGCAACTGTCGAATGTCACGTTTTTGAGCCTCTACCATTTCCTTATACCCATCCAGTTTCTTTTTAACTTCGTAGCTACTGGATTTGGTACATTGAAGTTGCATAATAAGCGATTGAGCCTGTTCTTTAAAACCTTTTACTTTCTTTCTACATTTTTCAGTACAACAAACATCATCTACACATACCTCAGCCTCAGAAGGAGTGTAGTCATTCATTTGAATATCTTGAGTAGACTGCTTGCGAGCATTGTTATATGACTTGATGTATGAGATCAGCTCATCCAGCTTCATTTTGTAACAGTAGCAGTCGGTTGTCACAATTATCTCATTAACATTTCTAAACCAACTACAGTTTGCCTGATCTGGAATCCTTTTTAGAACATCTAGAAGCTTTATGTTGCTCATGCGATTAGACACCTCAATCCCAGCCTTCTCCATTTCAGAGAGCAGTTCAGCAAACCGGCCTGTAAGTGCTTCTATAGATTCACCATATGAGTATCTGAATCCTTGAAATTCCTGCTCAAGCACCTCTCTCTTAGAAGACATTTTTAAGATTTTTAGCTGTGATCCCCCGAAAGTATGATCCCCCAGAAATGTGATCCCCCGAATAAGTGATCCCCCGAATACGTGATCACCCGAATGTGTGCTCTTTTAACTATTTCCTCAAAACAAGCCCAAAGCGAGAACCCGTGTACTCGCTACCTCAAACCCTTTGAAAAACGCACGAACCAGCTTTTCTGTACCACGTCTCCAAACCTGTCAAAACTTATCACCAAAACAATACAAGTTTTTTTTTAAATTAGAAAGTAATTTTTATTTTTGTTTAATTTTTAATAAAAACTAATTTTTTTAATTATTATGTTTTAATAAAACTATTATAATATATATTAACTAGATTATAACCCCGTGTATTACACGGGTTGAATAAACAAATTTTATATACTAAATAATAAAACTATATATCTTTAAAAACCTTCTTTATTGCACGAGTTGAATAAATATAATTTTATATATTAAATAATAAAAAGTTATATCTATAAGCACAATATTGTACATGCTTAATAAATGTAATTTTATATGTCGAATAAAAAAGTTTTATTTTTAAAACCACGTATATTACACGAGTTAAATAAATGTAATATTGTTTACCAAATAATAAAATAATACATCTTTAAAAAACTTTATTTATTACACGGGTTGAATAAATATAATTTTATATACTAAATAATAAAAAATTACATCTTTAAAAATGTGTATTACACGGTTTGAATAAATGTAATTTTCTGTACTAAATAATAAAAAAATATATATATATATATATATCCTTAAAAAATCTCGTGTATTGTACGAATTGAATAAATCTAATTTTATACATTAAATAATAAAATTACAATTTTGGCCCCCGTGGTTATATCACTTTTACCCTTTTGCCCAAAAAAGATTTTTTTAAAATCTAAGCCCTCAACGTCTTTTTTTTTTAACCTTTTTGCCCCCTAAAGTCTTTTTTTAACCCTTTTGGCCTAACCACTTTGTGGACACTTGTCATCATATTAGAACATCTCTTATAGATAATTATTATTTTAATTTAATATTTTCTAATTAATTATAGATAACCCTTCTATTAAATATTATTTAGTTTAATATCTTATGAATAATTATTATTTAGTTTAATCTTCTTTTCATTTATAATATTATTTAGAGAAAATTACGATTTTGGCCCCCGTGGTTATATCACTTTTACCCTTTTGCCCAAAAAAGATTTTTTTTAACATCTAAGCCCTCAACGTCTTTTTTTTTCTAACCTTTTTGGCCCCTAAAGTCTTTTTTTAACCCTTTTGGCCTCTAACATTTAACGGATGGGGTTAGTGTTAGGGGCCAAAAGGGTTAGAAAAGAAGACGTTGGGGGCCCAAATGTTAAAAAATTCTTTTTTGGGCTAAAAGAGTAAAAGTGATATAACCACAGGGGCCAAAATCGTAATTTTCTCTAAATAATATTATAAATGAAAAGAAGATTAAACTAAATAATAATTATTCATAAGATATTAAACTAAATAATATTTAATAGAAGGGTTATCTATAATTAATTAGAAAATATTAAATTAAAATAATAATTATCTATAAGAGATGCTCTAATATGATGACAAGTGTCCACAAAGTGGTTTCTTTTATTATATAGTATAGATGATTAAGTAATGATGACTTAATGATTATATTATAATTATTATTAATATATTATCAATTAACTAAAACAAAAGATAACTGTTTCTTCTTCGTTGACAAACCGTCCAAACCCTAATTCACTTGTAAAACAAATGCCGCCAAGATATTCTGTTCCTTCTTCTTCGTTAATATACTCACACCAAACCCTAATGATCACAGCCGCACAGAATGGAGAGGATGAAAGATGTACGGAGATCGGAGGCGAGTCGGTAACGGAGGTACAGTTGAAGGGTGTCGGAGGTTCTGATGTCGATCAATGATGTGCAGTGGTGTCGAGACCGGTTTACGATGGACTCGAAACGGTGTGCGGTTTTGAACGGCGGTGGTTGGAGAGTACGGGGTGGTGAACGGTGACGAAAGTTGTGAGTGATGAATAGAGGTTGATGAAGAAATGATGTCGGAGATGGTGATGAAGCTACGGAGACGTGAAGTTGCAGGTTCCGAAGGTTGGCGAGTGACGATGATGACAATGGTTAAACAGATGACCGGAGGTGATGTTTAACGGAGAGGGCGGCCGGAGTCGTGCAGCGGTGACCGGAGACAAGGATGATGTTTATGATGATGTTACAGGTGGTCGGATGTTCGGTGAACGAGGTCGTCGTGTGTCGATAATCTGAACAAGATGATAACACGAAGATGATGATGATGTTTGATCTCACAAGATTGAATTTGTATGGTCGCACAAGGAGGTTTCAGTCGCACAACACCGTTCCGATCGCACAAGAAGAAGCCAAAGTTAATCGCACAAGATCCCGTAGTCGCTCAATTATGTTGGAGATGAATTGATTGGATCGCACAATATGAATTAATCGCACAAGAGGTTTCTGTTGGATCACACAAGAAGAAATTTTAGCCACACACTTCGATGATTCTGGCCCCACAATAACTTTAATTTTTAGCCACACACTTCAACTTGTATTTGAATAATGAAGAAGATATTGACTTGATCGCACAATTTAATTGCAGAACTATATTTGGAAGTAGATCACCAACTGCAATTTCGTAAATCAAGGAACCGAATCAAAATTTGATTTTTTTTTTAAACTTTCCACCAATCAACTCCTAGAAATCAGCAAACACTTTGATTCTCTTTTCCAAACGAATCAAAAACAAGAATTTTCAAAATTTTCTTGATCTTCAACAGCGTTCTTCGTGTTCTTCGATCCTAAAAAAAATTTCTTGTTCTTCGAATGATATCCAATCCAACCGAGCCTTCGTGAGACTACTTAGGCTCTGATACCAATTGTAAGTCCCAAAACTACCAACCAGATATCAAAATCACAATCACGAGTGCGGAATACTGATGAAAGTGATAAGAACAAGAACTTGAATGATTGAATAACCAAAGTGCACACGGTTTCTAGAGAACCGTCTGGTACACCCAAAGAATTTCGAAAACAATGAAGAACCTCACTAAAATATCTAACCTAATAATGAACTAGGTTCACCCTATGTATAGTTACATAGGGTGACCTAGTTACAGACTGGACCAGGCCCACATACACAAATAATAACCAAACAGACCCAAAACATCTAATTAGCCCACATGGCTTATTCTAATATTATCTAACCCACTACGAGGCTAAGCCCAATAGCCTATAATTGTGTTTGATAAAGATAGGCGTAAACCTACACCATTATATGGCCTTACAATTCCACAACAACCTCCTCCTCGTGCAAGCTCCATCTAGCGACCTGTAAGGCATGTAACAACGAGTCAACAACAAAGTTGAGTGAGTTCACGTTTGGTTGATTAGTTTTAAGTTGTTTCTGAAAACGTGGTTTTACTTTCGTTGGCTTATATGCCGTAGGGGTTACCCCGTAGTTGAAAGTATGTTTAACCAGTTCCTTTTTATTACCCAAACCATATCCATAATCAGTGGGGGTTTCCCCATGTGAACTACTAGACGGTATGATATCGACTACTAACAAAAGTAAGTTGTGCCCTAAGTCAATGTCTATCAGCATTGACCCTTTGCCTTAGTCCATTAGTACACGCCCGTTCGAACGACACGGTGTGAGGTTTGTTAAACCTAATAGCGCTATTAACTAATGACCCGCTCGCCATCGGCCTCGGCGATTAAGTCGATATAAATTGAGGGACTTATGATAGAGTTTTTTCTAGTAAGTTTTAAGGTTGTTGTCCAACCCAAGGAGGACGAACGTACGTAGTTCTCCCAAAGAGAATACGCAGGATTAACATTGGCATCCAACCCAAGGAGGATGGCCGTACATATCCTACCTAAGTAAGATATGTAGATTCCGTTTTAATTCTTTAACCCATTCCCAAACCACCGGGAATCCCATGCCTTAGAAAGTGTGTGAACTCACCTTGGTTTGCTCGGTTAGATTCTCAAATATAGCTAACAGTCAAGGTCGGTCAATCACGTCCTAATATGATTACCAGTTAGTCATTTAGTGATTTTCAAATAGAGCACAAATTTCCTACACGTATCTATCACATAACATGCATTACTTTAACGGTTTATGCCCATATAAACTTCCCATCTATTCCATTCATAAATAAACATACGATATTGCACATAACATGTTAGATCATTCACATATAACATACTCGACGTTTAGACACGCAAATTACAACTTATGTCATTTCAGCATTAATATTCAAAACCGGGCTGTTTTCGGACATTATAATAAAATGGTTAACTTATTCCAAAAATTCCCAAATTTTTACAGAATGTCTTAAACGTTCGAAATATTATTGTGTAAAAATATCGGGGTCCAGTTCATTACTAATATTTTATAAAAATTCATTTTCCGGACTGAACTCAGATTTACCTTTTTCTGACCACAGTCAACGGAATAATTTATTTAAAATTTATCGAGGGTCCGATTTACAAAATTCCAGTGAGAGAATTACAAACACATCGGTGCTCATCTACAGTACAAATTTCATGATTTAACTCTACACATAATTCAAGTTATGACTGAAAACAGAACACATATTTTCAGCAGAAAAATGCAGCTCTAGCTACTGTTACGAAATGACACTTTAAAAATAGTAAACGGGGTCCAAAAATTATGATTCCGGTGCCATTAGAACCGTATTTCATAATACATAAACCTAGACTTCAGAAAATACATTTTTCGTTAAGTTACGGTCCTGCTACAGCCAATTGAAGTTGGCTGAAATCACTAGACAGCTTTCTGTTTTCAGTCTTTAACCTTCTAAAGCGCGTTCGATTGATTCCGTTAGCATGTTTAGTGATCACAACAACATCAAACATCAATATTAACCAACAAATCATCAGATAATCAAAAAGAGTCATAGTAACACAAGATCTACATGATTTACACACATAACTTCTCTTTATCCATCTTTTATTCCTTATGTTCAAGACTTTAAGTTATGTCCATTGATGTTCTTCAACATTTCACCATTTAATCATCTATTAACCACTAAAATCAAGAACAAGATGGTGATTAGAAGCACTTACTACTAGCACAAGGCTAGGGGAGAAGCAAGGTGTAAATGTGGTGGATAAAAGAAATCTAGAGCGGTTCTTGCACTTCCGAAAGCACCGGGCTTGTTTGTATGTCACCTTGCACCTTTGAGTATGTAAGAAATGGTTGAACAAAGGTTGGAAGTGGGTGGATGATGGTGGTAGGGTGGCGGCCGAATGGTGGTTATGGAGGAGAGAGTTAGAGTTGGTTGAAGTGTGTTTATGAAAGAGAATGATTGACCAAGGAACTTATTTATAAACCACATCTTACTATTATCCTA
The DNA here is from genome assembly GCA_030545235.1 of Helianthus tuberosus. NCBI lineage: Eukaryota > Viridiplantae > Streptophyta > Magnoliopsida > Asterales > Asteraceae > Helianthus > Helianthus tuberosus. The sequence goes on from CM060443.1 coordinate 117,500,380, forward strand.
CATGCATTATGTTAGCTAGACATCCAACACAAGTAATAAAATAATCAAGAAAAGGGTGGTGTGGGTCACCATAAGGTGACCGTCATTTTGAGGGGGGGGGGGGTATGGTTGGGTTGTGATGATATGGTTACTAATTAGTTGAAATCAAATGGTATTTAGTTAGGGTATTCGTGTGTTTATTAATATAAAGGGTGCTAGGGTGTTCGGGGACCCTAACTAGCTCAGAAAAGTAAAAACAATGTTTTTGGCAATATTTTTATATTTCGGGTAAAGTCCGGTTGTTCGGTTGACACTGTTCCATTAAAGTGGCTAATTAATCCGTAAAGTCTCTTTTATATATATTTTTGTAACACTTTTAATTTCTAACACTTAGGAAGGCATACCGGACTATTTAGTAACTTTCCTGTATACTACTAGCACGTTAACAAGTACATGTAAGTATAACACAGTAATCAGAGAGCAGTTAAATGATTCAACACAGTCATCAAGTACTTAAATTAACATTAATAGATTGTACGGTTACATGTATATTTGAGGGTTCTCACATTCTCCCCCTGTTAAGAAAATTTCGTCCCGAAATTTAGCGCGTGGTTCTTGAGGAAGCTAGTTAAGTTGCGTTGTTATCCTAATTTTCCTGGGGTGTCACATCATCCCCCTGTTGGTTTGGAATTTCATCCCGAAATTCTGCTGTAGCTTCCCCCTGACAGACACTTCTTCAGATTCGACACATGGAATACGTTGTGAACTCCGCTGAGTTCTTCAGGTAGATTCAACCTGTAGGCGACTTTGCCAATTTTCTCGATGATTTCGAATGGTCCGACATAGCGCGGATTGAGTTTGCCTCGTTTGCCAAAACGAACTACGCCTTTCCAAGGCGAGACTTTGAGTAGCACTCGATCCCCAACCTAGAACTCGAGTGGTTTTCTTCCGTTATCAGCATAGCTTTTCTGACGGTCACGAGCTGCCACCATTCACTGTCGTATCTGAGCAATTCTCTCGGTGGTATCTACCACAAGTTCTGGGCCAGTGATTTGGCTGTCACCAACCTCTGCCCAACAGAAAGGTGATCGGCATTTGCGTCCGTACAATGCCTCGAACAGAGCGGCTTGGATGCTGGTGTGGTAGCTGTTGTTATATGAAAATTCCACTAACGGGAGATGCTTTTCCCAGCCATTACCAAAGTCGATTACGCATCCCCTAAGCATGTCTTCAAGGGTCTGGATGGTGCATTCTGATTGCCCATCCGTCTGTGGGTGATAAGCGGTGCTCATATCTAAACGTGAGCCAAAAGACTTGTGCATGGCTTGCCACAGTTCAGAAGTAAAACGCGCGTTACGATCAGATATAATAGAGGTTGGCACTCCGTGCCTTGACACCACTTATTTTAGGTAGATGTCTGCTAAAGTAGAAAACTTATCCGTTTCCTTGATTGCCAGAAAATGTGCAGACTTGGTCAGTCGATCTACGGTCACCCAAATGGTATCGTTTCCGCGTTGAGATCTCGGTAGGCCAGTATCGAAATCCATGGAAATTTGCTCCCATTTCCATTTCGGGATCTCCGGTTGTTGAAGTAGGCCTGTTGGTTTCTGGTATTCAGTCTTGACTCTCGCATAAGTCAAGCACTTACCGACGTAGGTTGCTATGTGGACTTTCATGCCAGGCCACCAATACGTAGTCTTGAGGTCGTGGTACATTTTATCCGAACCAGGATGTACCGAATAACGAGACTTGTGTGCTTCATCCATCACAAGCCCGCGTAGGTCTCCATAAAGTGGAACCCAGATGCGTCCGTTAACATAGTAGGCGTCGTCTTCCTTTTGTTCTAGCCGTTTCCTCCATCCTCGTAGGGACTCAACCCTGATGTTCGCAGCTTTCAATGCTTCAACCTGAGCATCGCGAATCTGAGTGGGAAGGTTGGATTGGATGGTAAGCTGTAGAGCACGTACACGCTTAGGTATAGTATCCTTTCGGCTAAGGGCGTCGGCCACAACATTGGCCTTGCCCGGATGGTATTTGATAGTGCATTCGTAATCGTTCAAGAGCTCGACCCATCGACGTTGTCGCATGTTTAACTCCTTTTGCTTGAAGATATGCTCGAGACTCCTGTGATCGGTGTAAATGGTGCACTTGGTACCGTACAGGTAATGTCTCCATATCTTAAGGGCGAAAACAACTGCTCCCAGCTCCAGATCGTGAGTAGTGTAATTTCTTTCGTGAACTTTGAGTTGGCGTGATGCGTAGGCAATGACCTTGTCACGTTGCATCAACACGCAACCAAGTCCTTGGATGGAAGCGTCGCAATAAACCACAAAATCATCTGTGCCTTCAGGCAATAAGAGGATAGGCGCGCTACAAAGTCTATATTTTAAGTGCTGAAATGCGGACTCCTGTGCATCACCCCTACGATAGGTGACACCTTTTTGAGTCAGTGAAGTGAGAGGTTGCGCAATCTTGGAGAAATCTTTGATAAACCTTCTGTAGTATCCTGCCAAACCCAAGAATTGGCGGATTTCTGTTGGTGTGCGGGGTGCAGGCCAGTTCTTGATCGAGTCAACCTTAGATGGATCCACATGGATTCCATCCTTGTTTACCACATGGCCTAGAAAGTGGACTTCGCGAAGCCAGAAGTCACATTTCGAAAACTTGGCATACAACTGCTCTGCTCGAAGAAGTTCCAACATAAGTCGTAGATGTTGCTGGTGTTCCTCCTGACTCTTCGAATAGATCAGGATATCGTCAATGAAGACAATGACAAACTTATCCAGGTAAGGCTTGCACACTCGGTTCATGAGATCCATGAAGACCGCCGGTGCATTCGTCAATCCGAAAGGCATAACCAGAAACTCGTAATGGCCGTAACGAGTTCTGAATGCTGTTTTGGAGACGTCCTCCTCTCGGACTCTCAGCTGATGGTATCCCGATCGCAAATCAATCTTAGAGTAATAGCTCGACCCTTGCAACTGGTCGAACAAGTCGTCAATACGTGGAAGAGGATAACGATTCTTCACGGTCACCTTGTTGAGTTCGCGGTAGTCAATACACATTCGGAAGGTACCGTCCTTCTTCTTCACGAATAACACTGGATCTCCCTATGGCGAAGAGCTAGGACGTATGAAACCCTTTTCCAAGAGTTCTTTTAGTTGCGTAGACAGTTCTTCAAGTTCCGATGGAGCTAGTCGATAAGGTGCACGAGCTATGGGCGCTGCTCCAGGAGCTAGCTCGATTTGAAACTCAACCTGACGATGAGGCGGAAGACCAGGCAATTCCTCAGGAAATACCTCGGGAAAGTCACGTACAATAGGAATGTCTTCTATCTTCCTTTCTTCCGAGGATGCATCAGAAACGAGGGCTAGGATAGCAGTGTGGCCCTTTCGCAAACACTTCTGGGCCTTAAGGAAAGAGATGATGCCTACGACAGCACCACTCTTGTCACCATGAATCACGAAGGGTTCTTCACTAGAACGAGGAATACGGACAATCTTCTTGTTGCAAAGGATTTCCGCTTGCTGGTGAGATAACCAATCCTTCCTAATAACAGCGTCGAAGCTACCAAGTACGATATGAATAAGATCGATAGAGAAGGTCTGACCAGCTAAGACGAGGTTACAACCTTTAACTATGTGTGTGCCCTTAAGACTTTCACCATTAGTTAGTTCTACAACATGTTTGGTGTTTTAAGGATAATGGGGTACGCTTAAGCACCTGACTAACTCTTAGGAACACATATCTAACATCTGTACCCGAATTAACTAAAATAGAAACAAGGAAATTGTCTGGTAAGAACTTACTCGCCACAACGTTGGGGTTGTTTCCTTCTTCCTCTTGTCCATTCAGGAACTCATGCTTACCACTCCTGCGGTTATCCTTATTGTATCCGTTATTATTCCCGTTGCCCTGGTTGTCACTGTTGTCACGATTCTGTCTCGTCTACGGACAGTTCCTCTTGAAGTGACTCTCAGCACCGCACTGGTAACATCTCTCATTACCCTGCTGGTGTTGCCGTTGGTTCCGGTTTGCAGGATATGGGCTCCTACAGTCTCTAGCCATATGTCCCAACTTCTTGCACCGATGACAATATGATTCCGCACATGACCCACTGTGGTGCCGTTGGCACTTGCGGCATCTCGGTTTATTCCCTCGGTATCCCCCCCCGATTTTGGTAGTTCAGCCCGAATTTCCTGTGCGGTTCCCGTCGTATAGAGCTAGGACCCTCACCTTGGTGATCACCCCAAATATAGTTGTTACTAATAAGAGCATTTGCATTGGAAGAGTTACGCTTGGGCAACATGCCCTCTTCCACCGCCTGATCGGTGAGTTGGTGCACCAAACGAACGACTTGCTGGATTGTGGGAAGGTTGGCCGCATTCACAGACCCTTGGATTTCCGGGACTAAGCCTCTGAGGTACAACTTGATTCGTCTAGATATGGGTTGTGACATGTTAGGACATAAGGCAGCCAAGTCGTTAGACCTCTTTGTGTACGCCTCAATCTCTGATCCTTCCATCTTCAAACCATAATACTCTATTTCAAGTTCCAGAATGTCGTCCAGGTGGCAGAATTCTTCCTTAATCCAATCCTTGAAGTCGCTCCAGAGGGTGGCATTCGCGTCTGCCAATCCGAGCATCTGAACTTGAGCGTTCCACCAGGAATCCGCTTTCCCCTGCAACATGCCAGTAGCGTACTGTACTCGTTTGCTGGCAGGGCTTTCACTTTCTTCGAATGTATATTCGATTCTTCGGATCCAGTGTAGAAGGCCGATTGCCTTTCCAATGCCGTCGAAAGTGGGAGTTTTGCACTCCAAGAATGCCTGGAATGTGCCTATGCGTGATTGGGTGTGCATGGGTTGACTCCCTGATTGGGTTGCTAAGGCTTCAGCAATCCGTTCGTTAATCAAGGTCGTCAGCTGACCCTGGGTCATGTCGAGACATCCACTCATGATCTTCACATCGAAGGAACACACGTAAGAAAGGTGCGTAAGTGTGGAGTGACAGAAGAGAGTAAGCACATAAGGTTCAAATAGCAGTTATCACATCAACTAATGCATACCATGAATAATGTACCATGTAATTTAACAAGTAGGAAACATAAACTGTATCACCTAGGATGTTGATTCTTGCACGTGGAGCGAAGCGTCGTTGTGGATCGTTGAGCACTGTACAGGTTATAGTCTGGTTTTATCAAAAAGCTTTTCCCTTTTTTTAAAACCAAGTTCACTATAACCAATGGCTCTGATACCAATCTGTCACACCCCCAAAATCTACCATGTAGAGTACCACCGCTTGGAGGCGTGACGTGACCAGGATCGAGCCACCAATCATATTGAACAACGAAATTAAGTAAGTAAAACCAACCACAATACGATTGGTGACCATAAGACAGTAACCATTTTTAAGTTAACAGCGGAAGCATAAAACCTAAGTTCAAAACATAAGTTCACAGTTCATAAGTTTTAAGACCCAAGACATAAGTTCCATAAGTTTATAAAGTTTAATTAATGAGCATGGGACATAACAGTCCGCATCCCACAACAACCTCCTCCTCGTGCAAGCTCCATCTAGCGACCTGTAAGGCATGTAACAACGAGTCAACAACAAAGTTGAGTGAGTTCACGTTTGGTTGATTAGTTTTAAGTTGTTTCTGAAAATGTGGTTTTACTTTCGTTGGCTTATATGCCGTGGGGTTTACCCAGTAGTTGAAAGTATGTTTAACCAGTTCCTTTTTATTACTCAAACCATATCCATAATCAGTGGGGGTTTCCCCATGTGAACTACTAGACGGTATGATATCGACTACTAACGAAAGTAAGTTGTGCCCTAAGTCAATGTCTATCAGCATTGACCCTTTGCCTTAATCCATTAGTACATGCCCGTTCGAACGACACGGTGTGAGGTTTGTTAAACCTAATAGCGCTATTAACTAATGACCCGCTCGCCATCGGCCTCGGCGATTAAGTCGATATAAATTAAGGGACTTATGATAGATTTTTGTCTAGTAAGTTTTAAGGTTGTTGTCCAACCCAAGGAGGACGAACGTACGTAGTTCTCCCAAAGAGAATACGCAGGATTAACATTGGCATCCAACCCAAGGAGGATGGCCGTACATATCCTACCTAAGTAAGATATGTAGATTTCGTGTTAATTCTTTAACCCAATCCCAAACCACCGGGAATCCCATGCCTTAGAAAGTGTGTGAACTCACCTTGGTTTGCTCGGTTAGATTCTCAAATATAGCTAACAGTCAAGGTCGGTCAATCACGTTCTAATATGATTACCAGTTAGTCATTTAGTGATTTTCAAATAGAGCACAAAGTTCCTACACGTATCTATCACATAACATGCATTACTTTAACGGTTTATGCCCATATAAACTTCCCATCTATTCCGTTCATAAATAAACATACGATATTGCACATAACATGTTAGATCATTCACATATAACATACTCGACGTTTAGACACGCAAATTACAACTTATGTCATTTTAGCATTAATATTCAAAACCGGGCTGTTTTCGGACATTTTAATAAAATGGTTAACTTATTCCAAAAATTCCCAAATTTTTACAGAATGTCTTAAACGATCGAAATATTATTGTGTAAAAATATCGGGGTCCAGTTCATTACTATTATTTTATAAAAATTCATTTTCCGGACTGAACTCAGATTTACCTTTTTCTGACCACTGTCAATGGAATAATTTATTTAAAATTCATCGAGGGTCCGATTTACAAAATTGCAATGAGGGAATTACAAACACATCGGTGGTCATCTACAGTACAAATTTCATGATTTAACTCTACACAGAATTCAAGTAATGACTGAAAACAGAACGCATATTTTCAGCAAAAAAATGCAGCTCTAGCTGCTGTTACGAAATGACACTTTAAAAATAGTAAACGGGGTCCAAAAATTATGATTCTGGTTCCAGTAGAACCGTATTTCATAATACATAAACCTAGACTTCAGAAAATACATTTTTCGTTAAGTTACGGTCCTGTTACAGCCAATTGAAGTTGGCTGAAATCACTAGACAACTTTCTGTTTTCAGTCTTTAACCTTCTAAAGCGCGTTCGATTGATTCCGTTAGCATGTTTAGTGATCACAACAACATCAAACATCAATATTAACCAACAAATCATCAGATAATCAACAAGAGTCATAGTAACACAAGATCTACATGATTTACACACATAACTTCTCTTTATCCATCTTTTATTCCTTATGTTCAAGTCTTTAAGTTATGTTCATTGATGTTCTTCAACATTTCACCATTTAATCATCTATTAACCACTAAAATCAAGAACAAGATGGTGATTAGAAGCACTTACTACTAGCACAAGGCTAGGGGAGAATCAAGGTGTAAATGTGGTGGATAAAAGAAATCTAGAGCGGTTCTTGCACTTCCGAAAGCACCGGGCTTGTTTGTATGTCACCTTGCACCTTTGAGTATGTAAGAAATGGTTGAACAAAGGTTGGAAGTGGGTGGATGACGGTGGTAGGGTGGCGGCCGAATGGTGGTTCTGGAGGAGAGAGTTTGAGTTGGTTGAAGTGTGTTTATGAAAGAGAATGATTAACCAAGGAACTTATTTATAAACCACATCTTACTATTATCCTTCATGCATTATGTTAGCTAGATATCCAACACAAGTAATAAAATAATCAAGAAAAGGGTGGTGTGGATCACCATAAGGTGACCGTCATTTTGAGGGGGGGGGGGTATGGTTGGGTTGTGATGATATGGTTACTAATTAGTTGAAATCAAATGGTATTTAGTTGGGGTATTCGTGTGTTTATTAATATAAAGGGTGCTAGGGTGTTCGGGGACCCTAACTAGCTCAGAAAAGTAAAAAAAATGTTTTTGGCAATATTTTTATGTTCAGGGTAAAGTCCGGTTGTTCGGTTGACATTGTTCCATTAAAGTGCCTAATTAATCCGTAAAGTCTCTTTTATATATATTTTTGTAACACTTTTAATTTCTAACATTTAGGAAGGCATACCGGACTATTTAGTAACTTTTCTGTATACTACTAGCACGTTAACAAGTACATGTAAGTATAACACAGTAATCAGAGAGCAGTTAAATGATTCAACACAATCATCAAGTACTTAAATTAACATTAATAGATTGTACGGTTACATGTAAATTTGAGGGTTGTCACACGGACCGTAAGGCTAAGCCCACACGGTCCGTAACCAATGACCAGAGGAAAAAATTTTGAGAATCTCTTGAGTTTGACCATGCAACTTTGATATTACGAATTAGGGACTTTATTATCAGTATGGGGCCACTTGATCATGTCTGAACAGTTATGACAACCTTGCCATGCTTTAAAGTTGTCTTGGATTCTTTTGAAAGGGGCCATGAATGAAGGTTTGTCGTATACATTCTCATAGGATCCCATCTTTGCAATTTGAATCAATTATTACTAGTATTTACCGGATTTGAATGTATATCAGATGTTTATAAAACGGTTAAGGTTTGGGATTTATAAATAGGTCGCTCAGAGGTATAAATTAACATGTCGACACTTTTAAATCCTAGCATACATCTTTCAACTTGATCCGGGTTTATAACACGTTTACCTTCCATGACACGTGTCTTTATTTTATTGGACATGAAATTACGAGGTGTTACATCATACAACTCCAATTTTCATGGGGGCCGCAGTATCCTTCGAAAGCCATAACCGAATCCGTTTTGTTCAATTCAAGCTTCTTTGTTTTATTAGTTAAGGCTTTGATTTTGGCTTGCAAAGAAGTGGATTCATCCACTTTGTGGGCGCCTGGGGCTATAGATTTTGAGCCCCTAGGAGGGTGCCATTGAAAACTGTTTTGAGCAAGTTCTTCAATTTGATTATAAATTTCCTCGGGTCGCCGATTCCTAAGGAGTCCCCCGTAGCCGGAATCAAGGATTTGCCTTGTGTGCGGCAAGAGTCCATTGTAGAAGGTGGACACTTGTTTCCAAAGTTCAAGACCATGATGTGGACACTTCCTTAATAGCTCCTTGAACCTTTTCCATGTCTCTTACAAGGATTCCCCGTCTTCCTGAGAGTAGGTGTTAATCTCGGTCATGAGTTTGGCGGTTTTAGCGGGAGGGAAATATTCGTAGAGAAATTTTTGGGCAAGTTCATCCAAGTGTGTACGGAACCACTTGGGAGGGTGTTTAACCAAGCTTTCGCTTGGTCTTTGAGGGAAAAGGGGAACATACGGTGCCGCACGGTATCACTAGAGGCTCCGTTGATATGGAAGGTGTCACATATTTCCAAAAAGTTGGTAATATGTAAATAGGGATCTTCATCGTCTAGGCCATGGAAAGGGGAAGAATTTTGGAGCATTTGGATAAAGTGTGGTGAAGCTCAAAGTTATTAGCATCGATGTCACACCCCAACCGATGGTGGAAACATCGGGGCGTGGCACTGAGCGAAACAGATTGTCCAGAAGTTTTCATAACAACTATATTTACCAAATATTTAAAGCAACACGTCCCATACCATGTCATAAATGATAATACAATTATTACAAAAAAGATCTAGTCAAATTGTTCTGTTCCGACAACTCATATTTTCATTACAGACAATTGTTTATTGTTGACCTAGGTCTTTCCTAGCCTCGATTTCACAACAAAGTAAGCAAATAAGCATCCTAAGCACCTGTCACATACGTTAAAGTAAAAGTCAATACACATAGTGTAAAGTTGAGCATACAAGTTTGATAATAACATATAGAGTTCGAAATTATTACGCATAACCAGCACGTACACAGTGTAAAAGGAGGCATGTTAGTTATCAACATGAACCTATCGATACCAATGACTGCGGGTTGACTGCCCAAGGCAGTTCTCGATACACACTCACCACTGTGAGCCATGTAAGTAATTGTCCTTAATAACCCCTGAGTGAACAGGTGCTGAGTCCAAACTATAGTACTATCGTTGCTAAGGCAGGTAGACAGCATTCCATGTGTAAACATAACAAACAAGCATTCATTAAGTCACGTAAAACATGCGGTAACGGTTAGCGTTAAAGTATTGCGTAGTGTGTTTGATGTGATTTAGTATATGTAACGTATGTAACACCCAATAGTGCGTAAAGCAAAAAGGGATTCGAGTATACTCACAGCGGTTGATGGATTGAAGGGAGCGCTAGAGAGTAGGGTTAGCCTGAACAGATTGATAGCATAACGATAAGCGACGCGTAAAACGATACAGAGTGCAAGTGGGTAGGACAGCAGTTCGATCGGATGATAGTCCGATCGGACAGCCGGTCGTTCGAGTGACAGTCCATTCGGGCGGTCGTCCGGTCGGATGACCGTTCGAGTGGATTGTTACTTCCTTTGGGAAGGATGTGTTTGTGTATGATGGTTTGACTTTTGAAGTTTTGTTGTAGTATTTTGAAAACATTGAAGTATCTCTACCTTTCAGGTCGATCGATCGAACGACCGTTCGATCGGGCGATAGTCCGATAGGTTGGGCACTTCAGCGAGAACAAGTTCTCAGCAGGTTGTCACTCGATCGGACGGTTGTTCGATCGGGTGGCATCCCTTGTGCATTGAACATATTGAAAATTGTTTAAGTGTTGAAGTTTTAAAACATCACATAGTCGGATGGTCGGTCGATTGAGTGGTAACTCGATCGGACGGCTATCCATTCGGTGTTCCCAAAACTCTTGAAGGTTGATTTGAAAATTAATTATGGGGCCATGGTGCAAGTCGATCGGATGACCGGTCGTTCGGATGGCTGTTCGATCGGACAGCAGTCCGATCGGACGACACTTTCTGCTTAAAGCGAGCAGTCAGGGCAGCGTTGTCACCTTCTTTCTGCTTAATGTGCCAGAATTCGTCCTCCAGCTTCTGGCACTCATGGGGATGGCAGAACTCTTCGAGCATAACGTTCTTCAACTCGTCGCATGACAAACCATAAGCTGCATCATTTCTGCGCTTGTCCCTTTCGGCCGTCCACCAGTCTAGAGCGCGGGACTGGAAGACGCCGGTCGCGTTCAGTGTGCGGAGATTATCAGGACATCCGCTCTGTCGCAGGGTGACTTCGATTGAGTCAAACCATTGAAAAAAAGTCGTACGGCCTTCTTCGCCGGTGAAATCTTTCGGTCCACATGCCTTGAACTGTTTGAAGCTGAAAGCAGCTTTGGGAGTTTCGGTCCTGGATTCTCCAGATGATATGCTCATGTTTTCGTACAGTTCACTGACGACTTGGGGTACAACCTTTGCCATTTGCTTAGTAATCAAGGCAGCGAGGCGTTTGTCTGCTTGCTTTCGGTGGGCATCTCGGGTAGCGCGAGATCCAGATAACGACATTGTCTGCACCAGACATCGCCACATGACTCAACACAATATAATCAAATCTCACCTCACACGCCTACTACTTACTAAAACTTAGTAACACGTACAATCACGTAAGCACATAGGCACATAACCACAGATTCACAGAAGCACAGAAGCATATAACCACGTAGGGCACAAAACACATAAGCATATAAGCATGTAACTTGTCTAGATGCATACAGAGGCGGTCAGAATACAGAAACCTATCATTCAAAGTTCGTGATCGTTCAAGAAGAGTGTTCGCTCATAGCATAGCGAGTAGTATAGTATATGTGTATAACATAGCACAAAGTCGTCCATGATTTAGCGATTTGTCAGCGTTTTGAGGTAGATAAGCAATGCGGGTCGTGCGTGTCGATCAAGGTGAAAGCGAAAATCGAATAAGTCTCCAAAAATTAAAACACATAAGCAGGTAAATACACATACAAACACATAAAATCGACGAATCATCAGAGTCAGCAGTTGCGGGCTCAGAATCGAAACACATAAAAATCAAGAAATGGATCATCTACGGCTATTAGACATTGACTACCCAAAGTGGTTCGACTATTCATAGGGGAAGTGTTGTACACTCTTTGACTTTCAGGACTGTGCTTTTGCCTCGAATCTTGGGCTCGGTACGTATCCTTTCAGTCATATCGTGACTTCAAGTCGTTGGAGTCCGTCGAGACTTTGGTGACAGTTTTGTAAAAACCAAGTAAGGGTCGGAACAAGTCGTCTAGGTTCGGGTTACACCCCTGACTTAACAACCTTGTTCCTGTTTTGATAAAATAAAAGAGAATTATGCGTCAAAGTATGGATTTCACTCCTATTTCAAAGCAATTTCTCGTGTTTATAGATAAAAATGTGGGTTGAACAAGCCATTTAGTTGAGAGTTTGCGGTTTTCACACCTAATCTCGACTTAATCGCTCAATCATATTTGAAAATTCGAGTACAGTGGTAGTGTAGGCGAGAATAGCGAGAAATAGAAGTAAGCTCATACATAATCCCAACTAGACATGCACGAGTCGGTCTGTTGGTTCCTAACTATAGACATGGTTTCTAAGACATCGACCCGGACAAGGTCGAGTCTTGCCTAATTCCCTATAGTTATGGCTCTGATACCAATCTGTCACACCCCAGCCGATGGCGGAAACATCGGGGCATGGCACTGAGCGAAACAGATTGTCCAGAAGTTTCCATAACAACTATATTTACCAAATATTTAAAGCAACACGTCCCATACCATGTCATAAATGATAATACAATTATTAAAGAAAAGATCTAGTCAAATTGTTCTGTTCCGACAACTCAGATTTTCATTATAGACAATTGTTTGTTGTTGACCTAGGTCTTTCCTAGCCTCGATTTCACAACAAAGTAAGCAAATAAGCATCCTAAGCACCTGTCACATACGTTAAAGTAAAAGTCAATACACATAGTGTAAAGGTGAGCATAGTGTAAAGGTGAGCATACAAGTTTGATAATAACACCTGTCACATACGTTAAAGTAAAAGTCAATACACAGAACGCTAATTGTGACAATAATTAAATCAAAACCGTTTTCATTTCATAATTCAAATTGTCATTACAATACATGGAATTCAAATTTCAACAAATAAAAGACAAATACGACAAGTTCAACATAACATAAATATTCAAATCTAGTAATTTCTTGGTCGTGTTTCTAGTCATCCCTACTAGATTTCATACGGTCATCATCTTCAACCTCAAAAATGTTTAAAATAAAGTTCAATGCAAAAGCAAAGGCGAGTATACAGGTTTTCATACATAGCATAAAAATAAGTTTAAACAATTCCACATGGCAAGCTAATCGAAACAAGATAACAATAAATGGGCATGTGTCTAACTAATCAAACCAAGTTGAAACGCAATAAGCTCTTAACATAACCCAACGTTCACAGGCGGTGCGTTAATCCAATAGCGCTATATATGTCACACCCCGATATTTCCACATATTTCCGGTGGGGTGTATCGTGACGTAGGTGATATCATCATAGACAATTAAACACAATTATAGCACAACGGAAGGCTTGGAAGTTAATTACTATTACAACCCATAATTGTCCAAAGTTCAAAACAAAAGAATATACAGACATATTGTAATAGAGATCCACAAACGGACCATAAAATGAATACATAAAACTGAGTTTAACAGACTTCAGGCATCTATGGATTTGCAAGATCCTCTTAATATATGCCAAATAGCTCCAGCCTAGTTTCGAGAGGCACCTGTCACTTAGTCTTTGGAAAATACGTCAGTTTTCACTTGTAAATACAATTAAGTGACTCATTTGAAAAGAGTTTATGAAAATTGGTTTAGGCGTACATGGCACAAAATCATTTATAACTTGGGACAATCTTTATTAAAATCTTGTATACCGATTTACATGTTTGTCATACAATTGGGGCCGGTTTGGAAGCCGGTAGTGATTAACCGACTCACCACTTATAAAACCAACAAAGGAGTTATTCCCAACTTGTGGGTAATTTAATATATAGCATTTAGCATCTGTCAGGTGTATGCCTACACCCCGTGCATAAGTCGTGGTCATTAATAATTTAAGTGAGCCGAGGACACGGTAGTTAACCCCCAATGTTTATGTTATCAAACAAAACATATTAAAACTGGTTATTGGGATTTATGAAATCACAATCCGACGAAATAATCCCATACCCGACCAAGCAGTAATAAATTTACCGTATCCCAAGCCCATATAGGAAAATAAGTTAAAAGTATTTACCTGAGTTAGTATGCAAGAAATGCTACTCAGCCGTATATTCTTAAGACCTTATGCAAATATCTTCTACCGAATCTACTTAATGTGTAAGTAGGGATGGCAATCAAACTCGAACCCGCTGGGTAAACCCGAAACCCGACACATTTGGGACGGGTTTGGGGTCGGTTAATCGGGTTTGGGACGGGTTTGGGAATAGTTTTTATTTTTTCGCAGGTTTGGGATGGGTTTGGGATTTAGTGATATACCCGTTTACCCGACCAAATTACCCGATAAAGTGTACCCGTTTACCCGATTGTATACCCGATATAATTTCTTTTATATTATTAAATATGTATATATATATGATACATCTATTTTTTAGACATATAGGTATTCTATTCCGTATACATTGTAGTTATTTGATATATATTTTTTATAATGATAATACAAAATGTAACCGGTTAGTAATTACCCGATAGATACCCAATGGGTTGTGAGATGAGTATACCCAACGAGTAATCTTTTTAAATTAACAGGTTTACCCAAAACCCGCGGGTATACCCGATACCCGATGGGTATTTACCCGCTAGAAACCCGACGGGTTTTGGGACGGGTTTGGGACAAGCTTATCTAATCGGGTTTGGGTTTGGGATTACCTAAATCCGTCCCAAACCCGACCCATTGCCATCCCTATCTGTAAGGAAGGTTTTATTAACCTATTAGGATACTAATGGGTCTTATTTAAGTCGAAGACTTTGACCAGTTAGTTTTAAAGATACTTTACGGTTCGAAACGCTAGATTAAGCGAAGACCAGAATAGAACGTGATTTAGACCCGACAAGTTTGAATACTTGTTGTTGAAATTTTGATCGTTGATTTTGATTTTGTTGGTTATTACCCCCTGATTCCCTCCAACTAAAGTAGGGATAATTACGCCACTCCGGAGTGAAAGTGTTACTTTGAACTCCGGGGATTGTGGCCGGTTATTTAGGTAATTTACCACTTCTGTTTGATTTTCTAGATCTTTCATACAACTCCAATTTTCATGGGGGCCGCCGTATCCTTCGAAAGCCGTAACCGAAGCCGTTTTGTTCAATTCAAGTTTCTTTATTTTATAAGTTAAGGCTTTGATTTGGGCTTGCAAAGAAGTGGATTCATCCACTTTGTGGGCGCCTGGGGATATTGATTTTGAGCCCCTAGGAGTATGCCATTGAAAACTGTTTTGAGCAAGTTCTTCAATTTGATTATAAATTTCCTCGGGTCGCTGATTCCCAAGGAGTCCCCCGTAGCCGGAATCAAGGATTTGCCTTGTGTGCGGTAAGAGTCCTTTGTAGAAGGTGGACACTTGTTGCCAAAGTTCAAGACCGTGATGTGGACACTTCCTTAATAGCTCCTTGAACCTCTCCCATATCTCGTACAAGGATTCCCCGTCTTCCTGAGAGTAGGTGTTAATCTCGGTCATGAGTTTGGCGGTTTTAGCGGGAGGGAAATATTTGTAGAGAAATTTTTGGGCAAGTTCATCCAAGTGTGTACGGAACCACTTGGGAGGGTGTTTAACCAAGCTTTCGCTCGGTCTTTGAGGGAAAAGGGGAACATACGGAGCCGCACGACATCACTAGAGGCTTCGTTGATCTGGAAGGTGTCACCTATTTCCAAAAAGTTGGTAATATGTAAATAGGGATCTTCATCGGCTAGGCCATGGAAAGTGGTGGAATTTTGGAGCATTTGGATAAAGTGTGGTGAAGCTCAAAGTTATTAGCATCGACATTAGGAGGGTTAATAGCGGCTCCAAGATTACCGACCGTATGCCGTAGGTAATCCATGAGAGTGCGTTGATCCGCCATAGGGGGTTTTGGTTCGAGGCTTTTTGTTGGTTTTAGCTTTAAGTCTTTTTCTCAAAAAGCGCTGGGGTTCATCAAGCGGTACTTTTATGTCTTTGTCGGAGGTAGAGGTCATGCACCAAACTGTATTCCTGCGAATTATACAGAATTGTGTGATTTCCTACGAACAAAAACAAAAAGAAAGCCTGATCAGAAGAACTTTCTGTTTACAAGTTCCCAGATACTGGAAGTTCAACACGGCCCCGTGCTCCTGTAACACGGCCCCGTATCTAAGTTCCAGTAACAAGAAAACAGCTTCTCCCAGATACATCAGATTTAACACGGCCTGTGTTGATCCCACACGGCCCCGTGTTAAATCTACAGAAAGCAGAATTTCAAGAGAAAAAGAGGAAAAAGAAAAAGAAAAGATAGAAAATGATTAGGCCGTTAATTTTAAGCTTTCTTAAAATTCTTGTGTCCCCAGCAACGGCGCCAAAAACTTGACGTGTGTCGGTGTGTGTATATTTTTATGTCTATTTCTAGCTCTTTTTTTAACTCGCCGAATTCAAGTTTTAAATTTATAAAACATGATATTTTACTATCACTCTACACACGTTAGGGCAAGTGCACCCTTCACGGACGTAGTATAATGATGGCAAGATACCGAAGTCGTCCAAGGACACAAGAGCTTTTAATACCGGCTTATCGTCAACGTCTAATCGAATCAAACTTTGAGAAAAGATTCTTAAACTAATAAAAAGATAAAAATAGAAAAGAAATTAAATAAAAATAGATAGACAAGAAAGAATCACTTGGATCCAACTTATCTTTCATGTACCCTTTTGATGATTTCCGCACTTTGGGCATTTTAAGAGATTATCTTAGTTACAGTAGTAGGCCCCTCTTGTGAAGGTGACGTTACCCTCAACCTAGTGGTTTGAGTCTGCAAGGATACAATCCCACTAGGCCGGATTATTGAAAGATAATTAAGTTATTAATGCAAAATGTGGTGAGCCCACTTCCAGGCACCGATCACCCTCAACCACTTGGTCTGAGTCAGCAGTGATACAGTACTCGCAGGGTTGGTTTAAAGTTTTAATAATAGTTTATGAATAAGGGATTCAAGCGGTTTCTTACTCTCAGTCAGGCCAGTCATTCCCGGCTAATCCAAGGAGTAATACTAAGCTTGAACAAGGTTCTCGCATGATCTATACACTGAACGAGACATAGAATTACCCAACCACCCTTCTAACCCCCTTCCAATTAGTTAACGTGCTTTATATAGACCGTAAAGACATGAATATGTGAATCAACAACATATGAAGAATGGTTAAGTAAATTCACCTTCAAAATAAAAAAAAACTAATTATTAAAGTCATTAATACATACCCAATTAAAAAGTTGCCAAAGATTGGAAATCATAAAAGAAAATACATAAAAGATATGTCTTCACGAAGTGATGCAAGAGTTTAGCCAAGCATGACCTTTGTTTGACAAAGACTCTTACTATCAATCATGGATCCTGAGACTACACGCACACTCAAAAAGATGGAAAATGGATGATGGTAGTGGATGATGGTGTTGTAGTGGTGGTGGAGTGGTGGCAAGTGAGAGAGAAGTGATTTGCCAAGGGATGGTTTGGAGTGGAACCAAGCACATCTATTTATACCTAACTTCAGAAGCTTCACCACGGCCCGTGCCCGCCTGGCACGGCCCTGTGTGTCAGTGGCACGACCCGTGGCCAAAGTACTTGCTGTACTATCGTAGATTCTGAAAATCTTTGAATTGACCACGCCCCGTGTTGGCTTGGCACAGCCCCGTGTCGGCTGCCAGTTTTGTCCTTTGCTGTTGTCTTTTCTTCTTCCCAACATCCACCTCCGGACACGACCCGTGTCTGATGGACACGGCCCCATGTCAAGTATTTTGTTCTTGCTATTTTGTGGTTTGGATGTGAATTGGAGCTTGGTGTCACACCCCAACCAAGGACGGAATCATCAGAGTGGGACGAATAAAGATTGCTAATCACACATAACGCTAATTGTGACAATAATTAAATCAAAACGTTTTCATTTCATAATTCAAATTGTCATTACAATACATGGAATTCAAATTTTAACAAATAAAAGATAAATACGACAAGTTCAACATAACATAAATATTCAAATCTAGTAATTTCTTGGTCGTGTTTCTAGTCATCCCTACTAGTTTTCATACGGTTGTCATCTTCAACCTCTAAAATGTTTAAAATAAAGTTCAATGCAAAAGCAAAGGCGAGTATATAGGTTTTCATACATAGAATAAAAATAAGTTTAAACAATTCCACATGGCAAGCTAATCGAAACAAGATAACAATAAATTGGCATGTGTCTAACTAATCAAACCAAGATGAAACGCAATAAGCTCTTAACATAACCCAACGTTCACAGGCGGTGCGTTAATCCTATAGCGCTATGTATGTCAAGGATAGGCTCGTACAAAGTTAATGATAAGTCTAACACAAAATTTATAACCCCAAGTTTAAAGTATCAAGTAACAAGTATGCATGCATGTATTGTGACACCCGTCTTTTCAAGCCGTACCGTACAATTGTAACACGTGTTTTGAATAGATAAAAAGGCTGTATTTGGTTGATTATGATGTTTATATATGATATTTAATGAGTTGGTAAATCCAAACATTGGTAAAAATTATGTTGGCAACGATAAGATAAACGCTTATCGCGAAACGATTAAAATGCGAAACGAATGTCGGTGACCACCCGATCAGTGTTAAAATCCTAAAAATAGTCTGTTATGATTAGAATAGTAATTTTAATCATATTCGTGGGGAAAATAAATTAAAACATTAAGAAACTCTATTTTTCGAATTTGAGCGCGTACCGCGCGATGCAGCGCGTATACCGACAAAATACTGTCAACACAGCCTGTCAAGGCAACTGATAATCATTTTAGTAATAATTTGATGAGATTATTAGTATATAATGATAAAAATAAATAACAACGCTTAAATCCCTATTTTTTCGATTTTAAGCGCGTACCGCGCAGCACAGCGCGCATACTGCCAACTACCTGCAACGTAGCCAGTCCAGGCAAACAAAATATTGTTCAGTAATATTTTGGCAGGTTTATTTTTATAGAGCATTAAAAATAATTTAAAACGCACTAAAACGTGATTAAAACGCTATATAAAATATCTGGTATCCAGTAATATACCAGTTTGTGATATATATACATAAAATATATATATGTATGCGTGTGAGGTGTATATATAAAAGATAGATGGCAGCCAATAATCACACTCTCTCTCCTCTCTCATAATCTTATAGGCTATGGTGGGTGGTGCACTATGACAAGGTTCTTCAAATCTTCTCAAAAGCTTGCAAAATCCAAGAAAAATGTCTAAAACAATCAAACTTTCTCTCTCTCTTAGCAAATCAGCCGAACACCCCTCTTTTCTTCTTAATTTTTGAATTTCCGACTTTGTTCTTGGAGAGTCAAGATCATTTCAAGATGATTTCAAGTGTATTTGAAGGTTTAAAGGTGTTTTCAAGAAGATTCAAGCAAAAACCAAGCAAAAACCCACTTGAATCTTGAAGGTATAAACACTATTTTCTCAAACATGTTCTTGATTCTTGGTGATGAAAATGATAGTGAAAAGTTTCTCTTGATTCTTAAGATAATTCACAAGACTCAAAACTAAAACAAATGAGTATTCAAGGAAAATAAAAATGGATGTATGTGTATATGTATGTATAGCCGTGAGTGTGTGTATACATGTGTATTTGAGTTGAGTTTTGATTTTGATTGATTCTTGTTTGATTTAATTCTTGAAAGTGAAATGCATGCATGATCAAGTGATGATTTGGTAGGAAATTCTATGAATAAAGAATGTTATGAAAATAAATTTTTGGAACCATATACACATATATGTATATGGCCGTGTATGTATGTATATATATACACATGCATGAGAATTTTTGATGATTAAAAGTTTTAGATATGAAAGAATGAGAATGTCTTGCATTTATGATAAATGATTTGATGATAATCATATGAAGGTTGAAATGTTTGGATTAATATAACATGAGTTAAATAAATGTGTAGATGCATTTAGTTCATGTAAAATGATTTTGATATGATATTGGTGCATTAGATGCACATACTTGGACAAGCATGTTGAAAGATGATCAAGAAATGATGATTTGAACATGATTTAATAAAGATGGTATTTAATCAGGCCCTAAACACTAAAAATATGATTATTTTGAAGTGTTAAATAATATAAAACTTTATTATAAAGTTTGCTAGTCTTGCATGTTGTACTTGATGCTTTAGAAGTTGTAAAATACGTGAAATCGCATTATTTATGTGACTTACAAAAAAACTGCACTAATCTGATTATAATCATCATTTTAATCAGTAAATAACATGTATTGTGTTAAAATATCAAGTCGTTCCGAGTTGGGATGATTATAGTAACGTTTAACGCAAAATTATGCGTTAAAACGGTCAAAATCGGCTTTTCAAGTGATTTTTATAAAACTGATTTAGATCAGTAAGTAAACTGATATTTTTAGTTTAAAAATAAGTATTTTAACTAATTTTAAGTTTACTTGGTGTTTGGCTAGTCATACGTGACTTTCGACGCCCGAAAAAGTTACCGAATCGCTAAAATACGCATTTTTCAATGAACACTAGTATGGGTAAAATTTTGGGTGAACCTTATGTGTTAATATGTGTTATGTGATTTAAACATGAGAATGTGAAAATATTTTCAGTTTTAACATGATATTAGAAATTTAGCTTACGCATGTATGCTTGTACGTTTAGTATGGTAGAAACGGTAAAAATCGCGTTAAACGTGAAACTTGTTTGTCGAGCATGAAATTTGATACATATGAGATATTTTATGTATAATTGCTTTAAAATGACAAAATAGATAAGTTAACAAGATTTCGCTTGTTTCGATGATAAATTACGTGAATGTTTATGTATATATATTACGACGCGTAAATCGTAGATACATTGCGTATAAACGGGAGTGTTAACGGATTTATTCAATAATGGTCACCAATAAAATCGTTCAAGTTGAAAAATCATAAAAAATATATATATGGACTCATATATATATTAACGTGCCAACATAATCAAAAACGATGATTTTTCAAGAAAATCTCAAAGTTATGTGAAAATTTTAAGAAACAGAGAAACTTAGGATTTTGTGATGTATGCATATTGATTTAAAAATCGTTCCTATCTATATAATAGAACGTGTAGAAATTAATCTTTGGGATTGCGCTATTTAAAATACGCACCCAAAGGTGAGTGTCACTAAACCCCTCTTTTTACTGCTTTGTATATATTTTGAGGGTAGAACACGCCAATAAAAGGGTTTAATAATGCTTTTGGAATAAAACATACCTTTTTTATATAAATTATATATTTTCGTTAAAAATATATGGATTTGTGAAAATATATGTTTCGGGGATGAAACGGTTTTTGTTGAATACATGTTTTGGGGATGAAACAGTTTTGTTGAATATATTTGTCTCGGGATGAAACGGGGATTGGTACGGTGTTTCTGAGGCGAAACAGAGCGTAAAGTTGGGACAGATGCCGGCCTGGTCTCAAGGGAAGGAGATTCAGGGGATTCGTACAACTTCGTGTATTAAATTTGTCATATTAGTAGAATATATTATATATATTGTACGTGAGGCAGACATCATACCGGTCTCGAGTGGACCCCGTGTCCAGGATGTCGTTTAATCAGTGAAGTATTGCACGCGAGGAATTTTTGGTAGATCTATCGGGTTGACAACCCCGTCGTGACCGGTTGCCCCGTGTCAAGTTAAACAACGAATTGATATTATGTTTATTGTCTAGCTTTGATTATCCCTGCATGGTAAATATATAGTTCGTATTGTCTATGTTGGTGCATAAATGTCTGTTAACTTCATCTTTATAGAGTCTTGTATTAGAATTAATAGATCAGGGCACGTAGTACGAGAAATATGTTAAAAATAAGTTTGGAGGTAATTTCGCATGAAATTACATGTTGTAATTCCACACGAAATTACATGGTAATTTCGCATGGAATTAGTAATTTCGCTTGAAAGTGATTTCGTGTGAACAGGTTCGTGCGAAAATAGCTTGCCTATAAATACTAGGTGTGCCAAGTCATTTGTAACGTTCGGGATTTCAGAGCCGAGGTGCTGCGAGTTTGTCAAACGATCAGGATTGCTTTGAAATCAATAATAAAAGGATAATTAAGAGGAATTAAGCTGTTTCACATCCATATCATTGATTCCGCCTTTGATATGGATCGTAAACTCTTCTGATTGACTCGATCGGGTCACACAACGATCCAACAAGTGGTTTGAGAGCTCAGAAAGAAGAGTTTATACCAATTCAGCTTGTTTTCATCACTTCTACTCATTCTTTTCAAAATTAAACTAGATTTAACGGATAAAATTGATTGAATTTCACATATATCATGTAAAACACTGTTTTATTGAATCCTTGAGAGAATTAGACCAAAATTCGAACAAAAACCGGATCAATTTGACAAAATGGTGGCCGACATGCTGATGTCATCCTAATTTCGCATGAAATAGCTTCTTAATTTCACACGAAATTACATTTGGTGACTAATTTCGTTTGAAATTGCTGTTTGATTTCACACGAAATTAGATTTCATGTGAGATTTCATACGAAATTACTATTTCGTTTCAAAGAGGCTATTTTCGTTTGAAACCAAGCTAATTTCGCACGAAATTATATTTCGTTTGGTCTGTTTCAAACGAAATTACTATTTCGTTTGAAAATTCTGATTTTGTTTGAGTTGATATTTCGTGTGAAAGCTATTTTCGCTTGAAATCTGTTTTCGTTTGAAGGCTGTTGATTTCGTTTGAGTTCTAATTTCGTTTGAACTAATTTCGTTTGAAACTGTTTTGTTAAAATCAAAAATTTTTCTAAGTGTTTGTTGATTTTTTCAGATACGTGAAGATGGATGAGTTTATGAATCCGTTCAGTGACATGTTTGCTTTCACGGGAAACACCAGAGATGATACATCAAACAACACAAATGAAAATGCTCCGAGTGCGAAGAAAACTCTTTCTGATGCTTTGAGTGTGGAGAGTGCATATTACACATACAACAAACCTCCCAAACTGATGGCGATTGAAGAATACAATAGATGGGCTAAAAGGTTTGAAGAGTGGCTAAAAGCGTTTGCGTATCCAAGCTGGAAAAGCTTGAAGAATGGTTTCAATTTAGGAAGATCAGATTATGAAAATATAACAGATAATGATGATGTAGAAAGCTTCGTTGCTGAACAAAAGTGCATTGCATTGCTTCATCAGTCTGTGAGAGATGACATAATATCATTGATTGAATATACAAATTCGAAAGATCTATGGGAGAAACTGAGAGTGAAATGTGTGGGTAGTGCCGAGATAGTTAAAAACAAAAAGAATTTGTTAAGAAAAGAATTTGATTTATTTGGATGTTTGAAAAATGAATCTGTGTCAAAGATGATCGAAAGATTCGGGAATTTGAAGATGGAACTTGCTAGACATGGAATCGTTTATACTCAAGAAGAATTGGTTGATAAACTGTTTGACTCGCTGCCGGATGAGAAAGACTGGCAATACTTTGCTTTGATGCTGAAAAACACAATCAAGTCGGAGGATCTGACGGTTGATCTGTTAATCGAAAGATTGGAGAGTCATGAATTGGAGATCAAGAAATCAAACAAAGTCAATAATTCTTCATATCAGTAGAATGTTGAGCTGTATTATCGAGGAAGTATGATCCCGAAGACTGTGTCTCCCAGGACAGCTTTTTCAGCTGAAAGTTCTAACACATCAAATCAAGAAAGTTCAAGCAGTGGTTTTCATAGTGGTTCATCGTTAACTACTTCAAGTCATTCAGTTCCAAAGAATCTGTTTCAATGCAACATTGTTGTGGATCTAAAGAATGCTCAAAATTTCAGTGAAGAATCCGCAAAGCAGCAAATGGTGTTCTTAGCGTCTGTGTTAGAATCACGCGAGAGCCTTGTTGCAGGCAAGATTGGAAACACTAACCTCACCAAGGAGGATTATGACCAGATCGACCCAGAAGAGATGGAATTAATCGATATCAGATGGTGTGTGGCTAGTGCAGTTAGACGAGCACAAAGGTTCATGGAGATTACAGGCAGACATTCTATTGGCGGACCTTCCACGAAACTTGGTTTTGATAAATCAAAAGTCACGTGCTTCAGATGTAAACAAAAGGGACATTTTAAACGTGAATGTCGAAACGCACCTGCTGATGATACTGCAAACCCATTCCATGAAGATTACTACAAAAGAGCAATCTATCATCAGAACAAATCTGAACCTCCCAGAATGAAGCATATAGAAGAAAATCCCAAAGAAAAATCCAGAGCACTTGCTGTTATCCATGACGATGAGGGATATGATTGGAGTGAAGTGTTACCAGAAGAAGACGCAGTGGGCTATGCGTTTGTGACAAAGATTGTTCCTTTCAAAGATAGCAGAACAGAGGAAGTGAAATACATCAATAGAAAAATGAAAGCCTAAAACATGAAGAGTAGAATCTATCGTACATACAAAGAAGCTAAAAAAGCGAATAGATGGGATGCTGATAGAGAATGTTACCTAGATCCCAAGGGAAACATTGCTGTTGATCCAGATACTGTTGATGTTGAAACTCTCACCAAACAAATTGCTGAAGAAGAAGAAGAAGCCAGACAAAAAGAGTGGTGGGGATGAGGAGAAGCTGAAGAAAAAGAAAAAGAGAAGGAGCTGCAGACAAAGAAAGCTGATGACGGGATTATTGACACGTCACAAGAATTCACAGCTAAAAATTTAAAGAAGATGGCTGACAAAGTGTTTGCTGCGAAAGAGCTAGAGGTAATTTCTGGTTCTGGCACTGAGTCTAAAACCAAGGTCAGTCAGATTGATGCAACCAATGAAACAGGTAAGAAAGCTAAAAATGAGAGCGACTGTAAAAATTGCATGAAAGACTGCAAGTTTGTGGTACACTTGCTTACCTTAACGGTAAAAAGATCGAAGAACTGACAGGAAGAGTCAGAGACGTTGAAGATCAGATCTTAAATCGTGACAAAATGTTAAAAGCTTCAAATGAACATTTAAAAGAATTAACTGAGAAAATTGAAAATGATAAAAATTACGTAGAAAAAATTAGGAAAGAAAATGAAAAAATGATTCTTGAAAACCGTCAACTTTCAGAAAGTTTTGAGAAGCTAAAACGAACGGTAAAAGATTCTGATGAAAGAAATGGTAAAACAACCAAAGAGAATCTTCAACTGACAGGAGTTCTTAGAGTAAAAGAAGAGCAAATCAATCAACAACTGGATGAAATTGCTAAGTTGAAGCTTCAGTTTCAAGAAGCAAAAATTGAAAACGAACGCATTCAGTTGAAATTGAACAGTTACAACTCCGCAAGCTTTGTTCCTCAACATATAGTTCCTAAACCAATTGGGAAAAACAAAGCAGGCGAAGATGTATATTCGGATGGAACCGGGGTTGGGTATCATCAGGTTCCACTGCCAGTGTTAAATAATTTCTCAAAGAAAAAATCCGGGTTGGTTAATGATGAAAACGAAAATGAAGTTAAGCTTCCAGACACAATTGATGTCACATTCACTTCATCTTCTGATGAAGATAGTGTCCAATCTGAAGTTGTGAAAAGCATGGTTGAAAATGTTTTAAAGTCTGAAAGTGACACTACTGAGGATGATGAATGCTTTTTGGACAAATATATTCCAAAATCAAAATCCAAAAACAACTTAAGTGAAGAACCAAATCTTGTGATGTACAAGATGGCGGGATCTGATAAGTTGTATTCGGATCGTGATTTTCCTTTGGAGAATGTGAATGTTGATAAATTGAGAAATGTGTTCAAGTTAATAGAGATTGATGTTTCTGAGATTGAAGGTTTGAAACATTCTAAAAGGCAATTAAACTTTGCAAAAGATAAAGCTTTGATGCGTGTGAAGTGTGTATATAAGTTTAAGTATATTTTAAGCCCTTTTACACTTTCTTTAGCCAAGTTTTAAATTTATAAAACACGATATTTACTAACACTAAACACACATATGGGCAAGTGCACCCATCGTGAGCGTAGTATAGTGTTGGTAAGATACCGAGGTCGTCCAAGGACACAAGAGCTTTTAATACCGGTTTATCCTCAACGTCTAATCAAATCAAAAGTTTTAGAAAAATGTTTTAAACTAAGAAAATAAAAACTAACTAAAAATGCTGAAAATAAAAATAAAAGAAAAAAACAGATAGACAAGATGAATCACTTGGTTCCGACTCGTGTTTAGTGTAACCTTTGATTATTTCCGCACTTTTGCACTATTTAAGAGATTATCTTAGTTATTGTAGTAGGCCCCTCTTTTGGAGGTGACGTTACCCTCAACCCAGTAGTTTGAGTCAGCAAGGATACAATCCTAAAGGGTCGGATTATTGAAAGATAATTAATTAAGTTATTAATGCAAATTATGGAAGGCCCCTCTTTTGAAGGTGACGTTACCCTCGACTAAGTAGTCTGAGTCAGCAAGGATACAGTCCTAAGTAGCCAGGTTATAGTATTAATAGTAGTTTAACTTATGAGGGGATCAAAGAGTTTGGACCCCCGCCATCCAATACCGTTAAGTATTGAAGGAGGTCCTACTAAATTTGACCCAGGTCCCTTGCAGGATCTCTAAACGCTGAACAACAGCAACACTCTTACCAAACCGTTCCATTAACCCCCGACCAGGTAGCCAACATACCTCCGTATAGACCGTGGAGATATGAATGGTGAAAATATTTTATTTTATATAGACAGTAAAATAATGCCAAGACACCACGGACAAACGATAAGGAAGAATCACCTTCAACAAAAGAAACTAGTTATTAAAGTCATTAATACATAACCAATTAAAAAGTGCGAAAAGATTAAAAATAAAAAGTATTACACTAGACACTTTGTCTTCACCAAGTGATGTAAGAGACTTAGGCAAACATGGCCTTGATTGTCAAGAACTCTTACGATCAATCTTGGATCCCGAGACGACTCACACACTCTATGATGGACAATGGATGATGGTGTTATGGTGGTGGTGGGTGGTGGGTGAAGTGTGAGAGAGGTGGTGTGCCAAGGGATGGTTTGAGATTGAGCCAAGCACTCCTATTTATAGGCTGAACAGAAGCTCGTGCACGGCCCCGTGTCCAGTGGGCACGACCCCGTCTCCACATCCTTCTCTTTCTTCATTAATTGCTCTTGTCTTTATTAGTTGACCACGCCCCCGTGTCCGCTGAGCACGACCCCATGTGCAGAAGCATATCTGTACTATGAAGATTTGCCTGGATTCTGCGAATCTTATAGTTGACCACGGCCCCGTGCCCGCTGAGCACGGCCCCGTGGTGGGCAATAGAAGCTTCTACCACTTTGTCTTTTCTGCTGACACTTGGGCACGCCCCCGTGATGGCTGAGCACGGGGCGTGTTCAGTCTTCTGTCTTCTTGTTTTGCTTGGGAAGATGCTGTCGTGGGGTTGGGCATGTCACGTTTGTTCCTTTTCTTGTATTTATGTTAGATTTTGCTGTCTTTTTGCTTCTTTTGTTAATTTGAGCTCATTTAATCCTGAAAA
Organism: Helianthus tuberosus; assembly: GCA_030545235.1. Taxonomy (NCBI): domain Eukaryota; kingdom Viridiplantae; phylum Streptophyta; class Magnoliopsida; order Asterales; family Asteraceae; genus Helianthus; species Helianthus tuberosus. Next base: position 117,527,921 of record CM060443.1, read on the forward strand.
TACAAAAGGAAGACAAAAGCACACTTTTTCCAACATTAGTACTAAAAAAGGGTTAGTTTTATGCCACAATTGATGTAATTTATATGTTGCATTTTGCACACATCAAATACCCCCACACTTGAATCTTTGCTTGTCCTCAAGCAAAACTCTTTATAATGTGGCTTTACACTCCCAAATGGAATGGGTAGAAGAGAAGGTTTTTGGGCTTGTCATAGAGTGTCGGGATTTCCAAGATTCTTTATTTAGTTTTATTTTTATTTATTTACAATCTTATTCATCATGATTTATTTAAAACTTTTCATAAGATAAATTACTTATTAGGGCATAACATGCCTCTTTAAAATTCTCTTTATATACAAGTTCACATACCTCACGGGGGATCACTTAACACTTGGCCGAAGATGTATTTTAGTGAATCACTCGAGAGCGACATGGAACTTACTCCTACCATAGGCTTGCCAAGCAATCAATCCTTCTCCTTTTTAACTTTATACCTTTGTAAACATCAAGAGGACTTTTGGGTGAAGGGTTAGACTTGGGTTAAAGGTAGGTGGTTGGGTTAGTGGTTAGTAGAAAAGGGCGAAAAAGCGTAAAAAGCATCGGTTTTCGTAAGACTTTCTATTTTTCAACTTTTTATTTTGATGAAGCCATAATTCCAAACAAAGTTATTTTTGATGAACTCGTTTGTTTATTTTTTTCTTTTGCTTCATCATCAACATATATATATATATATATATATATATATATGAAAGTTATGAAAAAACCGAACTTGTTACTAAAACAAAGGGTTAAAAATAAAAAAAAAGGTTTTTGTGGGTGAAAGGGTGTTTGGTTTGGGTTATGAAATGAAAAGGTTTAGGCTCAAAGGGGCTAACTAGGGGGATTTTGGGTAGGTGGTAAAAAAAATATTGGTGTAGAAATAAAAAGGGTTAGTCCTAATGCCTCCATCATATACTTACTCGGATTTAAGTTGGTAAGGACCGGGAATGTATCGTCGTGGCAAGTTCTAGAGTTGTAAGAACCAAGCGGCTATTCACACAAGAAACGAAAAATGAGCATTTAATTTAAAGATATATATTTGTATGCTCAATAAAGGCTCAAAACTCACTTTTGTGGGAATGAGTTTTTATTTGATCAAGTATATATAATTAAATTTAACTAAGCTTGTCATGCCTTTTCATAATTTTCTTATGTTGGTTCTTTTTATCACGACGCTATCGGTTGTAAATTTGTAAAAATATAACCTTTTTAGAACTTTGAAATTCCCAAGTTAAACCTAGACAAGTAAAAAAAAATTGAAAATTTTCGAAAAAATTTGGGGTGATTAGCGGTTCCGATACAGTTTTGTGTAAGGCTTGTTATTAGGACTTACAAGATTCAAGGTTTTAGCATCCCCCCCCCCCCCACACTTAAATTACACATTGTCCTCAATGTGTCCCAAAAATAAGTTTTTAGGTTGATTGAATGTGTAAAAAGGGTGAAAAAGCAAAAATTTTGTGTTACTAGGCGCTGAACAAGGCCCTGTGTTTGTTGGACACGACCCCGTGTTCAGGTGCCAGTAACGAAAACTTACAGGAGGTGGACACGGGGGCAGGTTGGCTGGGCACGACCCCGTGTCTGTCAAAGTCTGCAGAATTAAAATAAACAGCAGGTTCGGGGGAGTAGGCACGGGGGCGTGTCGGCTGGACACGGCCCCGTGTGGACAGTCTGCAAGGTTGATAAACAGGTTTCTTTCTTCGGTTTTCCTGTCCCGGCTTTATTAGTACTAATGCTTAGTACTCTAAGCCTTGTATGTACCTGCTTAATCAATAAACACTATACCACACCATAGCAAACATCCTAATTTTACCAAGTTCAACATCCATGTCAACAAAGTTAAAAAGGAAAAATAAGTGCAGAAAATTAAAAGAAAGTAAATTGTTCAACACTTGGCACGTAGGCCTTAAATTGTTCGAGATTAAAGGTTAACCTGGGGAATCACCAACCAACCGCTTCTTCCTCCGCTCCTCCCGCCAAATCCATGTCCTCGTCCTCATCATCATCTCCACCATGCCAGCAATGTACTCCCGGATATTTCCAATATCGTCTTGGATATCGGATATGTTTCTCTCGATCGCCCCAACCCGGTTGTACGTGTTGCTTGCCATATTGTAGGTGTTCCTGGTGCACATGAGGTTTTCCAATGCTAACAAATCTGTGCATGCTTGCCTTGGGTATTCCTCCGGTCTTGTTTGAAGTACTTCGTATCTAGCCCTAGCATCGAGCTCATTTGCGTTAAACCTTGTGAACTTCCTAGACATCTGAAAGAATACACCAAAAGTTAGCACGAAATAGTAGAATTTTCGGACAAAACTACAAACAGTGGGCTGGAAACGACCCCGTGTTCAGCGGACACGGCCCCGTGTCCAGGCGTCTGTTACAAAAAAAATATCATTTTTCGACACGGTTTCGAAAACTTGAAAATTTTTGGTCCGATAGGTGCGGTTTCCCCTGAAAATGAAACCCCAAGTGCCGTTTTTCCCAAAACAACCCGTTTACCCATTCAATTTTATCTTTTTCGGTTCAAAAACAAGGGTTTGGGGTTTTTGTGAGAAATCGGGCGAATCTTTGAACAATACAAGTGGGTTTACTTCCTATAACACTAATCTAACTAAATGCTAATAGATCTAAACAAAAATTTGAGGTTCGATCCGGATGAACTTCAAGAACCCTAGATTTTCCCCAAATTTTTGGTGTTTTAACTACATGCAACTACCTAATCTAACTAATAATAGTGATAGAATCATACCTTGATATTGTTAGAATGATAGGAGACGTTGAAAATCTGCGGAAAATCGCCTGAAACCAGAGGGTTTTCGGGGAAACGGGGCGTGTGGAATGAAGTAACTGCTATGAAAAGGGGAATATATCCCGACAGTAGCGCGGACACGGCCTCGTGCCGAGCAAAGTTTTGAAATTTTTTTTAGTGCTCGTGTGAGTGCCCGTTGTTTCCCAAAAAGTTTGGTTATAAGACTTACCAATTTAGATGTCATCCTTATCGTTCGTAACTTACCAGGCATGATGATGATGTTTTCATTCTTCAACCGTTTGAAGAGAGATCTCCTCCTCTTCATCCTCAATGAATCCTTGATAGAGTTTCAGCCGTTGGCCATTGATTTTGAATGGGGGTCCATTCCGAGATTTAATTTCTATTGCTCCGTGTGGGAAAATATGGGTGATGGAAAAAGGTCTTGACCACCTAGACTTTAATTTACCAGGAAATAATCGAAGTCGTGAATTAAACAAAAGAACTAGATCTCCTACTCGAAATTCATTAGGTTTAATATGTTTGTCATGCAAATTTTTCATTCTTTCCTTATAAATTTCGGAGTTTGAGTATGCATAATTTCTAAGTTCGTCTAATTCATTTAATTGACAAAATCGATTTTTACCAGCAAATTCTAAATCTAAGTTTACATTTTTAATTGCCCAGTAGGCTTTATGTGCAATTTCTACTGGCAAGTGACAGCTTTTTCCATAGACTAGCTTATATGGGGTTGTACCTATTGTTGTTTTATAAGCAGTTCGAAAAGCCCATAAAGCATCATCTAATTTATCTGCCCATTCCTTTTTATTTAACCCTACGGTTTTTTCGAGTATTCGTTTTAAACCTCTATTAGTCACTTCGGCTTATCCGTTTGTTTGAGGGTGATACGATGTTGAGACCCGGTGATAGACCCCATATCTAGTTAAAAAAATTTCAAGTTGATGGTTGCAAAAATGGGTACCTCTATCACTTATTAATGCTTTAGGTGTGCCAAAACGAGAGAATAATTTTTTCAGAAATCTTACCACGACTCTTCCATCATTTGTTGGAAGTGCATCGGCCTCGACCCATTTAAACAAGTAGTCTACTGCCACAAGTATATATTTGTTTCCTTTCGATGGTGGGAAAGGTCGCATAAAGTCGAGTCCCCACACATCAAAAATCTCACAAACAAGAATGCCATTTTGTGGCATTTCGTTTTTGGAATAAATATTACCTATTTTTTGGCACGCATCACATGTCTTGACAAGACTTTGGGCGTCTTTGTAAATGGTTGGCCAATAAAATCCTGAATCAAATACCTTTCGTGCGGTACTAGCGGCACCATGATGCCCTCCGTATGGACCTTCATGACAATGGCGGAGAATTCTTCGTGCTTTGCTAGCATGGACGCATCGTCGGACGAGTTGGTCGGCACACATTTAAAAGATATGGATCTTCCCAAAACTAGTGTTTCACATTGGCAAATAATTTTTTTCTTTGATGATGTGGCCAACCCTTAGCGACTATACATCTAGCTAGGTAATTAGCATAGTCGGCGTACCATGGTTCTTCTTTGTATTCCACCATTTCTAGGGTCTCAGTCGGAAATTTTTCGTTGATTTGTTCGTCCCTGGTTGCCTCCAAAGCTGGGTCTTCTAAGCGTGAAAGATGATCTGCTGCGGTATTTTCTGCTCCTCTTTTGTCTTTGATTTCAATATCAAATTCTTCGAGGAGTAGAATCCACCGAATCAAACGTGGTTTTGCATCCTGCTTTTTGAAGAGATATCGAATGGCTGCATGATCTGTATAGACTATAGTTTTAGAAAGAACAAGATAAGAACGAAATTTATCAAAAGCAAATACCACAGCTAGTAATTCTTTTTCAGTTGTTGTGTAATTTTCTTGTGCATCATTAAGTGTTTTACTAGCATAATAAATTGGGTGAAAATGCTTTTCTTTTCTTTGTCCCAAGACAGCTCCAACTGCAAAGTCACTTGCATCACACATGATTTCGAAAGGAAATTTCCAATCAGGCGCTATCATGATAGGTGCATTGACTAGCATTTCCTTTAAGGTTAGAAATGCTTGATTGCAATCCTTGTCAAAGATGAAAGGAGCATCTTTTTAAAGTAATTTTGTTAGAGGCCTAGAAATTTTAGAAAAGTCTTTGATAAACCGGCTATAAAATCCGGCATGGCCTAGGAAACTTCTGATAGCTCTAACGGAGGATGGAGGTGATAATCTAGAAATGGTGTCAATCTTGGCTCGATCCACCTCCATTCCTTCGCTCGAGATTTTGTGACCGAGCATTATTCCCTCTGTTACCATGAAATGTCATTTCTACCAGTTAAGGGCGAGGTTTGTTTCCTCACATCGGGATAGCATTCGTTCAAGGTTATCGAGGCATTGGTCATATGAATCCCCAAAGATAGAAAAGTCATCCATTAACACTTCCATTGTCTTTTCTATCATGTCATGGAAGATGGCTACCATGCAACGTTATTATGTTGCGGGGGCATTACATAGACCAAACGGCATGCGTCAATAAGCAAAAGTTCCATAGGGACATGTAAAGGTTGTCTTTTCTTGGTCTTCGGGTGCTATCGGGATTTGAAAGTAACCTGAAAAACCATCCAAGAAACAGTAAAATTTATGACCGGATAATCTTTCTAACATTTGATCAATGAAGGGTAAAGGAAAGTGATCTTTCCTTGTTGCTTCATTTAATCGTCTATAATCTATACATACTCTCCATCCTGTGACGGTTCTTGTGGGTATTAATTTATTTTTTTCGTTAGTTGTCACCGTCATACCTCCTTTCTTTGGAACCACTTGGACGGGACTTACCCAAGGACTATCGGAGATAGGATAGATAAGTCTGGCGTCAAGTAATTTGATGACTTCATTTTTAACCACTTCTTGAACATTTGGATTTACTCGACGTTGTGGTTGTATTACCGATTTGTAGTCATCATTCATTAAAATTTTGTGCGTGCACATGGAAGGACTTATTCCTTTAATATCTACAAGCTTCCAAGCAATCGCATTTTTGTGTTTTTTCAAAAGTCTAGTTAATTTTTCTTTTTCTAAACTATCTAATTTAGATGAAATAATTACAGATAATTTACCATCTTTGTCTAGAAAAGCATATTCCAAACCATTTGGAAGTTCTTTGAGCTCAAGTGGTGGGTCTTTAGGAGACTCCTTATTTGGTTGCTCATTTTGATCAAGAACCTTAAAAGTTTGTTCTATGGCGACCTCTTCTTCAACAAAGTGGTCAAACTTTTCACTTGTATCGGGTGGTTCATCTTCATCTTCAATTAGGGGGTCATTGTTGCCGAATGGATATTTCATTGACCGCTCAAGATCGACACTTCTTTTAAATGCCCCTAATTGAAGAGGTAGATTGTTGAACTTCCGGTTTTTCAAGGCTTCGTGAGTTTTTACAAATGGTCGTCCCAACATTAGGGGAGCGTCATCGAGGATGACAAAGTCGGTGGGAACTACCATTTGATTTGTTTGAACCAAGACATCCTCAACTACACCGATTGATTTTATTACCTTTCGATTGGATAGAAAAATGGGTATTTGAAGTGGAGAAAAATCACTAATACTTAATTTTTCGAAAATGTAATTAGGCATTATGTTAACACAAAGATCTTTATCAATTTTGACATTACTAATAAACGAATTTTGAAAGAAACATGGAACCGGTGTAATGTTAATTTCAAATGGGTCTTCTTTTATTAGCGAGGTTTGATCAATAGTTAACTTAACACTTACCGTTTCGTCAATTTTAGTGTTAATGTTTAACTATTTTAAAAACTTAGCATGAGTGGGAACTAAACAATGATTTTCAAAAGAAGGTGACAAGAGATTAATTTCTTCAAAATTAGACTCTTCTTGAATTTTAACGTTGTCGGAATCACCTTTTTCATTGTTTAACTCATGTGTCGGTTCTTCACTTATTTGTTCTTCCATTTTTACACTTTTGGTTATCTCTTCTTTATTTAATTCTTCTCTTGCGCGGGACTCCTCTTCCCTTGCGCGAGATTCTTTTATATAGCGATCGATAACTCTAAGGTGTTCTAATATCCTATCGGTCACTTCGGTTATAGAAAAAGGATCGGGATTTTCAAAGCTTGAATCCGGTTGTTCGATCCTTTGTTCCTCATAATACCCATATGAAGTAGATGGTTCACACCATTGTTCTTCATTGTAAGCATATGATGGATAAGGGTCGTAATTTTGTTCTTCATAATACTCGTATGAGGTGGGTTGTTCACGCCATGGTTCCTCATAGTAAGCATACGAAGGTGGTGGCTCATATCTTGGTTCCTCAAAGTATGAGTATGAAGGCTCATACCTTGGTTCATCAAAATATGAGTATGAGGGAGGAGGTTCATACCTTTGGTCTTCATAGGATGTGTATGAAGTCGATGGTTCGTACCTGGGTTCCTCATAGTAGGTGTATGAAGTGGATGGTTAATATGAGTGATTATATTGAACCGAGTGCGGATTACTACAATTAGTGCAATAGTTACTCCTAAAATCATCCTCCTCATAGGTGTAGTTGTAACCTCCTGAGTATTGATCCATAAGAATCACTCAGCAGACCACAACCAAGTCTCGAGATCAGAAAACAAAAATAAAAACGGAAACAGAGGTTGGGCACATCCCCGTGTTCAGTGGATACGGCCCCGTGTTCAGGATCTGTATCTGGGCGTTTTAATTAAATTTACTGATTTCGTTGAGCACGGGGCGTGTTCAGTGAGCACGGCCCGTGTTCAAGCTACTGTTACTGGGTGTTTTATGAAAATGTGCAGCACGACCCAGAGTTCAGCGAACACGGCCCGTGTTCAGGTTACTGTAAATGCAAAACTAAACTAAAATGCAGAAAAATGTGCGCGCGTTTTAAAAAGGTTTTGAAAAACTGATTAGGCCGTCAATTTTAAGCTTTCTTAAAATCCTTGTGTCCCCGGAAGCGGCGCCAAAAGCTTGATGCGTGTGAAGTGTGTATATAAGTTTAAGTATATTTTAAGCCCTTTTACACTTTCTTTAGCCAAGTTTTAAATTTATAAAACACGATATTTACTAACACTAAACACACATATGGGCAAGTGCACCCATCGTGAGCGTAGTACAGTGTTGGTAAGATACCGAGGTCGTCCAAGGACACAAGAGCTTTTAATACCGGTTTATCCTCAACGTCTAATCAAATCAAAAGTTTTAGAAAAATGTTTTAAACTAAGAAAATAAAACCTAACTAAAAATGCTGAAAATAAAAATAAAAGAAAAAAACAGATAGACAAGATGAATCACTTGGTTCCGACTCGTGTTTAGTGTAACCTTTGATTATTTCCGCACTTTTGCACTATTTAAGTGATTATCTTAGTTATTGTAGTAGGCCCCTCTTTTGGAGGTGATGTTACCCTCAACCCAGTAGTTTGAGTCAGCAAGGATACAATCCTAAAGGGTCGGATTATTGAAAGATAATTAATTAAGTTATTAATGCAAATTGTAGGATCGAGAAACGACCTATATGAGTCGATCAGAAGTGTTCTAGACCAAAACGAGAGGCGGAAACAGACGTTTCGGTTTCGAATCAGCTTGATTTACACTTGAAAGTAGTTTAACTATCTCTTGTATTGATATGAAAGCTTTACACGGTCTGGAGATACCTCGGCAGAGCTTCGCTACCGGAAATGCAAAAGTTACAAATGAAATGACAACATGACCTATTTATAGGGACTGAGCTTCATACGAACTGGACAAACCCCAGTTCGTATGAAGCGACCACTTCGTTTGAACATCCACTTCGTTTGAACATTCACTTCGTTTTAACATTCATGCGAACTTGACATCATTCTTGTTCAGATCCGCAACGAATTCAAGGCTCGATATAAGACGAAGTCGACAGATGTGTGCACCAACAGACTCCCCCTCAGATGTTGACGAGTCTTAAGTGTCGAGTCTTCACAATCTTCAATCTTTATCAGTCTCTGGGCTTCACTCTTTCAATCAGCATCAACAGACTCCCCTTAACAATGTGCTGGCATTCCTTTAGTTCTTCAGCATCATCTGCTTCAGGATCGTAGTCTGACGTTCACAGGTTCAAAATCGTTGCCTAGTTCATGCTTTGTCTTCAGAATCCTCAAATATCGAAACCTGGCTTTTCCTCATTTAGAAACCTGCACATCCTCTACCTCACAATAAATTTTCTGATAATAACTTGAAAAGCAAATTTTAAAATGATTCAACGTTTATAGTCTCTGATGAACCACTTGTAGAAATATCATTTTCATTTCAAACACAACACACTCTCCCAAACCATTTGTTCATCATGTTTAGCACTCGGAATTTTGAAAATTAGCTCTCCAACACTAGTTGTCGAAAATCTTTTTGAATTTTTCAAAATTTATGCTAAAACACACTAAAATCTTTTTGGATTTTTTTTAATAGAATGAAATGCAGTAAAGAAATATTTACATACAATATTTTTGTGAGTTTGTGTAAGAGGATCATATCGGTTTCTGAGATAAATCACCAACACCGTTAAGCTTCATTTCATTTTAAGTTCTAAACGATTCACTTAGATTGTCAGTATACTGGTCCACTTAAATTTTCACACAAAGTTCAATTGATCCGAGATACGATATTAATGTTTTAAGAACTTAAAGTCAATCGCGTGTCCCACCTCAGAATATACTCCCGTATCCAGATCCCAATATTCAGTCTTACAGGTAATTATGACACAAATGATATCTGTAAGGGGTTAATAAATTATGAAGAATCATGAGAGCTCAGGTCAGAACTACCGTTCAGCAGAGAGATCATGACTCAACTTTTGGGTGTGTCCCCTTTAGAGGATCTTTTTTTACAACAGCATCGACTATCAATTTTATTGTTTCATCTGCATACTGAGGGTTTATGCTATATTTCAAACATTTGCGGAAAGTATTATCCAAGGACTAGGTCAGAACCACCGTTCAGCAGAAGTCCCGGAATAATACCCCATATATCACTGAGTATAAAAACCTAGTATATCAGAAAAAGGAATCTTTCAAACGAGATTTCGGGGGTTACCCATATATCCGAGAGATGTTTCCCCACGACATAAGCAAGTTTGAAATTTAGGTTTATATCTCGTCACAATCTACTAAATGTGCAAAAACCTACTGGCACATCATCAGTGAGACCGTTTATCACTTTTAACTTTCCAATTCTTTAGCATGTTGTGATCGTCCACTGATGTACTATCATTTCCTCTTTTATACAACAAAACTCATTTTTGATTTTATCATGTTTTTGTCTTTTTCAAATTTTCAAATGTTTTTGGATTTTCTAAAATTTCTTACTCCCCCTAAAATGCAAACACATTTTAGGAAATATGAAAATAAACTATACAATAAAGTGACAACCGATATCAAATCGCTTCAAATCGCCATCCACTTGGCATAAACAATCAGAACTCCCCCTTTCACAAAACTATTTTCTCATAATGATTTCAAAACACTTAAGTTTGTTTTAATCAGAATGATTTTTCCGGAAAATAAGTTTTGTTGGTTTTACCACTTGTAAAGTTAGGGATTTGGTTCATCATTTTGTCCATTCAATCTCTTATATGTGGATTACATCAAGATCAAACTAATGACCTTGAGTAATCACTTTGTCAGAATCAACCTCTCACCACTTTGTAAGAATATCCAAAACATATAATCACATGTAGGAATAAAACATCTACACAAACCATTTTACCAAACAAAATGCCGATTCCTGCTTCACACTTACCAACCTGGAAGCTCCGGCAATTCACACTTATCCTGTAACAATTTAAACATTTTTAAAATTCAATCACAAAAACAATTATCAAGAAAGATGCCGATTCCTGATCCGCAATTACAAACTTGGGATCTCCGGCGTAGTCCTAAGACTTCAAGGGAAACAAACTTCCATCCAAGTCTTCTCAGACTTGATGGCTTTCAATTCTTGCGCAGTGGGGTTGTAAGTTGCCTTTTTAGTTGCATAAAAATCTTTAACCCCCTTAACTTTCCCATTCAACATTTATCCAAATTTTTTCTTAACACTTCCATTGAATGTTTTCTCGACATCAAACTTAGTTTTCTCTGTATAAAACTGATTCGAGATATCAACCTTACCAACTTTCTGTTTAATTTCTTCAAATTTCAGTGATGGAAACTCATCATCATTCACTGAAATTTTCATCTCACCTTGTGGCTCTTCTGATTTTGTGAAACCATATTCATCGCCGACTTTCTCATCATCTTTTTTAACAACCCACCCTTGGTTGTCTTTTGCATTCTTTTTGTAAAAATTCTTTTTAGAACATTCACCAACCTCATAAGTTGAGTTTTCAAAAATTTTAAAATTTTCAATTGGTGGTTCAACATCAACAACTTTCTCTTTCAATTTCTGAGAAACTCCCTGTTTTGTTTTGGCATTTTTCTGACAGTTCCATGCAATGTGACCAGTTTCATTGCACTTGTAACAGGTACGAGTCTCTCTTTGATAAAACAATTTAGTTCCATTCTTCTTCTTTTCAGCAAGAAACTCTTGATTTGACTGTCTCCAGAATGGTTTCTTCTGTTCCTCTTCTGCACTTCCACCTGACACAAATTCTGTTTTTGTTTTAGAATTTTTCGAATTTTTATGATTTTCTGGTGGAATAAATCCAAGACCTTTCTTTTTGTAGCTACGATTTTGGTTTTGTTTCTTTTGAAAACCAGAACCAGAATTGTAACCCTTTTTCTTGTTTAACCGTTGTTGAACTCTTGAAGTGTACTTTTTAGGTTTTTCAGTAAGATTTAAATCTTTTATTTCAGAAATATTAATTTCTGTCATTTTGAAAACCTTTTTGATCATATCAAAACGAACACTTCGTATTGGAAACTCTTTGTCAGAGTATAATTTGTCCGAATCATTTAAAGTGTATGCAACTTCAAATGTTTCATCATCCAAATTTGCTTTCGATAACAAAAATTCTTTACTATAAGACCGTTTAACCGACGACTTTGGACTGTTGACTGACGAATTTGACCCTCCAGACTCAGACTTTGACTCAGAATCCTCCTCAGTATCCAACACCTGATCGACCACCCTTTTAATTAACTCAGACTCGTGATCAGTATCAGACGAGGTAAAAGTGACATCAATGTTATCTGGTAAAACGTCAGTTGTGTCGGTTTTTAGCTTTATATTAACTGCTTTTTCAAGTTGCTCCTCGTTTGGTTTTCTAGGAGAGTACCCTTCCCAAATTGGAGGCGGACACTTGTTATATCTAACAGTCGGTTTCTTACCACAATCTTTCTTCTTCTTTGGCTTATCATCTTGAAAAACTTCCATACCTGCAACAGTTGGGTAAATACGATCAATGAGATAATCAGAACTAGAATAACTTTGTAATAAACGTCTAATTCTCTCATTCTCAATCTTCTCTGTCTCCAACTCTTGCTTCCATTTAGCACTTTCTTCGATGTAAAAGTTGATGGCTTTCTGTTTTGTCATCATTACCGCATTCATCATCGTAAGTGCTTGTTCTCTTTCTGAATTTGTATTTTGAAGACTAGTTACTGTTTTGTTCAAAACATCATAAGATTCTTTCACATAGTTGAGGTTGAACAATAACTGCTCTTTCTTTTTCTCATACTCAGCAATTATCTCGTCTTTTGTTGCACATTCCTTGCAAGCTTCCAAACACTTCTCGCAAGGCTTTACAACTTCAACAATCTTCTCAATCTCAATTGTCTTTACCACTTCCACCACTTTTTCTTCTTCAATCACCTTCTTAGCTTTAGTCACCTTTTTTCCAGCAACAACTTTAACTTCTTCAGTTTGAACAATTTCATTCTTTTCAGCATCACTTTCAGTCTTCAAATCCTTTTGTTCTTTTGCAGCTCGTTTCTCTTTCAGTTTCTCCAAGCGATCTGTAAAATAGAAATGAAAACTTTCAGGAGAAAGATGAGATTTAGCAATATTGATATGTTTCTCTTCCTCATCATCACTATTGCTGTCATCAACTGGTGACTGATCAAACTGTACAGATTTTTCAGAATCAGCATCTGATACACCAGAATCAGACAATGTTTGATCAAATACAACTTCTTTTTCTGAAGTAATATCATTTTGCAAACTCTCATCTGCACTTAGTGAATCTTCATCAGCACTTTCTGAGCTTTCTTCAGATGTAACAGACTGTTCCTTCACACTTTTCACTGTCTCACCAATAGATTTCATCCATGTGGAAAACATCTCTAGTTCTCTAACAATCTTTGCGATGAATGCTTTGAAATCACCTTTTTCATCAACAAACATATCCCAGTTGAAACCTTCAGGTAGCCTTTCATCATCTTGATCTACTATGCATGCTTTGCTATCAGGAGATATATAGTTGCTCCAGTTGAAATCTACCATACATCCTCTCTTTGAATCCTCAATCTTTCTACCATGAACCGTTTGTGAGTCTTGTGATTGACCAACTTGCTGATAAATGACTTTCCGGTAGTAATCATCTTTTCCAAACGGATTCTGAGCTCCACTAGCTTCTCTGTTCTTGCACTCCCGCTTGAAATGACCTTTCTCCCTGCATCGAAAACAAGTAACTTTAGATTTATCAAAACCTAAAGTAGATACATGAGCATCAAGAAAGTCATTTCTCCCGGTAATCATTTTGAATTTTTCAGCACGTCTAAGAACACTAGCAAGACACCATTTGATGTCCATCAGTTCCATCTCTTCGGCATCTATCTGATCGTAATCCTCTTTGGTGAGCATAGGATTTCCGATCCGACCTGCAACTAGACCTTCATACGATAAAAACACAGAACCAAGTGGGGCCATGTGGTCTTTAGCAGTGTCTTCTGAAAAACTTTGACCTTCTGGAAGATTTAGAGCAATGTTGCACTGAATCACATAACCATTTCCTGTTTTTGTGCTTTGAGACTGAAAGCTTTCTGATGAACTCTTTGGATTGACACTTGGATATAATGAAAAACCACTGCTGCTTTTGTTTGAACTTTGATCAGCTTTTTCCGATGAATCTCCAGCACTAAAAGCAGTCTGGATTTTCGGACTTCTCTCAGCTTCTGGAACCGGAATACTACCTTTGTAGTACATCTTTACATCCTGTTGACCACTTGGACTGTTCATCCTAGCGATCTTCTGCTGTTCCAAATCTTGACCCTCAATCTTTTCAATAAACTCACCAATTGATAACCCATCATAAACCCCTGTGTTTTTCAGAATCATCAAATAAGTTCCCCACTCTTTTTGCGGTAACGCATCAGCTAATTTGTCTACCCACTCTTCAGACTCCTTTTTTATACTAAGCATTGACATAGATCGCACAAGGTGACAGTATCTTTCAATCAGCTTCTTTGTGTCTTCACCCGGTAGACTGCTGAACAGATCAAACTCTTTCTTTAACAATGCCTTCTTGCTTTTAATCATTTTCTCGCTACCCTCAAATTTGACTTTAAGTGCATCCCAGATTGACTTTGCAGTTTTGTCATGCTGTAGCAGAATGAAAATGTCTTCTTTGATAGCTTGTTGAAGCAGACTGGTCATCATCTTTTCGGCTCTATACATATCACGTTCTTCATTACTAAATTCAGATATTTTCTTGACAACTTTCAAATCAGTCTGTGGCAAAACATATTTCTTCAAAATACACTCCCATGATCTCAGATGGTTTGCCTGAACCCAATTCTCGAATCTATCTTTCCATCCATAATATTCTTCGATACTCATCAATTTCGGGGGCTTTTGGGTGGTTCCCGTCTCATTTTCCAAATTCATGTTCTGAGCAATGGTAGATGGACCAGACAGTGTTGCAAACGCGTTATAGAACTCGGTATCCATGATTCGGAATCGAAAAATTTCTCGAACAAGCTTTCAAACAAACTGGTTCTCCTCGTAACACACCTGTATCACCTCGGCAAACAAACAAAACACAATCAGTTTAAAGACTTATCAATTAACAGAATAAGACTGGTACTCGAATTGGTGAATTTTCTGTGCGAACTGAAGGTTGACACACTGTGCGGACTGCTATGACCCGGATCAAATTCAAACGATCTTTTCCAATGACCTAGCTAAACCACATGACCTGGAACAAATTTGAATTCAAACAGACTGAACCACCTCTTGTGAACTGGGATCAAATTCAAACTGTGTGAAACAAAGTTCACTTTGTGTAAACTAATCAAATATCAAACTTGTATAAAAATTCAATTCATGTGAACTCAAACTAACTCAAACAATCTTATGAAAGTGGTTCACACATGCAACTTGTCAACGTCACATTCACATTTAATATCCGACAATCTTTTTAATCCTTTGCATGCAAACTGACACTTATTAAATGCTTATATACATTTCACTATATCACATGCAATCAGATGATTTAATTTGACCTTAAATTCCACTAACATGACAACTGTGAAGTTTACTTCAAACCTGATGCAAACACCCACTAAGCCGACAACTGTTTAAATGACCTCACAAAATACAATTTGACCAAACACCCACTAAGCTGTCATCATTTATGTTTCACTCAAAACTGATTAGACCGTTCAACCTAGTGGGTTGACACACTTAATCGATAATATGTAGTGGGCTGTCAATTTGATATTACTCAATTCCCATTGGATCACACAAATTGAAACAATTAAACCTCACTAGAACCACGTGATAGTTCAGATAACTAATTAACTTGATTGGACCGATTATATGAAACTGGTTGAATTCAGAAATCCACTTCACACAAAAAACTCCCTCAAACAAACTGAGATCTTTTTAAACGAACTAAACAACCTCAGACGAACTGTGATTATACAAACGACCTGATCAACTGTTTCAGACGACCTGAACGAAGAACAAACGAACTGAATCTCTTAAACGAACCGAAGTTCAAACAAACTAAACTGAAAAGCTTTCAAACGGACTGACGACTTCAGACGAACTGTGATTCAGACGACCTGAGATTTAAACGCTCTAAGGTTCAAACGAGGTAAATTCAGACGAACTTGACTCTTATGCGGACTGGATTTTGAATCGAAGTGAACTAATAATACCACGCAAACTGATCCTTTTTCATACGAACTGGCCACTCCGTGTGACCTTTCAGACGAACTGGATTCAAAGACTCAAACGAACTGAACCATTGTTCAAACAATCTGATGTTATTTTTCCAAATATGATCACGTTTTCGGTTGAATTAGAATCTGATAAGTTCAAGGATTGTTCTACTATGAATTCCGAACACAATGATGTATAATTTGTTCAATATCGTCCACTGAATCGCTTTAGATCTGAGTTTAAAGTTCTGATCGTACGAGATGTATAATCTTTCAAATGAACTGACCAAATATTCGTAAAATTGATCAAGTTTTACTTTGTTTTAAGATTTGAAACTTTCACAAATTGATTAAAACACTGTTTCGCACGATATACTCCAAACTCAAGCCATTTTATCCATTAAAACTCGTTTAATTTTTGAAAAATGTGAAGAATATGAGTAGAAGTCAGAATTTTTTATGAAAAACAAACTGAATCGGTAGAACTCTTCCTCCTGAGCTCTGAAACCACTTGTAGGATCGAGAAACGACCTATATGAGTCGATCAGAAGTGTTCTAGACCAAAACGAGAGGCGGAAACAGACATTTCGGTTTCGAATCAGCTTGATTTACACTTGAAAGTAGTTTAACTATCTCTTGTATTGATATGAAAGCTTTACACGGTATGGAGATACCTCGGCAGAACTTCGCTACCGGAAATGCAAAAGTTACAAATGAAATGACAACATGACCTATTTATAGGGACTGAGCTTCATACGAACTGGACAAACCCCAGTTCGTATGAAGTGACCACTTCGTTTGAAGTTCCACTTCGTTTGAAGTTCCACTTCGTTTGAACATCCACTTCGTTTGAACATTCACTTCGTTTGAACATTCATGCGAACTTGACATCATTCTTGTTCAGATCCGCAACGAATTCAAAACTCGATATAAGACGAAGTCGACAGATGTGTGCACCAACACAAATTATGGTAGGCCCCTCTTTTGAAGGTGACGTTACCCTCGCAGGATCTCTAAACGCTGAACAATAGCAAGACTCTTACCAAATTTGAACCAGGTCCCTTGCAGGATCTCTAAACGCTGAACAATAGCAAGACTCTTACCAAACCGTTCCCTTAACCCCCGACCAGGTAGCCAACATACCTCCATATAGACCGTGGAGATATGAATGGTGAAAATCTTTTATTTTATATAGACAGTAAAATAATGCCAAGACACCACGAACAAACGATAAGGAAGAATCACCTTCAACATAAGAAACTAGTTATTAAAGTCATTAATACATAACCAATTAAAAAGTGCGAAAAGATTAAAAATAAAAAGTATTACACTAGACACTTTGTCTTCACCAAGTGATGTAAGAGACTTAGGCAAACATGGCCT
This sequence comes from Helianthus tuberosus, assembly GCA_030545235.1. NCBI lineage: Eukaryota > Viridiplantae > Streptophyta > Magnoliopsida > Asterales > Asteraceae > Helianthus > Helianthus tuberosus. Next base: position 117,545,186 of record CM060443.1, read on the forward strand.
TGATTGTCAAGAACTCTTACGATCAATCTTGGATCCCGAGACGACTCACACACTCTATGATGGACAATGGATGATGGTGGTGGATGATGGTGTTATGGTGGTGGTGGGTGAAGTGTGAGAGAGGTGGTGTGCCAAGGGATGGTTTAAGCTTGAGCCAAGCACTCCTATTTATAGGCTGAACAGAAGCTCGGGCACGGCCCCGTGTCCAGTGGGCACGGCCCCGTCTCCACGTCCTTCTCTTTCTTCATTAATTGCTCTTGTCTTTATTAGTTGACCACGCCCCGTGTCCGCTGAGCACGACCCCGTGTGCAGAAGCATATCTGTACTATGAAGATTTGCCTGGATTCTGCGAATCTTATAGTTGACCACGGCCCCGTGCCCGCTGAGCACGGTCCCGTGGTGGACAATAGAAGCTTCTACCACTTTGTCTTTTCTGCTAACACTTGGGCACGCCTCCGTGCTGGCTGAGCACGGGGCGTGTTCAGTCTTCTGTCTTCTTGTTTTGCTTGGGAGGATGCTGTCGTGGGGTTGGTCATGTCACGTTTGTTCCTTTTCTTGTATTTATGTTAGATTTTGCTGTCTTTTTGCTTCTTTTGTTAATTTAAGCTCATTTAATCCTGAAAATACAAAAGGAAGACAAAAGAACACTTTTTCCAACATTAGTACTAAAAAAGGGTTAGTTTTATGCCACAATTGATGTAATTTATATGTTGCATTTTGCACACATCAAGCTTACTACAAAAAACCTGTTGTACCGCCGCGTTTTTATAACAACTATCAAAACAAATGGTCGGGTAGATATCAGGGTGGTAAGAATTATCAAAGGAAGAATTTTCAAAACAAGAAGTTTGTTGAGAAAAAGGTGTTTGTAAAAAGCTCGAGTTCTCATTCCGAGCAAGAATCTGAGATTTTTTCAAAAACAAATGAAGAGTTTTTTGAAGAAAAGGCCTCACAACCTCAGACCGAAGGCACAAGTCGGGTAGTTGATACTCGTACATGCTTTAAGTGCAACAAAGTTGGACATATTGCACGAAAGTGCACCAACTTAAAGCCTAAGTCTGAAGTTGTTGAAAGTCAGAAAAAGAAAGTTGATGCAAAAGGCAAAACTCGAATGGTTGTTGAGAAGAAAGTTTTGAAAAATGATAATATCAAAATCAAAACTGAATCTGTGAAGAATGTGGTAACTAAAACTGACAAATTTTACAAACGGGTTGCTTCGCCTCAAAAAGCATGGAAGCCAAAATCAGTTGATAAGAAATCAAGTTCTCCAAAACCAAAGGTGTCTGAGAATGCAAAATCATCATCTTCAACTAAGAAGATGTATGTACCTTTGGATTACTATGAGAAACTTGAACCACAAGAAGCTACTACTTCTGAAAAGAAGGATGTACCAAAGAAAGACCAATCATCTAGTCAACCTTCTAAAAAATGATTTCTTTTTATACAAAGAGGTTGAGATTGGGTTTGAAGAGAGCTTAAAGATGAATGAAAAGTATTTTCTGCCATTATACAATGCAAAAACTCACCTCAATGTCAAGTTACCCGAGTCAAAAGAGGCTTGGGTGGCATCAAAATCTAACTAAGTATTTGTGATATGTGCAGGAGCTTCCAAGATCCGTTTCACGTTGGATTATGGATAGTGGAGCTTCTCGTCACATGACGGGGAACAAAACTCTACTGTACGATGTTAGAGGGTTTAATGGAGGATATGTGGGATTTGCAGGAAATCAAGGTGGTCGAATAGTTGGAGAAGGAACTTTATCGAATGGTATCGTCACGTTTGAAAGAGTAAATTACATCACCGAGCTTGAAAACAATCTTCTGAGCATCTCTCAGATCTGTGATTGTATGTATACAACGCACTTTACAGACAAAGAATGTTTGATCTTGAAACCAGGATTTGTTGTTCCCGAAGAGTGGGTGATCATGAGAGCACCTAGAGTCAACCATTTGTACGTGTTGGACATGAGTGTAGCAACTACTACCACGGGTCAGGCTCACTGTTTTATGTCAAGAGCAATGGAAAAAGAATCACAATTGTGGCATCGAAAGATGGGCCATATTCATCTACGAAAAATGAATCACCTGCTACATAATGACTTAGTAATTGGTGTTCATGTGAAAGGTTTTCATCTTGAGGGGGAGTGCAATAGCTGTGTCAAAGGCAAGCAAAAGAAGAAATCTCACCCTGGTAAGAAGGTTAACTCAGTCTCGAGACCGTTAGAGAGACTTCATATGGATCTTTTTGGTCCAGTAAACGTCAAAAGCATAACTGGGGATATCTATTGTCTAGTAGTAACAGATGATTACTCGAGATTTTCATGGGTATCATTTCTGAAGTCAAAAGATGAGACAATTGAAAGTTTGATGACGTTGTTCAGAAAGATTGAAAACTTGTACCAAACTCGAATCAGAAGAATCAGGAGTGACAACGTTATAGAGTTCAAGAACAACAGGATGGAAGAGTATTGTGATGAGAGAGGTATACTGCAAGAATTTAGTGCTCCTTACACTCCACAGCAAAATGGAGTAGTTGAAAGAAAGAACAGGACGCTAATTGAAATGGCTAGGACGATGCTTGCTGATTCGAAATTACCAGTCAACTTTTGGGCAGAAGCAGTGTCAGCCGCTTGCTATACACTCAACCGGGTTCTTACAGTGAAGAAATTCAACAAGACATGTTTCGAGCTGATCAATAACCGCAAACCGAATCTGAAGTATCTGGAACCGTTTGGGTCGCCCTGTACAGTTCTAGAACCTTATGGAAAATTTGGTGCAAAGAGCATTAAAGGAATTTTCGTGGGGTATGCAAGTCCATTAAAACGAGTCTTTGTTCCAAGTTTGAAGCGGATCATCGAAGCACATAATGTTGAGTGTCAAAGTTATACCATGCCACCTCAGAATCCCGGTGACTCATGGCGTTTTAATTACGATACACTGTGGGATTCGTTTGACATAGAAGAAGAACCAGATTTCTTTGACGAGTTGGATATTCTAAGAGAATACGAAGAATCACAAGAAAGGTTTCCAGCTGAGTATTCTATACGTCAACGGCAAACTTCAAATGACGATGAAGCCGGTCCAAGTAATGCTGGAGAACATGATGATATTCAACAATCCTCAGAACATGCTCCTGATAATCAGACGACATTCAACGATAATCTAGAATCTGATGATAGGCCTGTATTTGATCATGGTGATTCAGGTTCTGAGGGGGGGGGGGGGGAGGGCAGATCCAGATTTCAAATCAAACAATTCCAGTCAGTGAACAAGGTGCAAATTAGAATGTCACAAATTTGGAAGGCGAGGTAGATGTTCCAGGCGAGGTGATGCCGAGAACTCTTTCGTACCATCCAAAAGAATTGATTATTGGATAATTACAATCAGGCGTTCGCACTAGACGTCAAATTGACCAAGGTCTTACTTGTTTTTATTCTACAGTTGCTTCGTTACAAACTGAGTTTTCACTTAGTTGTTTTATTTCGCAGATTGAACCGCGAACATACAAGGAAGCACTAACTGAAGATTCTTGGGTCAACGCGATGCAAGAGGAGCTGAGTCAAATTGAGAAGTTAGGAGTGTGGAAATTGGTAGACTTGCCTGATGGTCACAGGAAGATAAACACCAAGTGGGTGTTCAAGTGTAAGAGAGACGATCGAGGGGTTATTATTCGTAACAAAGCTCAACTCGTAGTCCAGGGCTTTAGTCAGCAGGAGGGTATAGATTTCATTGAAGTGTATGCTCCAGTTGCTAGGCTTGAGGCGATCAGAATCTTCCTAGCATTTGCATCTTGGAAAAGTTTTAAAGTTTATCAGTTAGATGTTAATTCGGCGTTTCTTTATGGGAATGTAAAAGAGGAGGTATATGTCGGACAGCCAACGGGCTTCACCGATCCAATCCACAAAGACAAGGTTTATTTACTGGATAAAGCGCTGTATGGTTTACACCAGGCCCCGAGAGCTTGGTACGAGACATTGTCTCAACATTTACTTGCCTACAGCTTCATCCATGGAAAAGTGGATGCCTCTCTCTTCACCAAAGAAGTCGATGGACATTTTCTGATGGTTCAGATATACATGGACGACATTATATTTGGGTCAACAAATGAAAATATGTGCAAAGATTTTGAAAGAGTTATGAAGCAAAAATTTGAAATGTCATCGATGGGTGAGATGAAATTCTTCTTGGGACTTCAGGTTGATCAACTGCCTAAGGGAATTTTCATACATCAAATGAAGTATGTTCATGATATCTTAGAGAAATTTGGGATGTTAGGATCTACTCCAGCTTCCACCCCATTAGCAACGAACCATGGGATAAACCCTGATTTCACCGGAGAGAAGGTAGATGAAACGTTATATCGTTCCATGATCGGATCGCTGACGTATTTGACAGCTTCAAGACCCGATATCATGTATCCAACCTGCCTCGCAGAAAGATTTCAATCTAACCCGAGAGCTTCGCATATGGTGATTGTGAAACGGATATTGCGCTACCTGAAAGGAACTCCATCATTGGGGTTGTGGTATCCAAGAGAAGGCGATTTCACGCTCGAAGGATATTCCGATTCCGATTTTGGATGCTGCAAAGTTAACGTTAAGTCAACAACAGCGGGGTGCCAGTTTTTCGGACCACGATTGCTTACCTGGCAATGCAAAAAGCAGACCTCTGTAGCTTTATCCACATGTGAAGCCGAGTATGTATCTGCTAGCAGTTGCTGCTCTCAGATCTTGTGGATCCAGCAACAGATAAGAGACTACGGTTTGCAATTTCTTAACACCCCTATCTTTGTTGATAATGAGGCAGCGATAAACATTACAAAAAATCCTGTTCATCACGCTAAAACGAAACACATTGAAATCCGTCATCATTTCATTCGTGATTGTTTCGAGAAGAAGTTGATACGAATTGAGAAAATCCACACTGACGAACAAAAAGCTGATTTACATACCAAAGTGTTTGATAAAACTCGTTTTCAATATCTTTTAAAATTTAACGGTATGAAGCTTTTATCGGTGTCGGAGGAGATTCTTGGCGTAGATGAAGGTACCACTGTATATGATGTTGAGAAGCAATCTGCAATGGTTTGTCGATTTTTTACTTGTTTTGGTATTTAGGGGGAGGTAGGTTATATTTTCAGAAAATACAAAAACAATAAAAAAAAATCAAAAATCCAAAAACATGAGATATTTTCTAAATTCAAAAACAATAGAAAACCGGAAAAGAGCTTGTGTAAAAAAGGGAAAATGATAGTACATCGGCTTGACAGTAACAGTATGCTAAAGATATGTAAAGTTTAAAAGGTGTTAAACAGTCTCGCTGATGATATGCCGATAGATTTTTACACATTTAGTAGGTTTGTTCGAGATATAAACCTAAATTTTTTACTTGCTTATTTCGTGGGGAACACTACTTGGATATATAGGTAACCCCTGAAATCTTGTTTGAAGGATCCCTCTTTCTGAAATACTAGGTCTTTATACTCAGTGATATTTGGGGTATTATCCCGGGACTTCTGTTTTTTGCGGAAGCAATGGCCTAGTCCCCGTATAATACTTTTCGCTTGCTTGAAATATAGCACCGCCCTCAGTACAAAAATGATGAAACATTGAAAAATTCTAATCATGTGCTGTTGTAAAAAGATCCTCCAAAGGGGGCCCACTTAAAGTCGAAGCCGTCATCTCTCTGATTTTGCTGAAGCAATAGCCTGAGCTCTCACGGCCCTCGCATTTAACCCCTTACAGATATCACCTGTGGTATACTCACCTGTAAGACTGAATATTGGGATCTGGATACGGGAGTATATTCAAGAGATGGGACACATGAATGAGTTTAGGTTCTTAATACACCTAATTCGTATCCTGGACAGATTGAAATTTGTGTGAGAATTTAAGTGGATCAGTATATCGACATTCTAAGCGAATTGTATCTAAGCTTAACGGTACTTGTGACTTGTCGAATAGCTGATATGATTCCCTAACGCGCTCACCAAAAATTTGTTTGTAAATAGTTAACATTTACTGCATTTCATTTCTGTTTAGCATTCTAGTCTAGAAACTTTATTCAAAATCCAAAAAGATTTTACATTTCTGCTTTATTTTTCCGACAAACCAAAGTGGAAAGCTAATCTTCAGATTCGAAGTTTGAAGCAGATGCAGGAAGTTTCTGAGCTGGATAGAAGAGTTGTGAGCTTATCATGTTAAATCTGTTAATGAAAAGTCAAAACAAGTTCATTAAGTTGATACTTGTAATTTTCAGGAAAATGTTTTGAAAATGTTGAACAAAAGTTAGTTTTTATTTTCTCTTGGATCAACCAAGGTCATTAATTTGGACTTGGTAGATAAATTGAGTACTCAGGGTCATTAACTTGGACCTGAATACTTAAGTGGATTATTAAAACTGATAAAAACAAGAAAAGATTTTAAAAGTCAATAGATTGTAATGTCAAATTCTTGAGAAGCAGGTAACAAGATCCCTATGGCAAAGTAAGTGTAAAGATTGAACCAGAATTCAAGCTCCAGCATATTGAAAGGGGGAGTCTACATTCTGGGTCAACATTCAAAGGGGAGTTTGAAGATAGAGATTGAAGGATGCTTACAGTGTCAGACAAATTAGACAAGAGAAGAAGATAGTTCAAGACTAAAGACTGAAGATTTGATGCTAAAGACTTCGTCAACATCCAAGGGGGAGACTGTTGGTGCATAAATGTCTGTTAACTTCGTCTTTATAGAGTCTTGTATTAGAATTAATAGATCAGGGCATGTAGTACGAGAAATATGTTAAAAATTTGTTTGGAGGTAATTTCGCACGAAATTACATGTTGTAATTCCACACGAAATTACATGGTAATTTCGCATGGAATTAGTAATTTCGCTTGAAAGTGATTTCGTGTGAACAGGTTCGTGCGAAATTAGCTTGCCTATAAATACTAGGTGTGTCAAGTCATTTGTAACGTTCGGGATTTCAGAGCCGAGGTGCTGTCAGTTTGTCAAACGATCAGGATTGCTTTGAAATCAATAATAAAAGGATAATTAAGAAGAATTAAGCTGTTTCACGTCTATATCATTGATTCCGCCTTTGATATGGATCGTAAACTCTTCTGATTGACTCGTTCGGGTCACACAACGATCGAACAGTCTAGCTAACATACGAGTCTAAAAAATGACGCAATGAATTTAATATACAAAACTTGGGTAAGAGTTTTATTGTCGGGTTGTTGAACCGCGACGGAGGACCCATGGATTTTATTAAGGAAGTAAAATGGACTTTCTAAAAATTATGTGGATGTTTTAAAATAAACACATAATCAGAAAGTTTTCCTTTGGGATGAATTATTTGTATGTGAATATGTGAACTCACCGTCCTTTGTGTTGACACTTGATTTTAACGTGTACTACAGGTACTTGAGTTCGGCTTCGGGAATCATGGCGTATCTTGTGGTTGATGATGCATGTTTTGTCACTTAATATGTTGGACTAACTTTTAAAACTTTCTGGGACGAATGTAATTAGATCCGTAAGGATCAAAACAATTTAACTATGTCGTGGTTGTGTAACGTTTTAAAACCTTAAGTTTAAAACTTATGTTTTAATTAAGTTATTATGTCCAACAATTTAATGCATCGATCATCAAGATATAAATGGGCACCAGCTTCCGTCACCACTACGTTTTATATTCCGTGCGACGTTTTTGGGGTGTGACAGAAGTTGATATCAGAGCCAATGGCTGTTAGCGAACTAGATGTTTTCAGAGGAAAACACTAGACTTCAACCGAATAATTTTGAGATTTAAAGTCCAAAATTCTCGAAGCCAAGATTTTTAAATAAACATGGAAAAATTTATCATGTATGAAAACCCTTATGTGTGTTATGTACATACGTGATTTTCTGTTTATTTGGGCCTTATGTGTTACTATTCATATTGATCACACAATTACTTTGTATGGTTACGATATGTCACGTCTCGTCCTATGGAGCCATTAGTAGTTCTCTCACTGATACTGTCAAGCCTACACTTGAGATTCTTTCGCCCGTCGTTACAGAATCGTTTATTCTGCTATTCGAGTCACGTGTTTTGCTACACCCTTTTTAAGTCTATACTCGCCATAGGAAAAGGACTCGACCTGTTGGAAAGATCGCATTCGACATTGAGAGCTGAGACAGCGTCCGCTTTGAAGAAGCAGAAGGAGATTTGGGTCAATCGCTCTCACTGCGGTCGTCAGTTCGCCACGTTACGCGGAGACATGGAGACGACAAAGGGCAAGATGAAAGACTTAGAGGGACCATTGGACTGGTATGATGAGCTAGAAGAGCTTGTTAGAAAGATGTTGGACTTCCAGGAATTTAAGCGTTAGTTGTTGGTTGTTTCTGTTGTTTTTTTTGTATGTATAGCCGTGAGTGTGTGTACATGTGTATTTGAGTTGAGTTTTGATTTTGATTGATTCTTGTTTGATTTAATTCTTGAAAGTGAAATGCATGCATGATCAAGTGATCATTTGGTAGGAAATTCTATGAATAAAGAATGTTATGAAAATAAATTTTTGGAACCATATACACATATATGTATATGGCCGTGTATGTATGTATATATATACACATGCATGAGAATTTTTGATGATTAAAAGTTTTAGATATGAAAGAATGAGAATGTCTTGCATTTATGATAAATGATTTGATGATAATCATATGAAGGTTGAAATGTTTGGATTAATAAAACATGAGTTAAATAAATGTGTAGATGCATTTAGTTCATGTAAAATGATTTTGATATGATATGGGTGCATTAGATGCACATACTTGGACATGCATGTTGAAAGATGATCAAGAAATTATGATTTGAACATGATTTAATAAATATGGTATTTAATCAGGCCCTAAACACTAAAAATATGATTATTTTGAAGTGTTAAGTAATATAAAACTTTATTATAAAGTTTGCTAGTCATGCATGTTGTACTTGATGCTTTAGAAGTTGTAAAATACGTGAAATCGCATGATTTATGTGACTTACACAGAAACTGCACTAATCTGATTATAATCATCATTTTAATCAGTAAATAACATGTATTGTGTTAAAATATCAAGTCATTTCGAGTTGGGATGATTATAGTAACGTTTAACGCAAAACTATGCGTTAACACGGTCAAAAATCGGCTTTTCAAGTGATTTTTATAAAACTGATTTAGATCAGTAAGTAAACTGATATTTTTAGTTTAAAAAATAATTAATTTAACTAATTTTAAGTTTACTTTGTGTTTGGTTAGTCATACGTGACTTCCGACGCCCGAAAACGTTACCGAATCGCTAAAATACGCATTTTTCAATGAACACTAGTATGGGTAAAATTTTGGGTGAACCTTATGTGTTAAGACTTGTTATGTGATTTAAACAAGATAATGTGAAAATATGTTAACTTTTAACATGATATTAGAAATTTAGCTTACGCATGTATGCTTGTACGTTTTGTGTGGTAGAAACGGTAAAAATCGCGTTAAACGTGAAAGTTGTTTGTCGAGCATGAAATTTGATACATATGAGATATTTTATGTATAATTTCTTTAAAAATGACAAATTATGTGAATGTTTATGTATATATATTACGACGCGCAAATCGTAGAAATATTGCGTATAAACGGGAGTGTTAACGAATTTACACAATAATGGTCACCAATAAAATCGTTCAAGTCACAAAATCATATATATATATATATATATATATATATATATATATATATATATATATATATATATATTAACGTGCCAACATAATCAAAAACGATGATTTTTCGAGAAAATCTTAAAGTTATGTGAAAATTCTAAGAAACAGAGAAACTTAGGATTTTGTGATGTATGCATTTTGATTTAAAAATCGTTCCTATCTATATAATAGGACGTGTAGAAATCAATATCTGGGATTGCGCTATTTAAAATACGCACCCAAATGTGAGTGTCACTAAACCCCTCTTTTCACTGCTTCGTATATATTTTGGGGGTAGAACACGCCAATAAAAGGTTTTAATAATGTTTTTGGAATAAAACATACCTTTTTTATATAAATTATATATTTTCGTTGAGAATATATGGATTTGGGAAAATATATGTTTCGGGGATGAAACGGTTTTTGTTGAATATGTGTTTTGGGGATGAAACAGTTTTGTTGAATATATTTGTTTCGGGATGAAACGGGGATTGGTATGGTGTTTCCAAGGCGAAACAGACTGTAAAGTCGGGACGGATGCCGGCCTGGTCTCAAGGGAAGGAGATTCAGGGGATTCGTACAACTTCGTGTATTAAATTTGTCATATTAGTAGGATATATATATTGTACGTGAGGCAGACATCATACTGGTATCAAGTGGACCCCGCACCCATGATGTCATTTAATCAGTTAAGTATTGCACGCGAGGAATTGTTGGTAGATCTATCGGGTCCGTGTCAAGTCAAACGACGAATTGATATTCTGTTTATTGTCTATCTTTGATTATCCCTGCATGGTAAATATATAGTTCGTATTGTCTAGCTAACATACGAGTCTGAAAATTGACGCAATGCATTTAATATACAAAACCTGGGTAAGAGTTTTATTGTCGGGTTGTTGAACCGCGACAGAGGACCCATGGATTTTATTAAGGAAGTAAAATGGACTTTCTAAAAATTATATGGATGTTTTAAAATAAACACATAATCAGAAACTTTTCCTTTGGGATGAATTGTTTGTATGTGAATATGTGAACTCACCTTCCTTTGTGTTGACACTTGATTTTAACGTGTTCTACAGGTACTTGAGTTCGGCTTCGGGAATCATGGCGTATCTTGTGGTTGATGATGCATGTTTTGTCACTTAATATGTTGGACTAACTTTTAAAACTTTCTGGGACGAATGTAATAAGATTCGTAAGGATCAAAACAATTTAACTATGTCATGGTTGTGTAACGTTTTGAAACCTTAAGTTTAAAACTTATGTTTTAATTAAGTTATTATGTCCAACAATTTAATGCATCGATCATCAAGATATAAATGGGCACCAGCTTCCGTCACCACTACGTTTTATATTCCGGTGCGACGTTTTTGGGGTGTGACATGTATAAGGAATGTTTGTGCATTTTAGAAATAAGTGTATGTGAAAGTTTTCATAGTTTAACATGATACACTCCAAAAGGTGGTAGACGAAAAAGGGGGTTTCAAGTATACTCACGGTTTTGCAAGCTTCCACTTGTTAATCCGCAAGGAGTTGTTGGTTGTTGGAGGAGGAAACACCAAGTACTTCTACACGAGGAAGCAAGGTGTATGAGTATTTGGATGATAATGGGAGATTTGGGATTCGGAATTAAAAGTAGAGTTAATTACACAAATGGGTCCTATGGTTTATACCTAGTTTCGCCTTTGGGTACTAACTTTTTTTTTAACAGGTTTAGGTCTCATGGTTTCAATTTTGTAACACCTTTGGGTACTAGCACCAAAATTTGTTAATTAATGACTAAAATACCCTTGCATTTTTTTTAAGTTTATGAATGTAACACATTTGGCTACTAACACCTAATTTTATTTAAGTTTAAATCAATTTTACAAAATCAATTTATTTTTTTATTTTCATCTTTTTATTATATCTCTTAATTAACATAAAATCTATTTATTTTTTCATTTTCATATTTTTATTAAATTTCTTATTTAACATAAAATCTACTTGTTACACTAGTATTTTTTTAAATAGATTTTTTAAATAAAATCTACTAGCTATATAGTTTTATGTAAATTAAATTTCCTACTCGTTTGAAATAATGTAAACCTTACTCGTTTTCAATTTTGGATAGATATGATTGATAATAATAAATATCTTTCATGTAAAAAAAATTTAAGCCTTTTTTTTAACTCGTGTTTTTGTTCATTTATATTTTACTATTTTAGAAAGATATTTAATTTACATAAAATCTACTAGTTACACCAGTAAAATCTACTAGCTATATAATTTTATGTAAATTAAATATATTTTTTTTTACAAAAAAAACGAGTTTAAAAAAGGCTTAATTTTTTGTAGTTTTATCTACAATACCTAGCTATATAGTTTTATCTAAAATACACAGCTATATAGTTTTATGTAAATTAAATATATTTCTAAAATAGTAAAATGTAAATGAACAAAAAACGAATTAAGAAAAGGCTTAATTTTTTTTTACATGAAAGATATTTATTACTATCAATCATATCTATCCAAAATTGAAAACGAGTAATGTTTACATTATTTCAAACGAGTAAGAAATTTAATTTATATAAAACTATATAGCTAGTAGATTTTATTTAAAAAATCTATTTAAAAAAAATACTAGTGTAACAAGTAGATTTTATGTTAGATAAGAAATTTAATAAAAATATGAAAATAGAAAAACAAATAGATTTTTTGTTAATTAAGAGATATAATAAAAAGATGAAAATAAAAAAATAAATAGATTTTGTAAAATTGATTTAAACTTAAATAAAATTAGGTGTTAGTACCCAAATGTGTTACATTCATAAACTTAAAAAAAATGCAAGGGTATTTTAGTCATTAATTAACAAATTTTGGTGTTAGTACCCAAATGTGTTACAAAATTGAAACCATGAGACCTAAACCTGTTAAAAAAAAAAGTTAGTACCCAAAGGCGAAACTAGGTATAAACCACAGGACCCATTTGTGTAATTAACTCTTAAATGTATATGGAAAGTAAGCACATGAGAAAATAACCATCTAGTACATAATACTCATTTTTAACACTATGAAACCCATAGGGGTTTGAATGTTTTTATGGGTTAAAGTACCCAATAGAATCGTAACGAGTACCATGTTCTTAGGTGATGTAACTTAACATTTTGACAAATAACCATAAGATTATCATCAAAGGTTCGGTTACTATAAGTATTATCTATTTGATATAGTATATATATATCATAAGTTTAGTCCAATAATGTACAAGTAGTATCATAGAAGTCATGCATGAGGTAGGAAGATAAATCTTCCATTTTGGAACCTCTTTAGTATTCACCAATGCACAAGTTTTCATAGACAACAAGGATGATCATGAATGGACAGTAAGGAAATGAAATAAACACTAGCTAATGTAACACCCGCCTTAATTAATTAAGATTTTAATATAAAATACACATTTTTAGAACCAAAATACTTCATTTCATAAGTTTAGACCAAACGGAAGCTTGCATAGTAACAGTATTCTAGTTAACTACTTACTAGTTTAAACATCCAAAAACGATAAGTTAAGTGTTTACAACATAAACATTGTCTACAACAGAGTTAGATAAACACGAAAGCTTCAAAAGTGGTGTTTGGTTCTTGAAATCACGCTTGATCGCCATCCGGAGTGAGACCTATGTCACCTAATGTCAAAACCACATCAAAAGTTAGTTTTGACAAGGTTAAAATGCATATAAACATGTCCCAATATCAAACAATTAGAAAACAAAACAAAAACTCGAATTTTAGTCTGTCGCGCCACGCGATAGACTCAATTAAAACCTTCGCGCCCCACGAGCGCTCTTGCATGTCGCGACAGATCTAAGGATCTCTGTCGCGTGCCGCGGGGGACCCCCTTTTCCAGCGAGTGCAGGTTGAAATCCCGCATCTCCTGCCCAACACCAATTTTCACAATTTCAACTTTAAATGCTCATAACTTTTTATCTAAGGTGATTCTTTTTCCCGTGCGTCCGTAATTAAATTACCAACGCATCTATCATGATTATCGTGTCAAAAATTGAGTTTACGGAATGAAAGTCTATAAATTCCTATCGTATTTATTCGACCCGTATAGTTTTGCACTAATATTACTACTAATACTATTATGATCTCAAGGCGCATTTACCGAACATCCGGGGCTTACGATCACTGGCGTTTCATTACCAATTCCATGGTTTACGCTCTTATGATCTACAATCGGCAAGGGATTTTTTTTCAACGTTTTCGTAGTATCGATTCAACATACATTATTTGACCCATTTGGCTGATTTATGGAATCCACCATTTCAACAATAACCAAACGTTTTCTAATCTAATTTTGATTCGTTCAATGAAGTAGTGATCATCGTCACTTTATCTAATACAAATCCTTATTCTAAAACACAACTTTGAATGACTACAATATCAAATTTACCTCCAAAGCACCCCCTTCAAACGCGCGTCACCACCGGCTTGCCCCCTCGACGTTCTGGTTTCCTTTCCTATAGAGTTCAAACACGAATTGTTTAGAACTCTTTTCTTAACATTCCACGCATAATTTTCCATAATATACAAGTATGCGTTTTCAAATCAAATTTTCAACATTAGGCTTTCTTTTAGGCATTTATACGAACACCTAAAGGGCATAATTTCTGGAAATTTACAATTGAGCTCATGGCTAATTATGTAGCCAAAATTAATCATCAATTAAGCAAGTTCATGTCAAATTTTCACATCATATTCTGAAATCACTTCATAAAACTTAAATTACACTAAAATAGCAATCATAATCCTAGTGTTTAACATGTTTTTACAAAACCCACTAATCATCTTCAATGGTGATTATGGAATTCACAAGTATTGAGCATAATTTCAATAATCTAATGACTAGGGTTTATTCCTAGACACTATTTCATTTCAAATTCTTCCATACAACAATCATGCAACATAAATTTCGAATTTCTTATGTTCATCCAGAAATTTAGATGGAACTTTTCTATGAAATTTTACATACCTTATGATCCCTTTACTAAGGATATCACCAATCTATGCTCGGATTTCGTTTTGGAACTGATTTGAGCCTTCAATTTGTGAAATTTGTGTGAGTTAGGGTTTGATGGAGGATCGTTGGTGGCTCCTGTGCTCTGATCGAACCAGACACAAACTTAAGTGTGTGTTTGGTGTTTTATTTTTGTTTTAATATTATTAGTTTCATACTTAACAACTTTGGTCCCCCAACTATTGTCTGGTTCTTATTTTAGGTGTTTCTAACACACTAATGTATTATCACAAGACTTCTATCTAACTAGGTTATTTTTATTCCTTGTTAGTTCATTTCACTTATTAACGTCATCGAATTTAAAATAAAAGGTTTATACTTTAGGGGTGTTACAAGTCCACCCCCCCTTAAAAGGGTTTCGTCCTCGAAACCGGAATACGTACCAAATAACGTTGGGTAGAGACGTCGCATCTCCTCTTCGGATTCCCATGTAGTATCCGAACCCTTTCTATGCTCCCACTTGATCTTCACTTGATCAATTTTCTTACTTCGCAACCCTTTAATCTTCCGGTCTAGAACCTCAATTGGCTTTACCGCATAACTAAAGCTATTATCCACCTTGATGTTATCGTAGTGGATATAAGCCGTTTCCTCAGCTAGACACTGTCGAAGTTGTGACACGTGAAAAGTGCCATGCATTCCGCTTAATTCTTCCGGTAATTCAAGGCGATATGCTACCTTGCCAACCCGTTCTATGATTTTAAATGGTCCAATAAACCTCGGACTTAATTTCCCTCTTTTCCAGAACCGGATAATTCCCTTCCATGGAGACACTTTAAACATAACTCTGTCGCCCACCTGGAATTCAATCGGTTTTCTCCTTTTGTCGGCATAAGACTTCTGTCTGTCTTGAGCCACTTTCAAATGAGCTCGAACCATGTCAATTTTCTCATTAGTTTCTCGAACTACATATTTATGGGCCAGTTCACGCGGACCGACCTCACCCCAACATATCGGGGTTCTACACTTCCTACCATATAACATCTCATACGGGGCCATGCCAATACTGGCATGATAACTGTTGTTATAAGAGAATTCTGCTAATGGTAAATACACATCCCAACTGCCCCCGAAATCGATAATACACGCCCTCAGCATGTCTTCTAGTGTCTGTATCGTTCTTTCACTTTGCCCATACATTTGAGGATGGTATGCAGTGCTAATAAATAGTTTCGTTCCCATCTGATCTTGGAAATCTCGCCATAATTTTGAAGTAAACCGGGTATCCCTGTCGGACACGATGGATACCGGTACTCCGTGGCATGCCACTATCTCATTGGTGTACACCTCTGACATCTTTTCAGACGTGTCAGTCTCGCGTATAGGAATAAAGTGAGCACTTTTCGTCAGTCTATCAACAACCACCCAAATAGCATCAAATCCTCGGTTCGTCTTTGGAAGTTTGGTCAATAGGTCCATGGTGATATGTTCCCATTTCCAAACTGGAATATCTAATGGCTGAAGTTTACCATAGGGTCTTTGGTGTTCCGCCTTGACTTGTAAACAAGTCAAGCACTTTTCCACATACTTCGCCACATCCCTTTTCATTCCGGGCCATCAGTAGTTTTGTTTCAAGTCATTGTACATCTTGGTTGCTCCCGGATGGATGGAGTAACGGCTTTTGTGTGCTTCATCTAGTAGAAGCTTTTTAACTCCACACGAGTTAGGGATCCATATTCTGCCAAACCGGGTTTTCAACCCATTGTTATTATCCGTTAACTCTTCCAACTGGCCAACGATTCTTTCTCTTTTCCAATTTTCCTCTTTTATCGCCTCGGCTTTTACTTCTTAGATTCGTTCAAGTAAACCCGAGGTTACAACAAGCTGCATCGACCGCACTCGTATTGAAACATAATCTGTTTTCCTGCTCAAAGCATCTGCCACAACATTGGCCTTCCCGGGGTGGTAATGTATCTCGCAATCATAATCTTTTACCGTTTCCAACCATCGCCTTTGCCGCATATTTAACTCCTTCAGATCGAAGAAGTATTTTAAGCTCTTGTGGTCGGTAAATATGGTGCATTTTATTCCGTATATATAGTGCCTCCATATTTTTAATGCAAATACCACCGCCGCCAATTCAAGATCGTGTGTGGGGTATTTCTTTTCGTGCACCTTTAGTTGCCTCGAGGCATAAGCTATCACTTTGCCCCATTGCATCAAAACACATCCGAGCCCCGAATGTGACGCATCCGAGTAGACTACAAAATCGTCGACTCCATCCGGCAACGTTAATACCGGAGCGTGAGTTAACTTCTCCTTTAGCGTTTAGAACGCCTTTTCCTGTTCAACACCCCATATGTATCTTTCCTCCTTCTGAGTTAATTTAGTTAGCAGTGAAGCAATTTTGGAGAAATTTTGAATGAATCTCCTGTAGTATCCCGAAACCCTAAGAAACTTCTAATTTCCGAAGGATTCTTTGGAGGGCTCCATTTTGACACGGCTTCTATCTTTAGTGGATCTACCAGTATTCCATCGGCACTAATGATGTGACCGAGAAATTGTACCTCTCGTAACCAGAAGGCACACTTCGAAAATTTTGCATACAGTCTTTCCCGTCTGAGCGTCACTAACACCTCTTGTAAATGATGCACGTGATCCGCCTCATTTTTTGAGTATACTAGGATGTCATCGATAAACATGATTACCGACTTATCCAACATAGGCTTGCAAACCCGGTTCATGAGATCCATGAAAGCCGCGGGTGCATTCGTCAACCCGAATGACATCACGAGGAACTCGTGATTTCCGTACCGCGTACGGAAGGCCGTCTTTGGTACATCCTCTTCCTTGACCTTTAACTGATGATACCCCGATCTAAGGTCAATTTTTGAAAACCAATTCGCACCTTGTAGTTGGTCGAATAAATCATCAATTCTCGGAAGCGGGTATCGAT